>JARGYO010000248.1:0-589447 GCA_029206835.1 Rana muscosa | reverse complement strand
TTGCCGGCAAATTTACTGGCTACTTTCCCGGCACCTTTACCGGGAACTTTGCCGGGAACTTTGCTGGCAACTTTACCGGGAACTTTTCTGGCAACTTTACCGGGAACTTTTCCGGCAACTTAACCGGGAACTTATCCAGCAACTTAGCCGGGAACTTTTCCGGGAACTTAGCCAGGAACTTTACTTGCAACTTTACCCACAACTTTGCCAGGAACTTTGCCTGCAACTTTACCAGGAACTTTGCTGGCAACTTTACCGAGAACTTTGTCGGCAACTTTACCGAGAACTTTGCCGGCAACTTTACCTGCAACTTTGCTGGGATTTTTTCCGGAAACTTTACTGGCAACTTTACCGGCACCTTTACCGGGATCTTTGCCGGCAACTTTACCGGCACCTTTACCGCCAACTTTACCGGCACCTTTATTGGGAACTTTGCCACCAAATTTACCGCCTACTTTCCCGGCACCTTTACCGGGAACTTTTCCGGCAACTTTATCCGCAACTTTTCCGGCAACTTTACTGGGATCTTTTCCGGCAACTTTTCCAGCAACTTTACCAGCAACTTTGCCGGCAATTTTGCCGGGAACTTTGCCGGCAACTTTACCGGGAACTATGCCAGCAACTTTCCGGCAACTTTGCCGGCACCTTTACTGTCGGTTTTGCCAGCAATTTTACTGGAAACTTTGCTGCAAAGATGGTTGTTCTTCTGGAAGGTTCTCCTCTCTCCACAGCGAAACGGGGCAGCTCTTTCAGAGTGAACATCGGGATTTTGGTCACTTCCCTTGCCTTCTCCCCCGTTCACTCAGTTTGGCCTGGTGATTGTAAACTTCTTCCTTTTTACGGATGATGCAGGTCACAGTGCTCATTGGAACCTTTAATGCTTCAGACATTTTTCTGTATCCTTCCCCCGATCAGTTTCTCTATACAATGCTGTCTGAGGTCTACAGAAAATTCCTTAGACTTCATGGCTTAGTTTGTGCAACTTTCCCGGCAACATTATCGGGAACTTTGTTGGCAACTTTGCCGGCAACTTTACCCAAAACTTTGCCGGGAACTTTTCCGGCAACTTTACTGGAAACTTTACCGGCACCTTTACCTCCAACTTTACTGGCACCTTTACTGGGAACTTTGCTGGCAAATTTACCGGCTACTTTCCTGGCACATTTACCGGGAACTTTACCGGGAACTTTTCCGGCAACTTTATCCGCAACTTTGCTGGCAACTTTACTGTGAACTTTTCCGGCAACTTTACCGGGAACTTTGCCGGCAACTTTACCCGCAACTTTGCCGGAAACTTTACTGGCAACTTTACCGAAACCTTTACCGGGATCTTTTCCGGCAACTTTACCGGAAGTTGACTGGCAACTTTACCGGAAACTTTACCGGAAACTTGACCAGCAACTTTACCGGGAACTTTACCGGAAACTTGACTGGCAACTTTACCGAAACCTTTACCGGGATCTTTTCCGGCAACTTTACAGGCACCTTTACTGGGAACTTTGCCGGCAAATTTACCGGCTATTTTCCCGGCACCTTTACTGGGAAGTTTTCCGGCAACTTTACTGGGAACTTTGCCGGCAAATTTACCAGGAACTTTGCCGGCAAATTTACCGGGAATTTTGCTGGCAACTTAACCGGGAACTTATCCGGAAACTTTAACGGCAACTTAGCCAGGAACTTTACTTGCAACTTTACCCACAACTTTGCCAGGAACTTTGCCTGCAACTTTACCGGGAACTTTGCCGGAAACTTACCCCACAACTTTTCCGGCAACTTTACCGGAAACTTGACTGGCAACTTTACCGGCACCTTTACTAGGATCTTTTCCGCCAACTTTACCATCAACTTTACTGGCACCTTTACCGGGAACTTTACCGGCAACTTTACCGGCACCTATACTGGAAACTTTGCTGGCAAATTTACCAGCTACTTTCCTGGCACCTTTACCGGGAACTTTACCGTGAACTTTTCTGGCAACTTTATCCGCAACTTTGCCGGGAACTTTGCCAGCAACTTTACCGGAAACTTTTCCGGGAACTTTACCGGGAACTTTTCCGGCAACTTTACCAGCAACTTTGCCGGGAAATTTGCTGGAAACTTTACCGCCACCTTTACTGGCGGTTTTGCCAGCAATTTTACCGGAAACTTTGCTGCAAAGATGGTTGTTTTTCTGGAAGGTTCTCCTCTCTCGACAGCGAAACGCTGCAGCTCTTTCAGAGTGAACATCGGGATTTTGGTCACTTCCCTTGCCTTCTCCCCCGTTCACTCAGTTTGGCCTGGTGATTGTAAACTTCTTCCTTTTTACGGATGGTGGAGGTCACAGTGCTCATTGGAACCTTTAATGCTTCAGACATTTTTCTGTATCCTTCCCCCGATCAGTTTCTCTATACAATGCTGTCTGAGGTCTACAGAAAATTCCTTAGACTTCATGGCTTAGTTTGTGCAACTTTCCCGGCAACATTATCGGGAACTTTGTTGGCAACTTTACCAGGAACTTTGCCGGCAACTTTACCCAAAACTTTGCCGGGAACTTTTCCGGCAACTTTACCGGAAACTTTACTGGCAACTTTACCGGCACATTTACTGGGATCTTTGCCGGCAAATTTACCGGCACCTTTACCTCCAACTTTACTGGCACCTTTACTGGGAACTTTGCTGGCAAATTTACCGGCTACTTTCCTGGCACCTGTACCGGGAACTTTACCGGGAACTTTTCCGGCAACTTTATCCACAACTTTGCTGGCAACTTTACTGGGAACTTTTCCGGCAACTTTACCGGGAACTTTGCTGGCAACTTTACCCGCAACTTTGCCGGAAACTTTACTGGCAACTTTACTGAAACCTTTACCGGGATCTTTTCCGGCAACTTTACCGGAAGTTGACTGGCAACTTTACCGGAAACTTTACCGGAAACTTGACCAGCAACTTTACCGGCAACTTTACCGGAAACTTGACTGGCAACTTTACCGAAACCTTTACCGGGATCTTTTCCGGCAACTTTACTGGCACCTTTACTGGGAACTTTGCCGGCAAATTTACCGGCTATTTTCCCGGCACCTTTACTGGGAAGTTTTCCGGCAACTTTACTGGGAACTTTGCCGGCAAATTTACCGGGAACTTTGCCGGCAAATTTACCGGGAATTTTGCTGGCAACTTAACCGGGAACTTATCCGGCAACTTTAACGGCAACTTAGCCGGGAACTTTTCTGGGAACTTAGCCAGGAACTTTACTTGCAACTTTACCCACAACTTTGCCGGGAACTTTGCCTGCAACTTTACCGGGAACTTTGCCGGAAACTTACCCCACAACTTTTCCGGCAACTTTACCGGAAACTTGACTGGCAACTTTACCGGCACCTTTACTAGGATATTTTCCGCCAACTTTACCATCAACTTTACTGGCACCTTTACCGGGAACTTTACCGGCAACTTTACCGGCACCTATACTGGAAACTTTGCTGGCAAATTTACCAGCTACTTTCCCGGCACCTTTACTGGCAACTTTACCCACAACTTTGCCAGGAACTTTGCCGGCAACTTTACCGGGAACTTTACCAGGAACTTTGCAGGGAACTTTTCCAGCAACTTTACCCGCTACTTTGCCGGGAACTTTACTGAGGACTTTGCCGGCAACTTTACCCGCAACTTTGCCAGGAACTTAGCCGGGAACTTTACCGGGATCTTTTCCGGCAACTTTACTGGGAACTTTGCCGTCAACTTTACCGGCAACTTTACAGAGAACTTTTCTGGCAACTTTACCAGGAACTTTTCCGGCAACTTTGCTGGCAACTTTTCCCCGGAACTTTACCCACAACTTTACCCGCAACTTTCCCGGCAACTTTACGAGCAACTTTACCGGGAACTTTTCCAGCAACTTTTCAGGGAAACTTTCCTGGCAACTTTGCCAGCTACTTTGATGGAAACTTTACAGGCAATTTTCCGGCAACTTTACCGGCGACTTTTCCGGCAACTTTTCCGGCAACTTTACCGGGAACTTAGCCGGCAACTTTACCGGGAACTTTTCCGGCAACTTTACTGGCAACTCTACCCGCAACTTTGCCAGCAACTTTGCTGGAAACATTCCTGGCAATTTTTCCGGCAACTTTACCCACAACTTTACCCGCAACTTTTCCAGCAACTTTACCGGCTACTTTATTGGCAATTTTGCCAGCAGCTTTGCTGGCAACTTTACCGGCAACTTTACCTGGAACTTTTCCGGCAACTTTGTTGGGAATTTTGGCGGGAACTTTTCCGGCAACTTTGCTGGCAACTTTACCCGGAACTTTGCCAGCAATTTTGCCAGCAACTTTACCCGCAACTTTTCCGGCAACTTTACCCACAACTTGCCGGTAACTTTGCCGGCAACTTTGCCAGAAAATTTGCCAGGAACTTTGCTGACAACTTTGTTGGGAACTTTGCCGGGAACTTTTCCGGCAACTTTTCCGGCAATTTTACCAGGAACTTTACCGGCAACTTTGCCGGCGACTTTACCGTCAAATTTGCTGAGAACTTTGCCTGTAACTTTACCGGGAACTTTACCGGGAACTTTACTGGCAACTTTACCGGGAACTATTCCGGCAACTTTATCAACAACTTTGCCGGGATCTTTTCCGGCAACTTTACCGGCACCTTTACCGGGAACTTTACCCGCAACTTTACTGGGAACTTTTCCAGCAACTTTTTGGGGAAACTTTGCTGGCAGCATTACCAGCAACTTTGCCGGGAACTTTGCCGGCAACTTTGCCAGCTACTTTGACGGAAACTTTACAGGCAATTTTCCGGCAACTTTACCGGCGACTTTTCCGGCAACTTTTCTGGCAACTTTACCGGGAACTTAGCCGGCAACTTTACCGGGAACTTTTCCGGCAACTTTACTGGCAACTCTACCCGCAACTTTGCCAGCAACTTTTCTGGCAACTTTACCCACAACTTTACCTGCAACTTTTCCGGCAACTTTACCGGCTACTTTATCGGCAACTTTGTTGGGAACTTTGCCGGGAACTTTTCCGGCAACTTTGCTGGCAACTTTACCCAGAACTTTGCCAGCAATTTTGCCAGCAACTTTACCCGCAACTTTTCCGGCAACTTTACCCACAACTTTGCTGGTAACTTTGCCGGCAACTTTGCCAGGAAATTTGCCAGGAACTTTGCGGACAATTTTGTTGGGAACTTTGCCGGCAACTTTGCCAGGAAATTTGCCAGGAACTTTGCCGACAACTTTGTGGGGAACTTTGCCGGCAACTTTTCCAGCAATTTTACCAGGAACTTTACCGGCGACTTTACCGGCAACTTTGCCGAGAACTTTGCCTGTAACTTTACTGGGAACTTTACCGGGAACTTTGCTGGCAACTTTACTGGCAACTTTACCGGGAACTATTCTGGCAACTTTACCGGGATCTTTTCCGGCAACTTTACCGGCACCTTTACCGGGAACTTTACTGGCACCCAACTGGGAACTTTGCCGGCAAATTTACTGTCTACTTTCCCGGCACCTTTACCGGGAACTTTACTGGGAACTTTGCTGGCAACTTTACCCGCAACTTTGCCGGGAACTTTGCCGGGAACTTTACCAGGAACTTTGCCGGCAACTTATCCGGGTACTTTTCTGGCAACTTTAACAGCAACTTAGCCGGGAACTTAGCCAGGAACTTTACTTGCAACTTTACCCGCAACTTTGCCAGGAACTTTGCCTGCAACTTTACCAGGAACTTTGCCGGCAACTTTACCAAGAACTTTGTCGGCAACTTTACCGGGAACTTTGCCGCAACTTTACCCGCTACTTTGCCGGGAACTTTACTGAGAACTTTGCCGGCAACTTTACCTGCAACTTTACCGGGGACTTTACCGGGATCTTTTCCGGCAACTTTACTGGGAACTTTGCTGTCAACTTTACCAGCAACTTTACCGAGAACTTTTCTGGCAACTTTACTGGCAACTTTACCTGCAACTTTACCGGGAACTTTTCTGGCAACTTTACCGGGAACTTTTCCGGCAACTTTTCCCCGGAACTTTGCCAGCAATTTTCCGGCAACTTTACCCGCAACTTTTCCAGCAACTGTACCCGCAACTTTACCGGGAACTTTTCCGGCAACTTTTCGGGGAAACTTTGCCAGCAGCATTACCGGCAACTTTGCAGGGAACTTTTCCGGCAACTTTGCCAGCTACTTTGACAGAAACCTTACCGGCAATTTTCCGGCAACTTTATCGGCGACTTTTCTGGCAACTTTACCGGGAACTTAGCAGGCAACTTTACTGGGAACTTTTCCGGCAACTTTACTGGCAACTCTACCCACAACTTTGCCAGCAACTTTGCCGGAAACGTTCCCGGCAATTTTTCCGGCAACTTTACCCACAACTTTACCGGGAACTTTTTCGACAACTTTACCGGGGACTTTGCTGGCAACTTTACCGGGAAACTTTGCCGGCAGCTTTACCGGCAACTTTGCCAGGAACTTTGCCAGCTACTTTGGCGGAAACTTTACCGGCAATTTTCCGGCAACTTTACCGGCGACTTTGCTGGCTACCTTACCAGGAACTTCCGGCAACTTTATCGGGAACTTTACCGGCAACTTTACAGAGAACTTTTCTGGCAACTTTACCGAGAACTTTTCCAGCAACTTTACCGGGAATTTTGCCGGCAACTTTATCAGGAACTTTGCCGGCAACTTTACCGAGAACTTTGTCGGCAAGTTTACTGGGAACTTTACCCGCAACTTTGCCGGGAACTTTACTGGCAACTTGACTGGCAACTTTACCGGCAACTTGACTGGCAACTTTACTGGCACCTTTACCTGGATCTTTGCCGGCAACTTTACCGGCACCTTTACCGGCAACTTTACCAGCACCTTTACTGGGAACTTTGCCGGCAAATTTACCGGCTACTTTCCTGGCACCTTTACCGGGAACTTTACCGTGAACTTTTCTGGCAACTTTATCCGCAACTTTGCTGGGAACTTTGCCGGCAACTTTACCGGAAACTTTTCCGGCAACTTTACCGGGAACTTTTCCGGCAACTTTACCAGCAACTTTGCCGGGAAATTTGCTGGAAACTTTACCGCCACCTTTACTGGCGGTTTTGCCAGCAATTTTACCGGAAACTTTGCTGCAAAGATGGTTGTTTTTCTGGAAGGTTCTCCTCTCTCGACAGCGAAACGCTGCAGCTCTTTCAGAGTGAACATCGGGATTTTGGTCACTTCCCTTGCCTTCTCCCCCGTTCACTCAGTTTGGCCTGGTGATTGTAAACTTCTTCCTTTTTACGGATGGTGGAGGTCACAGTGCTCATTGGAACCTTTAATGCTTCAGACATTTTTCTGTATCCTTCCCCCGATCAGTTTCTCTATACAATGCTGTCTGAGGTCTACAGAAAATTCCTTAGACTTCATGGCTTAGTTTGTGCAACTTTCCCGGCAACATTATCGGGAACTTTGTTGGCAACTTTACCAGGAACTTTGCCGGCAACTTTACCCAAAACTTTTCCGGCAACTTTTCCGGCAACTTTACCGGAAACTTTACTGGCAACTTTACCGGCACATTTACCGGGATCTTTGCCGGCAAATTTACCGGCACCTTTACCTCCAACTTTACTGGCACCTTTACTGGGAACTTTACCGGGAACTTTTTCCGGCAACTTTATCCGCAACTTTGCTGGCAACTTTACTGGGAACTTTTCCGGCAACTTTCCTGGCACCTTTACCGGGAACTTTACCGGGAACTTTTTCCGGCAACTTTATCCGCAACTTTGCTGGCAACTTTACTGGGAACTTTTCCGGCAACTTTACCGGGAACTTTGCCGGCAACTTTACCCGCAACTTTGCCGGAAACTTTACTGGCAACTTTACCGAAACCTTTACCGGGATCTTTTCCGGCAACTTTACCGGAAGTTGACTGGCAACTTTACCGGAAACTTTACCGGAAACTTGACCAGCAACTTTACCGGCAACTTTACCGGGAACTTTACCGGAAACTTGACTGGCAACTTTACCGAAACCTTTACCGGGATCTTTTCCGGCAACTTTACCGGCACCTTTACTGGGAACTTTGCCGGCAAATTTACCGGCTATTTTCCCGGCACCTTTACTGGGAAGTTTTCCGGCAACTTTACTGGGAACTTTGCCGGCAAATTTACCGGGAACTTTGCCGGCAAATTTACCGGGAATTTTGCTGGCAACTTAACCGGGAACTTATCCGGCAACTTTAATGGCAACTTAGCCGGGAACTTTTCTGGGAACTTAGCCAGGAACTTTACTTGCAACTTTACCCACAACTTTGCCGGAAACTTACCCCACAACTTTTCCGGCAACTTTACCGGAAACTTGACTGGCAACTTTACCGGCACCTTTACTAGGATCTTTTCCGCCAACTTTACCATCAACTTTACTGGCACCTTTACCGGGAACTTTACCGGCAACTTTACCGGCACCTATACTGGAAACTTTGCTGGCAAATTTACCAGCTACTTTCCCGGCACCTTTACTGGCAACTTTACCCACAACTTTGCCAGGAACTTTGCCGGCAACTTTACTGGGAACTTTACCAGGAACTTTGCAGGGAACTTTGCCAGCAACTTTACCCGCTACTTTGCCGGGAACTTTACTGAGAACTTTGCCGGCAACTTTACCCGCAACTTTGCCAGGAACTTAGCCGGGATCTTTTCCGGCAACTTTACTGGGAACTTTGCCGTCAACTTTACCGAGAACTTTTCTGGCAACTTTACCAGGAACTTTTCTGGCAACTTTGCTGGCAACTTTTCCCCGGAACTTTACCCACAACTTTACCCACAACTTTCCCGGCAACTTTACGAGCAACTTTACCGGGAACTTTTCCAGCAACTTTTCGGGGAAACTTTGCTGGCAACTTTGCCAGCTACTTTGATGGAAACTTTACAGGCAATTTTCCGGCAACTTTACCGGCGACTTTTCCAGCAACTTTTCCGGCAACTTTACCGGGAACTTAGCCGGCAACTTTACCGGGAACTTTTCCGGCAACTTTACTGGCAACTCTACCCGCAACTTTGCCAGCAACTTTGCTGGAAACATTCCTGGCAATTTTCCGGCAACTTTACCCACAACTTTACCCGCAACTTTTCCAGCAACTTTACCGGCTACTTTATCGGCAATTTTGCCAGCATCTTTGCTGGCAACTTTACCGGCAACTTTACCTGGAACTTTTCCGGCAACTTTGTTGGGAATTTTGGTGGGAACTTTTCCGGCAACTTTGCTGGCAACTTTACCCGGAACTTTGCCAGCAATTTTGCCAGCAACTTTACCCGCAACTTTTCCGGCAACTTTACCCACAACTTGCCGGTAACTTTGCTGGCAACTTTGCCAGAAAATTTGCCAGGAACTTTGCTGACAACTTTGTTGGGAACTTTGCCGGGAACTTTTCCGGCAACTTTTCCGGCAATTTTACCAGGAACTTTACCGGCAACTTTGCCGGCGACTTTACCGTCAAATTTGCCGAGAACTTTGCCTGTAACTTTACCGGGAACTTTACCGGCAACTTTACTGGCAACTTTACCGGGAACTATTCCGGCAACTTTATCAACAACTTTGCCGGGATCTTTTCCGGCAACTTTACCGGCACCTTTACCGGGAACTTTACCCGCAACTTTACTGGGAACTTTTCCAGCAACTTTTTGGGGAAACTTTGCTGGCAGCATTACCAGCAACTTTGCCGGGAACTTTGCCGGCAACTTTGCCAGCTACTTTGACGGAAACTTTACAGGCAATTTTCCGGCAACTTTACCGGCGACTTTTCTGGCTACTTTTCTGGCAACTTTACCGGCAACTTTACCGGGAACTTTTCCGGCAACTTTACTGGCAACTCTACCCGCAACTTTGCCAGCAACTTTTCTGGCAACTTTACCCACAACTTTACCCGCAACTTTTCTGGCAACTTTACCGGCTACTTTATCGGCAACTTTGTTGGGAACTTTGCCGGGAACTTTTCCGGCAACTTTGCTGGCAACTTTACCCAGAACTTTGCCAGCAATTTTGCCAGCAACTTTACCCGCAACTTTTCCGGCAACTTTACCCACAACTTTGCTGGTAACATTTCCGGCAACTTTGCCAGGAAATTTGCCAGGAACTTTGCGGACAACTTTGTTGGGAACTTTGCCGGCAACTTTGCCAGGAAATTTGCCAGGAACTTTGCCGACAACTTTGTTGGGAACTTTGCCGGCAACTTTTCCAGCAATTTTACCAGGAACTTTACCGGCGACTTTACCGGCAACTTTGCCGAGAACTTTGCCTGTAACTTTACTGGGAACTTTACCGGCAACTTTGCCGGGAACTTTGCTGGCAACTTTACTGGCAACTTTACCGGGAACTATTCTGGCAACTTTACCGGGATCTTTTCCGGCAACTTTACCGGCACCTTTACCGGGAACTTTACTGGCGCCCAACTGGGAACTTTGCCGGCAAATTTACTGTCTACTTTCCCGGCACCTTTACCGGGAACTTTACTGGGAACTTTGCTGGCAACTTTACCCGCAACTTTGCCGGGAACTTTGCCGGGAACTTTACCAGGAACTTTGCCAGCAACTTATCCAGGTACTTTTCTGGCAACTTTAACAGCAACTTAGCCGGGAACTTAGCCAGGAACTTTACTTGCAACTTTACCCGCAACTTTGCCAGGAACTTTGCCTGCAACTTTACCAGGAACTTTGCCGACAACTTTACCAAGAACTTTGTCGGCAACTTTACCGGGAACTTTGCCGCAACTTTACCCGCTACTTTGCCGGGAACTTTACTGAGAACTTTTCCGGCAACTTTACCTGCAACTTTACCGGGAACTTTACCGGGATCTTTTCCGGCAACTTTACCGGGAACTTTGCTGTCAACTTTACCAGCAACTTTATCGAGAACTTTTCTGGCAACTTTACTGGCAACTTTACCTGCAACTTTACCGGGAACTTAGCTGGCAACTTTACCGGGAACTTTTCTGGCAACTTTACTGGCAACTCTACCCGCAACTTTGCCAGCAACTTTTCCGGCAACTTTACCCACAACTTTACCCGCAACTTTTCCGGCAACTTTACCGGCTACTTTATCGGTAATTTTGCCGGCAGCTTTGCTGGCAACTTTACCAGCAACTTTACCAGGAACTTTTCCGGCAACTTTACCGGTAACTTTGTTGGGAACTTTGCCAGGAACTTTTCCGGCAACTTTGCTGGCAACTTTACCTGGAACTTTGCCAGCAATTTTGCCAGCAACTTTACCCACAACTTTGCCGGTAACTTTTCTGGCAACTTTGCCAGGAAATTTGCCGGGAACTTTGCCGACAACTTTGTTGGGAACTTTGCCGGCAACTTTTCCAGCAATTTTACCAGGAACTTTACCGGCAACTTTGCCAGCGACTTTACCGGCAACTTTGCCAAGAACTTTGCCTGTAACTTTACCGGGAACTTTGCTGGCAACTTTACTGGCAACTTTACCGGGAACTATTCTGGCAACTTTGCCGGGATCTTTTCCGGCAAATTTACCGGCACCTTTACCGGGAACTTTACCGGCACCCAACTGGGAACTTTGCCGGCAAATTTACCGTCTACTTTCCCGGCACCTTTACCGGGAACTTTGCCGGCAACTTTACCCGCAACTTTGCCGGGAACTTTTCCGGCAACTTAACCAGGTACTTTTCTGGCAACTTTAAAGGCAACTTAGCCGGGAACTTAGCCAGGAACTTTACTTGCAACTTTACCCGCAACTTTGCCGGGAACTTTGCCTGCAACTTTACCAGGAACTTTGACAGCAACTTTACCAAGAACTTTGTTGGCAACTTTACCGGGAACTTTGCCAGCAACTTTACCCGCTACTTTGCCGGGAACTTTACTGAGAACGTTGCCGGCAACTTTACCCGCAACTTTTCCAGCAACTTTACCCGCAACTTTACCGGGAACTTTTCCGGCAACTTTTCGGGGAAACTTTGCCGGCAGCATTACCGGCAACTTTGCAGGGAACTTTGCCGGCAACTTTGCCAGCTACTTTGACGGAAACCTTACTGGCAATTTTCCGGCAACTTTACCGGCGACTTTTCTGGCAACTTTACCGGGAACTTAGCCGGCAACTTTACTGGGAACTTTTCCGGCAACTTTACTGGCAACTCTACCTGCAACTTTGCCAGCAACTTTGCCGGAAACGTTCCCGGCAATTTTTCCGGCAACTTTACCCACAACTTTATCGGGAACTTTTCCGACAACTTTACCGGGGACTTTGCTGGCAACTTTACCGGGAAACTTTGCCGGCAGCTTTACCGGCAACTTTGCCAGGAACTTTGCTGGCAACTTTGCTAGCTACTTTGGCGGAAACTTTACCGGCAATTTTCCGGCAACTTTACCAGCACCTTTACTGGGAACTTTGCCGGCAAATTTACTGGCTACTTTCCTGGCACCTTTACCGGGAACTTTACCGTGAACTTTTCCGGCAACTTTATCCGCAACTTTGCCGGGAACTTTGCCGGGAACTTTACCGGAAACTTTTCCGGCAACTTTACCGGGAACTTTTCCGGCAACTTTACCAGCAACTTTGCCGGGAAATTTGCTGGAAACTTTACCGCCACCTTTACTGGCGGTTTTGCCAGCAATTTTACCGGAAACTTTGCTGCAAAGATGGTTGTTTTTCTGGAAGGTTCTCCTCTCTCGACAGCAAAACGCTGCAGCTCTTTCAGAGTGAACATTGGGATTTTGGTCACTTCCCTTGCCTTCTCCCCCGTTCACTCAGTTTGGCCTGGTGATTGTAAACTTCTTCCTTTTTACGGATGATGGAGGTCACAGTGCTCATTGGAACCTTTAATGCTTCAGACATTTTTCTGTATCCTTCCCCCGATCAGTTTCTCTATACAATGCTGTCTGAGGTCTACAGAAAATTCCTTAGACTTCATGGCTTAGTTTGTGCAACTTTCCTGGCAACATTATCGGGAACTTTGTTGGCAACTTTACCGGGAACTTTGCCGGCAACTTTACCCAAAACTTTGCCGGGAACTTTTCCGGCAACTTTACCGGAAACTTTACTGGCAACTTTACCGGCACATTTACCGGGATATTTGCCGGCAAATTTACCGGCACCTTTACCTCCAACTTTACTGGCACCTTTACTGGGAACTTTGCTGGCAAATTTACCGGCTACTTTCCTGACACCTTTACCGGGAACTTTACCGGGAACTTTTCCGGCAACTTTATCCGCAACTTTGCTGGCAACTTTACTGGGAACTTTTCCGGCAACTTTACCGGGAACTTTGCCGGCAACTTTACCCGCAACTTTGCCGGAAACTTTACTGGCAACTTTACCGAAACCTTTACCGGGATCTTTTCCGGCAACTTTACCGGAAGTTGACTGGCAACTTTACCGGAAACTTTACCGGAAACTTGACCAGCAACTTTACCGGCAACTTTACCGGCAACTTTACCAAAACCTTTACCGGGATCTTTTCCGGCACCTTTACCGGCACCTTTACTGGGAACTTTGCCGGAAAATTTACCGGCTATTTTCCCGTCACCTTTACTGGGAAGTTTGCCGGCAACTTTACTGGGAACTTTGCCGGCAAATTTACCGGGAACTTTGCTGGCAAATTTACCGGGAACTTTGCCGGCAAATTTACCGGGAACTTTGCTGGCAACTTAACCGGGAACTTATCAGGCAACTTTACCCTCAACTTTGCCGGGAACTTTGCCTGCAACTTTACCAGGAACTATGCCAGCAACTTTACCAAGAACTTTGTTGGCAACTTTACCGGGAACTTTGCCGGAAACTTAACCCGAAACTTTGCCGGCAACTTTACCGGAAACTTGACTGGCAACTTTACCGGCACCTTTACCGGGATCTTTTCCGGCAAATTTACCGGCAACTTTACCGGGAACTTTACCGGCAACTTTTCTGGCAATTTTACCAGAAACATTACTGGCAACTTTTCTGGCAACTTTACCGGCAACTTTGCCGCAAACTTTCCCTGTAACTTTACCAGCAACTTTACCGGCAACTTTTTCCGGCAACTTTACCGGGAACTTTACCGGCACCTTTACTGGGAATTTTGCCGGCAAATTTACTGGCTACTTTCCCGGCACCTTTACCGGGAACTTTGCCGGGAACTTTGCTGGCAACTTTACCAGGAACTTTTCTGGCAACTTTACCGGGAACTTTTCCGGCAACTTAACCGGGAACTTATCCAGCAACTTAGCCGGGAACTTTTCTGGGAACTTAGCCAGGAACTTTACTTGCAACTTTACCCACAACTTTGCCAGGAACTTTGCCTGCAACTTTACCAGGAACTTTGCTGGCAACTTTACCGAGAACTTTGTCAGCAACTTTACCGAGAACTTTGCCGGCAACTTTACCTGCAACTTTGCTGGGAACTTTTCCGGAAACTTTACTGGCAACTTTACCGGCACCTTTACCGGGATCTTTGCCGGCAACTTTACCGGCACCTTTACCGCCAACTTTACCGGCACCTTTATTGGGAACTTTGCCACCAAATTTACCGCCTACTTTCCCGGCACCTTTACCGGGAACTTTTCCGGCAACTTTATCCGCAACTTTTCCGGCAACTTTACTGGGATCTTTTCCGGCAACTTTTCCAGCAACTTTACCAGCAACTTTGCCGGCAATTTTGCCGGGAACTTTGCCGGCAACTTTACCGGGAACTATGCCAGCAACTTTCCGTCAACTTTGCCGGCACCTTTACTGTCGGTTTTGCCAGCAATTTTACTGGAAACTTTGCTGCAAAGATGGTTGTTCTTCTGGAAGGTTCTCCTCTCTCCACAGCGAAACGGGGCAGCTCTTTCAGAGTGAACATCGGGATTTTGGTCACTTCCCTTGCCTTCTCCCCCGTTCACTCAGTTTGGCCTGGTGATTGTAAACTTCTTCCTTTTTACGGATGATGCAGGTCACAGTGCTCATTGGAACCTTTAATGCTTCAGACATTTTTCTGTATCCTTCCCCCGATCAGTTTCTCTATACAATGCTGTCTGAGGTCTACAGAAAATTCCTTAGACTTCATGGCTTAGTTTGTGCAACTTTCCCGGCAACATTATCGGGAACTTTGTTGGCAACTTTGCCGGCAACTTTACCCAAAACTTTGCCGGGAACTTTTCCAGCAACTTTACTGGAAACTTTACCGGCACCTTTACCTCCAACTTTACTGGCACCTTTACTGGGAACTTTGCTGGCAAATTTACCGGCTACTTTCCTGGCACATTTACCGGGAACTTTACCGGGAACTTTTCCGGCAACTTTATCCGCAACTTTGCTGGCAACTTTACTGTGAACTTTTCCGGCAACTTTACCGGGAACTTTGCCGGCAACTTTACCCGCAACTTTGCCGGAAACTTTACTGGCAACTTTACCGAAACCTTTACCGGGATCTTTTCCGGCAACTTTACCGGAAGTTGACTGGCAACTTTACCGGAAACTTTACCGGAAACTTGACCAGCAACTTTACCGGGAACTTTACCGGAAACTTGACTGGCAACTTTACCGAAACCTTTACCGGGATCTTTTCCGGCAACTTTACAGGCACCTTTACTGGGAACTTTGCCGGCAAATTTACCGGCTATTTTCCCGGCACCTTTACTGGGAAGTTTTCCGGCAACTTTACTGGGAACTTTGCCGGCAAATTTACCAGGAACTTTGCCGGCAAATTTACCGGGAATTTTGCTGGCAACTTAACCGGGAACTTATCCGGAAACTTTAACGGCAACTTAGCCAGGAACTTTACTTGCAACTTTACCCACAACTTTGCCAGGAACTTTGCCTGCAACTTTACCGGGAACTTTGCCGGAAACTTACCCCACAACTTTTCCGGAAACTTGACTGGCAACTTTACCGGCACCTTTACTAGGATCTTTTCCGCCAACTTTACCATCAACTTTACTGGCACCTTTACCGGGAACTTTACCGGCAACTTTACCGGCACCTATACTGGAAACTTTGCTGGCAAATTTACCAGCTACTTTCCTGGCACCTTTACCGGGAACTTTACCGTGAACTTTTCTGGCAACTTTATCCGCAACTTTGCCGGGAACTTTGCCAGCAACTTTACCGGAAACTTTTCCGGGAACTTTACCGGGAACTTTTCCGGCAACTTTACCAGCAACTTTGCCGGGAAATTTGCTGGAAACTTTACCGCCACCTTTACTGGCGGTTTTGCCAGCAATTTTACCGGAAACTTTGCTGCAAAGATGGTTGTTTTTCTGGAAGGTTCTCCTCTCTCGACAGCGAAACGCTGCAGCTCTTTCAGAGTGAACATCGGGATTTTGGTCACTTCCCTTGCCTTCTCCCCCGTTCACTCAGTTTGGCCTGGTGATTGTAAACTTCTTCCTTTTTACGGATGGTGGAGGTCACAGTGCTCATTGGAACCTTTAATGCTTCAGACATTTTTCTGTATCCTTCCCCCGATCAGTTTCTCTATACAATGCTGTCTGAGGTCTACAGAAAATTCCTTAGACTTCATGGCTTAGTTTGTGCAACTTTCCCGGCAACATTATCGGGAACTTTGTTGGCAACTTTACCAGGAACTTTGCCGGCAACTTTACCCAAAACTTTGCCGGGAACTTTTCCGGCAACTTTACCGGAAACTTTACTGGCAACTTTACCGGCACATTTACTGGGATCTTTGCCGGCAAATTTACCGGCACCTTTACCTCCAACTTTACTGGCACCTTTACTGGGAACTTTGCTGGCAAATTTACCGGCTACTTTCCTGGCACCTGTACCGGGAACTTTACCGGGAACTTTTCCGGCAACTTTACTGGGAACTTTCCCGGCACCTTTACCGGGAACTTTGCCGGCAACTTTACCCGCAACTTTGCCGGGAACTTTTCCGGCAACTTAACCAGGTACTTTTCTGGCAACTTTAAAGGCAACTTAGCCGGGAACTTAGCCAGGAACTTTACTTGCAACTTTACCCGCAACTTTGCCGGGAACTTTGCCTGCAACTTTACCAGGAACTTTGACAGCAACTTTACCAAGAACTTTGTTGGCAACTTTACCGGGAACTTTGCCAGCAACTTTACCCGCTACTTTGCCGGGAACTTTACTGAGAACGTTGCCGGCAACTTTACCCGCAACTTTTCCAGCAACTTTACCCGCAACTTTACCGGGAACTTTTCCGGCAACTTTTCGGGGAAACTTTGCCGGCAGCATTACCGGCAACTTTGCAGGGAACTTTGCCGGCAACTTTGCCAGCTACTTTGACGGAAACCTTACTGGCAATTTTCCGGCAACTTTACCGGCGACTTTTCTGGCAACTTTACCGGGAACTTAGCCGGCAACTTTACTGGGAACTTTTCCGGCAACTTTACTGGCAACTCTACCTGCAACTTTGCCAGCAACTTTGCCGGAAACGTTCCCGGCAATTTTTCCGGCAACTTTACCCACAACTTTATCGGGAACTTTTCCGACAACTTTACCGGGGACTTTGCTGGCAACTTTACCGGGAAACTTTGCCGGCAGCTTTACCGGCAACTTTGCCAGGAACTTTGCTGGCAACTTTGCTAGCTACTTTGGCGGAAACTTTACCGGCAATTTTCCGGCAACTTTACCAGCACCTTTACTGGGAACTTTGCCGGCAAATTTACTGGCTACTTTCCTGGCACCTTTACCGGGAACTTTACCGTGAACTTTTCCGGCAACTTTATCCGCAACTTTGCCGGGAACTTTGCCGGGAACTTTACCGGAAACTTTACCTGCAACTTTACCGGGAACTTTACCGGGATCTTTTCCGGCAACTTTACCGGGAACTTTGCTGTCAACTTTACCAGCAACTTTACCGAGAACTTTTCTGGCAACTTTACTGGCAACTTCACCCGCAACTTTGCCAGCAACTTTTCCGGCAACTTTACCCACAACTTTACCCGCAACTTTTCCGGCAACTTTACCGGCTACTTTAATGGTAATTTTGCCGGCAGCTTTGCTGGCAACTTTACCGGCAACTTTACCGGCAACTTTACCAGGAACTTTTCCGGCAACATTACCGGCAACTTTGTTGGGAACTTTGCCGGGAACTTTTCCAGCAACTTTGCTGGCAACTTTACCCAGAACTTTGCCAGCAATTTTGCCAGCAACTTTACCCGCAACTTTTCCAGCAACTTTACCCACAACTTTGCCGGTAACTTTTCCGCCAACTTTGCCAGGAAATATGCCAGGAACTTTGCCGACAACTTTGTTGGGAACTTTGCCGGCAACTTTTCCAGCAATTTTACCAGGAACTTTACCGGCAACTTTGCCAGCGACTTTACCGGCAACTTTGCTGAGAACTTTGCCTGTAACTTTACCGGGAACTTTACCGGCAACTTTGCTGGCAACTTTACTGGCAACTTTACCGGGAACTATTCTGGCAACTTTACCGGGAACTTTTCCGGCAACTTTTCCGGCAACTTTTCCCCGGAACTTTGCCAGCAATTTTCTGGCAACTTTACCCGCAACTTTTCCAGCAACTTTACCCGCAACTTTACCGGGAACTTTTCCGGCAACTTTTCGGGGAAACTTTGCCGGCAGCATTACCGGCAACTTTGCAGGGAACTTTTCCGGCAACTTTGCCAGCTACTTTGACAGAAACCTTACCGGCAATTTTCCGGCAACTTTACCGGCGACTTTTCTGGCAACTTTACCGGGAACTTAGCAGGCAACTTTACTGGGAACTTTTCCGGCAACTTTACTGGCAACTCTACCCACAACTTTGCCAGCAACTTTGCCGGAAACGTTCCCGGCAATTTTTCCGGCAACTTTACCCACAACTTTACCGGGAACTTTTCCGACAACTTTACCGGGGACTTTGCTGGCAACTTTACCGGGAAACTTTGCCGGCAGCTTTACCGGCAACTTTGCCAGGAACTTTGCCAGCTACTTTGGCGGAAACTTTACCGGCAATTTTCCGGCAACTTTACCGGCGACTTTGCTGGCAACCTTACCAGGAACTTCCGGCAACTTTATCGGGAACTTTACCGGCAACTTTACAGAGAACTTTTCTGGCAACTTTACCGAGAACTTTTCCAGCAACTTTACCGGGAATTTTGCCAGCAACTTTATCAGGAACTTTGCCGGCAACTTTACCGAGAACTTTGTCAGCAACTTTACTGGGAACTTTACCCGCAACTTTGCCGGGAACTTTACTGGCAACTTGACTGGCAACTTTACCGGCAACTTGACTGGCAACTTTACCGGCACCTTTACCGGGATCTTTGCCGTTAACTTTACCGGCAACTTTACCAGCACCTTTACTGGGAACTTTGCCGGCAAATTTACCGGCTACTTTCCTGGCACCTTTACCGGGAACTTTACCGTGAACTTTTCTGGCAACTTTATCCACAACTTTGCCGGGAACTTTGCCGGCAACTTTACCGGAAACTTTTCCGGCAACTTTACCGGGAACTTTTCCGGCAACTTTACCAGCAACTTTGCCAGGAAATTTGCTGGAAACTTTACCGCCACCTTTACTGGCGGTTTTTCCAGCAATTTTACCGGAAACTTTGCTGCAAAGATGGTTGTTTTTCTGGAAGGTTCTCCTCTCTCGACAGCGAAACACTGCAGCTCTTTCAGAGTGAACATCGGGATTTTGGTCACTTCCCTTGCCTTCTCCCCCGTTCACTCAGTTTGGCCTGGTGATTGTAAACTTCTTCCTTTTTACGGATGGTGGAGGTCACAGTGCTCATTGGAACCTTTAATGCTTCAGACATTTTTCTGTATCCTTCCCCCGATCAGTTTCTCTATACAATGCTGTCTGAGGTCTACAGAAAATTCCTTAGACTTCATGGCTTAGTTTGTGCAACTTTCCCGGCAACATTATCGGGAACTTTGTTGGCAACTTTACCAGGAACTTTGCCGGCAACTTTACCCAAAACTTTGCCGGGAACTTTTCCGGCAACTTTACCGGAAACTTTACTGGCAACTTTACTGGCACATTTACCGGGATCTTTGCCGGCAAATTTACCGGCACCTTTACCTCCAACTTTACTGGCACCTTTACTGGGAACTTTGCTGGCAAATTTACCGGCTACTTTCCTGGCACCTTTACCGGGAACTTTACCGGGAACTTTTCCGGCAACTTTATCCGCAACTTTGCTGGCAACTTTACTGGGAACTTTTCCGGCAACTTTACCGGGAACTTTGCCGGCAACTTTACCCGCAACTTTGCCAGAAACTTTACTGGCAACTTTACCAAAACCTTTACCGGGATCTTTTCCGGCAACTTTACCGGAAGTTGACTGGCAACTTTACCAGAAACTTTACCGGAAACTTGACCAGCAACTTTACCGGCAACTTTACCGGGAACTTTACCGGAAACTTGACCAGCAACTTTACCGGCAACTTTACTGGGAACTTTACCGGAAACTTGACTGGCAACTTTACCGAAACCTTTACCGGGATCTTTTCCGGCAACTTTACTGGCACCTTTACTGGGAACTTTGCCGGCAAATTTACCGGCTATTTTCCCGGCACCTTTACTGGGAAGTTTTCCGGCAACTTTACTGGGAACTTTGCCGGCAAATTTACCGGGAACTTTGCCGGCAAATTTACCGGGAATTTTGCTGGCAACTTAACCGGGAACTTATCCGGCAACTTTAACGGCAACTTAGCCGGGAACTTTTCTGGGAACTTAGCCAGGAACTTTACTTGCAACTTTACCCACAACTTTGCCGGGAACTTTGCCTGCAACTTTACCGGGAACTTTGCCGGAAACTTACCCCACAACTTTTCCGGCAACTTTACCGGAAACTTGACTGGCAACTTTACCGGCACCTTTACTAGGATCTTTTCCGCCAACTTTACCATCAACTTTACTGGCACCTTTACCGGGAACTTTACCGGCAACTTTACCAGCACCTATACTGGAAACTTTGCTGGCAAATTTACCAGCTACTTTCCCGGCACCTTTACTGGCAACTTTACCAAGAACTTTGTCGGCAACTTTACTGGGAACTTTGCCGCAACTTTACCCGCTACTTTGCCGGGAACTTTACTGAGAACTTTGCCGGCAACTTTACCTGCAACTTTACCGGGATCTTTTCCGGCAACTTTACCGGGAACTTTGCTGACAACTTTACCAGCAACTTTACCGAGAACTTTTCTGGCAACTTTACTGGCAACTTTACCCGCAAATTTACCGGGAACTTAGCTGGCAACTTTACCGGGAACTTTGCTGTCAACTTTACCAGCAACTTTACCGAGAACTTTTCTGGCAACTTTACTGGCAACTTTACCCGCAACTTTACCGGGAACTTAGCTGGCAACTTTACCGGGAACTTTTCCGGCAACTTTACTGGCAACTTCACCCGCAACTTTGCCAGCAACTTTTCCGGCAACTTTACCCACAACTTTACCCGCAACTTTTCCGGCAACTTTACCGGCTACTTTATTGGTAATTTTACCAGGAACTTTTCCGGCAACGTTACCGGCAACTTTGTTGGGAACTTTGCCGGGAACTTTTCCAGCAACTTTGCTGGCAACTTTACCCAGAACTTTGCCAGCAATTTTGCCAGCAACTTTACCCGCAACTTTTCCAGCAACTTTACCCACAACTTTGCCGGTAACTTTTCCGCCAACTTTGCCAGGAAATTTGCCAGGAACTTTGCCGACAACTTTGTTGGGAACTTTGCCGGCAACTTTTCCAGCAATTTTACCAGGAACTTTACCGGCAACTTTGCCAGCGACTTTACCGGCAACTTTGCCGAGAACTTTGCCTGTAACTTTACCGGCAACTTTGCTGGCAACTTTACTGGCAACTTTACCGGGAACTATTCTGGCAACTTTGCCGGGATCTTTTCCGGCAAATTTACCGGCACCTTTACCAGGAACTTTACCGGCACCCAACTGGGAACTTTGCCGGCAAATTTACCGTCTACTTTCCCGGCACCTTTACCTGGAACTTTGCCGGCAACTTTACCTGCAACTTTGCCGGGAACTTTACCGGGAACTTTTCCGGCAACTTAACCAGGTACTTTTCTGGCAACTTTAAAGGCAACTTAGCCGGGAACTTAGCCAGGAACTTTACTTGCAACTTTACCCGCAACTTAGCCAGGAACTTTACTTGCAACTTTACCCGCAACTTTACCAGGAACATTGACAGCAACTTTACCAAGAACTTTGTTGGCAACTTTACCGGGAACTTTGCCAGCAACTTTACCCGCTACTTTGCCGGGAACTTTACCGAGAACTTTGCCGGCAACTTTACCCGCAACTTTGCCGGGAACTTTACCGGGATCTTTTCTGGCAACTTTACTGGGAACTTTGTTGTCAACTTTACCGGCAACTTTACAGAGAACTTTTCTGGCAACTTTACCGGGAACTTTTCCGGCAACTTTTCCGGCAACTTTTCCCCAGAACTTTGCCAGCAATTTTCCGGCAACTTTACCCGCAACTTTTCCAGCAACTTTACCCGCAACTTTACCGGGAACTTTTCCGGCAACTTTTCGGGGAAACTTTGCCGGCAGCATTACCGGCAACTTTGCAGGGAACTTTTCCGGCAACTTTGCCAGCTACTTTGACAGAAACCTTACCGGCAATTTTCCGGCAACTTTACCGGCGACTTTTCTGGCAACTTTACCGGGAACTTAGCAGGCAACTTTACTGGGAACTTTTCCGGCAACTTTACTGGCAACTCTACCCACAACTTTGCCAGCAACTTTGCCGGAAACGTTCCCGGCAATTTTTCCGGCAACTTTACCCACAACTTTACCGGGAACTTTTCCGACAACTTTACCGGGGACTGGCAACTTTACCGGGAAACTTTGCCGGCAGCTTTACCGACAACTTTGCCAGGAACTTTGCCAGCTACTTTGGCGGAAACTTTACCGGCAATTTTCCGGCAACTTTACCGGCGACTTTGCTGGCAACCTTACCAGGAACTTCCGGCAACTTTATCGGGAACTTTACCGGCAACTTTACAGAGAACTTTTCTGGCAACTTTACCGAGAACTTTTCCAGCAACTTTACCAGGAATTTTGCCAGCAACTTTACCAGGAACTTTTCCGGCAACTTTACCGAGAACTTTGTCGGCAACTTTACCCACAACTTTGCCGGGAACTTTACTGGCAACTTGACTGGCAACTTGACTGGCAACTTTACCGGCAACTTGACTGGCAACTTTACCGGCACCTTTACCGGGATCTTTGCCGGCAACTTTACCGGCACCTTTACCGGCAACTTTACCAGCACCTTTACTGGGAACTTTGCCGGCAAATTTACCGGCTACTTTCCTGGCACCTTTACCCGGAACTTTACCGTGAACTTTTCTGGCAACTTTATCCGCAACTTTGCCGGGAACTTTGCCGGCAACTTTACCGGAAACTTTTCCGGCAACTTTACCAGCAACTTTGCCAGGAAATTTGCTGGAAAATTTACCGCCACCTTTACTGGCGGTTTTGCCAGCAATTTTACCGGAAACTTTGCTGCAAAGATGGTTGTTTTTCTGGAAGGTTCTCCTCTCTCGACAGCGAAACGCTGCAGCTCTTTCAGAGTGAACATCGGGATTTTGGTCACTTCCCTTGCCTTCTCCCCCGTTCACTCAGTTTGGCCTGGTGATTGTAAACTTCTTCCTTTTTACAGATGGTGGAGGTCACAGTGCTCATTGGAACCTTTAATGCTTCAGACATTTTTCTGTATCCTTCCCCCGATCAGTTTCTCTATACAATGCTGTCTGAGGTCTACAGAAAATTCCTTAGACTTCATGGCTTAGTTTGTGCAACTTTCCCGGCAACATTATCGGGAACTTTGTTGGCAACTTTACCAGGAACTTTGCCGGCAACTTTACCCAAAACTTTGCCGGCAACTTTTCCGGCAACTTTACCGGAAACTTTACTGGCAACTTTACCGGCACATTTACCGGGATCTTTGCCGGCAAATTTACCGGCACCTTTACCTCCAACTTTACTGGCACCTTTACTGGGAACTTTGCTGGCAAATTTACCGGCTACTTTCCTGGCACCTTTACCGGGAACTTTACCGGGAACTTTTTCCGGCAACTTTATCCGCAACTTTGCTGGCAACTTTACTGGGAACTTTTCCAGCAACTTTACCGGGAACTTTGCCGGCAACTTTACCCGCAACTTTGCCGGAAACTTTACTGGCAACTTTACCGAAACCTTTACCGGGATCTTTTCCGGCAACTTTACCGGAAGTTGACTGGCAACTTTACCGGAAACTTTACCGGAAACTTGACCAGCAACTTTACCGGCAACTTTACTGGGAACTTTGCCGGCAAATTTACCGGCTATTTTCCCGGCACCTTTACTGGGAAGTTTTCCGGCAACTTTACTGGGAACTTTGCCGGCAAATTTACCGGGAACTTTGCCGGCAAATTTACTGGGAATTTTGCTGGCAACTTAACCGGGAACTTATCCAGCAAATTTAACGGCAACTTAGCCGGGAACTTTACTTGCAACTTTACCCACAACTTTGCCGGGAACTTTGCCTGCAACTTTACCGGGAACTTTGCCGGAAACTTACCCCACACCTTTTCCGGCAACTTTACCGGAAAC
This sequence comes from Rana muscosa, assembly GCA_029206835.1. NCBI lineage: Eukaryota > Metazoa > Chordata > Amphibia > Anura > Ranidae > Rana > Rana muscosa. The sequence continues at coordinate 564,984 of JARGYO010000248.1, read as the reverse complement.
TTGACTGGCAACTTTACCGGCACCTTTACTAGGATCTTTTCCGCCAACTTTACCGTCAACTTTACTGGCACCTTTACCGGGAACTTTACCGGCAACTTTACCGGCACCTATACTGGAAACTTTGCTGGCAAATTTACCAGCTACTTTCCCGGCACCTTTACTGGCAACTTTACCCACAACTTTGCCAGGAACTTTGCCGGCAACTTTACCGGGAACTTTACCAGGAACTTTGCAGGGAACTTTTCCAGCAACTTTACCCGCTACTTTGCCGGGAACTTTACTGAGGACTTTGCCGGCAACTTTACCCGCAACTTTGCCAGGAACTTAGCCGGGAACTTTACCGGGATCTTTTCCGGCAACTTTACTGGGAACTTTTCTGGCAACTTTACCAGGAACTTTTCCGGCAACTTTGCTGGCAACTTTTCCCCGGAACTTTACCCACAACTTTACCCGCAACTTTCCCGGCAACTTTATGAGGAACTTTTCCAGCAACTTTTCGGGGAAACTTTGCTGGCAACTTTGCCAGCTACTTTGATGGAAACTTTACAGGCAATTTTCCGGCAACTTTACCGGCGACTTTTCTGGCAACTTTTCCGGCAACTTTACCGGGAACTTAGCCGGCAACTTTACCGGGAACTTTTACGGCAACTTTACTGGCAACTCTACCCGCAACTTTGCCAGCAACTTTGCTGGAAACATTCCTGGCAATTTTTCCGGCAACTTTACCCACAACTTTACCCGCAACTTTTCCAGCAACTTTACCGGCTACTTTATCGGCAATTTTGCCAGCAGCTTTGCTGGCAACTTTACCGGCAACTTTACCCACAACTTTACCCGCAACTTTGTTGGGAATTTTGGCGGCAACTTTTCCGGCAACTTTGCTGGCAACTTTACCCGGAACTTTGCCAGCAATTTTGCCAGCAACTTTACCCGCAACTTTTCCGGCAACTTTACCCACAACTTGCCGGTAACTTTGCCGGCAACTTTGCCAGAAAATTTGCCAGGAACTTTGCTGACAACTTTGTTGGGAACTTTGCCGGGAACTTTTCCGGCAACTTTACCGGCACCTTTACCGGGAACTTTACTGGCACCCAACTGGGAACTTTGCCGGCAAATTTACTGTCTACTTTCCCGGCAACCTTACCGGGAACTTTACCAGGAACTTTTCCGGCAACTTATCCGGGTACTTTTCTGGCAACTTTAACAGCAACTTAGCCGGGAACTTAGCCAGGAACTTTACTTGCAACTTTACCCGCAACTTTGCCAGGAACTTTGCCTGCAACTTTACCAAGAACTTTGCCGGCAACTTTACCAAGAACTTTGTCGGCAACTTTGCCGGGAACTTTGCCGCAACTTTACCCGCTACTTTGCCGGGAACTTTACTGAGAAATTTGCCGGCAACTTTACCTGCAACTTTACCGGGAACTTTACCGGGATCTTTTCCGGCAACTTTACCGGGAACTTTGCTGTCAACTTTACCAGCAACTTTACGAGAACTTTTCTGGCAACTTTACTGGCAACTTTACCTGCAACTTTACCGGGAACTTAGCTGGCAACTTTACCGGGAACTTTTCTGGCAACTTTACTGGCAACTCTACCCGCAACTTTGCCAGCAACTTTTCCGGCAACTTTACCCACAACTTTACCCGCAACTTTTCCGGCAACTTTACCGGCTACTTTATCGGTAATTTTTCCGGCAGCTTTGCTGGCAACTTTACCAGGAACTTTTCCGGCAACTTTACCGGCAACTTTGTTGGGAACTTTGCCGGGAACTTTTCCGGCAACTTTGCTGGCAACTTTACCTGGAACTTTGCCAGCAATTTTGCCAGCAACTTTACCCGCAACTTTTCCAGCAACTTTACCCACAACTTTGCTGGTAACTTTTCCGGCAACTTTGCCAGGAAATTTGCCAGGAACTTTGCCGACAACTTTGTTGGGAACTTTGCCGGCAACTTTTCCAGCAATTTTACCAGGAACTTTACCGGCAACTTTGCCAGCGACTTTACCGGCAACTTTGCCAATAACTTTGCCTGTAACTTTACCGGGAACTTTACCGGGAACTTTGCTGGCAACTTTACTGGCAACTTTACCGGGAACTATTCTGGCAACTTTGCCGGGATCTTTTCCGGCAAATTTACCGGCACCTTTACCGGGAACTTTACCGGCACCCAACTGGGAACTTTGCCGGCAAATTTACCGTCTACTTTCCCGGCAACTTTACCCGCAACTTTGCCGGGAACTTTTCCGGCAACTTAACCAGGTACTTTTCTGGCAACTTTAAAGGCAACTTAGCCGGGAACTTAGCCAGGAACTTTACTTGCAACTTTACCCGCAACTTTGCCGGGAACTTTGCCTGCAACTTTACCAGGAACTTTGACAGCAACTTTACCAAGAACTTTGTTGGCAACTTTACCGGGAACTTTGCCAGCAACTTTACCCGCTACTTTGCCGGGAACTTTACCGAGAACGTTGCCGGCAACTTTACCCGCAACTTTTCCAGCAACTTTACCCGCAACTTTACCGGGAACTTTTCCGGCAACTTTTCGGGGAAACTTTGCCGGCAGCATTACCGGCAACTTTGCAGGGAACTTTGCCAGCTACTTTGACGGTAACCTTACTGGCAATTTTCCGGCAACTTTACCGGCGACTTTTCTGGCAACTTTACCGGGAACTTAGCCGGCAACTTTACTGGGAACTTTTCTGGCAACTTTACTGGCAACTCTACCTGCAACTTTGCCAGCAACTTTGCCGGAAACGTTCCCGGCAATTTTCCGGCAACTTTACCCACAACTTTACCGGGAACTTTTCCGACAACTTTACCGGGGACTTTGCTGGCAACTTTACCGGGAAACTTTGCCGGCAGCTTTACCGGCAACTTTGCCAGGAACTTTGCCGGCAACTTTGCTAGCTACTTTGGTGGAAACTTTACCGGCAATTTTCCGGCAACTTTACCAGCACCTTTACTGGGAACTTTGCCGGCAAATTTACTGGCTACTTTCCTGGCACCTTTACTGGGAACTTTACCGTGAACTTTTCCGGCAACTTTATCCGCAACTTTGCCGGGAACTTTGCCGGCAACTTTACCGGAAACTTTTCCGGCAACTTTACTGGGAACTTTTCCGGCAACTTTACCAGCAACTTTGCCAGGAAATTTGCTGGAAACTTTACCGCCACCTTTACTGGCGGTTTTGCCAGCAATTTTACCGGAAACTTTGCTGCAAAGATGGTTGTTTTTCTGGAAGGTTCTCCTCTCTCGACAGCAAAACGCTGCAGCTCTTTCAGAGTGAACATCGGGATTTTGGTCACTTCCCTTGCCTTCTCCCCCGTTCACTCAGTTTGGCCTGGTGATTGTAAACTTCTTCCTTTTTACGGATGATGGAGGTCACAGTGCTCATTGGAACCTTTAATGCTTCAGACATTTTTCTGTATCCTTCCCCCGATCAGTTTCTCTATACAATGCTGTCTGAGGTCTACAGAAAATTCCTTAGACTTCATGGCTTAGTTTGTGCAACTTTCCTGGCAACATTATCGGGAACTTTGTTGGCAACTTTACCGGGAACTTTGCCGGCAACTTTACCCAAAACTTTGCCGGGAACTTTTCCGGCAACTTTACCGGAAACTTTACTGGCAACTTTACCGGCACATTTACCGGGATCTTTGCCGGCAAATTTACCGGCACCTTTACCTCCAACTTTACTGCCACCTTTACTGGGAACTTTGCTGGCAAATTTACCGGCTACTTTCCTGGCACCTTTACCGGGAACTTTACCGGGAACTTTTCCGGCAACTTTATCCGCAACTTTGCTGGCAACTTTACTGGGAACTTTTCCGGCAACTTTACCGGGAACTTTGCCGGCAACTTTACCCGCAACTTTGCCGGAAACTTTACTGGCAACTTTACCGAAACCTTTACCGGGATCTTTTCCGGCAACTTTACTGGAAGTTGACTGGCAACTTTACCGGAAACTTTACCGGAAACTTGACCAGCAACTTTACCGGCAACTTTACCAAAACCTTTACTGGGATCTTTTCCGGCACCTTTACCGGCACCTTTACTGGGAACTTTGCCGGCAAATTTACCGGCTATTTTCCCATCACCTTTACTGGGAAGTTTGCCGGCAACTTTACTGGGAACTTTGCCGGCAAATTTACCGGGAACTTTGCCGGCAAATTTACCGGGAACTTTGCTGGCAACTTAACCGGGAACTTATCCGGCAACTTTACCCTCAACTTTGCCGGGAACTTTGCCTGCAACTTTACCAGGAACTATGCCAGCAACTTTACCAAGAACTTTGTTGGCAACTTTACCGGGAACTTTGCCAGAAACTTAACCCAAAACTTTGCCGGCAACTTTACCGGAAACTTGACTGGCAACTTTACCGGCACCTTTACCGGGATCTTTTCCGGCAAATTTACCGGCAACTTTACCGGGAACTTTACCGGCAACTTTTCTGGCAATTTTACCAGAAACTTTACTGGCAACTTTTCTGGCAACTTTACCGGCAACTTTGCCGCAAACTTTCCCTGTAACTTTACCAGCAACTTTACCGGCAACTTTTTCCGGCAACTTTACCGGGAACTTTACCGGCACCTTTACTGGGAATTTTGCCGGCAAATTTACTGGCTACTTTCCCGGCACCTTTACCGGGAACTTTGCCGGGAACTTTGCTGGCAACTTTACCGGGAACTTTTCTGGCAACTTTACCGGGAACTTTTCCGGCAACTTAACCGGGAACTTATCCAGCAACTTAGCCGGGAACTTAGCCAGGAACTTTACTTGCAACTTTGCCAGGAACTTTGCCTGCAACTTTACCAGGAACTTTGCTGGCAACTTTACAGAGAACTTGGTCGGCAACTTTACCGAGAACTTTGCCGGCAACTTTACCTGCAACTTTGCTGGGAACTTTTCCGGAAACTTTACTGGCAACTTTACCGGCACCTTTACCGAGATCTTTTCCGGCAACTTTACCGGCACCTTTACCGCCAACTTTACCGGCACCTTTATTGGGAACTTTGCCACCAAATTTACCGCCTACTTTCCCGGCACCTTTACCGGGAACTTTTCCAGCAACTTTATCCGCAACTTTTCCGGCAACTTTACTGGGATCTTTTCCGGCAACTTTTCCAGCAACTTTACCAGCAACTTTGCCGGCAATTTTGCCGGGAACTTTGCCGGCAACTTTACCGGGAACTATGCCGGCAACTTACCGGCAACTTTGCCGGCACCTTTACTGTCGGTTTTGCCAGCAATTTTACTGGAAACTTTGCTGCAAAGATGGTTGTTCTTCTGGAAGGTTCTCCTCTCTCCACAGCGAAACGGGGCAGCTCTTTCAGAGTGAACATCGGGATTTTGGTCACTTCCCTTGCCTTCTCCCCCGTTCACTCAGTTTGGCCTGGTGATTGTAAACTTCTTCCTTTTTACGGATGATGCAGGTCACAGTGCTCATTGGAACCTTTAATGCTTCAGACATTTTTCTGTATCCTTCCCCCGATCAGTTTCTCTATACAATGCTGTCTGAGGTCTACAGAAAATTCCTTAGACTTCATGGCTTAGTTTGTGCAACTTTCCCGGCAACATTATCGGGAACTTTGTTGGCAACTTTGCCGGCAACTTTACCCAAAACTTTGCCGGGAACTTTTCCGGCAACTTTACCGGAAACTTTACTGGCAACTTTACCGGCACATTTACCGGGATCTTTGCCGGCAAATTTACCGGCACCTTTACCTCCAACTTTACTGGCACCTTTACTGGGAACTTTGCTGGCAAATTTACCGGCTGCTTTCCTGGCACCTTTACCGGGAACTTTACCGGGAACTTGACTGGCAACTTTACCGGCACCTTTACTAGGATCTTTTCCGCCAACTTTACCATCAACTTTACTGGCACCTTTACCAGGAACTTTACCGGGAACTTTACCGGCACCTATACTGGAGACTTTGCTGGCAAATTTACCAGCTACTTTCCCGGCACCTTTACTGGCAACTTTGCCGAGAACTTTGCCTGTAACTTTACCGGCAACTTTGCTGGCAACTTTACTGGCAACTTTACCGGGAACTATTCTGGCAACTTTGCCGGGATCTTTTCCGGCAAATTTACCGGCACCTTTACCAGGAACTTTACCGGCACCCAACTGGGAACTTTGCCGGCAAATTTACCGTCTACTTTCCCGGCACCTTTACCTGGAACTTTGCCGGCAACTTTACCTGCAACTTTGCCGGGAACTTTACCGGGAACTTTTCCGGCAACTTAACCAGGTACTTTTCTGGCAACTTTAAAGGCAACTTAGCCGGGAACTTAGCCAGGAACTTTACTTGCAACTTTACCCGCAACTTAGCCAGGAACTTTACTTGCAACTTTACCCGCAACTTTACCAGGAACATTGACAGCAACTTTACCAAGAACTTTGTTGGCAACTTTACCGGGAACTTTGCCAGCAACTTTACCCGCTACTTTGCCGGGAACTTTACCGAGAACTTTGCCGGCAACTTTACCCGCAACTTTGCCGGGAACTTTACCGGGATCTTTTCTGGCAACTTTACTGGGAACTTTGTTGTCAACTTTACCGGCAACTTTACAGAGAACTTTTCTGGCAACTTTACCGGGAACTTTTCCGGCAACTTTTCCGGCAACTTTTCCCCAGAACTTTGCCAGCAATTTTCCGGCAACTTTACCCGCAACTTTTCCAGCAACTTTACCCGCAACTTTACCGGGAACTTTTCCGGCAACTTTTCGGGGAAACTTTGCCGGCAGCATTACCGGCAACTTTGCAGGGAACTTTTCCGGCAACTTTGCCAGCTACTTTGACAGAAACCTTACCGGCAATTTTCCGGCAACTTTACCGGCGACTTTTCTGGCAACTTTACCGGGAACTTAGCAGGCAACTTTACTGGGAACTTTTCCGGCAACTTTACTGGCAACTCTACCCACAACTTTGCCAGCAACTTTGCCGGAAACGTTCCCGGCAATTTTTCCGGCAACTTTACCCACAACTTTACCGGGAACTTTTCCGACAACTTTACCGGGGACTGGCAACTTTACCGGGAAACTTTGCCGGCAGCTTTACCGACAACTTTGCCAGGAACTTTGCCAGCTACTTTGGCGGAAACTTTACCGGCAATTTTCCGGCAACTTTACCGGCGACTTTGCTGGCAACCTTACCAGGAACTTCCGGCAACTTTATCGGGAACTTTACCGGCAACTTTACAGAGAACTTTTCTGGCAACTTTACCGAGAACTTTTCCAGCAACTTTACCAGGAATTTTGCCAGCAACTTTACCAGGAACTTTTCCGGCAACTTTACCGAGAACTTTGTCGGCAACTTTACCCACAACTTTGCCGGGAACTTTACTGGCAACTTGACTGGCAACTTGACTGGCAACTTTACCGGCAACTTGACTGGCAACTTTACCGGCACCTTTACCGGGATCTTTGCCGGCAACTTTACCGGCACCTTTACCGGCAACTTTACCAGCACCTTTACTGGGAACTTTGCCGGCAAATTTACCGGCTACTTTCCTGGCACCTTTACCCGGAACTTTACCGTGAACTTTTCTGGCAACTTTATCCGCAACTTTGCCGGGAACTTTGCCGGCAACTTTACCGGAAACTTTTCCAGCAACTTTACCGGGAACTTTTCCGGCAACTTTACCAGCAACTTTGCCAGGAAATTTGCTGGAAAATTTACCGCCACCTTTACTGGCGGTTTTGCCAGCAATTTTACCGGAAACTTTGCTGCAAAGATGGTTGTTTTTCTGGAAGGTTCTCCTCTCTCGACAGCGAAACGCTGCAGCTCTTTCAGAGTGAACATCGGGATTTTGGTCACTTCCCTTGCCTTCTCCCCCGTTCACTCAGTTTGGCCTGGTGATTGTAAACTTCTTCCTTTTTACAGATGGTGGAGGTCACAGTGCTCATTGGAACCTTTAATGCTTCAGACATTTTTCTGTATCCTTCCCCCGATCAGTTTCTCTATACAATGCTGTCTGAGGTCTACAGAAAATTCCTTAGACTTCATGGCTTAGTTTGTGCAACTTTCCCGGCAACATTATCGGGAACTTTGTTGGCAACTTTACCAGGAACTTTGCCGGCAACTTTACCCAAAACTTTGCCGGCAACTTTTCCGGCAACTTTACCGGAAACTTTACTGGCAACTTTACCGGCACATTTACCGGGATCTTTGCCGGCAAATTTACCGGCACCTTTACCTCCAACTTTACTGGCACCTTTACTGGGAACTTTGCTGGCAAATTTACCGGCTACTTTCCTGGCACCTTTACCGGGAACTTTACCGGGAACTTTTTCCGGCAACTTTATCCGCAACTTTGCTGGCAACTTTACTGGGAACTTTTCCAGCAACTTTACCGGGAACTTTGCCGGCAACTTTACCCGCAACTTTGCCGGAAACTTTACTGGCAACTTTACCGAAACCTTTACCGGGATCTTTTCCGGCAACTTTACCGGAAGTTGACTGGCAACTTTACCGGAAACTTTACCGGAAACTTGACCAGCAACTTTACCGGCAACTTTACTGGGAACTTTGCCGGCAAATTTACCGGCTATTTTCCCGGCACCTTTACTGGGAAGTTTTCCGGCAACTTTACTGGGAACTTTGCCGGCAAATTTACCGGGAACTTTGCCGGCAAATTTACTGGGAATTTTGCTGGCAACTTAACCGGGAACTTATCCAGCAAATTTAACGGCAACTTAGCCGGGAACTTTACTTGCAACTTTACCCACAACTTTGCCGGGAACTTTGCCTGCAACTTTACCGGGAACTTTGCCGGAAACTTACCCCACACCTTTTCCGGCAACTTTACCGGAAACTTGACTGGCAACTTTACCGGCACCTTTACTAGGATCTTTTCCGCCAACTTTACCGTCAACTTTACTGGCACCTTTACCGGGAACTTTACCGGCAACTTTACCGGCACCTATACTGGAAACTTTGCTGGCAAATTTACCAGCTACTTTCCCGGCACCTTTACTGGCAACTTTACCCACAACTTTGCCAGGAACTTTGCCGGCAACTTTACCGGGAACTTTACCAGGAACTTTGCAGGGAACTTTTCCAGCAACTTTACCCGCTACTTTGCCGGGAACTTTACTGAGGACTTTGCCGGCAACTTTACCCGCAACTTTGCCAGGAACTTAGCCGGGAACTTTACCGGGATCTTTTCCGGCAACTTTACTGGGAACTTTTCTGGCAACTTTACCAGGAACTTTTCCGGCAACTTTGCTGGCAACTTTTCCCCGGAACTTTACCCACAACTTTACCCGCAACTTTCCCGGCAACTTTATGAGGAACTTTTCCAGCAACTTTTCGGGGAAACTTTGCTGGCAACTTTGCCAGCTACTTTGATGGAAACTTTACAGGCAATTTTCCGGCAACTTTACCGGCGACTTTTCTGGCAACTTTTCCGGCAACTTTACCGGGAACTTAGCCGGCAACTTTACCGGGAACTTTTACGGCAACTTTACTGGCAACTCTACCCGCAACTTTGCCAGCAACTTTGCTGGAAACATTCCTGGCAATTTTTCCGGCAACTTTACCCACAACTTTACCCGCAACTTTTCCAGCAACTTTACCGGCTACTTTATCGGCAATTTTGCCAGCAGCTTTGCTGGCAACTTTACCGGCAACTTTACCCACAACTTTACCCGCAACTTTGTTGGGAATTTTGGCGGCAACTTTTCCGGCAACTTTGCTGGCAACTTTACCCGGAACTTTGCCAGCAATTTTGCCAGCAACTTTACCCGCAACTTTTCCGGCAACTTTACCCACAACTTGCCGGTAACTTTGCCGGCAACTTTGCCAGAAAATTTGCCAGGAACTTTGCTGACAACTTTGTTGGGAACTTTGCCGGGAACTTTTCCGGCAACTTTACCGGCACCTTTACCGGGAACTTTACTGGCACCCAACTGGGAACTTTGCCGGCAAATTTACTGTCTACTTTCCCGGCAACCTTACCGGGAACTTTACCAGGAACTTTTCCGGCAACTTATCCGGGTACTTTTCTGGCAACTTTAACAGCAACTTAGCCGGGAACTTAGCCAGGAACTTTACTTGCAACTTTACCCGCAACTTTGCCAGGAACTTTGCCTGCAACTTTACCAAGAACTTTGCCGGCAACTTTACCAAGAACTTTGTCGGCAACTTTGCCGGGAACTTTGCCGCAACTTTACCCGCTACTTTGCCGGGAACTTTACTGAGAAATTTGCCGGCAACTTTACCTGCAACTTTACCGGGAACTTTACCGGGATCTTTTCCGGCAACTTTACCGGGAACTTTGCTGTCAACTTTACCAGCAACTTTACGAGAACTTTTCTGGCAACTTTACTGGCAACTTTACCTGCAACTTTACCGGGAACTTAGCTGGCAACTTTACCGGGAACTTTTCTGGCAACTTTACTGGCAACTCTACCCGCAACTTTGCCAGCAACTTTTCCGGCAACTTTACCCACAACTTTACCCGCAACTTTTCCGGCAACTTTACCGGCTACTTTATCGGTAATTTTTCCGGCAGCTTTGCTGGCAACTTTACCAGGAACTTTTCCGGCAACTTTACCGGCAACTTTGTTGGGAACTTTGCCGGGAACTTTTCCGGCAACTTTGCTGGCAACTTTACCTGGAACTTTGCCAGCAATTTTGCCAGCAACTTTACCCGCAACTTTTCCAGCAACTTTACCCACAACTTTGCTGGTAACTTTTCCGGCAACTTTGCCAGGAAATTTGCCAGGAACTTTGCCGACAACTTTGTTGGGAACTTTGCCGGCAACTTTTCCAGCAATTTTACCAGGAACTTTACCGGCAACTTTGCCAGCGACTTTACCGGCAACTTTGCCAATAACTTTGCCTGTAACTTTACCGGGAACTTTACCGGGAACTTTGCTGGCAACTTTACTGGCAACTTTACCGGGAACTATTCTGGCAACTTTGCCGGGATCTTTTCCGGCAAATTTACCGGCACCTTTACCGGGAACTTTACCGGCACCCAACTGGGAACTTTGCCGGCAAATTTACCGTCTACTTTCCCGGCAACTTTACCCGCAACTTTGCCGGGAACTTTTCCGGCAACTTAACCAGGTACTTTTCTGGCAACTTTAAAGGCAACTTAGCCGGGAACTTAGCCAGGAACTTTACTTGCAACTTTACCCGCAACTTTGCCGGGAACTTTGCCTGCAACTTTACCAGGAACTTTGACAGCAACTTTACCAAGAACTTTGTTGGCAACTTTACCGGGAACTTTGCCAGCAACTTTACCCGCTACTTTGCCGGGAACTTTACCGAGAACGTTGCCGGCAACTTTACCCGCAACTTTTCCAGCAACTTTACCCGCAACTTTACCGGGAACTTTTCCGGCAACTTTTCGGGGAAACTTTGCCGGCAGCATTACCGGCAACTTTGCAGGGAACTTTGCCAGCTACTTTGACGGTAACCTTACTGGCAATTTTCCGGCAACTTTACCGGCGACTTTTCTGGCAACTTTACCGGGAACTTAGCCGGCAACTTTACTGGGAACTTTTCTGGCAACTTTACTGGCAACTCTACCTGCAACTTTGCCAGCAACTTTGCCGGAAACGTTCCCGGCAATTTTCCGGCAACTTTACCCACAACTTTACCGGGAACTTTTCCGACAACTTTACCGGGGACTTTGCTGGCAACTTTACCGGGAAACTTTGCCGGCAGCTTTACCGGCAACTTTGCCAGGAACTTTGCCGGCAACTTTGCTAGCTACTTTGGTGGAAACTTTACCGGCAATTTTCCGGCAACTTTACCAGCACCTTTACTGGGAACTTTGCCGGCAAATTTACTGGCTACTTTCCTGGCACCTTTACTGGGAACTTTACCGTGAACTTTTCCGGCAACTTTATCCGCAACTTTGCCGGGAACTTTGCCGGCAACTTTACCGGAAACTTTTCCGGCAACTTTACTGGGAACTTTTCCGGCAACTTTACCAGCAACTTTGCCAGGAAATTTGCTGGAAACTTTACCGCCACCTTTACTGGCGGTTTTGCCAGCAATTTTACCGGAAACTTTGCTGCAAAGATGGTTGTTTTTCTGGAAGGTTCTCCTCTCTCGACAGCAAAACGCTGCAGCTCTTTCAGAGTGAACATCGGGATTTTGGTCACTTCCCTTGCCTTCTCCCCCGTTCACTCAGTTTGGCCTGGTGATTGTAAACTTCTTCCTTTTTACGGATGATGGAGGTCACAGTGCTCATTGGAACCTTTAATGCTTCAGACATTTTTCTGTATCCTTCCCCCGATCAGTTTCTCTATACAATGCTGTCTGAGGTCTACAGAAAATTCCTTAGACTTCATGGCTTAGTTTGTGCAACTTTCCTGGCAACATTATCGGGAACTTTGTTGGCAACTTTACCGGGAACTTTGCCGGCAACTTTACCCAAAACTTTGCCGGGAACTTTTCCGGCAACTTTACCGGAAACTTTACTGGCAACTTTACCGGCACATTTACCGGGATCTTTGCCGGCAAATTTACCGGCACCTTTACCTCCAACTTTACTGCCACCTTTACTGGGAACTTTGCTGGCAAATTTACCGGCTACTTTCCTGGCACCTTTACCGGGAACTTTACCGGGAACTTTTCCGGCAACTTTATCCGCAACTTTGCTGGCAACTTTACTGGGAACTTTTCCGGCAACTTTACCGGGAACTTTGCCGGCAACTTTACCCGCAACTTTGCCGGAAACTTTACTGGCAACTTTACCGAAACCTTTACCGGGATCTTTTCCGGCAACTTTACTGGAAGTTGACTGGCAACTTTACCGGAAACTTTACCGGAAACTTGACCAGCAACTTTACCGGCAACTTTACCAAAACCTTTACCGGGATCTTTTCCGGCACCTTTACCGGCACCTTTACTGGGAACTTTGCCGGCAAATTTACCGGCTATTTTCCCATCACCTTTACTGGGAAGTTTGCCGGCAACTTTACTGGGAACTTTGCCGGCAAATTTACCGGGAACTTTGCCGGCAAATTTACCGGGAACTTTGCTGGCAACTTAACCGGGAACTTATCCGGCAACTTTACCCTCAACTTTGCCGGGAACTTTGCCTGCAACTTTACCAGGAACTATGCCAGCAACTTTACCAAGAACTTTGTTGGCAACTTTACCGGGAACTTTGCCAGAAACTTAACCCAAAACTTTGCCGGCAACTTTACCGGAAACTTGACTGGCAACTTTACCGGCACCTTTACCGGGATCTTTTCCGGCAAATTTACCGGCAACTTTACCGGGAACTTTACCGGCAACTTTTCTGGCAATTTTACCAGAAACTTTACTGGCAACTTTTCTGGCAACTTTACCGGCAACTTTGCCGCAAACTTTCCCTGTAACTTTACCAGCAACTTTACCGGCAACTTTTTCCGGCAACTTTACCGGGAACTTTACCGGCACCTTTACTGGGAATTTTGCCGGCAAATTTACTGGCTACTTTCCCGGCACCTTTACCGGGAACTTTGCCGGGAACTTTGCTGGCAACTTTACCGGGAACTTTTCTGGCAACTTTACCGGGAACTTTTCCGGCAACTTAACCGGGAACTTATCCAGCAACTTAGCCGGGAACTTAGCCAGGAACTTTACTTGCAACTTTGCCAGGAACTTTGCCTGCAACTTTACCAGGAACTTTGCTGGCAACTTTACAGAGAACTTGGTCGGCAACTTTACCGAGAACTTTGCCGGCAACTTTACCTGCAACTTTGCTGGGAACTTTTCCGGAAACTTTACTGGCAACTTTACCGGCACCTTTACCGAGATCTTTTCCGGCAACTTTACCGGCACCTTTACCGCCAACTTTACCGGCACCTTTATTGGGAACTTTGCCACCAAATTTACCGCCTACTTTCCCGGCACCTTTACCGGGAACTTTTCCAGCAACTTTATCCGCAACTTTTCCGGCAACTTTACTGGGATCTTTTCCGGCAACTTTTCCAGCAACTTTACCAGCAACTTTGCCGGCAATTTTGCCGGGAACTTTGCCGGCAACTTTACCGGGAACTATGCCGGCAACTTACCGGCAACTTTGCCGGCACCTTTACTGTCGGTTTTGCCAGCAATTTTACTGGAAACTTTGCTGCAAAGATGGTTGTTCTTCTGGAAGGTTCTCCTCTCTCCACAGCGAAACGGGGCAGCTCTTTCAGAGTGAACATCGGGATTTTGGTCACTTCCCTTGCCTTCTCCCCCGTTCACTCAGTTTGGCCTGGTGATTGTAAACTTCTTCCTTTTTACGGATGATGCAGGTCACAGTGCTCATTGGAACCTTTAATGCTTCAGACATTTTTCTGTATCCTTCCCCCGATCAGTTTCTCTATACAATGCTGTCTGAGGTCTACAGAAAATTCCTTAGACTTCATGGCTTAGTTTGTGCAACTTTCCCGGCAACATTATCGGGAACTTTGTTGGCAACTTTGCCGGCAACTTTACCCAAAACTTTGCCGGGAACTTTTCCGGCAACTTTACCGGAAACTTTACTGGCAACTTTACCGGCACATTTACCGGGATCTTTGCCGGCAAATTTACCGGCACCTTTACCTCCAACTTTACTGGCACCTTTACTGGGAACTTTGCTGGCAAATTTACCGGCTGCTTTCCTGGCACCTTTACCGGGAACTTTACCGGGAACTTTTCCGGCAACTTTATCCGCAACTTTGCTGGCAACTTTACTGTGAACTTTTCCGGCAACTTTACCGGGAACTTTGCCGGCAACTTTACCCACAACTTTGCCGGAAACTTTACTGGCAACTTTACCGAAACCTTTACCGGGATCTTTTCCGGCAACTTTACCGGAAGTTGACTGGCAACTTTACCGGAAACTTTACCGGAAACTTGACCAGCAACTTTACCGGGAACTTTCCCGGAAACTTGACTGGCAACTTTACTGAATCCTTTACTGGGATCTTTTCTGGCAACTTTACCGGCACCTTTACTGGGAACTTTGCCGGCAAATTTACCGGCTATTTTCCCGGCACCTTTACTGGGAAGTTTTCCGGCAACTTTACTGGGAACTTTGCCGGCAAATTTACCAGGAACTTTGCCGGCAAATTTACCGGGAATTTTGCTGGCAACTTAACCGGGAACTTATCCGGCAACTTTAACGGCAACTTAGCCAGGAACTTTACTTGCAACTTTACCCACAACTTTGCCAGGAACTTTGCCTGCAACTTTACCGGGAACTTTGCCGGAAACTTACCCCACAACTTTTCCGGCAACTTTACCGGAAACTTGACTGGCAACTTTACCGGCACCTTTACTAGGATCTTTTCCGCCAACTTTACCATCAACTTTACTGGCACCTTTACCGGGAACTTTACCGGCAACTTTACCGGCACCTATACTGGAAACTTTGCTGGCAAATTTACCAGCTACTTTCCTGGCACCTTTACCGGGAACTTTACCGTGAACTTTTCTGGCAACTTTATCCGCAACTTTGCCGGGAACTTTGCCGGCAACTTTACCGGAAACTTTTCCGGCAACTTTACCGGGAACTTTTCCGGCAACTTTACCAGCAACTTTGCCGGGAAATTTGCTGGAAACTTTACCGCCACCTTTACTGGCAGTTTTGCCAGCAATTTTACTGGAAACTTTGGTGCAAAGATGGTTGTTTTTCTGGAAGGTTCTCCTCTCTCGACAGC
Organism: Rana muscosa; assembly: GCA_029206835.1. NCBI lineage: Eukaryota > Metazoa > Chordata > Amphibia > Anura > Ranidae > Rana > Rana muscosa. Next base: position 549,338 of record JARGYO010000248.1, on the reverse strand, counting down.
GAAACGCTGCAGCTCTTTCAGAGTGAACATCGGGATTTTGGTCACTTCCCTTGCCTTCTCCCCCGTTCACTCAGTTTGGCCTGGTGATTGTAAACTTCTTCCTTTTTACGGATGGTGGAGGTCACAGTGCTCATTGGAACCTTTAATGCTTCAGACATTTTTCTGTATCCTTCCCCCGATCAGTTTCTCTATACAATGCTGTCTGAGGTCTACAGAAAATTCCTTAGACTTCATGGCTTAGTTTGTGCAACTTTCCTGGCAACATTATCGGGAAATTTGTTGGCAACTTTACCAGGAACTTTGCCGGCAACTTTACTCAAAACTTTGCCGGGAACGTTTCCGGCAACTTTACCGGAAACTTTACTGGCAACTTTACCGGCACATTTACCGGGATCTTTGCCGGCAAATTTACCGGCACCTTTACCTCCAACTTTACTGGCACCTTTACTGGGAACTTTGCTGGCAAATTTACCGGCTACTTTCCTGGCACCTTTACCGGGAACTTTACCGGGAACTTTTCCGGCAACTTTATCCGCAACTTTGCTGGCAACTTTACTGGGAACTTTTCCGGCAACTTTACCGGGAACTTTGCCGGCAACTTTACCCGCAACTTTGCCGGAAACTTTACTGGCAACTTTACCGAAACCTTTACCGGGATCTTTTCCGGCAACTTTACCGGAAGTTGACTGGCAACTTTACTGGAAACTTTACCGGAAACTTGACCAGCAACTTTACCGGCAACTTTACCGGAAACTTGACTGGCAACTTTACCGAAACCTTTACCGGGATCTTTTCCGGCAACTTTACCAGCACCTTTACTGGGAACTTTGCCGGCAAATTTACTGGCTATTTTCCCGGCACCTTTACTGGGAAGTTTTCCGGCAACTTTACTGGGAACTTTGCCGGCAAATTTACCGGCAACTTTGCCAGCAAATTTACCGGGAATTTTGCTGGCAACTTAACCGGGAACTTATCCGGCAACTTTAACGGCAACTTAGCCGGGAACTTTTCTGGGAACTTAGCCAGGAACTTTACTTGCAACTTTACCCACAACTTTGCCGGGAACTTTGCCTGCAACTTTACCGGGAACTTTGCCGGAAACTTACCCCACAACTTTTCCGGCAACTTTACCGGAAACTTGACTGGCAACTTTACCGGCACCTTTACTAGGATCTTTTCTGCCAACTTTACCGTCAACTTTACTGGCACCTTTACCGGGAACTTTACCGGCAACTTTACCGGCACCTATACTGGAAACTTTGCTGGCAAATTTACCAGCTACTTTCCCGGCACCTTTACTGGCAACTTTACCCACAACTTTGCCAGGAACTTTGCCGGCAACTTTACCGGGAACTTTACCAGGAACTTTGCAGGGAACTTTTCCAGCAACTTTACCCGCTACTTTGCCGGGAACTTTACTGAGGACTTTGCCGGCAACTTTACCCGCAACTTTGCCAGGAACTTAGCCGGGAACTTTACCGGGATCTTTTCCGGCAACTTTACTGGGAACTTTGCCGTCAACTTTACCGGCAACTTTACAGAGAACTTTTCTGGCAACTTTACCAGGAACTTTTCCGGCAACTTTGCTGGCAACTTTTCCCCTGAACTTTACCCACAACTTTACCAGCAACTTTCCCTGCAACTTTACGAGCAACTTTACCGGGAACTTTTCCAGCAACTTTTCGGGGAAACTTTGCTGGCAACTTTGTCAGCTACTTTGATGGAAACTTTACAGGCAATTTTCCGGCAACTTTACCGGTGACTTTTCCGGCAACTTTTCCGGCAACTTTACTGGGAACTTAGCCGGCAACTTTACCGGGAACTTTTCCGGCAACTTTACTGGCAACTCTACCCGCAACTTTGCCAGCAACTTTGCTGGAAACATTCCTGGCAATTTTTCCGGCAACTTTACCCACAACTTTACCCGCAACTTTTCCAGCAACTTTACCGGCTACTTTATCGGCAATTTTGCCAGCAGCTTTGCTGGCAACTTTACCGGCAACTTTACCTGGAACTTTTCCGGCAACTTTGTTGGGAATTTTGGCGGGAACTTTTCCGGCAACTTTGCTGGCAACTTTACCCGGAACTTTGCCAGCAATTTTGCCAGCAACTTTACCCGCAACTTTTCCGGCAACTTTACCCACAACTTGCCGGTAACTTTGCCGGCAACTTTGCCAGAAAATTTGCCAGGAACTTTGCTGACAACTTTGTTGGGAACTTTGCCGGGAACTTTTCCGGCAACTTTTCCGGCAATTTTACCAGGAACTTTACCGGCAACTTTGCCGGCGACTTTACCGTCAAATTTGCCGAGAACTTAGCCTGTAACTTTACCGGGAACTTTACCGGCAACTTTACTGGCAACTTTACCGGGAACTATTCCGGCAACTTTATCAACAACTTTGCCGGGATCTTTTCCGGCAACTTTACCGACACCTTTACCGGGAACTTTACCCGCAACTTTACTGGGAACTTTTCCAGCAACTTTTTGGGGAAACTTTGCTGGCAGCATTACCAGCAACTTTTGCCGGGAACTTTGCCAGCAACTTTGCCAGCTACTTTGACGGAAACTTTACAGGCAATTTGCCGGCAACTTTACCAGCGACTTTTCCGGCAACTTTTCTGGCAACTTTACCGGGAACTTAGCCGGCAACTTTACCGGGAACTTTTCCGGCAACTTTACTGGCAACTCTACCCGCAACTTTGCCAGCAACTTTTCTGGCAACTTTACCCACAACTTTACCCGCAACTTTTCCGGCAACTTTACCGGCTACTTTATCGGCAACTTTGTTGGGAACTTTGCCGGGAACTTTTCCGGCAACTTTGCTGGCAACTTTACCCAGAACTTTGCCAGCAATTTTGCCAGCAACTTTACCCGCAACTTTTCCGGCAACTTTACCCACAACTTTGCTGGTAACTTTTCCGGCAACTTTGCCAGGAAATTTGCCAGGAACTTTGCCGACAACTTTGTTGGGAACTTTGCCAGCAACTTTTCCAGCAATTTTACCGGGAACTATTCCGGCAACTTTATCAACAACTTTGCCGGGATCTTTTCCGGCAACTTTACCGACACCTTTACCGGGAACTTTACCCGCAACTTTACTGGGAACTTTTCCAGCAACTTTTTGGGGAAACTTTGCTGGCAGCATTACCAGCAACTTTGCCGGGAACTTTGCCAGCAACTTTGCCAGCTACTTTGACGGAAACTTTACAGGCAATTTTCCGGCAACTTTACCAGCGACTTTTCCGGCAACTTTTCTGGCAACTTTACCGGGAACTTAGCCGGCAACTTTACCGGGAACTTTTCCGGCAACTTTACTGGCAACTCTACCCGCAACTTTGCCAGCAACTTTTCTGGCAACTTTACCCACAACTTTACCCGCAACTTTTCCGGCAACTTTACCGGCTACTTTATCGGCAACTTTGTTGGGAACTTTGCCGGGAACTTTTCCGGCAACTTTGCTGGCAACTTTACCCAGAACTTTGCCAGCAATTTTGCCAGCAACTTTACCCGCAACTTTTCCAGCAACTTTACCCACAACTTTGCTGGTAACTTTGCCGGCAACTTTGCCAGGAAATTTGCCAGGAACTTTGCCGACAACTTTGTTGGGAACTTTGCTGGCAACTTTGCCAGGAAATTTGCCAGGAACTTTGCCGACAACTTTGTTGGGAACTTTGCCGGCAACTTTTCCAGCAATTTTACCAGGAACTTTACCGGCGACTTTACCGGCAACTTTGCCGAGAACTTTGCCTGTAACTTTACTGGGAACTTTACCAGCAACTTTGCCGGGAACTTTGCTGGCAACTTTACTGGCAACTTTACTGGGAACTATTCTGGCAACTTTACCGGGATCTTTTCCGGCAACTTTACCGGCACCTTTACCGGGAACTTTACTGGCACCCAACTGGGAACTTTGCCGGCAAATTTACTGTCTACTTTCCCGGCACCTTTACCGGGAACTTTACTGGGAACTTTGCTGGCAACTTTACCCGCAACTTTGCCGGGAACTTTGCCGGGAACTTTACCAGGAACTTTGGCGGCAACTTATCCGGGTACTTTTCTGGCAACTTTAACAGCAACTTAGCCGGGAACTTAGCCAGGAACTTTACTTGCAACTTTACCCGCAACTTTGCCAGGAACTTTGCCTGCAACTTTACCAGGAACTTTTCCGGCAACTTTACCAAGAACTTTGTCGGCAACTTTACCGGGAACTTTGCCGCAACTTTACCCGCTACTTTGCCGGGAACTTTACTGAGAACTTTGCCGGCAACTTTACCTGCAACTTTACCGGGAACTTTACCGGGATCTTTTCCGGCAACTTTACCGGGAACTTTGCTGTCAACTTTACCAGCAACTTTACCGAGAACTTTTCTGGCAACTTTACTGGCAACTTTACCTGCAACTTTACCGGGAACTTAGCTGGCAACTTTACTGGGAACTTTTCTGGCAACTTTACTGGCAACTCTACCCGCAACTTTGCCAGCAACTTTTCCGGCAACTTTACCCACAACTTTACCCACAACTTTTCCGGCAACTTTACCGGGAACTTTGCTGTCAACTTTACCAGCAACTTTACCGAGAACTTTTCTGGCAACTTTACTGGCAACTTTACCGGCTACTTTATCGGTAATTTTGCCGGCAGCTTTGCTGGCAACTTTACCAGCAACTTTACCAGGAACTTTTCCAGCAACTTTACCAGCAACTTTGTTGGGAACTTTGCCGGGAACTTTTCCGGCAACTTTGCTGGCAACTTTACTGGGAACTTTTCTGGCAACTTTACTGGCAACTCTACCCGCAACTTTGCCAGCAACTTTTCCGGCAACTTTACCCACAACTTTACCCGCAACTTTTCCGGCAACTTTACCGGCTACTTTATCGGTAATTTTGCTGGCAGCTTTGCTGGCAACTTTACCAGCAACTTTACCAGGAACTTTTCCAGCAACTTTGTTGGGAACTTTGCCGGGAACTTTTCCGGCAACTTTGCTGGCAACTTTACCTGGAACTTTGCCAGCAATTTTGCCAGCAACTTTACCCGCAACTTTTCCAGCAACTTTACCCACAACTTTGCCGGTAACTTTTCCGGCAACTTTGCCAGGAAATTTGCCAGGAACTTTGCCGACAACTTTGTTGGGAACTTTGCCGGCAACTTTTCCAGCAATTTTACCAGGAACTTTACCGGCAACTTTGCCAGCGACTTTACCGGCAACTTTGCCAAGAACTTTGCCTGTAACTTTACCGGGAACTTTACCGGGAACTTTGCTGGCAACTTTACTGGCAACTTTACCGGGAACTATTCTGGCAACTTTGCCGGGATCTTTTCCGGCAAATTTACCGGCACCTTTACCGGGAACTTTACCGGCACCCAACTGGGAACTTTGCCGGCAAATTTACCGGCAACTTTACCCGCAACTTTGCCGGGAACTTTTCCGGCAACTTAACCAGGTACTTTTCTGGCAACTTTAAAGGCAACTTAGCCGGGAACTTAGCCAGGAACTTTACTTGCAACTTTACCCGCAACTTTGCCGGGAACTTTGCCTGCAACTTTACCAGGAACTTTGACAGCAACTTTACCAAGAACTTTGTTGGCAACTTTACCGGGAACTTTGCCAGCAACTTTACCCGCTACTTTGCCGGGAACTTTACCGAGAACGTTGCCGGCAACTTTACCCGCAACTTTTCCAGCAACTTTACCCGCAACTTTACCGGGAACTTTTCCGGCAACTTTTCGGGGAAACTTTGCCGGCAGCATTACCGGCAACTTTGCAGGGAACTTTGCCGGCAACTTTGCCAGCTACTTTGACGGTAACCTTACTGGCAATTTTCCGGCAACTTTACCGGCGACTTTTCTGGCAACTTTACCGGGAACTTAGCCGGCAACTTTACTGGGAACTTTTCCGGCAACTTTACTGGCAACCCTACCTGCAACTTTGCCGGAAACGTTCCCGGCAATTTTTCCGGCAACTTTACCCACAACTTTACCGGGAACTTTGTTGGGAACTTTGCCGGGAACTTTTCCGGCAACTTTGCTGGCAACTTTACCTGGAACTTTGCCAGCAATTTTGCCAGCAACTTTACCCGCAACTTTTCCAGCAACTTTACCCACAACTTTGCCGGTAACTTTTCCGGCAACTTTGCCAGGAAATTTGCCAGGAACTTTGCCGACAACTTTGTTGGAAACTTTGCCGGCAACTTTTCCAGCAATTTTACCAGGAACTTTACCGGCAACTTTGCCAGCGACTTTACCGGCAACTTTGCCAAGAACTTTGCCTGTAACTTTACCGGGAACTTTGCTGGCAACTTTACTGGCAACTTTACCGGGAACTATTCTGGCAACTTTGCCGGGATCTTTTCCGGCAAATTTACCGGCACCTTTACCGGGAACTTTACCGGCACCCAACTGGGAACTTTGCCGGCAAATTTACCGTCTACTTTCCCGGCACCTTTACCGGGAACTTTGCCGGCAACTTTACCCGCAACTTTGCCGGGAACTTTTCCGGCAACTTAACCAGGTACTTTTCTGGCAACTTTAAAGGCAACTTAGCCGGGAACTTAGCCAGGAACTTTACTTGCAACTTTACCCACAACTTTGCCGGGAACTTTGCCTGCAACTTTACCAGGAACTTTGACAGCAACTTTACCCGCTACTTTGCCGGGAACTTTACCGAGAACGTTGCCGGCAACTTTACCCGCAACTTTTCCAGCAACTTTACCCGCAACTTTACCGGGAACTTTTCCGGCAACTTTTCGGGGAAACTTTGCCGGCAGCATTACCGGCAACTTTGCAGGGAACTTTGCCGGCAACTTTGCCAGCTACTTTGACAGAAACCTTACTGGCAATTTTCCGGCAACTTTACCGGCGACTTTTCTGGCAACTTTACCGGGAACTTAGCCAGCAACTTTACTGGGAACTTTTCCGGCAACTTTACTGGCAACTCTACCTGCAACTTTGCCAGCAACTTTGCCGGAAACGTTCCCGGCAATTTTTCCGGCAACTTTACCCACAACTTTACCGGGAACTTTTACGACAACTTTACCGGGGACTTTGCTGGCAACTTTACCGGGAAACTTTGCCGGCAGCTTTACCGGCAACTTTGCCAGGAACTTTGCCGGCAACTTTGCTAGCTACTTTGGCGGAAACTTTACCGGCAATTTTCCGGCAACTTTACCAGCACCTTTACTGGGAACTTTGCCGGCAAATTTACTGGCTACTTTCCTGGCACCTTTACCGGGAACTTTACCGTGAACTTTTCTGGCAACTTTATCCGCAACTTTGCCAGGAACTTTGCCGGCAACTTTACCGGAAACTTCCCGGCAACTTTACCGGGAACTTTTCCGGCAACTTTACCAGCAACTTTGCCAGGAAATTTGCTGGAAACTTTACCGCCACCTTTACTGGCGGTTTTGCCAGCAATTTTACCGGAAAATTTGCTGCAAAGATGGTTGTTTTTCTGGAAGGTTCTCCTCTCTCGACAGCAAAACGCTGCAGCTCTTTCAGAGTGAACATCGGGATTTTGGTCACTTCCCTTGCCTTCTCCCCCGTTCACTCAGTTTGGCCTGGTGATTGTAAACTTCTTCCTTTTTACGGATGATGGAGGTCACAGTGCTCATTGGAACCTTTAATGCTTCAGACATTTTTCTGTATCCTTCCCCCGATCAGTTTCTCTATACAATGCTGTCTGAGGTCTACAGAAAATTCCTTAGACTTCATGGCTTAGTTTGTGCAACTTTCCTGGCAACATTATCGGGAACTTTGTTGGCAACTTTACCGGGAACTTTGCCGGCAACTTTACCCAAAACTTTGCCGGGAACTTTTCCGGCAACTTTACCGGAAACTTTACTGGCAACTTTACCGGCACATTTACCGGGATCTTTGCCGGCAAATTTACCAGCACCTTTACCTCCAACTTTACTGGCACCTTTACTGGGAACTTTGCTGGCAAATTTACCGGCTACTTTCCTGGCACCTTTACCGGGAACTTTACCGGGAACTTTTCCAGCAACTTTATCCGCAACTTTGCTGGCAACTTTACTGGGAACTTTTCCGGCAACTTTGCCGGCAACTTTACCCGCAACTTTGCCGGAAACTTTACTGGCAACTTTACCGAAACCTTTACCGGGATCTTTTCCGGCAACTTTACCGGAAGTTGACTGGCAACTTTACCGGAAACTTTACCGGAAACTTGACCAGCAACTTTACCGGCAACTTTACCAAAACCTTTGCCGGGATCTTTTCCGGCACCTTTACCGGCACCTTTACTGGGAACTTTGCTGGCAAATTTACCGGCTATTTTCCCGTCACCTTTACTGGGAAGTTTTCCGGCAACTTTACTGGGAACTTTGCCGGCAAATTTACCGGGAACTTTGCCGGCAAATTTACCGGGAACTTTGCTGGCAACTTAACCGGGAACTTATCCGGCAACTTTAACGGCAACTTAGCCGGGAACTTTTCTGGGAACTTAGCCAGGAACTTTACTTGCAACTTTACCCACAACTTTGCCGGGAACTTTGCCTGCAACTTTACCGGGAACTTTGCCGGAAACTTACCCCACAACTTTTCCGGCAACTTTACCGGAAACTTGACTGGCAACTTTACCGGCACCTTTACCAGGATCTTTTCCGCCAACTTTACCATCAACTTTACTGGCACCTTTACCGGGAACTTTACTGGCAACTTTACCGGCACCTATACTGGAAACTTTGCTGGCAAATTTACCAGCTACTTTCCCGGCACCTTTACTGGCAACTTTACCCGCAACTTTGCCAGGAACTTTGCCGGCAACTTTACCGGGAACTTTACCGGGAACTTTGCAGGGAACTTTTCCGGCAACTTTACCCGCTACTTTGCCGGGAACTTTACCGAGAACTTTGCCAGCAACTTTACCCGCAACTTTGCCAGGAACTTAGCCGGGAACTTTACCGGGATCTTTTCCGGCAACTTTACCGGGAACTTTGCCGTCAACTTTACCGGCAACTTTACAGAGAACTTTGCTGGCAACTTTTCCCCAGAACTTTACCCACAACTTTACCCGCAACTTTTCCGGCAACTTTACGAGCAACTTTACCGGGAACTTTTCCAGCAACTTTTCGGGGAAACTTTGCCGGCAGCATTGCCGGCAACTTTGCCGGGAACTTTTCCGGCAACTTTGCCGGGAACTTTTCCGGCAACTTTGCCAGCTACTTTGATGGAAACTTTACAGGCAATTTTCCGGCAACTTTACCGGTGACTTTTCCAGCAACTTTTCCGGCAACTTTACCGGGAACTTAGCCGGCAACTTTACCCGCAACTTTTCCGGCAACTTTACCCACAACTTTGCTGGTAACTTTGCCGGCAACTTTGCCAGGAAATTTGCCAGGAACTTTGCGGACAACTTTGTTGGGAACTTTGCCGGCAACTTTGCCAGGAAATTTGCAAGGAACTTTGCCGACAACTTTGTTGGGAACTTTGCCGGCAACTTTTCCAGCAATTTTACCAGGAACTTTACCGGCGACTTTACCGGCAACTTTGCCGAGAACTTTGCCTGTAACTTTACTGGGAACTTTACCAGCAACTTTGCCGGGAACTTTGCTGGCAACTTTACTGGCAACTTTACCGGGAACTATTCTGGCAACTTTACCGGGATCTTTCCGGCAACTTTACTGGCACCTTTACCGGGAACTTTACTGGCACCCAACTGGGAACTTTGCCGGCAAATTTACTGTCTACTTTCCCGGCACCTTTTCCGGCAACTTTGCTGGCAACTTTACCTGGAACTTTGCCAGCAATTTTGCCAGCAACTTTACCCGCAACTGTTCCAGCAACTTTACCCACAACTTTGCCGGTAACTTTTCTGGCAACTTTGCCAGGAAATTTGCCAGGAACTTTGCCGACAACTTTGTTGGGAACTTTTCCGGCAACTTTTCCAGCAATTTTACCAGGAACTTTACCGGCAACTTTGCCAGCGACTTTACCGGCAACTTTGCCAAGAACTTTGCCTGTAACTTTACCGGGAACTTTACCGGGAACTTTGCTGGCAACTTTACTGGTAACTTTACCGGGAACTATTCTGGCAACTTTGCCGGGATCTTTTCTGGCAAATTTACCGGCACCTTTACCGGGAACTTTACCAGCACCCAACTGGGAACTTTGCCGGCAAATTTACCGTCTACTTTCCCGGCACCTTTACCGGGAACTTTCCCGGCAACTTTACCCGCAACTTTGCCGGGAACTTTTTCGGCAACTTAACCAGGTACTTTTCTGGCAACTTTAAAGGCAACTTAGCTGGGAACTTAGCCAGGAACTTTACTTGCAACTTTACCCGCAACTTTGCCGGGAACTTTGCCTGCAACTTTACCAGGAACTTTGACATCAACTTTACCAAGAACTTTGTTGGCAACTTTACCGGGAACTTTGCCAGCAACTTTACCCGCTACTTTGCCGGGAACTTTACCGAGAACGTTGCCGGAAACTTTACCCGCAACTTTTCCAGCAACTTTACCCGCAACTTTACCGGGAACTTTTCCGGCAACTTTTCGGGGAAACTTTGCCGGCAGCATTACCGGCAACTTTGCAGGGAACTTTGCCGGCAACTTTGCCAGCTACTTTGACGGTAACCTTACTGGCAATTTTCCGGCAACTTTACCGGCGACTTTTCTGGCAACTTTACCGGGAACTTAGCCGGCAACTTTACTGGGAACTTTTCCGGCAACTTTACTGGCAACTCTACCTGCAACTTTGCCAGCAACTTTGCCGGAAACGTTCCCGGCAATTTTTCCGGCAACTTTACCCACAACTTTACCGGGAACTTTTCCGACAACTTTACCGGGGACTTTGCTGGCAACTTTACCGGGAAACTTTGCCGGCAGCTTTACCGGCAACTTTGCCAGGAACTTTCCCGGCAACTTTGCTAGCTACTTTGGCGGAAACTTTACCGGCAATTTTCCGGCAACTTTACCAGCACCTTTACTGGGAACTTTGCCGGCAAATTTACTGGCTACTTTCCTGGCACCTTTACCGGGAACTTTACCGTGAACTTTTCCGGCAACTTTATCCGCAACTTTGCCGGGAACTTTACCGGAAACTTTTCCGGCAACTTTACCGGGAACTTTTCCGGCAACTTTACCAGCAACTTTGCCGGGAAATTTGCTGGAAACTTTACCGCCACCTTTACTGGCGGTTTTTCCAGCAATTTTACCGGAAACTTTGCTGCAAAGATGGTTGTTTTTCTGGAAGGTTCTCCTCTCTCGACAGCAAAACGCTGCAGCTCTTTCAGAGTGAACATCGGGATTTTGGTCACTTCCCTTGCCTTCTCCCCCGTTCACTCAGTTTGGCCTGGTGATTGTAAACTTCTTCCTTTTTACGGATGATGGAGGTCACAGTGCTCATTGGAACCTTTAATGCTTCAGACATTTTTCTGTATCCTTCCCCCGATCAGTTTCTCTATACAATGCTGTCTGAGGTCTACAGAAAATTCCTTAGACTTCATGGCTGAGTTTGCGCAACTTTCCTGGCAACATTATCGGGAACTTTGTTGGCAACTTTACCGGGAACTTTTCCGGCAACTTTACCCAAAACTTTGCCGGGAACTTTTCCGGCAACTTTACCGGAAACTTTACTGGCAACTTTACCGGCACATTTACCGGGATCTTTGCCGGCAAATTTACCGGCACCTTTACCTCCAACTTTACTGGCACCTTTACTGGGAACTTTGCTGGCAAATTTACCGGCTACTTTCCTGGCACCTTTACCGGGAACTTTACCGGGAACTTTTCGGCCAACTTTATCCGCAACTTTGCTGGCAACTTTACTGGGAACTCTTCCGGCAACTTTACCGGGAACTTTGCCGGCAACTTTACCCGCAACTTTGCCGGAAACTTTACTGGCAACTTTACCGAAACCTTTACCGGGATCTTTTCCGGCAACTTTACCGGAAGTTGACTGGCAACTTTACCGGAAACTTTACCGGAAACTTGACCAGCAACTTTACCGGCAACTTTACCGGCAACTTTACCAAAACCTTTACCGGGATCTTTTCCGGCACCTTTACCGGCACCTTTACTGGGAACTTTGCCGGCAAATTTACCGGCTATTTTCCCGTCACCTTTACTGGGAAGTTTGCCGGCAACTTTACTGGGAACTTTGCCGGCAAATTTACCGGGAACTTTGCCTGCAAATTTACCGGGAACTTTGCTGGCAACTTAACCGGGAACTTATCCGGCAACTTTACCCTCAACTTTGCCGGGAACTTTGCCTGCAACTTTACCAGGAACTATGCCAGCAACTTTACCAAGAACTTTGTTGGCAACTTTACCGGGAACTTTGCCGGAAACTTAACCCGAAACTTTGCCGGCAACTTTACCGGAAACTTGACTGGCAACTTTACCGGCACCTTTACCGGGATCTTTTCCGGCAAATTTACCGGCAACTTTACCGGGAACTTTACCGGCAACTTTTCTGGCAATTTTACCAGAAACTTTACTGGCAACTTTTCTGGCAACTTTACCGGCAACTTTGCCGCAAACTTTCCCTGTAACTTTACCAGCAACTTTACCGGCAACTTTTTCCGGGAACTTTACCGGCACCTTTACTGGGAATTTTGCCAGCAAATTTACTGGCTACTTTCCCGGCACCTTTACCAGGAACTTTGCCGGGAACTTTGCTGGCAACTTTACCGGGAACTTTTCTGGCAACTTTACCGGGAACTTTTCCGGCAACTTAACCGGGAACTTATCCGGCAACTTAGCCGGGAACTTTTCCGGGAACTTAGCCAGGAACTTTACTTGCAACTTTACCCACAACTTTGCCAGGAACTTTGCCTGCAACTTTACCAGGAACTTTGCTGGCAACTTTACCGAGAACTTTGTCGGCAACTTTACCGATAACTTTGCCGGCAACTTTGCTGGGAACTTTTCCGGAAACTTTACTGGCAACTTTACCGGCACCTTTACCGGGATCTTTGCCGGCAACTTTTCCGGCACCTTTACCGCCAACTTTACAGGCACCTTTATTGGGAACTTTGCCACCAAATTTACCGCCTACTTTCCCAGCACCTTTACCGGGAACTTTTCCGGCAACTTTATCCGCAACTTTTCCGGCAACTTTACTGGGATCTTTTCCGGCAACTTTTCCAGCAACTTTACCAGCAACTTTGCCGGCAATTTTGCCGGGAACTTTACCGGGAACTATGCCGGCAACTTTTCCGGCAACTTTGCCGGCACCTTTACTGTCGGTTTTGCCAGCAATTTTACTGGAAACTTTGCTGCAAAGATGGTTGTTCTTCTGGAAGGTTCTCCTCTCTCCACAGCGAAACGGGGCAGCTCTTTCAGAGTGAACATCGGGATTTTGGTCACTTCCCTTGCCTTCTCCCCTGTTCACTCAGTTTGGCCTGGTGATTGTAAACTTCTTCCTTTTTACGGATGATGCAGGTCACAGTGCTCATTGGAACCTTTAATGCTTCAGACATTTTTCTGTATCCTTCCCCCGATCAGTTTCTCTATACAATGCTGTCTGAGGTCTACAGAAAATTCCTTAGACTTCATGGCTTAGTTTGTGCAACTTTCCCGGCAACATTATCGGGAACTTTGTTGGCAACTTTGCCGGCAACTTTACCCAAAACTTTGCCGGGAACTTTTCCGGCAACTTTACCGGAAACTTTACTGGCAACTTTACCGGCACATTTACCGGGATCTTTGCCGGCAAATTTACCGGCACCTTTACCTCCAACTTTACTGGCACCTTTACTGGGAACTTTGCTGGCAAATTTACCGGCTACTTTCCTGGCACATTTACCGGGAACTTTACCGGGAACTTTTCCGGCAACTTTATCCACAACTTTGCTGGCAACTTTACTGTGAACTTTTCCGGCAACTTTACCGGGAACTTTGCCGGCAACTTTACCCGCAACTTTGCCGGAAACTTTACTGGCAACTTTACCGAAACCTTTACCGGGATCTTTTCCGGCAACTTTACCGGAAGTTGACTGGCAACTTTACCGGAAACTTTACCGGAAACTTGACCAGCAACTTTACCGGGAACTTTACCGGAAACTTGACTGGCAACTTTACCGAAACCTTTACCGGGATCTTTTCCGGCAACTTTACCAGCACCTTTACTGGGAACTTTGCCGGCAAATTTACCAGCTATTTTCCCGGCACCTTTACTGGGAAGTTTTCCGGCAACTTTACTGGGAACTTTGCCGGCAAATTTACCAGGAACTTTGCTGGCAAATTTACCGGGAATTTTGCTGGCAACTTAACCGGGAACTTATCCGGCAACTTTAACGGCAACTTAGCCAGGAACTTTACTTGCAACTTTACCCACAACTTTGCCAGGAACTTTGCCTGCAACTTTACCGGGAACTTTGCCGGAAACTTACCCCACAACTTGTCCGGCAACTTTACCGGAAACTTGACTGGCAACTTTACCGGCACCTTTACTAGGATCTTTTCCGCCAACTTTACCATCAACTTTACTGGCACCTTTACCGGGAACTTTACCGGCAACTTTACCGGCACCTATACTGGAAACTTTGCTGGCAAATTTACCAGCTACTTTCCCGGCACCTTTACTGGCAACTTTACCAAGAACTTTGTCGGCAACTTTACCGGGAACTTTGCCGCAACTTTACCCGCTACTTTGCCGGGAACTTTACTGAGAACTTTGCCGGCAACTTTACCTGCAACTTTACCGGGAACTTTACCAGGATCTTTTCCGGCAACTTTACCGGGAAGTTTGCTGTCAACTTTACCAGCAACTTTACCGAGAACTTTTCTGGCAACTTTACTGGCAACTTTACCCGCAACTTTACCGGGAACTTAGCTGGCAACTTTACCGGGAACTTTGCTGTCAACTTTACCAGCAACTTTACCGAGAACTTTTCTGGCAACTTTACTGGCAACTTTACCCGCAACTTTACCGGGAACTTAGCTGGCAACTTTACTGGGAACTTTTCCGGCAACTTTACAGGCAACTTCACCCGCAACTTTGCCAGCAACTTTTCCGGCAACTTTACCCACAACTTTACCCGCAACTTTTCCGGCAACTTTACCGGCTACTTTATCGGTAATTTTGCCGGCAGCTTTTCTGGCAACTTTACCGGCAACTTTACCAGGAACTTTTCCGGCAACGTTACCGGCAACTTTGTTGGGAACTTTGCCGGGAACTTTTCCAGCAACTTTGCTGGCAACTTTACCCAGAACTTTGCCAGCAATTTTGCCAGCAACTTTACCCGCAACTTTTCCAGCAACTTTACCCACAACTTTGCCGGTAACTTTTCCGCCAACTTTGCCAGGAAATTTGCCAGGAACTTTGCCGACAACTTTGTTGGGAACTTTGCCGGCAACTTTTCCAGCAATTTTACCAGAAACTTTACCGGCAACTTTGCCAGCGACTTTACCGGCAACTTTGCCGAGAACTTTGCCTGTTACTTTACCGGGAACTTTACCGGCAACTTTGCTGGCAACTTTACTGGCAACTTTACCGGGAACTATTCTGGCAACTTTGCCGGGATCTTTTCCGGCAAATTTACCGGCACCTTTACCAGGAACTTTACCGGCACCCAACTTGGAAATTTGCCGGCAAATTTACCGTCTACTTTCCCGGCACCTTTACCGGGAACTTTGCCGGCAACTTTACCCGCAACTTTGCCGGGAACTTTACCAGGAACTTTTCCGGCAACTTAACCAGGTACTTTTCTGGCAACTTTAAAGGCAACTTAGCCGGGAACTTAGCCAGGAACTTACTTGCAACTTTACCCGCAACTTTGCCGGGAAGTTTGCCTGCAACTTTACCAGGAACATTGACAGCAACTTTACCAAGAACTTTGTTGGCAACTTTACCGGGAACTTTGCCAGCAACTTTACCCGCTACTTTGCCGGGAACTTTACCGAGAACTTTGCCGGCAACTTTACCCGCAACTTTGCCGGGAACTTTACCGGGATCTTTTCTGGCAACTTTACTGGGAACTTTGTTGTCAACTTTACCGGCAACCTTACAGAGAACTTTTCTGGCAACTTTACCGGGAACTTTTCCGGCAACTTTTCCCCGGAACTTTGCCAGCAATTTTCCGGCAACTTTACCCGCAACTTTTCCAGCAACTTTACCCGCAACTTTACCGGGAACTTTTCCGGCAACTTTTCGGGGAAACTTTGCCGGCAGCATTACCGGCAACTTTGCAGGGAACTTTTCCGGTAACTTTGCCAGCTACTTTGACAGAAACCTTACCGGCAATTTTCCGGCAACTTTACCGGCGACTTTTCTGGCAACTTTACCGGGAACTTAGCGGGCAACTTTACTGGGAACTTTTCCGGCAACTTTACTGGCAACTCTACCCACAACTTTGCCAGCAACTTTGCCGGAAATGTTCCCGGCAATTTTTCCGGCAACTTTACCCACAACTTTACCGGGAACTTTTCCGACAACTTTACCGGGGACTTTGCTGGCAACTTTACTGGGAAACTTTGCCGGCAGCTTTACCGGCAACTTTGCCAGGAACTTTGCCAGCTACTTTGGCGGAAACTTTACCGGCAATTTTCCGGCAACTTTACCGGCGACTTTGCTGGCAACCTTACCAGGAACTTCCGGCAACTTTATCGGGAACTTTACCGGCAACTTTACAGAGAACTTTTCTGGCAACTTTACCGATAACTTTTCCAGCAACTTTACCGGGAATTTTTCCTTCAACTTTATCAGGAACTTTGCCGGCAACTTTACCGAGAACTTTGTCGGCAACTTTACTGGGAACTTTACCCGCAACTTTGCCAGGAACTTTACTGGCAACTTGACTGGCAACTTTACCGGCAACTTGACTGGCAACTTTACCGGCACCTTTACCGGGATCTTTGCTGGCAACTTTACCGGCACCTTTACCGGCAACTTTACCAGCACCTTTACTGGGAACTTTGCCGGCAAATTTACCGGCTACTTTCCTGGCACCTTTACCGGGAACTTTACCGTGAACTTTTCTGGCAACTTTATCCACAACTTTGCCGGGAACTTTGCCGGCAACCTTACCGGAAACTTTTCCGGCAACTTTACCAGGAACTTTTCCGGCAACTTTACCAGCAACTTTGCCGGGAAATTTGCTGGAAACTTTACCGCCACCTTTACTGGCGGTTTTGCCAGCAATTTTACCGGAAACTTTGCTGCAAAGATGGTTGTTTTTCTGGAAGGTTCTCCTCTCTCGACAGCGAAACGCTGCAGCTCTTTCAGAGTGAACATCGGGATTTTGGTCACTTCCCTTGCCTTCTCCCCCGTTCACTCAGTTTGGCCTGGTGATTGTAAACTTCTTCCTTTTTACGGATGGTGGAGGTCACAGTGCTCATTGGAACCTTTAATGCTTCAGACATTTTTCTGTATCCTTCCCCCGATCAGTTTCTCTATACAATGCTGTCTGAGGTCTACAGAAAATTCCTTAGACTTCATGGCTTAGTTTGTGCAACTTTCCCGGCAACATTATCGGGAACTTTGTTGGCAACTTTACCAGAAACTTTGCCGGCAACTTTACCCAAAACTTTGCCGGGAACTTTTCCGGCAACTTTACCGGAAACTTTACTGGCAACTTTACCGGCACATTTACCGGGATCTTTGCCGGCAAATTTACCGGCACCTTTACCTCCAACTTTACTGGCACCTTTACTGGGAACTTTGCTGGCAAATTTACCGGCTACTTTCCTGGCACCTTTACCGGGAACTTTACCGGGAACTTTTCCGGCAACTTTATCCGCAACTTTGCTGGCAACTTTACTGGGAACTTTTCCGGCAACTTTACCGGGAACTTTGCCGGCAACTTTACCCGCAACTTTGCCGGAAACTTTACTGGCAACTTTACCGAAACCTTTACCGGGATCTTTTCCGGCAACTTTACCGGAAGTTGACTGGCAACTTTACCGGAAACTTTACCGGAAACTTGACCAGCAACTTTACCGGCAACTTTACCGGGAACTTTACCGGAAACTTGACTGGCAACTTTACCGAAACTTTTACCGGGATCTTTTCCGGCAACTTTACCGGCACCTTTACTGGGAACTTTGCCGGCAAATTTACCGGCTATTTTCCCGGCACCTTTACTGGGAAGTTTTCCGGCAACTTTACTGGGAACTTTGCCGGCAAATTTACTGGGAACTTTGCCGGCAAATTTACCGGGAATTTTGCTGGCAACTTAACCAGGAACTTATCCGGCAACTTTAACGGCAACTTAGCCGGGAACTTTTCTGGGAACTTAGCCAGGAACTTTACTTGCAACTTTACCCACAACTTTGCCGGGAACTTTGCCTGCAACTTTACCGGGAACTTTGCCGGAAACTTACCCCACAACTTTTCCGGCAACTTTACCGGAAACTTGACTGGCAACTTTACCGGCACCTTTACTAGGATCTTTTCCGCCAACTTTACCGTCAACTTTACTGGCACCTTTACCGGGAACTTTACCGGCAACTTTACCGGCACCTATACTGGAAACTTTGCTGGCAAATTTACCAGCTACTTTCCCGGCACCTTTACTGGCAACTTTACCCACAACTTTGCCAGGAACTTTGCCGGCAACTTTACCGGGAACTTTACCAGGAACTTTGCAGGGAACTTTTCCAGCAACTTTACCCGCTACTTTGCCGGGAACTTTACTGAGAACTTTGCCGGCAACTTTACCCGCAACTTTGCCAGGAACTTAGCCGGGAACTTCACCGGGATCTTTTCCGGCAACTTTACTGGGAACTTTGCCGTCAACTTTACCGGCAACTTTACAGAGAACTTTTCTGGCAACTTTACCAGGAACTTTTCCGGCAACTTTGCTGGCAACTTTTCCCCGGAACTTTACCCACAACTTTACCCGCAACTTTCCCGGCAACTTTACGAGCAACTTTACTGGGAACTTTTCCAGCAACTTTTCGGGGAAACTTTGCTGGCAACTTTGCCAGCTACTTTGATGGAAACTTTACAGGCAATTTTCCGGCAACTTTACAGGCGACTTTTCCGGCAACTTTTCCGGCAACTTTACCGGGAACTTAGCCGGCAACTTTATCGGGAACTTTTCCGGCAACTTTACTGGCAACTCTACCCGCAACTTTGCCAGCAACTTTGCTGGAAACATTCCTGGCAATTTTTCCGGCAACTTTACCCACAACTTTACCCGCAACTTTTCCAGCAACTTTACCGGCTACTTTATCGGCAATTTTGCCAGCAGCTTTGCTGGCAACTTTACCGGCAACTTTACCTGGAACTTTTCCGGCAACTTTGTTGGGAATTTTGGCGGGAACTTTTCTGGCAACTTTGCTGGCAACTTTACCGGGAACTTTGCCAGCAATTTTGCCAGCAACTTTAACCGCAACTTTTCCGGCAACTTTACCCACAACTTGCCGGTAACTTTGCCGGCAACTTTGCCAGAAAATTTGCCAGGAACTTTGCTGACAACTTTGTTGGGAACTTTGCCGGGAACTTTTCCAGCAACTTTTCCGGCAATTTTACCAGGAACTTTACCGGCAACTTTGCCGGCGACTTTACCGTCAAATTTGCCGAGAACTTTGCCTGTAACTTTACCGGGAACTTTACCGGCAACTTTACTGGCAACTTTACCGGGAACTATTCTGGCAACTTTATCAACAACTTTGCCGGGATCTTTTCCGGCAACTTTACCGGCACCTTTACCGGGAACTTTACCCGCAACTTTACTGGGAACTTTTCCAGCAACTTTTTGGGGAAACTTTGCTGGCATTACCAGCAACTTTGCCGGGAACTTTTCCGGCAACTTTGCCAGCTACTTTGACGGAAACTTTACAGGCAATTTTCCGGCAACTTTACCGGCGACTTTTCCGGCAACTTTTCTGGCAACTTTACCGGGAACTTAGCCGGCAACTTTACCGGGAACTTTTCCGGCAACTTTACTGGCAACTCTACCCGCAACTTTGCCAGCAACTTTTCTGGCAACTTTACCCACAACTTTACCCGCAACTTTTCCGGCAACTTTACCGGCTACTTTATCGGCAACTTTGTTGGGAACTTTGCCGGGAACTTTTCCGTCAACTTTGCTGGCAACTTTACCCAGAACTTTGCCAGCAATTTTGCCAGCAACTTTACCCGCAACTTTTCCGGCAACTTTACCCACAACTTTGCTGGTAACTTTTCCGGCAACTTTGCCAGGAAATTTGCCAGGAACTTTGCGGACAACTTTGTTGGGAACTTTGCCGGCAACTTTGCCAGGAAATTTGCCAGGAACTTTGCCGACAACTTTGTTGGGAACTTTGCCGCCAACTTTTCCAGCAATTTTACCAGGAACTTTACCGGTGACTTTACCGGCAACTTTGCCGAGAACTTTGCCTGTAACTTTACTGGGAACTTTACCGGCAACTTTGTGGGGAACTTTGCTGGCAACTTTACTGGCAACTTTACTGGGAACTATTCTGGCAACTTTACCGGGATCTTTTCCGGCAACTTTACCGGCACCTTTACCGGGAACTTTACTGGCACCCAACTGGGAACTTTGCCGGCAAATTTACTGTCTACTTTCCCGGCACCTTTACCGGGAACTTTACTGGGAACTTTGCTGGCAACTTTACCCGCAACTTTGCCGGGAACTTTGCCGGGAACTTTACCAGGAACTTTGCCGGCAACTTATCCGGGTACTTTTCTGGCAACTTTAACAGCAACTTAGCCGGGAACTTAGCCAGGAACTTTACTTGCAACTTTACCTGCAACTTTGCCAGGAACTTTGCCTGCAACTTTACCAGGAACTTTGCCGGCAACTTTACCAAGAACTTTGTCGGCAACTTTACCGGGAACTTTGCCGCAACTTTACCCGCTACTTTGCCGGGAACTTTACCGGGATCTTTTCCGTCAACTTTACCGAGAATTTTGCTGTCAACTTTTGCAGCAACTTTACCGAGAACTTTTCTGGCAACTTTACTGGCAACTTTACCTGCAACTTTACCGGGAACTTAGCTGGCAACTTTACCGGGAACTTTTCTGGCAACTTTACTGGCAACTCTACCCGCAACTTTGCCAGCAACTTTTCCAGCAACTTTACCCACAACTTTACCCGCAACTTTTCCGGCAACTTTACCAGCTACTTTATCGGTAATTTTGCCGGCAGCTTTGCTGGCAACTTTACCAGCAACTTTACCAGGAACTTTTCCGGCAACTTTACCGGCAACTTTGTTGGGAACTTTGCCGGGAACTTTTCCGGCAACTTTGCTGGCAACTTTACCTGGAACTTTGCCAGCAATTTTGCCAGCAATTTTACCCGCAACTTTTCCAGCAACTTTACCCACAACTTTGCCGGTAACTTTTCCGGCAACTTTGCCAGGAAATTTGCCAGGAACTTTGCCGACAACTTTGTTGGGAACTTTGCCGGCAACTTTTCCAGCAATTTTACCAGGAACTTTACCGGCAACTTTGCCAGCGACTTTACCGGCAACTTTGCCAAGAACTTTGCCTGTAACTTTACCAGGAACTTTGCTGGCAACTTTACTGGCAACTTTACCGGGAACTATTCTGGCAACTTTGCCGGGATCTTTTCCGGCAAATTTACCGGCACCTTTACCGGGAACTTTACCGGCACCCAACTGGGAACTTTGCTGGCAAATTTACCGTCTACTTTCCCGGCACCTTTACCGGGAACTTTGCCGGCAACTTTACCCGCATCTTTGCCGGGAACTTTTCCGGCAACTTAACCAGGTACTTTTCTGGCAACTTTAAAGGCAACTTAGCCGGGAACTTAGCCAGGAACTTTACTTGCAACTTTACCCGCAACTTTGCCGGGAACTTTGCCTGCAACTTTACCAGGAACTTTGACAGCAACTTTACCCGCTACTTTGCCGGGAACTTTACCGAGAACGTTGCCGGCAACTTTACCCGCAACTTTTCCAGCAACTTTACCCGCAACTTTACCGGGAACTTTTCCGGCAACTTTTCGGGGAAACTTTGCCGGCAGCATTACCGGCAACTTTGCAGGGAACTTTGCCGGCAACTTTGCCAGCTACTTTGACGGAAACCTTACTGGCAATTTTCCGGCAACTTTACCGGCAACTTTTCTGGCAACTTTACCGGGAACTTAGCCAGCAACTTTACTGGGAACTTTTCCGGCAACTTTACTGGCAACTCTACCTGCAACTTTGCCAGCAACTTTGCCGGAAACGTTCCCGGCAATTTTTCCGGCAACTTTACCCACAACTTTACCGGGAACTTTTACGACAACTTTACCGGGGACTTTGCTGGCAACTTTACCGGGAAACTTTGCCGGCAGCTTTACCGGCAACTTTGCCAGGAACTTTGCCGGCAACTTTGCTAGCTACTTTGGCGGAAACTTTACCGACAATTTTCCGGCAACTTTACCAGCACCTTTACTGGGAACTTTGCCGGCAAATTTACTGGCTACTTTCCTGGCACCTTTACCGGGAACTTTACCGTGAACTTTTCCGGCAACTTTATCCGCAACTTTGCCAGGAACTTTGCCGGCAACTTTACCGGAAACTTTCCGGCAACTTTACCGGGAACTTTTCCGGCAACTTTACCAGCAACTTTGCCGGGAAATTTGCTGGAAACTTTACCGCCACCTTTACTGGCGGTTTTGCCAGCAATTTTACCGGAAACTTTGCTGCAAAGATGGTTGTTTTTCTGGAAGGTTCTCCTCTCTCGACAGCAAAACGCTGCAGCTCTTTCAGAGTGAACATCGGGATTTTGGTCACTTCCCTTGCCTTCTCCCCCGTTCACTCAGTTTGGCCTGGTGATTGTAAACTTCTTCCTTTTTACGGATGATGGAGGTCACAGTGCTCATTGGAACCTTTAATGCTTCAGACATTTTTCTGTATCCTTCCCCCGATCAGTTTCTCTATACAATGCTGTCTGAGGTCTACAGAAAATTCCTTAGACTTCATGGCTTAGTTTGTGCAACTTTCCTGGCAACATTATCGGGAACTTTGTTGGCAACTTTACCGGGAACTTTGCCGGCAACTTTACCCAAAACTTTGCCGGGAACTTTTCCGGCAACTTTACCGGAAACTTTACTGGCAACTTTACCGGCACATTTACCGGGATCTTTGCCGGCAAATTTACCAGCACCTTTACCTCCAACTTTACTGGCACCTTTACTGGGAACTTTGCTGGCAAATTTACCGGCTACTTTCCTGGCACCTTTACCGGGAACTTTACTGGGAACTTTTCCAGCAACTTTATCCGCAACTTTGCTGGCAACTGTACTGGGAACTTTTCCGGCAACTTTTCCGGCAACTTTACCCGCAACTTTGCCGGAAACTTTACTGGCAACTTTACCGAAACCTTTACCGGGATCTTTTCCGGCAACTTTACCGGAAGTTGACTGGCAACTTTACCGGAAACTTTACCGGAAACTTGACCAGCAACTTTACCGGCAACTTTACCGGCAACTTTACCAAAACCTTTACCGGGATCTTTTCCAGCACCTTTACCGGCACCTTTACTGGGAACTTTGCCGGCAAATTTACTGGCTATTTTCCTGTCACCTTTACTGGGAAGTTTGCCGGCAACTTTACTGGGAACTTTGCCGGCAAATTTACCGGGAACTTTGCCGGCAAATTTACCGGGAACTTTGCTGGCAACTTAACCGGGAACTTATCCGGCAACTTTAACGGCAACTTAGCCGGGAACTTTTCTGGGAACTTAGCCAGGAACTTTACTTGCAACTTTACCCACAACTTTGCCGGGAACTTTGCCTGCAACTTTACCGGGAACTTTGCCGGAAACTTACCCCACAACTTTTCCGGAAACTTTACCGGAAACTTGACTGGCAACTTTACCGGCACCTTTACCAGGATCTTTTCCGCCAACTTTACCGTCAACTTTACTGGCACCTTTACCGGGAACTTTACTGGCAACTTTACCGGCACCTATACTGGAAACTTTGCTGGCAAATTTACCAGCTACTTTCCCGGCACCTTTACTGGCAACTTTACCCGCAACTTTGCCAGGAACTTTGCCGGCAACTTTACCGGGAACTTTACCGGGAACTTTGCAGGGAACTTTTCCGGCAACTTTACCCGCTACTTTGCCGGGAACTTTACCGAGAACTTTGCCAGCAACTTTACCCGCAACTTTGCCAGGAACTTAGCCGGGAACTTTACCGGGATCTTTTCCGGCAACTTTACCGGGAACTTTGCCGTCAACTTTACCGGCAACTTTACAGAGAACTTTTCTGGCAACTTTACCAGGAACTTTTCCGGCAACTTTTCTGGCAACTTTGCTGGCAACTTTTCCCCAGAACTTTATCCACAACTTTACCCGCAACTTTTCCGGCAACTTTACGAGCAACTTTACCGGGAACTTTTCCAGCAACTTTTCGGGGAAACTTTGCCGGCAGCATTGCCGGAAACTTTGCCGGGAACTTTTCCGGCAACTTTGCCGGGAACTTTTCCGGCAACTTTGCCAGCTACTTTGATGGAAACTTTACAGGCAATTTTCCGGCAACTTTACCGGTGACTTTTCCAGCAACTTTTCCAGCAACTTTACCGGGAACTTAGCCGGCAACTTTACCGGGAACTTTTCCGGCAACTTTACTGGCAACTCTACCCGCAACTTTGCCAGCAACTTTGCCGGAAACATTCCCGGCAATTTTTCCGGCAACTTTACCCACAATTTTACCCGCAACTTTTCCAGCAACTTTACCGGCTACTTTATCGGTAATTTTGCCGGCAGCTTTGCTGGCAACTTTACCGGCAACTTTACCAGGAACTTTTCCAGCAACTTTACCGGCAACTTTGTTGGGAACTTTGCCGGGAACTTTTCCGGCAACTTTGCTGGCAACTTTACCTGGAACTTTGCCAGCAACTTTACCCGCAACTTTTCCAGCAACTTTACCCACAACTTTGCCGGTAACTTTGCCGGAAACGTTCCCGGCAATTTTTCCGGCAACTTTACCCACAACTTTACCGGGAACTTTTACGACAACTTTACCGGGGACTTTGCTGGCAACTTTACCGGGAAACTTTGCCGGCAGCTTTACCGGCAACTTTGCCAGGAACTTTGCCGGCAACTTTGCTAGCTACTTTGGCGGAAACTTTACCGACAATTTTCCGGCAACTTTACCAGCACCTTTACTGGGAACTTTGCCGGCAAATTTACTGGCTACTTTCCTGGCACCTTTACCGGGAACTTTACCGTGAACTTTTCCGGCAACTTTATCCGCAACTTTGCCAGGAACTTTGCCGGCAACTTTACCGGAAACTTTCCGGCAACTTTACCGGGAACTTTTCCGGCAACTTTACCAGCAACTTTGCCGGGAAATTTGCTGGAAACTTTACCGCCACCTTTACTGGCGGTTTTGCCAGCAATTTTACCGGAAACTTTGCTGCAAAGATGGTTGTTTTTCTGGAAGGTTCTCCTCTCTCGACAGCAAAACGCTGCAGCTCTTTCAGAGTGAACATCGGGATTTTGGTCACTTCCCTTGCCTTCTCCCCCGTTCACTCAGTTTGGCCTGGTGATTGTAAACTTCTTCCTTTTTACGGATGATGGAGGTCACAGTGCTCATTGGAACCTTTAATGCTTCAGACATTTTTCTGTATCCTTCCCCCGATCAGTTTCTCTATACAATGCTGTCTGAGGTCTACAGAAAATTCCTTAGACTTCATGGCTTAGTTTGTGCAACTTTCCTGGCAACATTATCGGGAACTTTGTTGGCAACTTTACCGGGAACTTTGCCGGCAACTTTACCCAAAACTTTGCCGGGAACTTTTCCGGCAACTTTACCGGAAACTTTACTGGCAACTTTACCGGCACATTTACCGGGATCTTTGCCGGCAAATTTACCAGCACCTTTACCTCCAACTTTACTGGCACCTTTACTGGGAACTTTGCTGGCAAATTTACCGGCTACTTTCCTGGCACCTTTACCGGGAACTTTACTGGGAACTTTTCCAGCAACTTTATCCGCAACTTTGCTGGCAACTGTACTGGGAACTTTTCCGGCAACTTTTCCGGCAACTTTACCCGCAACTTTGCCGGAAACTTTACTGGCAACTTTACCGAAACCTTTACCGGGATCTTTTCCGGCAACTTTACCGGAAGTTGACTGGCAACTTTACCGGAAACTTTACCGGAAACTTGACCAGCAACTTTACCGGCAACTTTACCGGCAACTTTACCAAAACCTTTACCGGGATCTTTTCCAGCACCTTTACCGGCACCTTTACTGGGAACTTTGCCGGCAAATTTACTGGCTATTTTCCTGTCACCTTTACTGGGAAGTTTGCCGGCAACTTTACTGGGAACTTTGCCGGCAAATTTACCGGGAACTTTGCCGGCAAATTTACCGGGAACTTTGCTGGCAACTTAACCGGGAACTTATCCGGCAACTTTAACGGCAACTTAGCCGGGAACTTTTCTGGGAACTTAGCCAGGAACTTTACTTGCAACTTTACCCACAACTTTGCCGGGAACTTTGCCTGCAACTTTACCGGGAACTTTGCCGGAAACTTACCCCACAACTTTTCCGGAAACTTTACCGGAAACTTGACTGGCAACTTTACCGGCACCTTTACCAGGATCTTTTCCGCCAACTTTACCGTCAACTTTACTGGCACCTTTACCGGGAACTTTACTGGCAACTTTACCGGCACCTATACTGGAAACTTTGCTGGCAAATTTACCAGCTACTTTCCCGGCACCTTTACTGGCAACTTTACCCGCAACTTTGCCAGGAACTTTGCCGGCAACTTTACCGGGAACTTTACCGGGAACTTTGCAGGGAACTTTTCCGGCAACTTTACCCGCTACTTTGCCGGGAACTTTACCGAGAACTTTGCCAGCAACTTTACCCGCAACTTTGCCAGGAACTTAGCCGGGAACTTTACCGGGATCTTTTCCGGCAACTTTACCGGGAACTTTGCCGTCAACTTTACCGGCAACTTTACAGAGAACTTTTCTGGCAACTTTACCAGGAACTTTTCCGGCAACTTTTCTGGCAACTTTGCTGGCAACTTTTCCCCAGAACTTTATCCACAACTTTACCCGCAACTTTTCCGGCAACTTTACGAGCAACTTTACCGGGAACTTTTCCAGCAACTTTTCGGGGAAACTTTGCCGGCAGCATTGCCGGCAACTTTGCCGGGAACTTTTCCGGCAACTTTGCCGGGAACTTTTCCGGCAACTTTGCCAGCTACTTTGATGGAAACTTTACAGGCAATTTTCCGGCAACTTTACCGGTGACTTTTCCAGCAACTTTTCCAGCAACTTTACCGGGAACTTAGCCGGCAACTTTACCGGGAACTTTTCCGGCAACTTTACTGGCAACTCTACCCGCAACTTTGCCAGCAACTTTGCCGGAAACATTCCCGGCAATTTTTCCGGCAACTTTACCCACAATTTTACCCGCAACTTTTCCAGCAACTTTACCGGCTACTTTATCGGTAATTTTGCCGGCAGCTTTGCTGGCAACTTTACCGGCAACTTTACCAGGAACTTTTCCAGCAACTTTACCGGCAACTTTGTTGGGAACTTTGCCGGGAACTTTTCCGGCAACTTTGCTGGCAACTTTACCTGGAACTTTGCCAGCAACTTTACCCGCAACTTTTCCAGCAACTTTACCCACAACTTTGCCGGTAACTTTTCCGGCAACTTTGCCAGGAAATTTGCCAGGAACTTTGCCGACAACTTTGTTGGGAACTTTGCCGGCAACTTTTCCAGCAATTTTACCAGGAACTTTACCGGCAACTTTGCCAGCGACTTTACCGGCAACTTTGCCGAGAACTTTGCCTGTAACTTTACCGGGAACTTTACCGGCAACTTTGCTGGCAACTTTACCGGGAACTATTCTGGCAACTTTGCCGGGATATTTTCCGGCAAATTTACCGGCACCTTTACCGGGAACTTTACCGGCACCCAACTGGGAACTTTGCTGGCAAATTTACCGTCTACTTTCCCGGCACCTTTACCAGGAACTTTGCCGGCAACTTTGCCGGGAACTTTTCCGGCAACTTAACCAGGTACTTTTCTGGCAACTTTAAAGGCAACTTAGCCGGGAACTTAGCCAGGAACTTTACTTGCAACTTTACCCGCAACTTTGCCTGCAACTTTACCAGGAACTTTGACAGCAACTTTACCAAGAACTTTGTTGGCAACTTTACCGGGAACTTTGCCAGCAACTTTACCCGCTACTTTGCTGGGAACTTTACCGAGAACTTTGCCGGCAACTTTACCCGCAACTTTGCCGGGAACTTTACCGGGATCTTTTCTGGCAACTTTACTGGGAACTTTGTTGTCAACTTTACCGGCAACTTTACAGAGAACTTTTCTGGCAACTTTACCGGGAACTTTTCCGGCAACTTTGCCGGCAACTTTTCCCTGGAACTTTGCCAGCAATTTTCCGGCAACTTTACCCGCAACTTTTCCAGCAACTTTACCCGCAACTTTACCGGGAACTTTTCCGGCAACGTTTCGGGGAAACTTTGCCGGCAGCATTACCGGCAACTTTGCAGGGAACTTTGCCGGCAACTTTGCCAGCTACTTTGATGGAAACCTTACCGGCAATTTTCCGGCAACTTTACCGGCGACTTTTCTGGCAACTTTACCGGGAACTTAGCCGGCAACTTTACTGGGAACTTTACCGGCAACTTTACTGGCAACTCTACCCGCAACTTTGCCGGAAACGTTCCCGGCAATTTTTCCGGCAACTTTACCCACAACTTTACCGGGAACTTTTCCGACAACTTTACCGGGGACTTTGCTGGCAACTTTACCGGGAAACTTCGCCGGCAGCTTTACCGGCAACTTTGCCAGGAACTTTGCCGGCAACTTTGCCAGCTACTTTGGCGGAAACTTTACCGGCAATTTTCCGGCAACTTTACCGGCAACTTTGCCGACAACCTTACCAGAAACTTCCGGCAACTTTATCGGGAACTTTATCGGCAACTTTACAGAGAACTTTTCTGGCTACTTTACCGAGAACTTTTCCAGCAACTTTATCGGGAACTTTGCCAGCAACTTTGCCGGGAACTTTTCCGGCAACTTAACCAGGTACTTTTCTGGCAACTTTAAAGGCAACTTAGCCGGGAACTTAGCCAGGAACTTTACTTGCAACTTTGCCGGGAACTTTGCCGGCAACTTTACCGGAAACTTTTCCGGCAACTTTACCGGGAACTTTGCCGGCAACTTTACCCGCAACTTTGCCGGAAACTTTACTGGCAACTTTACCGAAACCTTTACTGGGATCTTTTCCGGCAACTTTACCAGAAGTTGACTGGCAACTTTACCGGAAACTTTACCGGAAACTTGACCAGCAACTTTACCGGCAACTTTACCGGGAACTTTACCGGAAACTTGACTGGCAACTTTACCGAAACCTTTACCGGGATCTTTTCTGGCAACTTTACCAGCACCTTTACTGGGAACTTTGCCGGCAAATTTACCGGCTATTTTCCCGGCACCTTTACTGGGAAGTTTGCCGGCAACTTTACTGGGAACTTTGCCGGCAAATTTACCGGGAACTTTGCCGGCAAATTTACCGGGAACTTTGCTGGCAACTTAACCGGGAACTTATCCGGCAACTTTAACAGCAACTTAGCCGGGAACTTTTCTGGGAACTTAGCCAGGAACTTTACTTGCAACTTTACCCACAACTTTGCTGGGAACTTTGCCTGCAACTTTACCGGGAACTTTGCCAGAAAATTACCCCACAACTTTTCCGGCAACTTTACCAGAAACTTGACTGGCAACTTTACCGGCACCTTTACCAGGATCTTTTCCGCCAACTTTACCGGCAACTTTACTGGCACCTTTACCGGCACCTATACTGGAAACTTTGCTGGCAAATTTACCAGCTACTTTCCCGGCACCTTTACTGGCAACTTTACCCGCAACTTTGCCAGGAACTTTTCCGGCAACTTTACCGGGAACTTTACTGGGAACTTTGCCAGGAACTTTTCCGGCAACTTTATCTGCAACTTTGCCGGGAACTTTACCGGGAACTTTGCTGGCAACTTTACCCGCAACTTTGCCGGGAACTTTGCCGGAAACTTTACCGGAAACTTGACTGGCAACTTTACCGAAACCTTTACCGGGATCTTTTCCGGCAACTTTCCCGGAACTTGACTGGCAACTTTACCGGCAACTTTACCGGAAACTTGACCAGCAACTTTACCGGCAACTTTACCAGCAACTTTGCCGCAAACTTTCCCTGTAACTTTACCAGCAACTTTACCGGTAACTTTTTCCAGTAACTTTACCGGGAACTTTACCGGCACCTTACCGGCATCTTTACCGGCACCTTTACTGGGAACTTTGCAGGCAAATTTACCGGCTACTTTCCCGGCACCTTTACCGGGAACTTTTCCGGCAACTTTACCAGGAACTTTACCGGGAACTTTGCCGGGAACTTTGCTGGCAACTTAACCGGGAACTTATCCGGCAACTTTAACAGCAACTTAGCCGGGAACTTTTCCAGGAACTTAGCCAGGAACTTTACTTGCAACTTTACCTGCAACTTTGCCGGGAACTTTGCCTGCAACTTTACCAGGAACTTTGCCAGCAACTTTACCGAGAACTTTGTCGGCAACTTTACCAGGAACTTTGCCGGAAACTTAACCTGCAACTTTGCCGGAAACTTTACCGGAAACTTGACTGGCAACTTTACCTGGATCTTTTCCGGCAACTTTACCAGGAACTTTGCCAGCAACTTTGCTGGCAACTTTACCCAGAACTTTGCCAGCAATTTTGCCAGCAACTTTACCCGCAACTTTTCCCACAACTTTGCCGGTAACTTTGCCGGCAACTTTGCCAGAAAATTTGCCAGGAACTTTGCTGACAACTTTGTTGGGAACTTTGCCGGGAATTTTCCGGCAACTTTTCCGGCAATTTTACCAGGAACTTTACCGGCAACTTTGCTGGCAACTTTACCGACAAATTTGCCGAGAACTTTGCCTGTAACTTTACCGGGAACTTTACCGGCAACTTTGCTGGGAACTTTGGAGGCAACTTTACTGGCAACTTTACCGGGAACTATTCCGGCAACTTTATCAACAACTTTGCCGGGATCTTTTCCGGCAACTTTACCGGCACCTTTACCGGGAACTTTACCTGCAACTTTACCGGGAACTTTTCCAGCAACTTTTTGGGGAAACTTTGCTGGCAGCATTACCAGCAACTTTGCCGGGAACTTTGCCGGCAACTTTGCCAGCTACTTTGACGGAAACTTTACAGGCAATTTTCCGGCAACTTTACCGGCGACTTTTCCGGCAACTTTTCTGGCAACTTTACCGGGAACTTAGCCGGCAACTTTACCGGGAACTTTACAGAGAACTTTTCCGGCAACTTTACTGGCAACTCTACCCTTTACAGAGAACTTTTCCGGCAACTTTACTGGCAACTCTGCCCGCAACTTTGCCAGCAACTTTTCCGGCAACTTTACCCACAACTTTACCCGCAACTTTTCCGGCAACTTTACCGGCTACTTTATCAGCAACTTTGTTGGGAACTTTGCCGGGAACTTTTCCGGCAACTTTGCTGGCAACTTTACCCAGAACTTTGCCAGCAATTTTGCCAGCAACTTTACCCGCAACTTTTCCGGCAACTTTACCCACAACTTTGCTGGTAACTTTGCCGGCAACTTTGCCAGGAAATTTGCCAGGAATTTTGCTGACAACTTTGTTGGGAACTTTGCCGGCAACTTTGCCAGGAAATTTGCCAGGAACTTTGCCGACAACTTTGTTGGGAACTTTGCCGGCAACTTTTCCAGCAATTTTACCAGGAACTTTACCGGCGACTTTACCGGCAACTTTGCCGAGAACTTTGCCTGTAACTTTACCGGGAACTTTACCGGCAACTTTGCTGGCAACTTTACTGGCAACTTTACCGGGAACTATTCTGGCAACTTTACCGGGATCTTTTCCGGCAACTTTACCGGCACGTTTACTGGGAACTTTACCGGCAACTTTACTGGCACCCAACTGGGAACTTTGCCGGCAAATTTACTGTCTACTTTCCCGGCACCTTTACCGGGAACTTTACTGGGAACTTTGCTGGCAACTTTACCCGCAACTTTGCCGGGAACTTTACCAGGAACTTTGCCGGCAACTTATCCGGGTACTTTTCTGGCAACTTTAACAGCAACTTAGCCGGGAACTTAGCCAGGAACTTTACTTGCAACTTTACCCGCAACTTTGCCAGGAACTTTGCCTGCAACTTTACCAGGAACTTTGCCGGCAACTTTACCAAGAACTTTGTCAGCAACTTTACCGGGAACTGTGCCGCAACTTTACCCGCTACTTTGCCGGGAACTTTACTGAGAACTTTGCCGGCAACTTTACCTGCAACTTTACCGGGAACTTTACCGGGATCTTTTCCGGCAACTTTACCGGGAACTTTGCTGTCAACTTTACCAGCAACTTTACCGAGAACTTTTCTGGCAACTTTACTGGCAACTTTACCCGCAACTTTACCGGGAACTTAGCTGGCAACTTTACCGGGAACTTTTCCTGCAACTTTACTGGCAACTCTACCCGCAACTTTGCCAGCAACTTTTCCGGCAACTTTACCCACAACTTTACCCGCAACTTTACCGGCTACTTTATTGGTAATTTTGCCGGCAGCTTTGCTGGCAACTTTACCGGCAACTTTACCAGCAACTTTTCCAGCAACTTTACCCACAACTTTACCCGCAACTTTTCCAGCAACTTTACCGGCTACTTTATCGGTAATTTTGCCGGCAGCTTTGCTGGCAACTTTACCAGCAACTTTACCAGGAACTTTTCCGGCAACTTTGTTGGGAACTTTGCCGGGAACTTTTCCGGCAACTTTGCTGGCAACTTTACCTGGAACTTTGCCAGCAATTTTGCCAGCAACTTTACCCGCAACTTTTCCAGCAACTTTACCCACAACTTTGCTGGTAACTTTTCCGGCAACTTTGCCAGGAAATTTGCCAGGAACTTTGCCGACAACTTTGTTGGGAACTTTGCCGGCAACTTTTCCAGCAATTTTACCAGGAACTTTACCGGCAACTTTGCCAGCGACTTTACCGGCAACTTTGCCGAGAACTTTGCCTGTAACTTTACCGGGAACTTTACCGGCAACTTTGCTGGCAACTTTACCGGGAACTATTCTGGCAACTTTGCCGGGATCTTTTCCGGCAAATTTACCGGCACCTTTACCGGGAACTTTACCGGCACCCAACTGGGAACTTTGCTGGCAAATTTACCGTCTACTTTCCCGGCACCTTTACCGGGAACTTTGCCGGCAACTTTGCCGGGAACTTTTCCGGCAACTTAACCAGGTACTTTTCTGGCAACTTTAAAGGCAACTTAGCCGGGAACTTAGCCAGGAACTTTACTTGCAACTTTACCCGCAACTTTGCCGGGAACTTTGCCTGCAACTTTACCAGGAACTTTGACAGCAACTTTACCAAGAACTTTGTTGGCAACTTTACCGGGAACTTTGCCAGCAACTTTACCCGCTACTTTGCCAGGAACTTTACCGAGAACTTTGCCGGCAACTTTACCCGCAACTTTGCCGGGAACTTTACCAGGATCTTTTCTGGCAACTTTACTGGGAACTTTGTTGTCAACTTTACCGGCAACTTTACAGAGAACTTTTCTGGCAACTTTACCGGGAACTTTTCCGGCAACTTTGCCAGCAACTTTTCCCTGGAACTTTGCCAGCAATTTTCCGGCAACTTTACCCGCAACTTTTCCAGCAACTTTACCCGCAACTTTACCGGGAACTTTTCCGGCAACGTTTTGGGGAAACTTTGCCAGCAGCATTACCGGCAACTTTGCAGGGAACTTTGCCGGCAACTTTGCCAGCTACTTTGACGGAAACCTTACCGGCAATTTTCCGGCAACTTTACCGGCGACTTTTCTGGCAACTTTACCGGGAACTTAGCTGGCAACTTTACTGGGAACTTTACCGGCAACTTTACTGGCAACTCTACCCGCAACTTTGCCAGCAACTTTGCCGGAAACGTTCCCGGCAATTTTTCTGGCAACTTTACCCACAACTTTACCGGGAACTTTTCCGACAACTTTACCGGGGACTTTGCTGGCAACTTTACCGGGAAACTTTGCCGGCAGCTTTACCGGCAACTTTGCCAGGAACTTTGCCGGCAACTTTGCCAGCTACTTTGGCGGAAACTTTACCGGCAATTTTCCAGCAACTTTACCGGCGACTTTGCCGACAACCTTACCAGGAACTTCCGGCAACTTTATCGGGAACTTTACCGGCAACTTTACAGAGAACTTTTCTGGCAACTTTACCGAGAACTTTTCCAGCAACTTTACCTGGAATTTTGCCAGCAACTTTATCAGGAACTTTGCCGGCAACTTTACCGAGAACTTTGTCGGCAACTTTACCGGGAACTTTACCCGCAACTTTGCCAGGAACTTTACTGGCAACTTGACTGGCAACTTTACCGGCAACTTGACTGGCAACTTTACCAGCACCTTTACCGGGATCTTTGCCAGCAACTTTACCGGCACCTTTACCGGCAACTTTACCAGCACCTTTACTGGGAACTTTGCCGGCAAATTTACCGGCTACTTTCCTGGCACCTTTACCGGGAACTTTACGGTGAACTTTTCCGGCAACTTTGTCCGCAACTTTGCCGGGAACTTTGCCGGCAACTTTACCGGAAACTTTTCCAGCAACTTTACCGGGAACTTTTCCAGCAACTTTACCAGCAACTTTGCCAGGAAATTTGCTGGAAACTTTACCGCCACCTTTACTGGCGGTTTTGCCAGCAATTTTACCGGAAACTTTGCTGCAAAGATGGTTGTTTTTCTGGAAGGTTCTCCTCTCTCGACAGCGAAACGCTGCAGCTCTTTCAGAGTGAACATCGGGATTTTGGTCACTCCCCTTGCCTTCTCCCCCGTTCACTCAGTTTGGCCTGGTGATTGTAAACTTCTTCCTTTTTACGGATGATGGAGGTCACAGTGCTCATTGGAACCTTTAATGCTTCAGATATTTTTCTGTATCCTTCACCCGATCAGTTTCTCTATACAATGCTGTCTGAGGTCTACAGAAAATTCCTTAGACTTCATGGCTTAGTTTGTGCAACTTTCCCGGCAACATTATCGGGAACTTTGTCGGCAACTTTACCTGGAACTTTGCCGGCAACTTTACCCAAAACTTTGCCGGGAACTTTTCCGGCAACTTTACCGGAAACTTTACTGGCAACTTTACCGGCACATTTACCGGGATCTTTGCCGGCAAATTTACCGGCACCTTTACCTCCAACTTTACTGGCACCTTTACTGGGAACTTTGCTGGCAAATTTACCGGCTACTTTCCTGGCACCTTTACCGGGAACTTTTCCGGCAACTTTACCAGAAGTTGACTGGCAACTTTACCGGAAACTTTACCGGAAACTTGACCAGCAACTTTACCGGCAACTTTACCGGGAACTTTACCGGAAACTTGACTGGCAACTTTACCGAAACCTTTACCGGGATCTTTTCCGGCAACTTTACCAGCACCTTTACTGGGAACTTTGCCGGCAAATTTACCGGCTATTTTCCCGGCACCTTTACTGGGAAGTTTGCCGGCAACTTTACTGGGAACTTTGCCGGCAAATTTACCGGGAACTTTGCCGGCAAATTTACCGGGAACTTTGCTGGCAACTTAACCGGGAACTTATCCGGCAACTTTAACAGCAACTTAGCCGGGAACTTTTCTGGGAACTTAGCCAGGAACTTTACTTGCAACTTTACCCACAACTTTGCTGGGAACTTTGCCTGCAACTTTACCGGGAACTTTGCCAGAAAATTACCCCACAACTTTTCCGGCAACTTTACCAGAAACTTGACTGGCAACTTTACCGGCACCTTTACCAGGATCTTTTCCGCCAACTTTACCGGCAACTTTACTGGCACCTTTACCGGCACCTATACTGGAAACTTTGCTGGCAAATTTACCAGCTACTTTCCCGGGAACTTTACCGGGATCTTTTCCGGCAACTTTACCGGGAACTTTGCTGTCAACTTTACCCGCAACTTTGCCAGCAACTTTTCCGGCAACTTTATCCACAACTTTACCCGCAACTTTTCCGGCAACTTTACCGGCTACTTTATCGGTAATTTTGCGGGCAGCTTTGCTGGCAACTTTACCAGGAACTTTTCCGGCAACTTTACCGGCAACTTTGTTGGGAACTTTGCCGGGAACTTTTCTGGCAACTTTGCTGGCAACTTTACCTGGAACTTTGCCAGCAATTTTGCCAGCAACTTTACCCGCAACTTTTCCAGCAACTTTACCCACAACTTTGCCGGTAACTTTCCGGCAACTTTGCCAGGAAATTTGCCAGGAACTTTGCCGACAACTTTGTTGGGAACTTTGCCGGCAACTTTTCCAGCAATTTTACCAGGAACTTTACCGGCAACTTTGCCAGTGACTTTACCGGCAACTTTGCAGAGAACTTTGCCTGTAACTTTACCGGGAACTTTACCCGCAACTTTGCCGGGAACTTTTCCGGCAACTTAACCAGGTACTTTTCTGGCAACTTTAAAGGCAACTTAGCCGGGAACTTAGCCAGGAACTTTACTTGCAACTTTACCCGCAACTTTGCCGGGAACTTTGCCTGCAACTTTACCAGGAACTTTGACAGCAACTTTACCAAGAACTTTTCTGGCAACTTTACCGGGAACTTTTCCGGCAACTTTGCCGGCAACTTTTCCCCGGAACTTTGCCAGCAATTTTCCGGCAACTTTACCCGCAACTTTTCCAGCAACTTTACCCGCAACTTTACCGGGAACTTTTCCGGCAACTTTTCGGGGAAACTTTGCCGGCAGCATTACCGGCAACTTTGCAGGGAACTTTGCCGGCAACTTTGCCAGCTACTTTGATGGAAACCTTACCGGCAATTTTCCGGCAACTTTACCGGCAACTTTTCTGGCAACTTTACCGGGAACTTAGCCAGCAACTTTACTGGGAACTTTTACGGCAACTTTACTGGCAACTCTACCTGCAACTTTGCCAGCAACTTTGCCGGAAATGTTCCCGGCAATTTTTCCAGCAACTTTACCCACAACTTTACCGGGACCTTTTCCGACAACTTTACCGGGGACTTTGCTGGCAACTTTACCGGGAAACTTTGCCGGCAGCTTTACCGGCAACTTTGCCAGGAACTTTGCCGGCAACTTTGCCAGCTACTTTGACGGAAACCTTACCGGCAATTTTCCGGCAACTTTACCGGCGACTTTTCTGGCAACTTTACCGGGAACTTAGCCAGCAACTTTACTGGGAACTTTTCCGGCAACTTTACTGGCAACTCTACCTGCAACTTTGCCAGCAACTTTGCCGGAAACGTTCCCGGCAATTTTTCCGGCAACTTTACCCACAACTTTACCGGGAACTTTTCCGACAACTTTACCGGGGACTTTGCTGGCAACTTTACCGGGAAACTTTGCCGGCAGCTTTACCGGCAACTTTGCCAGGAACTTTGCCGGCAACTTTGCCAGCTACTTTGGTGGAAACTTTACCGGCAATTTTCCGGCAACTTTGCCGGCAACCTTACCAGGAACTTCCGGCAACTTTATCGGGAACTTTACCTGCAACTTTACAGAGAACTTTTCCGGCAACTTTACCGAGAACTTTTCCAGCAACTTTACCGGGAATTTTGCCGGCAACTTTATCGGGAACTTTGCCGACAACTTTACCGAGAACTTTGTCGGCAACTTTACCGAGAACTTTACCCGCAACTTTGCCGGGAACTTTACTGGCAACTTGACTGGCAACTTTACCGACACCTTTACCGGGATCTTTGCCAGCAACTTTACCGGCACCTTTACCGGCAACTTTACCAGCACCTTTACTGGGAACTTTGCCGGCAAATTTACTGGCTACTTTCCTGGCACATTTACCGGGAACTTTACCGTGAACTTTTCCGGCAACTTTATCCGCAACTTTGCTGGGAACTTTGCCGGCAACTTTACCGGAAACTTTTCCGGCAACTTTACCGGGAACTTTTCTGGCAACTTTACCAGCAACTTTGCCGGGAAATTTGCTGGAAACTTTACCGCCACCTTTACTGGCGGTTTTGCCAGCAATTTTACCGGAAACTTTGCTGCAAAGATGGTTGTTTTTCTGGGTTCTCCTCTCTCGACAGCAAAACGCTGCAGCTCTTTCAGAGTGAACATCGGGATTTTGGTCACTTCCCTTGCCTTCTCCCCCGTTCACTCAGTTTGGCCTGGTGATTGTAAACTTCTTCCTTTTTACGGATGATGGAGGTCACAGTGCTCATTGGAACCTTTAATGCTTCAGACATTTTTCTGTATCCTTCCCCCGATCAGTTTCTCTATACAATGCTGTCTGAGGTCTACAGAAAATTCCTTAGACTTCATGGCTTAGTTTGTGCAACTTTCCCGGCAACATTATCGGGAACTTTGTTGGCAACTTTACCAGGAACTTTGCCGGCAACTTTACCCAAAACTTTGCCGGGAACTTTTCCGGCAACTTTACCGGAAACTTTACTGGCAACTTTACCGGCACATTTACCGGGATCTTTGCCGGCAAATTTACCGGCACCTTTACCTCCAACTTTACTGGCACCTTTACTGGGAACTTTGCTGGCAAATTTACCGGCTACTTTCCTGGCACCTTTACCGGGAACTTTACCGGGAACTTTTCCGGCAACTTTATCCGCAACTTTGCTGGCAACTTTACTGGGAACTTTTCCGGCAACTTTACCGGGAACTTTGCCGGCAACTTTACCCGCAACTTTGCCGGAAACTTTACTGGCAACTTTACCGAAACCTTTACCGGGATCTTTTCCGGCAACTTTACCGGAAGTTGACTGGCAACTTTACCGGAAACTTTACCGGAAACTTGACCAGCAACTTTACCGGGAACTTTACCGGAAACTTGACTGGCAACTTTACCGAAACCTTTACCGGGATCTTTTCCGGCAACTTTACCGGCACCTTTACTGGGAACTTTGCCGGCAAATTTACCGGCTATTTTCCCGGCACCTTTACTGGGAAGTTTTCCGGCAACTTTACTAGGAACTTTGCCGGCAAATTTACCAGGAACTTTGCCGGCAAATTTACCGGGAATTTTGCTGGCAACTTAACCGGGAACTTATCCAGCAACTTTAACGGCAACTTAGCCAGGAACTTTACTTGCAACTTTACCCACAACTTTGCCAGGAACTTTGCCTGCAACTTTACCGGGAACTTTGCCGGAAACTTACCCCACAACTTTTCCGGCAACTTTACCGGAAACTTGACTGGCAACTTTACCGGCACCTTTACTAGGATCTTTTCCGCCAACTTTACCATCAACTTTACTGGCACCTTTACCGGGAACTTTACCGGCAACTTTACCGGCACCTATACTGGAAACTTTGCTGGCAAATTTACCAGCTACTTTCCCGGCACCTTTACTGGCAACTTTACCAAGAACTTTGTCGGCAACTTTACTGGGAACTTTGCCGCAACTTTACCCGCTACTTTGCCGGGAACTTTACTGAGAACTTTGCCGGCAACTTTACCTGCAACTTTACCGGGAACTTTACCGGGATCTTTTCCGGCAACTTTACCGGGAACTTTGCTGTCAACTTTACCAGCAACTTTACCGAGAACTTTTCTGGCAACTTTACTGGCAACTTTACCCGCAACTTTACCGGGAACTTAGCTGGCAACTTTACCGGGAACTTTGCTGTCAACTTTACCAGCAACTTTACTGAGAACTTTTCTGGCAACTTTACTGGCAACTTTACCCGCAACTTTACCGGGAACTTAGCTGGCAACTTTACTGGGAACTTTTCCGGCAACTTTACTGGCAACTTCACCCGCAACTTTGCCAGCAACTTTTCCGGCAACTTTACCCACAACTTTACCCGCAACTTTTCCGGCAACTTTACCGGCTACTTTATCGGTAATTTTGCCGGCAGCTTTGCTGGCAACTTTACTGGCAACTTTACCGGCAACTTTACCAGGAACTTTTCCAGCAACGTTACCGGCAACTTTGTTGGGAACTTTGCCGGGAACTTTTCCAGCAACTTTGCTGGCAACTTTACCCAGAACTTTGCCAGCAATTTTGCCAGCAACTTTACCCGCAACTTTTCCAGCAACTTTACCCACAACTTTGCCGGTAACTTTGCCGACAACTTTGCCAGGAAATTTGCCAGGAACTTTGCCGACAACTTTGTTGGGAACTTTGCCGGCAACTTTTCCAGCAATTTTACCAGGAACTTTACCGGCAACTTTGCCAGCGACTTTACCGGCAACTTTGCCGAGAACTTTGCCTGTAACTTTACCGGGAACTTTACCGGCAACTTTGCTGGCAACTTTACTGGGAACTATTCTGGCAACTTTGCCGGGATCTTTTCCGGCAAATTTACCGGCACCTTTACCAGGAACTTTACCGGCACCCAACTGGGAAATTTGCCGGCAAATTTACCGTCTACTTTCCCGGCACCTTTACCGGGAACTTTGCCGGCAACTTTACCCGCAACTTTGCCGGGAACTTTACCGGGAACTTTTCCGGCAACTTAACCAGGTACTTTTCTGGCAACTTTAAAGGCAACTTAGCCGGGAACTTAGCCAGGAACTTTACTTGCAACTTTAACCGCAACTTTGCCGGGAACTTTGCCTGCAACTTTACCAGGAACATTGACAGCAACTTTACCAAGAACTTTGTTGTCAACTTTACCGGCAACTTTACAGAGAACTTTTCTGGCAACTTTACCGGGAACTTTCCGGCAACTTTTCCGGCAACTTTTCCCCGGAACTTTGCCAGCAATTTTCCGGCAACTTTACCCGCAACTTTTCCAGCAACTTTACCCGCAACTTTACCGGGAACTTTTCCGGCAACTTTGCAGGGAACTTTTCCGGCAACTTTGCCAGCTACTTTGACAGAAACCTTACCGGCAATTTTCTGGCAACTTTACCGGCGACTTTTCTGGCAACTTTACCGGGAACTTAGCAGGCAACTTTACTGGGAACTTTTCCGGCAACTTTACTGGCAACTCTACCCACAACTTTGCCAGCAACTTTGCCGGAAACGTTCCCGGCAATTTTTCCGGCAACTTTACCCACAACTTTACCGGGAACTTTTCCGACAACTTTACCGGGGACTTTGCTGGCAACTTTACCGGGAAACTTTGCCGGCAGCTTTACCGGCAACTTTGCCAGGAACTTTGCCAGCTACTTTGGCGGAAACTTTACCGGCAATTTTCCAGCAACTTTACCGGCGACTTTGCTGGCAACATTACCAGGAACTTCCAGCAACTTTATCGGGAACTTTACCGGCAACTTTACAGAGAACTTTTCTGGCAACTTTACCGAGAACTTTTCCAGCAACTTTACCGGGAATTTTGCCGGCAACTTTATCAGGAACTTTGCCGGCAATTTTACCGAGAACTTTGTCGGCAACTTTACTGGGAACTTTACCCGCAACTTTGCCGGCAACTTGACTGGCAACTTTCCTGGCACCTTTACCGGGATCTTTGCCGGCAACTTTACTGGCACCTTTACCGGCAACTTTACCAGCACCTTTACTGGGAACTTTGCCGGCAAATTTACCGGCTACTTTCCTGGCACCTTTACCGGGAACTTTACCGTGAACTTTTCTGGCAACTTTATCCGCAACTTTGCCGGGAACTTTGCCGGCAACTTTACCGGAAACTTTTCCGGCAACTTTACCGGGAACTTTTCCGGCAACTTTACCAGCAACTTTGCCGGGAAATTTGCTGGAAACTTTACCGCCACCTTTACTGGCGGTTTTGCCAGCAATTTTACCGGAAACTTTGCTGCAAAGATGGTTGTTTTTCTGGAAGGTTCTCCTCTCTCGACAGCGAAATGCTGCAGCTCTTTCAGAGTGAACATCGGGATTTTGGTCACTTCCCTTGCCTTCTCCCCCGTTCACTCAGTTTGGCCTGGTGATTGTAAACTTCTTCCTTTTTACGGATGGTGGAGGTCACAGTGCTCATTGGAACCTTTAATGCTTCAGACATTTTTCTGTATCCTTCCCCCGATCAGTTTCTCTATACAATGCTGTCTGAGGTCTACAGAACATTCCTTAGACTTCATGGCTTAGTTTGTGCAACTTTCCCGGCAACATTATCGGGAACTTTGTTGGCAACTTTACCAGGAACTTTGCCGGCAACTTTACCCAAAACTTTGCCGGGAACTTTTCCGGCAACTTTACCGGAAACTTTACTGGCAACTTTACCGGCACATTTACCGGGATCTTTGCCGGCAAATTTACCGGCACCTTTACCTCCAACTTTACTGGCACCTTTACTGGGAACTTTGCTGGCAAATTTACCGGCTACTTTCCTGGCACCTTTACCGGGAACTTTTCCGGCAACTTTATCCGCAACTTTGCTGGCAACTTTACTGGGAACTTTTCCGGCAACTTTACTGGGAACTTTGCCGGCAACTTTACCCGCAACTTTGCCGGAAACTTTACTGGCAACTTTACCGAAACCTTTACCGGGATCTTTTCCGGCAACTTTACCGGAAGTTGACTGGCAACTTTACCGGAAACTTTACCGGAAACTTGACCAGCAACTTTACCGGCAACTTTACCGGGAACTTTACCGGAAACTTGACTGGCAACTTTACCGAAACCTTTACCGGGATCTTTTCCGGCAACTTTACCGGCACCTTTACTGGGAACTTTGCGGCAAATTTACCGGCTATTTTCCCGGCACCTTTACTGGGAAGTTTTCCGGCAACTTTACTGGGAACTTTGCCGGCAAATTTACCGGGAACTTTGCCCAGCAAATTTACCAGGAATTTTGCTGGCAACTTAACCGGGAACTTATCCGGCAACTTTAACGGCAACTTAGCCGGGAACTTTTCTGGGAACTTAGCCAGGAACTTTACTTGCAACTTTACCCACAACTTTGCCGGGAACTTTGCCTGCAACTTTACCGGGAACTTTGCCGGAAACTTACCCCACAACTTTTCCGGCAACTTTACCGGAAACTTGACTGGCAACTTTACCGGCACCTTTACTAGGATCTTTTCCGCCAACTTTACCGTCAGCTTTACTGGCACCTTTACCGGGAACTTTACCGGCAACTTTACCGGCACCTATACTGGAAACTTTGCTGGCAAATTTACCAGCTACTTTCCCGGCACCTTTACTGGCAACTTTACCCACAACTTTGCCAGGAACTTTGCCGGCAACTTTACTGGGAACTTTACAAGGAACTTTGCAGGGAACTTTTCCAGCAACTTTACCCGCTACTTTGCCGGGAACTTTACTGAGAACTTTGCCAGCAACTTTACCCGCAACTTTGCCAGGAACTTAGCCGGGAACTTTACCGGGATCTTTTCCGGCAACTTTACTGGGAACTTTGCCGTCAACTTTACAGAGAACTTTTCTGGCAACTTTACCAGGAACTTTTCCGGCAACTTTGCTGGCAACTTTTCCCCGGAACTTTACCCACAACTTTACCCGCAACTTTCCCGGCAACTTTACGAGCAACTTTACCGGGAACTTTTCCAGCAACTTTTCGGGGAAACTTTGCTGGCAACTTTGCCAGCTACTTTGATGGAAACTTTACAGGCAATTTTCCGGCAACTTTACCGGCGACTTTTCCGGCAACTTTTCCGGCAACTTTACCGGGAACTTAGCCGGCAACTTTACCGGGAACTTTTCCGGCAACTTTACTGGCAACTCTACCCGCAACTTTGCCAGCAACTTTGCTGGAAACATTCCTGGCAATTTTTCCGGCAACTTTACCCACAACTTTACCCGCAACTTTTCCAGCAACTTTACCGGCTACTTTATCGGCAATTTTGCCAGCAGCTTTGCTGGCAACTTTACCGGCAACTTTACCTGGAACTTTTCCGGCAACTTTGTTGGGAATTTTGGCAGGAACTTTTCCGGCAACTTTGCTGGCAACTTTACCCGGAACTTTGCCAGCAATTTTGCCAGCAACTTTACCCGCAACTTTTCCGGCAACTTTACCCACAACTTGCCGGTAACTTTGCCGGCAACTTTGCCAGAAAATTTGCCAGGAACTTTGCTGACAACTTTGTTGGGAACTTTGCCGGGAACTTTTCCGGCAACTTTTCCGGCAATTTTACCAGGAACTTTACTGGCAACTTTGCCGGCGACTTTACCGTCAAATTTGCCGAGAACTTTGCCTGTGAC
This sequence comes from Rana muscosa, assembly GCA_029206835.1. Classification (NCBI taxonomy): domain Eukaryota; kingdom Metazoa; phylum Chordata; class Amphibia; order Anura; family Ranidae; genus Rana; species Rana muscosa. The sequence goes on along the minus strand of JARGYO010000248.1, from coordinate 505,320 downwards.
TTTACCGGGAACTTTACCGGCAACTTTACTGGCAACTTTACCGGGAACTATTCCGGCAACTTTATCAACAACTTTGCCGGGATCTTTTCCGGCAACTTTACCGGCACCTTTACCGGGAACTTTACCCGCAACTTTACTGGGAACTTTTCCAGCAACTTTTTGGGGAAACTTTGCTGGCAGCATTACCAGCAACTTTGCCGGGAACTTTTCTGGCAACTTTTCTGGCAACTTTACCGGGAACTTAGCCGGCAACTTTACCGGGAACTTTTCCGGCAACTTTACTGGCAACTCTACCCGCAACTTTGCCAGCAACTTTTCTGGCAACTTTACCCACAACTTTACCCGCAACTTTTCCGGCAACTTTACCGGCTACTTTATCGGCAACTTTGTTGGGAACTTTGCCGGGAACTTTTCCGGCAACTTTGCTGGCAACTTTACCCAGAACTTTGCCAGCAATTTTGCCAGCAACTTTACCCGCAACTTTTCCGGCAACTTTACCCACAACTTTGCTGGTAACTTTGCCGGCAACTTTGCCAGGAAATTTGCCAGGAACTTTGCGGACAACTTTGTTGGCAACTTTGCCGGCAACTTTTCCAGCAATTTTACCAGGAACTTTACCGGCGACTTTACCGGCAACTTTGCCGAGAACTTTGCCTGTAACTTTACTGGGAACTTTACCGGCAACTTTGCCGGGAACTTTGCTGGCAACTTTACTGGCAACTTTACCGGGAACTATTCTGGCAACTTTACCGGGATCTTTTCCAGCAACTTTACCGGCACCTTTACCGGGAACTTTACTGGCACCCAACTGGGAACTTTGCCGGCAAATTTACTGTCTACTTTCCCGGCACCTTTACCGGGAACTTTACTGGGAACTTTGCTGGCAACTTTACCCGCAACTTTGCCGGGAACTTTGCCGGGAACTTTACCAGGAACTTTGCCGGAAACTTATCCAGGTACTTTTCTGGCAACTTTAACAGCAACTTAGCCGGGAACTTAGCCAGGAACTTTACTTGCAACTTTACCCGCAACTTTGCCAGGAACTTTGCCCGCAACTTTACCAGGAACTTTGCCGGCAACTTTACCAAGAACTTTGTCGGCAACTTTACCGGGAACTTTGCCGCAACTTTACCCGCTACTTTGCCGGGAACTTTACTGAGAACTTTTCCGGCAACTTTACCTGCAACTTTACCGGGAACTTTACCGGGATCTTTTCCGGCAACTTTACCGGGAACTTTGCTGTCAACTTTACCAGCAACTTTACCGAGAACTTTTCTGGCAACTTTACTGGCAACTTTACCTGCAACTTTACCGGGAACTTAGCTGGCAACTTTACCGGGAACTTTTCTGGCAACTTTACTGGCAACTCTACCCGCAACTTTGCCAGCAACTTTTCCGGCAACTTTACCCACAACTTTACCCGCAACTTTTCCGGCAACTTTACCGGCTACTTTATCGGTAATTTTGCCGGCAGCTTTGCTGGCAACTTTACCAGCAACTTTACCAGGAACTTTTCCGGCAACTTTACCGGCAACTTTGTTGGGAACTTTGCCAGGAACTTTTCCGGCAACTTTGCTGGCAACTTTACCTGGAACTTTGCCAGCAATTTTGCCAGCAACTTTACCCACAACTTTGCCGGTAACTTTTCCGGCAACTTTGCCAGGAAATTTGCCAGGAACTTTGCCGACAACTTTGTTGGGAACTTTGCCGGCAACTTTTCCAGCAATTTTACCAGGAACTTTACCGGCAACTTTGCCAGCGACTTTACCGGCAACTTTGCCAAGAACTTTGCCTGTAACTTTACCGGGAACTTTACCGGGAACTTTGCTGGCAACTTTACTGGCAACTTTACCGGGAACTATTCTGGCAACTTTGCCGGGATCTTTTCCGGCAAATTTACCGGCACCTTTACCGGGAACTTTACCGGCACCCAACTGGGAACTTTGCCGGCAAATTTACCGTCTACTTTCCCGGGCACCTTTACCGGGAACTTTGCCGGCAACTTTACCCGCAACTTTGCCGGGAACTTTTCCGGCAACTTAACCAGGTACTTTTCTGGCAACTTTAAAGGCAACTTAGCCGGGAACTTAGCCAGGAACTTTACTTGCAACTTTACCCGCAACTTTGCCGGGAACTTTGCCTGCAACTTTACCAGGAACTTTGACAGCAACTTTACCAAGAACTTTGTTGGCAACTTTACCGGGAACTTTGCCAGCAACTTTACCCGCTACTTTGCCGGGAACTTTACCGAGAACGTTGCCGGCAACTTTACCCGCAACTTTTCCAGCAACTTTACCCGCAACTTTACCGGGAACTTTTCCGGCAACTTTTCGGGGAAACTTTGCCGGCAGCATTACCGGCAACTTTGCAGGGAACTTTGCCGGCAACTTTGCTAGCTACTTTGGCGGAAACCTTACTGGCAATTTTCCGGCAACTTTACCGGCGACTTTTCTGGCAACTTTACCGGGAACTTAGCCGGCAACTTTACTGGGAACTTTTCCGGCAACTTTACTGGCAACTCTACCTGCAACTTTGCCAGCAACTTTGCCGGAAACGTTCCCGGCAATTTTTCCGGCAACTTTACCCACAACTTTACCGGGAACTTTTCCGACAACTTTACCGGGGACTTTGCTGGCAACTTTACCGGGAAACTTTGCCGGCAGCTTTACTGGCAACTTTGCCAGGAACTTTGCCGGCAACTTTGCTAGCTACTTTGGCGGAAACTTTACCGGCAATTTTCCGGCAACTTTACCAGCACCTTTACTGGGAACTTTGCCAGCAAATTTACTGGCTACTTTCCTGGCACCTTTACCGGGAACTTTACCATGAACTTTTCCGGCAACTTTATCCGCAACTTTGCCGGGAACTTTGCCGGCAACTTTACCGGAAACTTTTCCGGCAACTTTACCGGGAACTTTTCCGGCAACTTTACCAGCAACTTTGCCGGGAAATTTGCTGGAAACTTTACCGCCACCTTTACTGGCGGTTTTGCCAGCAATTTTACCGGAAACTTTGCTGCAAAGATGGTTGTTTTTCTGGAAGGTTCTCCTCTCTCGACAGCAAAACGCTGCAGCTCTTTCAGAGTGAACATTGGGATTTTGGTCACTTCCCTTGCCTTCTCCCCCGTTCACTCAGTTTGGCCTGGTGATTGTAAACTTCTTCCTTTTTACGGATGATGGAGGTCACAGTGCTCATTGGAACCTTTAATGCTTCAGACATTTTTCTGTATCCTTCCCCCGATCAGTTTCTCTATACAATGCTGTCTGAGGTCTACAGAAAATTCCTTAGACTTCATGGCTTAGTTTGTGCAACTTTCCTGGCAACATTATCGGGAACTTTGTTGGCAACTTTACCGGGAACTTTGCCGGCAACTTTACCCAAAACTTTGCCGGGAACTTTTCCGGCAACTTTACCGGAAACTTTACTGGCAACTTTACCGGCACATTTACCGGGATCTTTGCCGGCAAATTTACCGGCACCTTTACCTCCAACTTTACTGGCACCTTTACTGGGAACTTTGCTGGCAAATTTACCGGCTACTTTCCTGACACCTTTACCGGGAACTTTACCGGGAACTTTTCCGGCAACTTTATCCGCAACTTTGCTGGCAACTTTACTGGGAACTTTTCCGGCAACTTTACCGGGAACTTTGCCGGCAACTTTACCCGCAACTTTGCCGGAAACTTTACTGGCAACTTTACCGAAACCTTTACCGGGATCTTTTCCGGCAACTTTACCGGAAGTTGACTGGCAACTTTACCGGAAACTTTACCGGAAACTTGACCAGCAACTTTACCGGCAACTTTACCGGCAACTTTACCAAAACCTTTACCGGGATCTTTTCCGGCACCTTTACCGGCACCTTTACTGGGAACTTTGCCGGCAAATTTACCGGCTATTTTCCCGTCACCTTTACTGGGAAGTTTTCCGGCAACTTTACTGGGAACTTTGCCGGCAAATTTACCAGGAACTTTGCCGGCAAATTTACCGGGAACTTTGCTGGCAACTTAACCGGGAACTTATCCGGCAACTTTACCCTCAACTTTGCCGGGAACTTTGCCTGCAACTTTACCAGGAACTATGCCAGCAACTTTACCAAGAACTTTGTTGGCAACTTTACCGGGAACTTTGCCGGAAACTTAACCCGAAACTTTGCCGGCAACTTTACCGGAAACTTGACTGGCAACTTTACCGGCACCTTTACCGGGATCTTTTCTGGCAAATTTACCGGCAACTTTACCGGGAACTTTACCGGCAACTTTTCTGGCAATTTTACCAGAAACATTACTGGCAACTTTTCTGGCAACTTTACCGGCAACTTTGCCGCAAACTTTCCCTGTAACTTTACCAGCAACTTTACCGGCAACTTTTTCCGGCAACTTTACCGGGAACTTTACCGGCACCTTTACTGGGAATTTTGCCGGCAAATTTACTGGCTACTTTCCCGGCACCTTTACCGGGAACTTTGCCGGGAACTTTGCTGGCAACTTTACCGGGAACTTTTCTGGCAACTTTACCGGGAACTTTTCCGGCAACTTAACCGGGAACTTATCCAGCAACTTAGCCGGGAACTTTTCTGGGAACTTAGCCAGGAACTTTACTTGCAACTTTACCCACAACTTTGCCAGGAACTTTGCCTGCAACTTTACCAGGAACTTTGCTGGCAACTTTACCGAGAACTTTGTCAGCAACTTTACCGAGAACTTTGCCGGCAACTTTACCTGCAACTTTACCGCCAACTTTACCGGCACCTTTATTGGGAACTTTGCCACCAAATTTACCGCCTACTTTCCCGGCACCTTTACCGGGAACTTTTCCGGCAACTTTATCCGCAACTTTTCCGGCAACTTTACTGGGATCTTTTCCGGCAACTTTTCCAGCAACTTTACCAGCAACTTTGCCGGCAATTTTGCCGGGAACTTTACCGGGAACTATGCCGGCAACTTTTCCGGCAACTTTGCCGGCACCTTTACTGTCGGTTTTGCCAGCAATTTTACTGGAAACTTTGCTGCAAAGATGGTTGTTCTTCTGGAAGGTTCTCCTCTCTCCACAGCGAAACGGGGCAGCTCTTTCAGAGTGAACATCGGGATTTTGGTCACTTCCCTTGCCTTCTCCCCCGTTCACTCAGTTTGGCCTGGTGATTGTAAACTTCTTCCTTTTTACGGATGATGCAGGTCACAGTGCTCATTGGAACCTTTAATGCTTCAGACATTTTTCTGTATCCTTCCCCCGATCAGTTTCTCTATACAATGCTGTCTGAGGTCTACAGAAAATTCCTTAGACTTCATGGCTTAGTTTGTGCAACTTTCCCGGCAACATTATCGGGAACTTTGTTGGCAACTTTGCCGGCAACTTTACCCAAAACTTTGCCGGGAACTTTTCCGGCAACATTACCGGAAACTTTACTGGCAACTTTACCGGCACATTTACCGGGATCTTTGCCGGCAAATTTACCGGCACCTTTACCTCCAACTTTACTGGCACCTTTACTGGGAACTTTGCTGGCAAATTTAACGGCTACTTTCCTGGCACATTTACCGGGAACTTTACCGGGAACTTTTCCGGCAACTTTATCCGCAACTTTGCTGGCAACTTTACTGTGAACTTTTCCGGCAACTTTACCGGGAACTTTGCCGGCAACTTTACCCGCAACTTTGCCGGAAACTTTACTGGCAACTTTACCGAAACCTTTACCAGGATCTTTTCCGGCAACTTTACCGGAAGTTGACTGGCAACTTTACCGGAAACTTTACCGGAAACTTGACCAGCAACTTTACCGGGAACTTTACCGGAAACTTGACTGGCAACTTTACCGAAACCTTTACCGGGATCTTTTCCGGCAACTTTACCGGCACCTTTACTGGGAACTTTGCCGGCAAATTTACCGGCTATTTTCCCGGCACCTTTACTGGGAAGTTTTCCGGCAACTTTACTGGGAACTTTGCCGGCAAATTTACCAGGAACTTTGCCGGCAAATTTACCGGGAATTTTGCTGGCAACTTAACCGGGAACTTATCCGGCAACTTTAACGGCAACTTAGCCAGGAACTTTACTTGCAACTTTACCCACAACTTTGCCAGGAACTTTGCCTGCAACTTTACCGGGAACTTTGCCGGAAACTTACCCCACAACTTTTCCGGCAACTTTACCGGAAACTTGACTGGCAACTTTACCGGCACCTTTACTAGGATCTTTTCCGCCAACTTTACCATCAACTTTACTGGCACCTTTACCGGGAACTTTACCGGCACCTATACTGGAAACTTTGCTGGCAAATTTACCAGCTACTTTCCCGGCACCTTTACTGGCAACTTTACCCACAACTTTGCCAGGAACTTTGCCGGCAACTTTACCGGGAACTTTACCAGGAACTTTGCAGGGAACTTTTCCAGCAACTTTACCCGCTACTTTGCCGGGAACTTTACTGAGGACTTTGCCGGCAACTTTTCTTGCAACTTTGCCAGGAACTTAGCCGGGAACTTTACCGGGATCTTTTCCGGCAACTTTACTGGGAACTTTGCCGTCAACTTTACCGGCAACTTTACAGAGAACTTTTCTGGCAACTTTACCAGGAACTTTTCCGGCAACTTTGCTGGCAACTTTTCCCCGGAACTTTACCCACAACTTTACCTGCAACTTTCCCGGCAACTTTACAAGCAACTTTACCGGGAACTTTTCCAGCAACTTTTCGGGGAAACTTTGCTGGCAACTTTGCCAGCTACTTTGATGGAAACTTTACAGGCAATTTTCCGGCAACTTTACCGGCGACTTTTCCGGCAACATTCCGGCAACTTTACCGGGAACTTAGCCGGCAACTTTACCGGGAACTTTTCCGGCAACTTTACTGGCAACTCTACCCGCAACTTTGCCAGCAACTTTGCTGGAAACATTCCTGGCAATTTTTCCGGCAACTTTACCCACAACTTTACCCGCAACTTTTCCAGCAACTTTACCGGCTACTTTATCGGCAATTTTGCCAGCAGCTTTGCTGGCAACTTTACCGGCAACTTTACCTGGAACTTTTCCGGCAACTTTGTTGGGAATTTTGGCGGGAACTTTTCCGGCAACTTTGCTGGCAACTTTGCCAGCAATTTTGCCAGCAACTTTACCCACAACTTTTCCGGCAACTTTACCCACAACTTGCTGGTAACTTTGCCGGCAACTTTGCCAGAAAATTTGCCAGGAACTTTGCTGACAACTTTGTTGGGAACTTTGCCGGGAACTTTCCCGGCAACTTTTCCGGCAATTTTACCAGGAACTTTACCGGCAACTTTGCCAGCGACTTTACCGTCAAATTTGCCAAGAACTTTGCCTGTAACTTTACCGGGAACTTTACCGGCAACTTTACCGGGAACTATTCCGGCAACTTTATCAACAACTTTGCCGGGATCTTTTCCGGCAACTTTACCAGCACCTTTACCGGGAACTTTACCCGCAACTTTACTGGGAACTTTTCCAGCAACTTTTTGGGGAAACTTTGCTGGCAGCATTACCAGCAACTTTGCCGGGAACTTTGCCGGCAACTTTGCCAGCTACTTTGACGGAAACTTTACAGGCAATTTTCCGGCAACTTTACCGGCGACTTTTCCAGCAACTTTTCTGGCAACTTTACCGGGAACTTAGCCGGCAACTTTACCGGGAACTTTTCCGGCAACTTTACTGGCAACTCTACCCGCAACTTTGCCAGCAACTTTTCTGGCAACTTTACCCACAACTTTACCCGCAACTTTTCCGGCAACTTTACCGGCTACTTTATCTGCAACTTTGTTGGGAACTTTGCCGGGAACTTTTCCGGCAACTTTGCTGGCAACTTTACCCAGAACTTTGCCAGCAATTTTGCCAGCAACTTTACCCGCAACTTTTCCGGCAACTTTACCCACAACTTTGCTGGTAACTTTGCCGGCAACTTTGCCAGGAAATTTGCCAGGAACTTTGCGGACAACTTTGTTGGGAACTTTGCCGGCAACTTTGCCAGGAAATTTGCCAGGAACTTTGCCGACAACTTTGTTGGGAACTTTGCCGGCAACTTTTCCAGCAATTTTACCAGGAACTTTACCGGCGACTTTACCGGCAACTTTGCCGAGAACTTTGCCTGTAACTTTACTGGGAACTTTACCGGCAACTTTGCCGGGAACTTTGCTGGCAACTTTACTGGCAACTTTACCGGGAACTATTCTGGCAACTTTACCAGGATCTTTTCCGGCAACTTTACCGGCACCTTTACCGGGAACTTTACTGGCACCCAACTGGGAACTTTGCCGGCAAATTTACTGTCTACTTTCCCGGCACCTTTACCGGGAACTTTACTGGGAACTTTGCTGGCAACTTTACCCGCAACTTTGCCGGGAACTTTGCCGGGAACTTTACCAGGAACTTTGCCGGCAACTTATCCGGGTACTTTTCTGGCAACTTTAACAGCAACTTAGCCAGGAACTTTACTTGCAACTTTACCCGCAACTTTGCCAGGAACTTTGCCTGCAACTTTACCAGGAACTTTGCCGGCAACTTTACCAAGAACTTTGTCAGCAACTTTACCGGGAACTTTGCCGCAACTTTACCCGCTACTTTGCCGGGAACTTTACTGAGAACTTTGCTGGCAACTTTACCTGCAACTTTACCGGGAACTTTACCGGGATCTTTGCCGGCAACTTTACCGGGAACTTTGCTGTCAACTTTACCAGCAACTTTACCGAGAACTTTTCTGGCAACTTTACTGGCAACTTTACCTGCAACTTTACCGGGAACTTAGCTGGCAACTTTACCGGGAACTTTTCTGGCAACTTTACTGGCAACTCTACCCGCAACTTTGCCAGCAACTTTTCCGGCAACTTTACCCACAACTTTACCCGCAACTTTTCCGGCAACTTTACCGGCTACTTTATCTGTAATTTTGCCGGCAGCTTTGCTGGCAACTTTACCAGCAACTTTACCAGGAACTTTTCCGGCAACTTTACCGGCAACTTTGTTGGGAACTTTGCCGGGAACTTTTCCGGCAACTTTGCTGGCAACTTTACCTGGAACTTTGCCAGCAATTTTGCCAGCAACTTTACCCGCAACTTTTCCAGCAACTTTACCCACAACTTTGCCGGTAACTTTTCCGCCAACTTTGCCAGGAAATTTGCCAGGAACTTTGCCGACAACTTTGTTGGGAACTTTGCTGGCAACTTTTCCAGCAATTTTACCAGGAACTTTACCGGCAACTTTGCCAGCGACTTTACCGGCAACTTTGCCGAGAACTTTGCCTGTAACTTTACCGGGAACTTTACCGGCAACTTTGCTGGCAACTTTACTGGGAACTATTCTGGCAACTTTGCCGGGATCTTTTCCGGCAAATTTACCGGCACCTTTACCAGGAACTTTACCGGCACCCAACTGGGAAATTTGCCGGCAAATTTACCGTCTACTTTCCCGGCACCTTTACCGGGAACTTTGCCGGCAACTTTACCCGCAACTTTGCCGGGAACTTTACCGGGAACTTTTCCGGCAACTTAACCAGGTACTTTTCTGGCAACTTTAAAGGCAACTTAGCCGGGAACTTAGCCAGGAACTTTACTTGCAACTTTAACCGCAACTTTGCCGGGAACTTTGCCTGCAACTTTACCAGGAACATTGACAGCAACTTTACCAAGAACTTTGTTGGCAACTTTACCGGGAACTTTGCCAGCAACTTTACCCGCTACTTTGCCGGGAACACTTTGCCGGGAACTTTACCGGGATCTTTTCTGGCAACTTTACTGGGAACTTTGTTGTCAACTTTACCGGCAACTTTACAGAGAACTTTTCTGGCAACTTTACCGGGAACTTTTCTGGCAACTTTTCCGGCAACTTTTCCCCGGAACTTTGCCAGCAATTTTCCGGCAACTTTACCCGCAACTTTTCCAGCAACTTTACCCGCAACTTTACCGGGAACTTTTCCGGCAACTTTTCGGGGAAACGTTGCCGGCAGCATTACCGGCAACTTTGCAGGGAACTTTTCCGGCAACTTTGCCAGCTACTTTGACAGAAACCTTACCGGCAATTTTCCGGCAACTTTACCGGCGACTTTTCTGGCAACTTTACCGGGAACTTAGCAGGCAACTTTACTGGGAACTTTTCCGGCAACTTTACTGGCAACTCTACCCACAACTTTGCCAGCAACTTTGCCGGAAACGTTCCCGGCAATTTTTCCGGCAACTTTACCCACAACTTTACCGGGAACTTTTCCGACAACTTTACCGGGGACTTTGCTGGCAACTTTACCGGGAAACTTTGCCGGCAGCTTTACCGGCAACTTTGCCAGGAACTTTGCCAGCTACTTTGGCGGAAACTTTACCGGCAATTTTCCGGCAACTTTACCGGCGACTTTGCTGGCAACCTTACCAGTAACTTCCAGCAACTTTATCGGGAACTTTACCGGCAACTTTACAGAGAACTTTTCTGGCAACTTTACCGAGAACTTTTCCAGCAACTTTACCGGGAATTTTGCCGGCAACTTTATCAGGAACTTTGCCGGCAATTTTACCGAGAACTTTGTCGGCAACTTTACTGGGAACTTTACCCGCAACTTTGCCGGGAACTTTACTGGCAACTTGACTGGCAACTTTACCGGCAACTTGACTGGCAACTTTCCTGGCACCTTTACCGGGATCTTTGCCGGCAACTTTACTGGCACCTTTACCGGCAACTTTACCAGCACCTTTACTGGGAACTTTGCCGGCAAATTTACCGGCTACTTTCCTGGCACCTTTACCGGGAACTTTACCGTGAACTTTTCTGGCAACTTTATCCGCAACTTTGCCGGGAACTTTGCCGGCAACTTTACCGGAAACTTTTCCGGCAACTTTACCGGGAACTTTTCCGGCAACTTTACCAGCAACTTTGCCGGGAAATTTGCTGGAAACTTTACCGCCACCTTTACTGGCGGTTTTGCCAGCAATTTTACCGGAAACTTTGCTGCAAAGATGGTTGTTTTTCTGGAAGGTTCTCCTCTCTCGACAGCGAAACGCTGCAGCTCTTTCAGAGTGAACATCGGGATTTTGGTCACTTCCCTTGCCTTCTCCCCCGTTCACTCAGTTTGGCCTGGTGATAGTAAACTTCTTCCTTTTTACGGATGGTGGAGGTCACAGTGCTCATTGGAACCTTTAATGCTTCAGACATTTTTCTGTATCCTTCCCCCGATCAGTTTCTCTATACAATGCTGTCTGAGGTCTACAGAAAATTCCTTAGACTTCATGGCTTAGTTTGTGCAACTTTCCCGGCAACATTATCGGGAACTTTGTTGGCAACTTTACCAGGAACTTTGCCGGCAACTTTACCCAAAACTTTGCCGGGAACTTTTCCGGCAACTTTACCGGAAACTTTACTGGCAACTTTACCGGCACATTTACCGGGATCTTTGCCGGCAAATTTACCGGCACCTTTACCTCCAACTTTACTGGCACCTTTACTGGGAACTTTGCTGGCAAATTTACCGGCTACTTTCCTGGCACCTTTACTGGGAACTTTTCCGGCAACTTTATCCGCAACTTTGCTGGCAACTTTACTGGGAACTTTTCCGGCAACTTTACCGGGAACTTTGCCGGCAACTTTACCCGCAACTTTGCCGGAAACTTTACTGGCAACTTTACCGAAACCTTTACCGGGATCTTTTCCGGCAACTTTACCGGAAGTTGACTGGCAACTTTACCGGAAACTTTACTGGAAACTTGACCAGCAACTTTACCGGCAACTTTACCGGGAACTTTACCGGAAACTTGACTGGCAACTTTACCGAAACCTTTACCGGGATCTTTTCCGGCAACTTTACCGGCACCTTTACTGGGAACTTTGCCGGCAAATTTACCGGCTATTTTCCCGGCACCTTTACTGGGAAGTTTTCCGGCAACTTTACTGGGAACTTTGCCGGCAAATTTACCGGGAACTTTGCCCAGCAAATTTACCAGGAATTTTGCTGGCAACTTAACCGGGAACTTATCCGGCAACTTTAACGGCAACTTAGCCGGGAACTTTTCTGGGAACTTAGCCAGGAACTTTACTTGCAACTTTACCCACAACTTTGCCGGGAACTTTGCCTGCAACTTTACCGGGAACTTTGCCGGAAACTTACCCCACAACTTTTCCGGCAACTTTACCGGAAACTTGACTGGCAACTTTACCGGCACCTTTACTAGGATCTTTTCCGCCAACTTTACCGTCAGCTTTACTGGCACCTTTACCGGGAACTTTACCGGCAACTTTACCGGCACCTATACTGGAAACCTTGCTGGCAAATTTACCAGCTACTTTCCCGGCACCTTTACTGGCAACTTTACCCACAACTTTGCCAGGAACTTTGCCGGCAACTTTACTGGGAACTTTACAAGGAACTTTGCAGGGAACTTTTCCAGCAACTTTACCCGCTACTTTGCCGGGAACTTTACTGAGAACTTTGCCGGCAACTTTACCCGCAACTTTGCCAGGAACTTAGCCGGGAACTTTACCGGGATCTTTTCCGGCAACTTTACTGGGAACTTTGCCGTCAACTTTACCGGCAACTTTACAGAGAACTTTTCTGGCAACTTTACCAGGAACTTTTCCGGCAACTTTGCTGGCAACTTTTCCCCGGAACTTTACCCACAACTTTACCCGCAACTTTCCCGGCAACTTTACAAGCAACTTTACCGGGAACTTTTCCAGCAACTTTTCGGGGAAACTTTGCTGGCAACTTTGCCAGCTACTTTGATGGAAACTTTACAGGCAATTTTCCGGCAACTTTACCGGTGACTTTTCCGGCAACTTTTCCGGCAACTTTACCGGGAACTTAGCCGGCAACTTTACCGGGAACTTTTCCGGCAACTTTACTGGCAACTCTACCCGCAACTTTGCCAGCAACTTTGCTGGAAACATTCCTGGCAATTTTTTCGGCAACTTTACCCACAACTTTACCCGCAACTTTTCCAGCAACTTTACCGGCTACTTTATCGGCAATTTTGCCAGCAGCTTTGCTGGCAACTTTACCGGCAACTTTACCTGGAACTTTTCCGGCAACTTTGTTGGGAATTTTGGCAGGAACTTTTCTGGCAACTTTGCTGGCAACTTTACCCGGAACTTTGCCAGCAATTTTGCCAGCAACTTTACCCGCAACTTTTCCGGCAACTTTACCCACAACTTGCCGGTAACTTTGCCGGCAACTTTGCCAGAAAATTTGCCAGGAACTTTGCTGACAACTTTGTTGGGAACTTTGCCGGGAACTTTTCCGGCATCTTTTCCGGCAATTTTACCAGGAACTTTACCGGCAACTTTGCCGGCGACTTTACCGTCAAATTTGCCGAGAACTTTGCCTGTAACTTTACCGGGAACTTTACCGGCAACTTTACTGGCAACTTTACCGGGAACTATTCCGGCAACTTTATCAACAACTTTGCCGGGATCTTTTCCGGCAACTTTACCGGCACCTTTACCGGGAACTTTACCCGCAACTTTACTGGGAACTTTTCCAGCAACTTTTTGGGGAAACTTTGCTGGCAGCATTACCAGCAACTTTGCCGGGAACTTTTCCGGCAACTTTGCCAGCTACTTTGACGGAAACTTTACAGGCAATTTTCCGGCAACTTTACCGGGAACTTTTCTGGCAACTTTTCTGTCAACTCTACCGGGAACTTAGCTGGCAACTTTACCGGGAACTTTTCCGGCAACTTTACTGGCAACTCTACCCGCAACTTTGCTAGCAACTTTTCTGGCAACTTTACCCACAACTTTACCCGCAACTTTTCCGGCAACTTTACCGGCTACTTTATCGGCAACTTTGTTGGGAACTTTGCCGGGAACTTTTCCGGCAACTTTGCTGGCAACTTTACCCAGAACTTTGCCAGCAATTTTGCCAGCAACTTTACCCGCAACTTTTCCGGCAACTTTACCCACAACTTTGCTGGTAACTTTGCCGGCAACTTTGCCAGGAAATTTGCCAGGAACTTTGCGGACAACTTTGTTGGGAACTTTGCCGGCAACTTTGCCAGGAAATTTGCCAGGAACTTTGCCGACAACTTTGTTGGGAACTTTTCCGGCAACTTTTCCAGCAATTTTACCAGGAACTTTACCGGCGTCTTTACCGGCAACTTTGCCGAGAACTTTGCCTGTAACTTTACTGGGAACTTTACCGGCAACTTTGCCGGGAACTTTGCTGGCAACTTTACTGACAACTTTACCGGGAACTATTCTGGCAACTTTACCGGGATCTTTTCCGGCAACTTTACCGGCACCTTTACCGGGAACTTTACTGGCACCCAACTGGGAACTTTGCCGGCAAATTTACTGTCTACTTTCCCGGCACCTTTACCGGGAACTTTACTGGGAACTTTGCTGGCAACTTTACCCGCAACTTTGCCGGGAACTTTACCAGGAACTTTGCCGGAAACTTATCCAGGTACTTTTCTGGCAACTTTAACAGCAACTTAGCCGGGAACTTAGCCAGGAACTTTACTTGCAACTTTACCCGCAACTTTGCCAGGAACTTTGCCTGCAACTTTACCAGGAACTTTGCCGGCAACTTTACCAAGAACTTTGTCGGCAACTTTACCGGGAACTTTGCCGCAACTTTACCCGCTACTTTGCCAGGAACTTTACTGAGAACTTTTCCGGCAACTTTACCTGCAACTTTACTGGGAACTTTACCGGGATCTTTTCCGGCAACTTTACCGGGAACTTTGCTGTCAACTTTACCAGCAACTTTACCGAGAACTTTTCTGGCAACTTTACTGGCAACTTTACCTGCAACTTTACCGGGAACTTAGCTGGCAACTTTACCGGGAACTTTTCTGGCAACTTTACTGGCAACTCTACCCGCAACTTTGCCAGCAACTTTTCCGGCAACTTTACCCACAACTTTACCCGCAACTTTTCCGGCAACTTTACCGGCTACTTTATCGGTAATTTTGCCGGCAGCTTTGCTGGCAACTTTACCAGCAACTTTACCAGGAACTTTTCCGGCAACTTTACCGGCAACTTTGTTGGGAACTTTGCCAGGATTTTTTCCGGCAACTTTGCTGGCAACTTTACCTGGAACTTTGCCAGCAATTTTGCCAGCAACTTTACCCACAACTTTGCCGGTAACTTTTCCGGCAACTTTGCCAGGAAATTTGCCAGGAACTTTGCCGACAACTTTGTTGGGAACTTTGCCGGCAACTTTTCCAGCAATTTTACCAGGAACTTTACCGGCAACTTTGCCAGCGACTTTACCGGCAACTTTGCCAAGAACTTTGCCTGTAACTTTACCGGGAACTTTACCGGGAACTTTGCTGGCAACTTTACTGGCAACTTTACCGGGAACTATTCTGGCAACTTTGCCGGGATCTTTTCCGGCAAATTTACCGGCACCTTTACCGGGAACTTTACCGGCACCCAACTGGGAACTTTGCCGGCAAATTTACCGTCTACTTTCCCAGCACCTTTACCGGGAACTTTGCCGGCAACTTTACCCGCAACTTTGCCGGGAACTTTTCCGGCAACTTAACCAGGTACTTTTCTGGCAACTTTAAAGGCAACTTAGCCGGGAACTTAGCCAGGAACTTTACTTGCAACTTTACCCGCAACTTTGCCGGGAACTTTGCCTGCAACTCTACCAGGAACTTTGACAGCAACTTTACCAAGAACTTTGTTGGCAACTTTACCGGGAACTTTGCCAGCAACTTTACCCGCTACTTTGCCGGGAACTTTACCGAGAACGTTGCCGGCAACTTTACCCGCAACTTTTCCAGCAACTTTACCCGCAACTTTACCGGGAACTTTTCCGGCAACTTTTCGGGGAAACTTTGCCGGCAGCATTACCGGCAACTTTGCAGGGAACTTTTCCGGCAACTTTGCTAGCTACTTTGGCGGAAACCTTACTGGCAATTTTCCGGCAACTTTACCGGCGACTTTTCTGGCAACTTTACCGGGAACTTAGCCGGCAACTTTACTGGGAACTTTTCCGGCAACTTTACTGGCAACTCTACCTGCAACTTTGCCAGCAACTTTGCCGGAAACGTTCCCGGCAATTTTTCCGGCAACTTTACCCACAACTTTACCGGGAACTTTTCCGACAACTTTACCGGGGACTTTGCTGGCAACTTTACCGGGAAACTTTGCCGGCAGCTTTACTGGCAACTTTGCCAGGAACTTTGCCGGCAACTTTGCTAGCTACTTTGGCGGAAACTTTACCGGCAATTTTCCGGCAACTTTACCAGCACCTTTACTGGGAACTTTGCCGGCAAATTTACTGGCTACTTTCCTGGCACCTTTACCGGGAACTTTACCATGAACTTTTCCGGCAACTTTATCCGCAACTTTGCCGGGAACTTTGCCGGCAACTTTACCAGCAACTTTGCCGGGAAATTTGCTGGAAACTTTACCGCCACCTTTACTGGCGGTTTTGCCAGCAATTTTACCGGAAACTTTGCTGCAAAGATGGTTGTTTTTCTGGAAGGTTCTCCTCTCTCGACAGCAAAACGCTGCAGCTCTTTCAGAGTGAACATTGGGATTTTGGTCACTTCCCTTGCCTTCTCCCCCGTTCACTCAGTTTGGCCTGGTGATTGTAAACGTCTTCCTTTTTACGGATGATGGAGGTCACAGTGCTCATTGGAACCTTTAATGCTTCAGACATTTTTCTGTATCCTTCCCCCGATCAGTTTCTCTATACAATGCTGTCTGAGGTCTACAGAAAATTCCTTAGACTTCATGGCTTAGTTTGTGCAACTTTCCTGGCAACATTATCGGGAACTTTGTTGGCAACTTTACCGGGAACTTTGCCGGCAACTTTACCCAAAACTTTGCCGGGAACTTTTCCGGCAACTTTACCGGAAACTTTACTGGCAACTTTACCGGCACATTTACCGGGATCTTTGCCGGAAAATTTACCGGCACCTTTACCTCCAACTTTACTGGCACCTTTACTGGGAACTTTGCTGGCAAATTTACCGGCTACTTTCCTGACACCTTTACCGGGAACTTTACCGGGAACTTTTCCGGCAACTTTATCCGCAACTTTGCTGGCAACTTTACTGGGAACTTTTCCGGCAACTTTACCGGGAACTTTGCCGGCAACTTTACCCGCAACTTTGCCGGAAACTTTACTGGCAACTTTACCGAAACCTTTACCGGGATCTTTTCCGGCAACTTTACCGGAAACTTTACCGGAAACTTGACCAGCAACTTTGCCGGCAACTTTACCCGCAACTTTGCCGGAAACTTTACTGGCAACTTTACCAAAACCTTTACCGGGATCTTTTCCGGCACCTTTACCGGCACCTTTACTGGGAACTTTGCCGGCAAATTTACCGGCTATTTTCCCGTCACCTTTACTGGGAAGTTTGCCGGCAACTTTACTGGGAACTTTGCCGGCAAATTTACCGGGAACTTTGCCGGCAAATTTACCGGGAACTTTGCTGGCAACTTAACCGGGAACTTATCCAGCAACTTTACCCTCAACTTTGCCGGGAACTTTGCCTGCAACTTTACCAGGAACTATGCCAGCAACTTTACCAAGAACTTTGTTGGCAACTTTACCGGGAACTTTGCCGGAAACTTAACCCGAAACTTTGCCGGCAACTTTACCGGAAACTTGACTGGCAACTTTACCGGCACCTTTACCGGGATCTTTTCCGGCAAATTTACCGGCAACTTTACCGGGAACTTTTCTGGCAATTTTACCAGAAACATTACTGGCAACTTTTCTGGCAACTTTACCGGCAACTTTGCCGCAAACTTTCCCTGTAACTTTACCAGCAACTTTACCGGCAACTTTTCCCGGCAACTTTACCGGGAACTTTACCGGCACCTTTACTGGGAATTTTGCCGGCAAATTTACTGGCTACTTTCCCGGCACCTTTACCGGGAACTTTGCCGGGAACTTTGCTGGCAACTTTACCGGGAACTTTTCTGTCAACTTTACCGGGAACTTTTCCGGCAACTTAACCGGGAACTTATCCAGCAACTTAGCCGGGAACTTTTCTGGGAACTTAGCCAGGAACTTTACTTGCAACTTTACCCACAACTTTGCCAGGAACTTTGCCTGCAACTTTACCAGGAACTTTGCTGGCAACTTTACCGAGAACTTTGTCAGCAACTTTACCGAGAACTTTGCCGGCAACTTTACCTGCAACTTTACCGCCAACTTTACCGGCACCTTTATTGGGAACTTTGCCACCAAATTTACCGCCTACTTTCCCGGCACCTTTACCGGGAACTTTTCCGGCAACTTTATCCGCAACTTTTCCGGCAACTTTACTGGGATCTTTTCCGGCAACTTTTCCAGCAACTTTACCAGCAACTTTGCCGGCAATTTTGCCGGGAACTTTGCCGGCAACTTTACCGGGAACTATGCCGGCAACTTTTCCGGCAACTTTTCCGGCACCTTTACTGTCGGTTTTGCCAGCAATTTTACTGGAAACTTTGCTGCAAAGATGGTTGTTCTTCTGGAAGGTTCTCCTCTCTCCACAGCGAAACGGGGCAGCTCTTTCAGAGTGAACATCGGGATTTTGGTCACTTCCCTTGCCTTCTCCCCCGTTCACTCAGTTTGGCCTGGTGATTGTAAACTTTTTCCTTTTTACGGATGATGCAGGTCACAGTGCTCATTGGAACCTTTAATGCTTCAGACATTTTTCTGTATCCTTCCCCCGATCAGTTTCTCTATACAATGCTGTCTGAGGTCTACAGAAAATTCCTTAGACTTCATGGCTTAGTTTGTGCAACTTTCCCGGCAACATTATCGGGAACTTTGTTGGCAACTTTGCCGGCAACTTTACCCAAAACTTTGCCGGGAACTTTTCCGGCAACTTTACCGGAAACTTTACTGGCAACTTTACCGGCACATTTACCGGGATCTTTGCCGGCAAATTTACTGGCACCTTTACCTCCAACTTTACTGGCACCTTTACTGGGAACTTTGCTGGCAAATTTACCGGCTACTTTCCTGGCACATTTACCGGGAACTTTACCGGGAACTTTTCCGGCAACTTTATCCGCAACTTTGCTGGCAACTTTACTGTGAACTTTTCTGGCAACTTTACCGGGAACTTTGCCGGCAACTTTACCCGCAACTTTGCCGGAAACTTTACTGGCAACTTTACCGAAACCTTTACCGGGATCTTTTCCGGCAACTTTACCGGAAGTTGACTGGCAACTTTACCGGAAACTTTACCGGAAACTTGACCAGCAACTTTACCGGGAACTTTACCGGAAACTTGACTGGCAACTTTACCGAAACCTTTACCAGGATCTTTTCCGGCAACTTTACCGGCACCTTTACTGGGAACTTTGCCGGCAAATTTACTGGCTATTTTCCCGGCACCTTTACTGGGAAGTTTTCCGGCAACTTTACTGGGAACTTTGCTGGCAAATTTACCAGGAACTTTGCCGGCAAATTTACCGGGAATTTTGCTGGCAACTTAACCGGGAACTTATCCGGCAACTTTAACGGCAACTTAGCCAGGAACTTTACTTGCAACTTTACCCACAACTTTGCCAGGAACTTTGCCTGCAACTTTACCGGGAACTTTGCCGGAAACTTACCCCACAACTTTTCCGGCAACTTTACCAGAAACTTGACTGGCAACTTTACCGGCACCTTTACTAGGATCTTTTCCGCCAACTTTACCATCAACTTTACTGGCACCTTTACCGGGAACTTTACCGGCAACTTTACCGGCACCTATACTGGAAACTTTGCTGGCAAATTTACCAGCTACTTTCCCGGCACCTTTACTGGCAACTTTACCAAGAACTTTGTCGGCAACTTTACCGGGAACTTTGCCGCAACTTTACCCGCTACTTTGCCGGGAACTTTACTGAGAACTTTGCCGGCAACTTTACCTGCAACTTTACCGGGAACTTTACCGGGATCTTTTCCGGCAACTTTACTGGGAACTTTGCTGTCAACTTTACCAGCAACTTTACCGAGAACTTTTCTGGCAACTTTACTGGCAACTTTACCCGCAACTTTACCGGGAACTTAGCTGGCAACTTTACCGGGAACTTTGCTGTCAACTTTACCAGCAACTTTACCGAGAACTTTTCTGGCAACTTTACTGGCAACTTTACCCGCAACTTTACCGGGAACTTAGCTGGCAACTTTACCGGGAACTTTTCCGGCAACTTTACTGGCAACTTCACCCGCAACTTTGCCAGCAACTTTTCCGGCAACTTTACCCACAACTTTACCCGCAACTTTTCCGGCAACTTTACCGGCTACTTTATCGGTAATTTTGCCGGCAGCTTTGCTGGCAACTTTACCGGCAACTTTACCAGGAACTTTTCCGGCAACGTTACCGGCAACTTTGTTGGGAACTTTGCCGGGAACTTTTCCAGCAACTTTGCTGGCAACTTTACCCAGAACTTTGCCAGCAATTTTGCCAGCAACTTTACCCGCAACTTTTCCAGCAACTTTACCCACAACTTTGCCGGTAACTTTTCCGCCAACTTTGCCAGGAAATTTGCCAGGAACTTTGCCGACAACTTTGTTGGGAACTTTGCCGGCAACTTTTCCAGCAATTTTACCAGGAACTTTACCGGCAACTTTGCCAGCGACTTTACCGGCAACTTTGCCGAGAACTTTGCCTGTAACTTTACCGGGAACTTTACCGGCAACTTTGCTGGCAACTTTACTGGCAACTTTACCGGGAACTATTCTGGCAACTTTGCCGGGATCTTTTCCGGCAAATTTACCGGCACCTTTACCAGGAACTTTACCGGCACCCAACTGGGAACTTTGCCGGCAAATTTACCGTCTACTTTCCCGGCACCTTTACCGGGAACTTTGCCGGCAACTTTACCCGCAACTTTGCCGGGAACTTTACCGGGAACTTTTCCGGCAACTTAACCAGGTACTTTTCTGGCAACTTTAAAGGCAACTTAGCCGGGAACTTAGCCAGGAACTTTACTTGCAACTTTACCCGCAACTTTGCCGGGAACTTTGCCTGCAACTTTACCAGGAACATTGACAGCAACTTTACCAAGAACTTTGTTGGCAACTTTACCGGGATCTTTGCCAGCAACTTTACCCGCTACTTTGCCGGGAACTTTACCGAGAACTTTTCCGGCAACTTTACCCGCAACTTTGCCGGGAACTTTACCGGGATCTTTTCTGGCAACTTTACTGGGAACTTTGTTGTCAACTTTACCGGCAACTTTACAGAGAACTTTTCTGGCAACTTTACCGGGAACTTTTCCGGCAACTTTTCCCCGGAACTTTGCCAGCAATTTTCCGGCAACTTTACCCGCAACTTTTCCAGCAACTTTACCCGCAACTTTACCGGGAACTTTTCCGGCAACTTTTCGGGGAAACTTTGCCGGCAGCATTACCGGCAACTTTGCAGGGAACTTTTCCGGCAACTTTGCCAGCTACTTTGACAGAAACCTTACCGGCAATTTTCCGGCAACTTTACCGGCGACTTTTCTGGCAACTTTACCGGGAACTTAGCAGGCAACTTTACTGGGAACTTTTCCGGCAACTTTACTGGCAACTCTACCCACAACTTTGCCAGCAACTTTGCCGGAAACGTTCCCGGCAATTTTTCCGGCAACTTTACCCACAACTTTACCGGGAACTTTTCCGACAACTTTACCGGGGACTTTGCTGGCAACTTTACCGGGAAACTTTGCCGGCAGCTTTACCGGCAACTTTGCCAGGAACTTTGCCAGCTACTTTGGCGGAAACTTTACCGGCAATTTTCCGGCAACTTTACCGGCGACTTTGCTGGCAACCTTACCAGGAACTTCCAGCAACTTTATCGGGAACTTTACCGGCAACTTTACAGAGAACTTTTCTGGCAACTTTACCGAGAACTTTTCCAGCAACTTTACCGGGAATTTTGCCGGCAACTTTATCAGGAACTTTGCCGGCAATTTTACCGAGAACTTTGTCGGCAACTTTACTGGGAACTTTACCCGCAACTTTGCCGGGAACTTTACTGGCAACTTGACTGGCAACTTTACCGGCAACTTGACTGTCATCTTTCCTGGCACCTTCACCGGGATCTTTGCCGGCAACTTTACTGGCACCTTTACCGGCAACTTTACCAGCACCTTTACTGGGAACTTTGCCGGCAAATTTACCGGCTACTTTCCTGGCACCTTTACCGGGAACTTTACCGTGAACTTTTCTGGCAACTTTATCCGCAACTTTGCCGGGAACTTTGCCGGCAACTTTACCGGAAACTTTTCCGGCAACTTTACCGGGAACTTTTCCGGCAACTTTACCAGCAACTTTGCCGGGAAATTTGCTGGAAACTTTACCGCCACCTTTACTGGCGGTTTTGCCAGCAATTTTACCGGAAACTTTGCTGCAAAGATGGTTGTTTTTCTGGAAGGTTCTCCTCTCTCGACAGCGAAACGCTGCAGCTCTTTCAGAGTGAACATCGGGATTTTGGTCACTTCCCTTGCCTTCTCCCCCGTTCACTCAGTTTGGCCTGGTGATAGTAAACTTCTTCCTTTTTACGGATGGTGGAGGTCACAGTGCTCATTGGAACCTTTAATGCTTCAGACATTTTTCTGTATCCTTCCCCCGATCAGTTTCTCTATACAATGCTGTCTGAGGTCTACAGAAAATTCCTTAGACTTCATGGCTTAGTTTGTGCAACTTTCCCGGCAACATTATCGGGAACTTTGTTGGCAACTTTACCAGGAACTTTGCCGGCAACTTTACCCAAAACTTTGCCGGGAACTTTTCCGGCAACTTTACCGGAAACTTTACTGGCAACTTTACCGGCACATTTACCGGGATCTTTGCCGGCAAATTTACCGGCACCTTTACCTCCAACTTTACTGGCACCTTTACTGGGAACTTTGCTGGCAAATTTACCGGCTACTTTCCTGGCACCTTTACCGGGAACTTTTCCGGCAACTTTATCCGCAACTTTGCTGGCAACTTTACTGGGAACTTTTCCGGCAACTTTACCGGGAACTTTGCCGGCAACTTTACCCGCAACTTTGCCGGAAACTTTACTGGCAACTTTACCGAAACCTTTACCGGGATCTTTTCCGGCAACTTTACCGGAAGTTGACTGGCAACTTTACCGGAAACTTTACCGGAAACTTGACCAGCAACTTTACCGGCAACTTTACCGGGAACTTTACCGGAAACTTGACTGGCAACTTTACCGAAACCTTTACCGGGATCTTTTCCGGCAACTTTACCGGCACCTTTACTGGGAACTTTGCCGGCAAATTTACCGGCTATTTTCCCGGCACCTTTACTGGGAAGTTTTCCGGCAACTTTACTGGGAACTTTGCCGGCAAATTTACCGGGAACTTTGCCCAGCAAATTTACCAGGAATTTTGCTGGCAACTTAACCGGGAACTTATCCGGCAACTTTAACGGCAACTTAGCCGGGAACTTTTCTGGGAACTTAGCCAGGAACTTTACTTGCAACTTTACCCACAACTTTGCCGGGAACTTTGCCTGCAACTTTACCGGGAACTTTGCCGGAAACTTACCCCACAACTTTTCCGGCAACTTTACCGGAAACTTGACTGGCAACTTTACCGGCACCTTTACTAGGATCTTTTCCGCCAACTTTACCGTCAGCTTTACTGGCACCTTTACCGGGAACTTTACCGGCAACTTTACCGGCACCTATACTGGAAACCTTGCTGGCAAATTTACCAGCTACTTTCCCGGCACCTTTACTGGCAACTTTACCCACAACTTTGCCAGGAACTTTGCCGGCAACTTTACTGGGAACTTTACAAGGAACTTTGCAGGGAACTTTTCCAGCAACTTTACCCGCTACTTTGCCGGGAACTTTACTGAGAACTTTGCCGGCAACTTTACCCGCAACTTTGCCAGGAACTTAGCCGGGAACTTTACCGGGATCTTTTCCGGCAACTTTACTGGGAACTTTGCCGTCAACTTTACCGGCAACTTTACAGAGAACTTTTCTGGCAACTTTACCAGGAACTTTTCCGGCAACTTTGCTGGCAACTTTTCCCCGGAACTTTACCCACAACTTTACCCGCAACTTTCCCGGCAACTTTACGAGCAACTTTACCGGGAACTTTTCCAGCAACTTTTCGGGGAAACTTTGCTGGCAACTTTGCCAGCTACTTTGATGGAAACTTTACAGGCAATTTTCCGGCAACTTTACCGGCGACTTTTCCGGCAACTTTTCCGGCAACTTTACCGGGAACTTAGCCGGCAACTTTACCGGGAACTTTTCCGGCAACTTTACTGGCAACTCTACCCGCAACTTTGCCAGCAACTTTGCTGGAAACATTCCTGGCAATTTTTCCGGCAACTTTACCCACAACTTTACCCGCAACTTTTCCAGCAACTTTACCGGCTACTTTATCGGCAATTTTGCCAGCAGCTTTGCTGGCAACTTTACCGGCAACTTTACCTGGAACTTTTCCGGCAACTTTGTTGGGAATTTTGGCAGGAACTTTTCTGGCAACTTTGCTGGCAACTTTACCCGGAACTTTGCCAGCAATTTTGCCAGCAACTTTACCCGCAACTTTTCCGGCAACTTTACCCACAACTTGCCGGTAACTTTGCCAGCAACTTTGCCAGAAAATTTGCCAGGAACTTTGCTGACAACTTTGTTGGGAACTTTGCCGGGAACTTTTCCGGCATCTTTTCCGGCAATTTTACCAGGAACTTTACCGGCAACTTTGCCGGCGACTTTACCGTCAAATTTGCCGAGAACTTTGCCTGTAACTTTACCGGGAACTTTACCGGCAACTTTACTGGCAACTTTACCGGGAACTATTCCGGCAACTTTATCAACAACTTTGCCGGGATCTTTTCCGGCAACTTTACCGGCACCTTTACCGGGAACTTTACCCGCAACTTTACTGGGAACTTTTCCAGCAACTTTTTGGGGAAACTTTGCTGGCAGCATTACCAGCAACTTTGCCGGGAACTTTTCCGGCAACTTTGCCAGCTACTTTGACGGAAACTTTACAGGCAATTTTCCGGCAACTTTACCGGCGACTTTTCTGGCAACTTTTCTGTCAACTCTACCGGGAACTTAGCCGGCAACTTTACCGGGAACTTTTCCGGCAACTTTACTGGCAACTCTACCCGCAACTTTGCCAGCAACTTTTCTGGCAACTTTACCCACAACTTTACCCGCAACTTTTCCGGCAACTTTACCGGCTACTTTATCGGCAACTTTGTTGGGAACTTTGCCGGGAACTTTTCCGGCAACTTTGCTGGCAACTTTACCCAGAACTTTGCCAGCAATTTTGCCAGCAACTTTACCCGCAACTTTTCCGGCAACTTTACCCACAACTTTGCTGGTAACTTTGCCGGCAACTTTGCCAGGAAATTTGCCAGGAACTTTGCGGACAACTTTGTTGGGAACTTTGCCGGCAACTTTGCCAGGAAATTTGCCAGGAACTTTGCCGACAACTTTGTTGGGAACTTTGCCGGCAACTTTTCCAGCAATTTTACCAGGAACTTTACCGGCGTCTTTACCGGCAACTTTGCCGAGAACTTTGCCTGTAACTTTACTGGGAACTTTACCGGCAACTTTGCCGGGAACTTTGCTGGCAACTTTACTGGCAACTTTACCGGGAACTATTCTGGCAACTTTACCGGGATCTTTTCCGGCAACTTTACCGGCACCTTTACCGGGAACTTTACTGGCACCCAACTGGGAACTTTGCCGGCAAATTTACTGTCTACTTTCCCGGCACCTTTACCGGGAACTTTACTGGGAACTTTGCTGGCAACTTTACCCGCAACTTTGCCGGGAACTTTGCCGGGAACTTTACCAGGAACTTTGCCGGAAACTTATCCAGGTACTTTTCTGGCAACTTTAACAGCAACTTAGCCGGGAACTTAGCCAGGAACTTTACTTGCAACTTTACCCGCAACTTTGCCAGGAACTTTGCCTGCAACTTTACCAGGAACTTTGCCGGCAACTTTACCAAGAACTTTGTCGGCAACTTTACCGGGAACTTTGCCGCAACTTTACCCGCTACTTTGCCGGGAACTTTACTGAGAACTTTTCCGGCAACTTTACCTGCAACTTTACCGGGAACTTTACCGGGATCTTTTCCGGCAACTTTACCGGGAACTTTGCTGTCAACTTTACCAGCAACTTTACAGAGAACTTTTCTGGCAACTTTACTGGCAACTTTACCTGCAACTTTACCGGGAACTTAGCTGGCAACTTTACCGGGAACTTTTCTGGCAACTTTACTGGCAACTCTACCCGCAACTTTGCCAGCAACTTTTCCGGCAACTTTACCCACAACTTTACCCGCAACTTTTCCGGCAACTTTACCGGCTACTTTATCGGTAATTTTGCCGGCAGCTTTGCTGGCAACTTTACCAGCAACTTTACCAGGAACTTTTCCGGCAACTTTACCGGCAACTTTGTTGGGAACTTTGCCAGGAACTTTTCCGGCAACTTTGCTGGCAACTTTACCTGGAACTTTGCCAGCAATTTTGCCAGCAACTTTACCCACAACTTTGCCGGTAACTTTTCCGGCAACTTTGCCAGGAAATTTGCCAGGAACTTTGCCGACAACATTGTTGGGAACTTTGCCGGCAACTTTTCCAGCAATTTTACCAGGAACTTTACCGGCAACTTTGCCAGCGACTTTACCGGCAACTTTGCCAAGAACTTTGCCTGTAACTTTACCGGGAACTTTACCGGGAACTTTGCTGGCAACTTTACTGGCAACTTTACTGGGAACTATTCTGGCAACTTTGCCGGGATCTTTTCCGGCAAATTTACCGGCACCTTTACCGGGAACTTTACCGGCACCCAATTGGGAACTTTGCCGGCAAATTTACCGTCTACTTTCCCGGCACCTTTACCGGGAACTTTGCCGGCAACTTTACCCGCAACTTTGCCGGGAACTTTTCCGGCAACTTAACCAGGTACTTTTCTGGCAACTTTAAAGGCAACTTAGCCGGGAACTTAGCCAGGAACTTTACTTGCAACTTTACCCGCAACTTTGCCGGGAACTTTGCCTGCAACTTTACCAGGAACTTTGACAGCAACTTTACCAAGAACTTTGTTGGCAACTTTACCGGGAACTTTGCCAGCAACTTTACCCGCTACTTTGCCGGGAACTTTACCGAGAACGTTGCCGGCAACTTTACCCGCAACTTTTCCAGCAACTTTACCCGCAACTTTACCGGGAACTTTTCCGGCAACTTTTCGGGGAAACTTTGCCGGCAGCATTACCGGCAACTTTGCAGGGAACTTTGCCGGCAACTTTGCCAGCTACTTTGACGGAAACCTTACTGGCAATTTTCCGGCAACTTTACCGGCGACTTTTCTGGCAACTTTACCGGGAACTTAGCCGGCAACTTTACTGGGAACTTTTCCGGCAACTTTACTGGCAACTCTACCTGCAACTTTGCCAGCAACTTTGCCGGAAACGTTCCCGGCAATTTTTCCGGCAACTTTACCCACAACTTTACCGGGAACTTTTCCGACAACTTTACCGGGGACTTTGCTGGCAACTTTACCGGGAAACTTTGCCGGCAGCTTTACCGGCAACTTTGCCAGGAACTTTACCGGCAACTTTGCTAGCTACTTTGGCGGAAACTTTACCGGCAATTTTCCGGCAACTTTACCAGCACCTTTACTGGGAACTTTGCCGGCAAATTTACTGGCTACTTTCCTGGCACCTTTACCGGGAACTTTACCATGAACTTTTCCGGCAACTTTATCCGCAACTTTGCCGGGAACTTTGCCGGCAACTTTACCGGAAACTTTTCTGGCAACTTTACCGGGAACTTTTCCGGCAACTTTACCAGCAACTTTGCTGGGAAATTTGCTGGAAACTTTACCGCCACCTTTACTGGCGGTTTTGCCAGCAATTTTACCGGAAACTTTGCTGCAAAGATGGTTGTTTTTCTGGAAGGTTCTCCTCTCTCGACAGCAAAACGCTGCAGCTCTTTCAGAGTGAACATTGGGATTTTGGTCACTTCCCTTGCCTTCTCCCCCGTTCACTCAGTTTGGCCTGGTGATTGTAAACTTCTTCCTTTTTACGGATGATGGAGGTCACAGTGCTCATTGGAACCTTTAATGCTTCAGACATTTTTCTGTATCCTTCCCCCGATCAGTTTCTCTATACAATGCTGTCTGAGGTCTACAGAAAATTCCTTAGACTTCATGGCTTAGTTTGTGCAACTTTCCTGGCAACATTATCGGGAACTTTGTTGGCAACTTTACCGGGAACTTTGCCGGCAACTTTACCCAAAACTTTGCCGGGAACTTTTCCGGCAACTTTACCGGAAACTTTACTGGCAACTTTACCGGCACATTTACCGGGATCTTTGCCGGCAAATTTACCGGCACCTTTACCTCCAACTTTACTGGCACCTTTACTGGGAACTTTGCTGGCAAATTTACCGGCTACTTTCCTGACACCTTTACCGGGAACTTTACCGGGAACTTTTCCGGCAACTTTATCCGCAACTTTGCTGGCAACTTTACTGGGAACTTTTCCGGCAACTTTACCGGGAACTTTGCCGACAACTTTACCCGCAACTTTGCCGGAAACTTTACTGGCAACTTTACCGAAACCTTTACCGGGATCTTTTCCGGCAACTTTACCGGAAGTTGACTGGCAACTTTACCGGAAACTTTACCGGAAACTTGACCAGCAACTTTACCGGCAACTTTACCGGCAACTTTACCAAAACCTTTACCGGGATCTTTTCCGGCACCTTTACCGGCACCTTTACTGGGAACTTTGCCGGCAAATTTACCGGCTATTTTCCCGTCACCTTTACTGGGAAGTTTGCCGGCAACTTTACTGGGAACTTTGCCGGCAAATTTACCGGGAACTTTACCGGCAAATTTACCGGGAACTTTGCTGGCAACTTAACCGGGAACTTATCCGGCAACTTTACCCTCAACTTTGCCGGGAACTTTGCCTGCAACTTTACCAGGAACTATGCCAGCAACTTTACCAAGAACTTTGTTGGCAACTTTACCGGGAACTTTGCCGGAAACTTAACCCAAAACTTTGCCGGCAACTTTACCGGAAACTTGACTGGCAACTTTACCGGCACCTTTACCGGGATCTTTTCTGGCAAATTTACCGGCAACTTTACCGGGAACTTTACCGGCAACTTTTCTGGCAATTTTACCAGAAACATTACTGGCAACTTTTCTGGCAACTTTACCGGCAACTTTGCCGCAAACTTTCCCTGTAACTTTACCAGCAACTTTACCGGCAACTTTTT
The DNA here is from genome assembly GCA_029206835.1 of Rana muscosa. NCBI lineage: Eukaryota > Metazoa > Chordata > Amphibia > Anura > Ranidae > Rana > Rana muscosa. The sequence continues at coordinate 476,177 of JARGYO010000248.1, read as the reverse complement.
CCGGCAACTTTACCGGGAACTTTACCGGCACCTTTACTGGGAATTTTGCCGGCAAATTTACTGGCTACTTTCCCGGCACCTTTACCGGGAACTTTGCCGGGAACTTTGCTGGCAACTTTACCGGGAACTTTTCTGGCAACTTTACCGGGAACTTTTCCGGCAACTTAACCGGGAACTTATCCAGCAACTTAGCCGGGAACTTTTCTGGGAACTTAGCCAGGAACTTTACTTGCAACTTTACCCACAACTTTGCCAGGAACTTTGCCTGCAACTTTACCAGGAACTTTGCTGGCAACTTTACCGAGAACTTTGTCAGCAACTTTACCGAGAACTTTGCCGGCAACTTTACCTGCAACTTTACCGCCAACTTTACCGGCACCTTTATTGGGAACTTTGCCACCAAATTTACCGCCTACTTTCCCGGCACCTTTACCGGGAACTTTTCCGGCAACTTTATCCGCAACTTTTCCAGCAACTTTACTGGGATCTTTTCCGGCAACTTTTCCAGCAACTTTACCAGCAACTTTGCCGGCAATTTTGCCGGGAACTTTACCGGGAACTATGCCGGCAACTTTTCCGGCAACTTTGCCGGCACCTTTACTGTCGGTTTTGCCAGCAATTTTACTGGAAACTTTGCTGCAAAGATGGTTGTTCTTCTGGAAGGTTCTCCTCTCTCCACAGCGAAACGGGGCAGCTCTTTCAGAGTGAACATCGGGATTTTGGTCACTTCCCTTGCCTTCTCCCCCGTTCACTCAGTTTGGCCTGGTGATTGTAAACTTCTTCCTTTTTACGGATGATGCAGGTCACAGTGCTCATTGGAACCTTTAATGCTTCAGACATTTTTCTGTATCCTTCCCCCGATCAGTTTCTCTATACAATGCTGTCTGAGGTCTACAGAAAATTCCTTAGACTTCATGGCTTAGTTTGTGCAACTTTCCCGGCAACATTATCGGGAACTTTGTTGGCAACTTTGCCGGCAACTTTACCCAAAACTTTGCCGGGAACTTTTCCGGCAACTTTACCGGAAACTTTACTGGCAACTTTACCGGCACATTTACCGGGATCTTTGCCGGCAAATTTACCGGCACCTTTACCTCCAACTTTACTGGCACCTTTACTGGGAACTTTGCTGGCAAATTTACCGGCTACTTTCCTGGCACATTTACCGGGAACTTTACCGGGAACTTTTCCGGCAACTTTATCCGCAACTTTGCTGGCAACTTTACTGTGAACTTTTCCGGCAACTTTACCGGGAACTTTGCCGGCAACTTTACCCGCAACTTTGCCGGAAACTTTACTGGCAACTTTACCGAAACCTTTACCAGGATCTTTTCCGGCAACTTTACCGGAAGTTGACTGGCAACTTTACCGGAAACTTTACCGGAAACTTGACCAGCAACTTTACCGGGAACTTTACCGGAAACTTGACTGGCAACTTTACCGAAACCTTTACCGGGATCTTTTCCGGCAACTTTACCGGCACCTTTACTGGGAACTTTGCCGGCAAATTTACCGGCTATTTTCCCGGCACCTTTACTGGGAAGTTTTCCGGCAACTTTACTGGGAACTTTGCCGGCAAATTTACCAGGAACTTTGCCGGCAAATTTACCGGGAATTTTGCTGGCAACTTAACCGGGAACTTATCCGGCAACTTTAACGGCAACTTAGCCAGGAACTTTACTTGCAACTTTACCCACAACTTTGCCAGGAACTTTGCCTGCAACTTTATCGGGAACTTTGCCGGAAACTTACCCCACAACTTTTCCGGCAACTTTACCGGAAACTTGACTGGCAACTTTACCGGCACCTTTACTAGGATCTTTTCCGCCAACTTTACCATCAACTTTACTGGCACCTTTACCGGGAACTTTACCGGCAACTTTACCGGCACCTATACTGGAAACTTTGCTGGTAAATTTACCAGCTACTTTCCCGGCACCTTTACTGGCAACTTTACCAAGAACTTTGTCGGCAACTTTACCGGGAACTTTGCCGCAACTTTACCCGCTACTTTGCCGGGAACTTTACTGAGAACTTTGCCGGCAACTTTACCTGCAACTTTACCGGGAACTTTACCGGGATCTTTTCCAGCAACTTTACTGGGAACTTTGCTGTCAACTTTACCAGCAACTTTACCGAGAACTTTTCTGGCAACTTTACTGGCAACTTTACCCGCAACTTTACCGGGAACTTAGCTGGCAACTTTACCGGGAACTTTGCTGTCAACTTTACCAGCAACTTTACCGAGAACTTTTCTGGCAACTTTACTGGCAACTTTACCCGCAACTTTACCGGGAACTTAGCTGGCAACTTTACTGGGAACTTTTCCGGCAACTTTACTGGCAACTTCACCCGCAACTTTGCCAGCAACTTTTCCGGCAACTTTACCCACAACTTTACCCGCAACTTTTCCGGCAACTTTACCGGCTACTTTATCGGTAATTTTGCCAGCAGCTTTGCTGGCAACTTTACCGGCAACTTTACCAGGAACTTTTCCGGCAACGTTACCGGCAACTTTGTTGGGAACTTTGCCGGGAACTTTTCCAGCAACTTTGCCAGCAACTTTACCCGCAACTTTTCCAGCAACTTTACCCACAACTTTGCCGGTAACTTTTCCGCCAACTTTGCCAGGAAATTTGCCAGGAACTTTGCCGACAACTTTGTTGGGAACTTTGCCGGCAACTTTTCCAGCAATTTTACCAGGAACTTTACCGGCAACTTTGCCAGCGACTTTACCGGCAACTTTGCCGAGAACTTTGCCTGTAACTTTACCGGGAACTTTACCGGCAACTTTGCTGGCAACTTTACTGGGAACTATTCTGGCAACTTTGCCGGGATCTTTTCTGGCAAATTTACCGGCACCTTTACCAGGAACTTTACCGGCACCCAACTGGGAAATTTGCCGGCAAATTTACCGTCTACTTTCCCGGCACCTTTACCGGGAACTTTGCCGGCAACTTTACCCGCAACTTTGCCAGGAACTTTACCGGGAACTTTTCCGGCAACTTAACCAGGTACTTTTCTGGCAACTTTAAAGGCAACTTAGCCGGGAACTTAGCCAGGAACTTTACTTGCAACTTTACCCGCAACTTTGCCGGGAACTTTGCCTGCAACTTTACCAGGAACATTGACAGCAACTTTACCAAGAACTTTGTTGGCAACTTTACCGGGAACTTTGCCAGCAACTTTACACGCTACTTTGCCGGGAACTTTACCGATAACTTTGCCGGCAACTTTACCCGCAACTTTGCCGGGAACTTTACCAGGATCTTTTCTGGCAACTTTACTGGGAACTTTGTTGTCAACTTTACCGGCAACTTTACAGAGAACTTTTCTGGCAACTTTACCGGGAACTTTTCCGGCAACTTTTCCGGCAACTTTTCCCCGGAACTTTGCCAGCAATTTTCCGGCAACTTTACCCGCAACTTTTCCAGCAACTTTACCCGCAACTTTACCGGGAACTTTTCCGGCAACTTTTCGGGGAAACTTTGCCGGCAGCATTACCGGCAACTTTGCAGGGAACTTTTCCGGCAACTTTGCCAGCTACTTTGACAGAAACCTTACCGGCAATTTTCCGGCAACTTTACCGGCGACTTTTCTGGCAACTTTACCGGGAACTTAGCAGGCAACTTTACTGGGAACTTTTCCGGCAACTTTACTGGCAACTCTACCCACAACTTTGCCAGCAACTTTGCCAGAAACGTTCCCGGCAATTTTTCCGGCAACTTTACCCACAACTTTACCGGGAACTTTTCCGACAACTTTACAGAGAACTTTTCTGGCAACTTTACCGGGAACTTAGCAGGCAACTTTACTGGGAACTTTTCCGGCAACTTTACTGGCAACTCTACCCACAACTTTGCCAGCAACTTTGCCAGAAACGTTCCCGGCAATTTTTCCGGCAACTTTACCCACAACTTTACCGGGAACTTTTCCGACAACTTTACCGGGGACTTTGCTGGCAACTTTACCGGGAAACTTTGCCGGCAGCTTTACCGGCAACTTTGCCAGGAACTTTGCCGGCAACTTTGCTAGCTACTTTGGCGGAAACTTTACCGGCAATTTTCCGGCAACTTTACCAGCACCTTTACTGGGAACTTTGCCGGCAAATTTACTGGCTACTTTCCTGGCACCTTTACCGGGAACTTTACCATGAACTTTTCCGGCAACTTTATCCGCAACTTTGCCGGGAACTTTGCCGGCAACTTTACCGGAAACTTTTCCGGCAACTTTACCAGCAACTTTGCCGGGAAATTTGCTGGAAACTTTACCGCCACCTTTACTGGCGGTTTTGCCAGCAATTTTACCGGAAACTTTGCTGCAAAGATGGTTGTTTTTCTGGAAGGTTCTCCTCTCTCGACAGCAAAACGCTGCATTGGGATTTTGGTCACTTCCCTTGCCTTCTCCCCCGTTCACTCAGTTTGGCCTGGTGATTGTAAACGTCTTCCTTTTTACGGATGATGGAGGTCACAGTGCTCATTGGAACCTTTAATGCTTCAGACATTTTTCTGTATCCTTCCCCCGATCAGTTTCTCTATACAATGCTGTCTGAGGTCTACAGAAAATTCCTTAGACTTCATGGCTTAGTTTGTGCAACTTTCCTGGCAACATTATCGGGAACTTTGTTGGCAACTTTACCGGGAACTTTGCCGGCAACTTTACCCAAAACTTTGCCGGGAACTTTTCCGGCAACTTTACTGGCAACTTTACCGGCACATTTACCGGGATCTTTGCCGGCAAATTTACCGGCACCTTTACCTCCAACTTTACTGGCACCTTTACTGGGAACTTTGCTGGCAAATTTACCGGCTACTTTCCTGACACCTTTACCGGGAACTTTACCGGGAACTTTTCCGGCAACTTTATCCGCAACTTTGCTGGCAACTTTACTGGGAACTTTTCCGGCAACTTTACCGGGAACTTTGCCGGCAACTTTACCCGCAACTTTGCCGGAAACTTTACTGGCAACTTTACCGAAACCTTTACCGGGATCTTTTCCGGCAACTTTACCGGAAGTTGACTGGCAACTTTACCGGAAACTTGACCAGCAACTTTACCGGCAACTTTACCGGCAACTTTACCAAAACCTTTACCGGGATCTTTTCCGGCACCTTTACCGGCACCTTTACTGGGAACTTTGCCGGCAAATTTACCGGCTATTTTCCCGTCACCTTTACTGGGAAGTTTGCCGGCAACTTTACTGGGAACTTTGCCGGCAAATTTACCGGGAACTTTGCCGGCAAATTTACCGGGAACTTTGCTGGCAACTTAACCGGGAACTTATCCGGCAACTTTACCCTCAACTTTGCTGGGAACTTTGCCTGCAACTTTACCAGGAACTATGCCAGCAACTTTACCAATAACTTTGTTGGCAACTTTACCGGGAACTTTGCCGGAAACTTAACCCGAAACTTTGCCGGCAACTTTACCGGAAACTTGACTGGCAACTTTACCGGCACCTTTACCGGGATCTTTTCCGGCAAATTTACCGGCAACTTTACCGGGAACTTTACCGGCAACTTTTCTGGCAATTTTACCAGAAACATTACTGGCAACTTTTCTAGCAACTTTACCGGCAACTTTGCCGCAAACTTTCCCTGTAACTTTACCAGCAACTTTACCGGCAACTTTTCCCGGCAACTTTACCGGGAACTTTACCGGCACCTTTACTGGGAATTTTGCCGGCAAATTTACTGGCTACTTTCCCGGCACCTTTACCGGGAACTTTGCCGGGAACTTTGCTGGCAACTTTACCGGGAACTTTTCTGTCAACTTTACCGGGAACTTTTACGGCAACTTAACCGGGAACTTATCCAGCAACTTAGCCGGGAACTTTTCTGGGAACTTAGCCAGGAACTTTACTTGCAACTTTACCCACAACTTTGCCAGGAACTTTGCCTGCAACTTTACCAGGAACTTTGCTGGCAACTTTACCGAGAACTTTGTCAGCAACTTTACCGAGAACTTTGCCGGCAACTTTACCTGCAACTTTACCGCCAACTTTACCGGCACCTTTATTGGGAACTTTGCCACCAAATTTACCGCCTACTTTCCCGGCACCTTTACCGGGAACTTTTCCGGCAACTTTATCCGCAACTTTTCCGGCAACTTTACTGGGATCTTTTCCGGCAACTTTTCCAGCAACTTTACCAGCAACTTTGCCGGCAATTTTGCCGGGAACTTTGCCGGCAACTTTACCGGGAACTATGCCGGCAACTTTTCCGGCAACTTTGCCGGCACCTTTACTGTCGGTTTTGCCAGCAATTTTACTGGAAACTTTGCTGCAAAGATGGTTGTTCTTATGGAAGGTTCTCCTCTCTCCACAGCGAAACGGGCCAGCTCTTTCAGAGTGAACATCGGGATTTTGGTCACTTCCCTTGCCTTCTCCCCCGTTCACTCAGTTTGGCCTGGTGATTGTAAACTTCTTCCTTTTTACGGATGATGCAGGTCACAGTGCTCATTGGAACCTTTAATGCTTCAGACATTTTTCTGTATCCTTCCCCCGATCAGTTTCTCTATACAATGCTGTCTGAGGTCTACAGAAAATTCCTTAGACTTCATGGCTTAGTTTGTGCAACTTTCCCGGCAACATTATCGGGAACTTTGTTGGCAACTTTGCCGGCAACTTTACCCAAAACTTTGCCGGGAACTTTTCCGGCAACTTTACCGGAAACTTTACTGGCAACTTTACCGGCACATTTACCGGGATCTTTGACGGCAAATTTACTGGCACCTTTACCTCCAACTTTACTGGCACCTTTACTGGGAACTTTGCTGGCAAATTTACCGGCTACTTTCCTGGCACATTTACCGGGAACTTTACCGGGAACTTTTCCGGCAACTTTATCCGCAACTTTGCTGGCAACTTTACTGTGAACTTTTCCGGCAACTTTACCGGGAACTTTGCCGGCAACCTTACCCGCAACTTTGCCGGAAACTTTACTGGCAACTTTACCGAAACCTTTACCGGGATCTTTTCCGGCAACTTTACTGGAAGTTGACTGGCAACTTTACTGGAAACTTTACCGGAAACTTGACCAGCAACTTTACCGGGAACTTTACCGGAAACTTGACTGGCAACTTTACCGAAACCTTTACCGGGATCTTTTCCAGCAACTTTACCGGCACCTTTACTGGGAACTTTGCCGGCAAATTTACTGGCTATTTTCCCGGCACCTTTACTGGGAAGTTTTCCGGCAACTTTACTGGGAACTTTGCTGGCAAATTTACCAGGAACTTTGCCGGCAAATTTACCGGGAATTTTGCTGGCAACTTAACCGGGAACTTATCCGGCAACTTTAACGGCAACTTAGCCAGGAACTTTACTTGCAACTTTACCCACAACTTTGCCAGGAACTTTGCCTGCAACTTTACCGGGAACTTTGCCGGAAACTTACCCCACAACTTTTCCGGCAACTTTACCGGAAACTTGACTGGCAACTTTACCGGCACCTTTACTAGGATCTTTTCCGCCAACTTTACCATCAACTTTACTGGCACCTTTACCGGGAACTTTACCGGCAACTTTACCGGCACCTATACTGGAAACTTTGCTGGCAAATTTACCAGCTACTTTCCCGGCACCTTTACTGGCAACTTTACCAAGAACTTTGTCGGCAACTTTACCGGGAACTTTGCCGCAACTTTACCCGCTACTTTGCCGGGAACTTTACTGAGAACTTTGCCGGCAACTTTACCTGCAACTTTACCGAGAACTTTTCTGGCAACTTTACTGGCAACTTTACCCGCAACTTTACCGGGAACTTAGCTGGCAACTTTACCGGGAACTTTGCTGTCAACTTTACCAGCAACTTTACCGAGAACTTTTCTGGCAACTTTACTGGCAACTTTACCCGCAACTTTACCGGGAACTTAGCTGGCAACTTTACCAGGAACTTTTCCGGCAACTTTACTGGCAACTTTGCCAGCAACTTTTCCGGCAACTTTACCCACAACTTTACCCGCAACTTTTCCGGCAACTTTACCGGCTACTTTATCGGTAATTTTGCCGGCAGCTTTGCTGGCAACTTTACCGGCAACTTTACCAGGAACTTTTCCGGCAACGTTACCGGCAACTTTGTTGGGAACTTTGCCGGGAACTTTTCCAGCAACTTTGCTGGCAACTTTACCCAGAACTTTGCCAGCAATTTTGCCAGCAACTTTACCCGCAACTTTTCCAGCAACTTTACCCACAACTTTGCCGGTAACTTTTCCGCCAACTTTGCCAGGAAATTTGCCAGGAACTTTGCCGACAACTTTGTTGGGAACTTTGCCGGCAACTTTTCCAGCAATTTTACCAGGAACTTTACCGGCAACTTTGCTGCGACTTTACCGGCAACTTTGCCGAGAACGTTGCCTGTAACTTTACCGGGAACTTTACCGGCAACTTTGCTGGCAACTTTACTGGCAACTTTACCGGGAACTATTCTGGCAACTTTGCCGGGATCTTTTCCGGCAAATTTACCGGCACCTTTACCAGGAACTTTACCGGCACCCAACTGGGAACTTTGCCGGCAAATTTACCGTCTACTTTCCCGGCACCTTTACCGGGAACTTTGCCGGCAACTTTACCCGCAACTTTGCCGGGAACTTTACCGGGAACTTTTCCGGCAACTTAACCAGGTACTTTTCTGGCAACTTTAAAGGCAACTTAGCCGGGAACTTAGCCAGGAACTTTACTTGCAACTTTACCCGCAACTTTGCCGGGAACTTTGCCTGCAACTTTACCAGGAACATTGACAGCAACTTTACCAAGAACTTTGTTGGCAACTTTACCGGGATCTTTGCCAGCAACTTTACCCGCTACTTTGCCGGGAACTTTACCGAGAACTTTTCCGGCAACTTTACCCGCAACTTTGCCGGGAACTTTACCGGGATCTTTTCTGGCAACTTTACTGGGAACTTTGTTGTCAACTTTACCGGCAACTTTACAGAGAACTTTTCTGGCAACTTTACCGGGAACTTTTCCGGCAACTTTTCCGGCAACTTTTCCCCGGAACTTTGCCAGCAATTTTCCGGCAACTTTACCCGCAACTTTTCCAGCAACTTTACCCGCAACTTTACCGGGAACTTTTCCGGCAACTTTTCGGGGAAACTTTGCCGGCAGCATTACCGGCAACTTTGCAGGGAACTTTTCCGGCAACTTTGCCAGCTACTTTGACAGAAACCTTACCGGCAATTTTCCGGCAACTTTACCGGCGACTTTTCTGGCAACTTTACCGGGAACTTAGCAGGCAACTTTACTGGGAACTTTTCCGGCAACTTTACTGGCAACTCTACCCACAACTTTGCCAGCAACTTTGCTGGAAACGTTCCCGGCAATTTTTCCGGCAACTTTACCCACAACTTTACCGGGAACTTTTCCGACAACTTTACCGGGGACTTTGCTGGCAACTTTACCGGGAAACTTTGCCGGCAGCTTTACCGACACTTTTGCCAGGAACTTTGCCAGCTACTTTGGCGGAAACTTTACTGGCAATTTTCCGACAACTTTACCGGCGACTTTGCTGGCAACCTTACCAGGAACTTCCGGCAACTTTATCGGGAACTTTACCGGCAACTTTACAGAGAACTTTTCTGGCAACTTTACCGAGAACTTTTCCAGCAACTTTACCGGGAATTTTGCCGGCAACTTTATCAGGAACTTTGCCGGCAACTTTACCGAGAACTTTGTCGGCAACTTTACTTGCAACTTTACCCACAACTTTGCCAGGAACTTTGCCTGCAACTTTACCAGGAACTTTGCTGGCAACTTTACCGAGAACTTTGTCAGCAACTTTACCGAGAACTTTGCCGGCAACTTTACCGGCACCTTTACCGGCAACTTTACCAGCACCTTTACTGGGAACTTTGCCGGCAAATTTACCGGCTACTTTCCTGGCACCTTTACCGGGAACTTTACCGTGAACTTTTCTGGCAACTTTATCTGCAACTTTGCCGGGAACTTTGCCGGCAACTTTACCGGAAACTTTTCTGGCAACTTTACCGGGAACTTTTCCGGCAACTTTACCAGCAACTTTGCCGGGAAATTTGCTGGAAACTTTACCGCCACCTTTACTGGTGGTTTTGCCAGCAATTTTACCGGAAACTTTGCTGCAAAGATGGTTGTTTTTCTGGAAGGTTCTCCTCTCTCGACAGCGAAACGCTGCCGCTCTTTCAGAGTGAACATCGGGATTTTGGTCACTTCCCTTGCCTTCTCCCCCGTTCACTCAGTTTGGCCTGGTGATTGTAAACTTCTTCCTTTTTACGGATGGTGGAGGTCACAGTGCTCATTGGAACCTTTAATGCTTCAGACATTTTTCTGTATCCTTCCCCCGATCAGTTTCTCTATACAATGCTGTCTGAGGTCTACAGAAAATTCCTTAGACTTCATGGCTTAGTTTGTGCAACTTTCCCAGGAACATTATCGGGAACTTTGTTGGCAACTTTACCAGGAACTTTGCCGGCAACTTTACCCAAAACTTTGCCGGGAACTTTTCCGGCAACTTTACCGGAAACTTTACTGGCAACTTTACCGGCACATTTACCAGGATCTTTGCCGGCAAATTTACCGGCACCTTTACCTCCAACTTTACTGGCACCTTTACTGGGAACTTTGCTGACAAATTTACCGGCTACTTTCCTGGCACCTTTACCGGGAACTTTACCGGGAACTTTTCCGGCAACTTTATCCGCAACTTTGCTGGCAACTTTACTGGGAACTTTTCCGGCAACTTTACCGGGAACTTTGCCGGCAACTTTACCCGCAACTTTGCCAGAAACTTTACTGGCAACTTTACCAAAACCTTTACTGGGATCTTTTCCGGCAACTTTACCGGAAGTTGACTGGCAACTTTACCGGAAACTTTACCGGAAACTTGACCAGCAACTTTACCGGCAACTTTACCGGGAACTTTACCGGAAACTTGACTGGCAACTTTACCGAAACCTTTACCGGGATCTTTTCCGGCAACTTTACCGGCACCTTTACTGGGAACTTTGCCGGCAAATTTACCGGCTATTTTCCCGGCACCTTTACTGGGAAGTTTTCCGGCAACTTTACTGGGAACTTTGCCGGCAAATTTACCGGGAACTTTGCCGGCAAATTTACCGGGAATTTTGCTGGCAACTTAACCGGGAACTTATCCGGCAACTTTAACGGCAACTTAGCCGGGAACTTTTCTGGGAACTTAGCCAGGAACTTTACTTGCAACTTTACCCACAACTTTGCCGGGAACTTTGCCTGCAACTTTACCGGGAACTTTGCCGGAAACTTACCCCACAACTTTTCCGGCAACTTTACCGGAAACTTGACTGGCAACTTTACCGGCACCTTTACTAGGATCTTTTCCGCCAACTTTACCGTCAACTTTACTGGCACCTTTACCGGGAACTTTACCGGCAACTTTACCGGCACCTATACTGGAAACTTTGCTGGCAAATTTACCAGCTACTTTCCCAGCACCTTTACTGGCAACTTTACCCACAACTTTGCCAGGAACTTTGCCGGCAACTTTACCGGGAACTTTACCAGGAACTTTGCAGGGAACTTTTCCAGCAACTTTACCCGCTACTTTGCCGGGAACTTTACTGAGGACTTTGCCGGCAACTTTTCCCGCAACTTTGCCAGGAACTTAGCCGGGAACTTTACCGGGATCTTTTCCGGCAACTTTACTGGGAACTTTGCCGTCAACTTTACCGGCAACTTTACAGAGAACTTTTCTGGCAACTTTACCAGGAACTTTTCCTGCAACTTTGCTGGCAACTTTTCCCCGGAACTTTACCCACAACTTTACCTGCAACTTTCCCGGCAACTTTACGAGCAACTTTACCGGGAACTTTTCCAGCAACTTTTCGGGGAAACTTTGCTGGCAACTTTGCCAGCTACTTTGATGGAAACTTTACAGGCAATTTTCCGGCAACTTTACCGGCGACTTTTCCGGCAACTTTTCCGGCAACTTTACCGGGAACTTAGCCGGCAACTTTACCGGGAACTTTTCCGGCAACTTTACTGGCAACTCTACCCGCAACTTTGCCAGCAACTTTGCTGGAAACATTCCTGGCAATTTTTCCGGCAACTTTACCCACAACTTTACCCGCAACTTTTCCAGCAACTTTACCGGCTACTTTATCGGCAATTTTGCCAGCAGCTTTGCTGGCAACTTTACCGGCAACTTTACCTGGAACTTTTCCGGCAACTTTGTTGGGAATTTTGGCGGGAACTTTTCCGGCAACTTTGCTGGCAACTTTGCCAGCAATTTTGCCAGCAACTTTACCCGCAACTTTTCCGGCAACTTTACCCACAACTTGACGGTAACTTTGCCGGCAACTTTGCCAGAAAATTTGCCAGGAACTTTGCTGACAACTTTGTTGGGAACTTTGCCGGGAACTTTTCCGGCAACTTTTCCAGCAATTTTACCAGGAACTTTACCGGCAACTTTGCCAGCGACTTTACCGTCAAATTTGCCAAGAACTTTGCCTGTAACTTTACCGGGAACTTTACCGGCAACTTTACTGGCAACTTTACCGGGAACTATTCCGGCAACTTTATCAACAACTTTGCCGGGATCTTTTCCGGCAACTTTACCGGCACCTTTACCGGGAACTTTACCCGCAACTTTACTGGGAACTTTTCCAGCAACTTTTTGGGGAAACTTTGCTGGCAGCATTACCAGCAACTTTGCCGGGAACTTTGCCGGGAACTTTGCCAGCTACTTTGACGGAAACTTTACAGGCAATTTTCCGGCAACTTTACCGGCGACTTTTCCGGCAACTTTTCTGGCAACTTTACCGGGAACTTAGCCGGCAACTTTACCGGGAACTTTTCCGGCAACTTTACTGGCAACTCTACCCGCAACTTTGCCAGCAACTTTTCTGGCAACTTTACCCACAACTTTACCCGCAACTTTTCCGGCAACTTTACCGGCTACTTTATCGGCAACTTTGTTGGGAACTTTGCCGGGAACTTTTCCGGCAACTTTGCTGGCAACTTTACCCAGAACTTTGCCAGCAATTTTGCCAGCAACTTTACCCGCAACTTTTCTGGCAACTTTACCCACAACTTTGCTGGTAACTTTGCCGGCAACTTTGCCAGGAAATTTGCCAGGAACTTTGCGGACAACTTTGTTGGGAACTTTGCCGGCAACTTTGCCAGGAAATTTGCCAGGAACTTTGCCGACAACTTTGTTGGGAACTTTGCCGGCAACTTTTCCAGCAATTTTACCAGGAACTTTACCGGCGACTTTACCGGCAATTTTGCCGAGAACTTTGCCTGTAACTTTACTGGGAACTTTACCGGCAACTTTGCCGGGAACTTTGCTGGCAACTTTACTGGCAACTTTACCGGGAACTATTCTGGCAACTTTACCAGGATCTTTTCTGGCAACTTTACCGGCACCTTTACCGGGAACTTTACTGGCACCCAACTGGGAACTTTGCCGGCAAATTTACTGTCTACTTTCCCGGCACCTTTACCGGGAACTTTACTGGGAACTTTGCTGGCAACTTTACCCGCAACTTTGCCGGGAACTTTGCCGGGAACTTTACCAGGAACTTTTCCGGCAACTTATCCGGGTACTTTTCTGGCAACTTTAACAGCAACTTAGCCGGGAACTTAGCCAGGAACTTTACTTGCAACTTTACCCGCAACTTTGCCAGGAACTTTGCCTGCAACTTTACCAGGAACTTTGCCGGCAACTTTACCAAGAACTTTGTCGGCAACTTTACCGGGAACTTTGCCGGGAACTTTACCGGGATCTTTTCCGGCAACTTTACCGGGAACTTTGCTGTCAACTTTACCAGCAACTTTACCGAGAACTTTTCTGGCAACTTTACTGGCAACTTTACCTGCAACTTTACCGGGAACTTAGCTGGCAACTTTACCGGGAACTTTTCTGGCAACTTTACTGGCAACTCTACCCGCAACTTTGCCAGCAACTTTTCCGGCAACTTTACCCACAACTTTACCCGCAACTTTTCCGGCAACTTTACCGGCTACTTTATCTGTAATTTTGCCGGCAGCTTTGCTGGCAACTTTACCAGCAACTTTACCAGGAACTTTTCCGGCAACTTTACCGGCAACTTTGTTGGGAACTTTGCCGGGAACTTTTCCGGCAACTTTGCTGGCAACTTTACCTGGAACTCTGCCAGCAATTTTGCCAGCAACTTTACCCGCAACTTTTCCAGCAACTTTACCCACAACTTTGCCGGTAACTTTTCCGGCAACTTTGCCAGGAAATTTGCCTGGAACTTTGCCGACAACTTTGTTGGGAACTTTGCCGGCAACTTTTCCAGCAATTTTACCAGGAACTTTACCGGCAACTTTGCCAGCGACTTTACCGGCAACTTTGCCAAGAACTTTGCCAAGAACTTTGCCTGTAACTTTACCGGGAACTTTACCGGGAACTTTGCTGGCGACTTTACTGGCAACTTTACCGGGAACTATTCTGGCAACTTTGCCGGGATCTTTTCCGGCAAATTTACCGGCACCTTTACCGGGAACTTTTCCGGCAACTTAACCAGGTACTTTTCTGGCAACTTTAAAGGCAACTTAGCCAGGAACTTTACTTGCAACTTTACCCGCAACTTTGCCGGGAACTTTGCCTGCAACTTTACCAGGAACTTTGACAGCAACTTTACCAAGAACTTTGTTGGCAACTTTACCGGGAACTTTGCCAGCAACTTTACCCGCTACTTTGCCGGGAACTTTACCGAGAACGTTGCCGGCAACTTTACCCGCAACTTTTCCAGCAACTTTACCCGCAACTTTACCGGGAACTTTCCCAGCAACTTTTCGGGGAAACTTTGCCGGCAGCATTACCGGCAACTTTACTGGCAATTTTCCGGCAACTTTACCGGCGACTTTTCTGGCAACTTTACCGGGAACTTAGCCGGCAACTTTACTGGGAACTTTTCCGGCAACTTTACTGGCAACTCTACCTGCAACTTTGCCAGCAACTTTGCCGGAAACGTTCCCGGCAATTTTTCCGGCAACTTTACCGGGAACTTTTCCGACAACTTTACTGGGGACTTTGCTGGCAACTTTACCGGGAAACTTTGCCGGCAGCTTTACCGCAACTTTGCCAGGAACTTTGCCGGCAACTTTGCTAGCTACTTTGGCGGAAACTTTACCGGCAATTTTCCGGCAACTTTACCAGCACCTTTACTGGGAACTTTGCCGGCAAATTTACTGGCTACTTTCCTGGCACCTTTACCGGGAACTTTACCGTGAACTTTTCCGGCAACTTTATCCGCAACTTTGCCGGGAACTTTGCCGGCAACTTTACCGGAAACTTTTCCGGCAACTTTACCGGGAACTTTTCCGGCAACTTTACCAGCAACTTTGCCGTGAAATTTGCTGGAAACTTTACCGCCACCTTTACTGGCGGTTTTGCCAGCAATTTTACCGGAAACTTTGCTGCAAAGATGGTTGTTTTTCTGGAAGGTTCTCCTCTCTCGACAGCAAAACGCTGCAGCTCTTTCAGAGTGAACATCGGGATTTTGGTCACTTCCCTTGCCTTCTCCCCCGTTCACTCAGTTTGGCCTGGTGATTGTAAACTTCTTCCTTTTTACGGATGGTGGAGGTCACAGTGCTCATTGGAACCTTTAATGCTTCAGACATTTTTCTGTATCCTTCCCCCGATCAGTTTCTCTATACAATGCTGTCTGAGGTCTACAGAAAATTCCTTAGACTTCATGGCTTAGTTTGTGCAACTTTCCCGGCAACATTATCGGGAACTTTGTTGGCAACTTTACCAGGAACTTTGCCGGCAACTTTACCCAAAACTTTGCCGGGAACTTTTCCGGCAACTTTACCGGAAACTTTACTGGCAACTTTACCGGCACATTTACCGGGATCTTTGCCGGCAAATTTACCGGCACCTTTACCTCCAACTTTACTGGCACCTTTACTGGGAACTTTGCTGGCAAATTTACCGGCTACTTTCCTGGCACCTTTACTGGGAACTTTACCGGGAACTTTTCCGGCAACTTTATCCGCAACTTTGCTGGCAACTTTACTGGGAACTTTTCCGGCAACTTTACCGGGAACTTTGCCGGCAACTTTACCCGCAACTTTGCCGGAAACTTTACTGGCAACTTTACCGAAACCTTTACCGGGATCTTTTCCGGCAACTTTACCGGAAGTTGACTGGCAACTTTACCGGAAACTTTACCGGAAACTTGACCAGCAACTTTACTGGCAACTTTACCGGGAACTTTACCGGAAACTTGACTGGCAACTTTACCGAAACCTTTACCGGGATCTTTTCCGGCAACTTTACCGGCACCTTTACTGGGAACTTTGCCGGCAAATTTACCGGCTATTTTCCCGGCACCTTTACTGGGAAGTTTTCTGGCAACTTTACTGGGAACTTTGTCGGCAAATTTACCGGGAACTTTGCCGGCAAATTTACCGGGAATTTTGCTGACAACTTAACCGGGAACTTATCCGGCAACTTTAACGGCAACTTAGCCAGGAACTTTTCTGGGAACTTAGCCAGGAACTTTACTTGCAACTTTACCCACAACTTTGCCGGGAACTTTGCCTGCAACTTTACCGGGAACTTTGCCGGAAACTTACCCCACAACTTTTCCGGCAACTTTACCGGAAACTTGACTGGCAACTTTACCGGCACCTTTACTAGGATCTTTTCCGCCAACTTTACCGTCAACTTTACTGGCACCTTTACCGGGAACTTTACCGGCAACTTTACCGGCACCTATACTGGAAACTTTGCTGGCAAATTTACCAGCTACTTTCCCGGCACCTTTACTGGCAACTTTACCCACAACTTTGCCAGGAACTTTGCCGGCAACTTTACCGGGAACTTTACCAGGAACTTTGCAGGGAACTTTTCCAGCAACTTTACCCGCTACTTTGCCGGGAACTTTACTGAGGACTTTGCCGGCAACTTTACCCGCAACTTTGCCAGGAACTTAGCCGGGAACTTTACCATGATCTTTTCCGGCAACTTTACTGTGAACTTTGCCCTCAACTTTACCGGCAACTTTACAGAGAACTTTTCTGGCAACTTTACCAGGAACTTTTCCGGCAACTTTGCTGGCAACTTTTCCCCGGAACTTTACCCACAACTTTACCCGCAACTTTCCCGGCAACTTTACGAGCAACTTTACCGGGAACTTTTCCAGCAACTTTTCGGGGAAACTTTGCTGGCAACTTTGCCAGCTACTTTGATGGAAACTTTACAGGCAATTTTCCGGCAACTTTACCGGCGACTTTTCCGGCAACTTTACCGGGAACTTAGCCGGCAACTTTACCAGGAACTTTTCCGGCAACTTTACTGGCAACTCTACCCGCAACTTTGCCAGCAACTTTGCTGGAAACATTCCTGGCAATTTTTCCGGCAACTTTACCCACAACTTTACCCGCAACTTTTCCAGCAACTTTACCGGCTACTTTATCGGCAATTTTGCCAGCAGCTTTGCTGGCAACTTTACCGGCAACTTTACCTGGAACTTTTCCGGCAACTTTGTTGGGAATTTTGGCGGGAACTTTTCCGGCAACTTTGCTGGCAACTTTACCCGGAACTTTGCCAGCAATTTTGCCAGCAACTTTACCCGCAACTTTTCCGGCAACTTTACCCACAACTTGCCAGTAACTTTGCCGGCAACTTTGCCAGAAAATTTGCCAGGAACTTTGCTGACAACTTTGTTGGGAACTTTGCCGCAAACTTTTCCGGCAACTTTTCCGGCAATTTTACCAGGAACTTTACCGGCAACTTTGCCGGCGACTTTACCGTCAAATTTGCCGAGAACTTTGCCTGTAACTTTACCGGAAACGTTCCCGGCAATTTTTCCGGCAACTTTACCCACAACTTTACCGGGAACTTTTCCGACAACTTTACCGGGGACTTTGCTGGCAACTTTACCGGGAAACTTTGCCGGCAGCTTTACCGGCAACTTTGCCAGGAACTTTGCCAGCTACTTTGGCGGAAACTTTACCGGCAATTTTCCGGCAACTTTACCGGCGACTTTGCTGGCAACCTTACCAGGAACTTCCGGCAACTTTATCGGGAACTTTACCGGCAACTTTACAGAGAACTTTTCTGGCAACTTTACCGAGAACTTTTCCAGCAACTTTACCGGGAATTTTGCCGGCAACTTTATCAGGAACTTTGCCGGCAACTTTACCGAGAACTTTGTCGGCAACTTTACTGGGAACTTTACCCGCAACTTTGCCGGGAACTTTACTGGCAACTTGACTGGCAACTTTACCAGCACCTTTACCGGGATCTTTGCCGGCAACTTTACTGGCACCTTTACCGGCAACTTTACCAGCACCTTTACTGGGAACTTTGCCGGCAAATTTACCGGCTACTTTCCTGGCACCTTTACCGGGAACTTTACCGTGAACTTTTCTGGCAACTTTATCCGCAACTTTGCCGGGAACTTTGCCGGCAACTTTACCGGAAACTTTTCCGGGAACTTTTCCGGCAACTTTACCAGCAACTTTGCCGGGAAATTTGCTGGAAACTTTACCGCCACCTTTACTGGCGGTTTTGCCAGCAATTTTACCGGAAACTTTGCTGCAAAGATGGTTGTTTTTCTGGAAGGTTCTCCTCTCTCGACAGCGAAACGCTGCAGCTCTTTCAGAGTGAACATCGGGATTTTGGTCACTTCCCTTGCCTTCTCCCCCATTCACTCAGTTTGGCCTGGTGATTGTAAACTTCTTCCTTTTTACGGATGGTGGAGGTCACAGTGCTCATTGGAACCTTTAATGCTTCAGACATTTTTCTGTATCCTTCCCCCGATCAGTTTCTCTATACAATGCTGTCTGAGGTCTACAGAAAATTCCTTAGACTTCATGGCTTAGTTTGTGCAACTTTCCCGGCAACATTATCGGGAACTTTGTTGGCAACTTTACCAGGAACTTTGCCGGCAACTTTACCCAAAACTTTGCTGGGAACTTTTCTGGCAACTTTACCGGAAACTTTACTGGCAACTTTACCGGCACATTTACCGGGATCTTTGCCGGCAAATTTACTGGCACCTTTACCTCCAACTTTACTGGCACCTTTACTGGGAACTTTGCTGGCAAATTTACCGGCTACTTTCCTGGCGCCTTTACCGGGAACTTTACCGGGAACTTTTCCGGCAACTTTATCCGCAACTTTGCTGGCAACTTTACTGGGAACTTTTCCGGCAACTTCACCGGGAACTTTGCCGGCAACTTTACCCGCAACTTTGCCGGAAACTTTACTGGCAACTTCACCGAAACCTTTACCGGGATCTTTTCCAGCAACTTTACCGGAAGTTGACTGGCAACTTTACCGGAAACTTTACCGGAAACTTGACCAGCAACTTTACCGGCCACTTTACCGGGAACTTTGCCAGCTACTTTGACAGAAACTTTACAGGCAATTTTCCGGCAACTTTACCGGCGACTTTTCCGGCAACTTTTCTGGCAACTTTACCGGGAACTTAGCCGGCAACTTTACCGTGAACTTTTTCCGGCAACTTTACTGGCAACTCTACCCGCAACTTTGCCAGCAACTTTTCTGGCAACTTTACCCACAACTTTACCCGCAACTTTTCCGGCAACTTTACCGGCTACTTTATCGGCAACTTTGTTGGGAACTTTGCCGGGAACTTTTCCGGCAACTTTGCTGGCAACTTTACCCAGAACTTTGCCAGCAATTTTGCCAGCAACTTTACCCGCAACTTTGCTGGTAACTTTGCCGGCAACTTTGCCAGGAACTTTGCGGACAACTTTGTTGGGAACTTTGCTGGCAACTTTGCCAGGAAATTTGCCAGGAACTTTGCCGACAACTTTGTTGGGAACTTTGCCGGCAACTTTTCCAGCAATTTTACCAGGAACTTTACCGGCGACTTTACCGGCAACTTTGCCGAGAACTTTGCCTGTAACTTTACTGGGAACTTTACCGGCAACTTTGCCGGGAACTTTGTTGGCAACTTTACTGGCAACTTTACCGGGAACTATTCTGGCAACTTTACCGGGATCTTTTCCGGCAACTTTACCGGCACCTTTACCGGGAACTTTACTGGCACCCAACTGGGAACTTTGCCGGCAAATTTACTGTCTACTTTCCCGGCACCTTTACCGGGAACTTTACTGGGAACTTTGCTGGCAACTTTACCCGCAACTTTGCCAGGAACTTTGCCGGGAACTTTACCAGGAACTTTGCCGGCAACTTATCCGGGTACTTTTCTG
Source organism: Rana muscosa (assembly GCA_029206835.1). Classification (NCBI taxonomy): domain Eukaryota; kingdom Metazoa; phylum Chordata; class Amphibia; order Anura; family Ranidae; genus Rana; species Rana muscosa. Next base: position 456,007 of record JARGYO010000248.1, on the reverse strand, counting down.
GCAACTTTAACAGCAACTTAGCCGGGAACTTAGCCAGGAACTTTACTTGCAACTTTACCCGCAACTTTGCCAGGAACTTTGCCTGCAACTTTACCAGGAACTTTTCCGGCAACTTTACCAAGAACTTTGTCGGCAACTTTACCGGGAACTTTGCCGCAACTTTACCCGCTACTTTGCCGGGAACTTTACTGAGAACTTTGCCGGCAACTTTACCTGCAACTTTACCGGGAACTTTACCGGGATCTTTTCCGGCAACTTTACCGGGAACTTTGCTGTCAACTTTACCAGTAACTTTACCGAGAACTTTTCTGGCAACTTTACTGGCAACTTTACCTGCAACTTTACCGGGAACTTAGCTGGCAACTTTACCAGGAACTTTTCTGGCAACTTTACTGGCAACTCTACCCGCAACTTTGCCAGCAACTTTTCCGGCAACTTTACCCACAACTTTACCTGCAACTTTTCCGGCAACTTTACCGGCTACTTTATCGGTAATTTTGCCAGCAGCTTTGCTGGCAACTTTACCAGCAACTTTACCAGGAACTTTTCCGGCAACGTTACCGGCAACTTTGTTGGGAACTTTGCCGGGAACTTTTCCGGCAACTTTGCTGGCAACTTTACCCAGAACTTTGCCAGCAATTTTGCCAGCAACTTTACCCGCAACTTTTCCAGCAACTTTACCCACAACTTTGCCGGTAACTTTTCCGGCAACTTTGCCAGGAAATTTGCCAGGAACTTTGCCGACAACTTTGTTGGGAACTTTTCCGGCAACTTTTCCAGCAATTTTACCAGGAACTTTACCGGCAACTTTGCCAGCGACTTTACCGGCAACTTTGCCGAGAACTTTGCCTGTAACTTTACCGGGAACTTTACCGGCAACTTTACTGGCAACTTTACCGGGAACTATTCTGGCAACTTTGCCGGGATCTTTTCCGGCAAATTTACCGTCACCTTTACCAGGAACTTTACCGGCACCCAACTGGGAACTTTGCCGGCAAATTTACCATCTACTTTCCTGGCACCTTTACCGGGAACTTTGCCGGCAACTTTACCCGCAACTTTGCCGGGAACTTTACCGGGAACTTTTCCGGCAACTTAACCAGGTACTTTTCTGGCAACTTTAAAGGCAACTTAGCCAGGAACTTAGCCAGGAACTTTACTTGCAACTTTACCCGCAACTTTGCTGGGAACTTTGCCTGCAACTTTACCAGGAACATTGACAGCAACTTTACCAAGAACTTTGTTGGCAACTTTACCGGGAACTTTGCCAGCAACTTTACCCGCTACTTTGTCGGGAACTTTACAGAGAACTTTGCCGGCAACTTTACCCGCAACTTTGCCGGGAACTTTACCGGGATCTTTTCTGGCAACTTTACTGGGAACTTTGTTGTCAACTTTACCGGCAACTTTACAGAGAACTTTTCTGGCAACTTTACCGGGAACTTTTCCGGCAACTTTTCCGGCAACTTTTCCCCGGAACTTTGCCAGCAATTTTCCGGCAACTTTACCCGCAACTTTTCCAGCAACTTTACCCGCAACTTTACCGGGAACTTTTCCGGCAACTTTTCGGGGAAACTTTGCCGGCAGCATTACCGGCAACTTTGCAGGGAACTTTTCCGGCAACTTTGCCAGCTACTTTGATGGAAACCTTACCGGCAATTTTCCGGCAACTTTACCGGCGACTTTTCTGGCAACTTTACCGGGAACTTAGCAGGCAACTTTACTGGGAACTTTTCCGGCAACTTTACTGGCAACTCTACCCACAACTTTGCCAGCAACTTTGCCGGAAACGTTCCCGGCAATTTTTCCGGCAACTTTACCGGGAACTTTTCCGTCAACTTTACCGGGGACTTTGCTGGCAACTTTACCGGGAAACTTTGCCGGCAGCTTTACCGGCAACTTTGCCAGGAACTTTGCCAGCTACTTTGGCGGAAACTTTACCGGCAATTTTCCGGCAACTTTACCGGCGACTTTGCTGGCAACCTTACCAGGAACTTCCGGCAACTTTATCAGGAACTTTACTGGCAACTTTACAGAGAACTTTTCTGGCAACTTTACCGAGAACTTTTCCAGCAACTTTACCGGGAATTTTGCCGGCAACTTTATCAGGAACTTTTCCGGCAACTTTACCGAGAACTTTGTCGGCAACTTTACCGGGAACTTTACCCGCAACTTTGCCGGGAACTTTACTGGCAACTTGACTGGCAACTTTACCGGCAACTTGACTGGCAACTTTACCGGCACCTTTACCGGGATCTTTGCCGGCAACTTTACCGGTACCTTTACCGGCAACTTTACCAGCACCTTTACTGGGAACTTTGCCGGCAAATTTACTGGCTACTTTCCTGGCACCTTTACCGGGAACTTTACCGTGAACTTTTATGGCAACTTTATCCGCAACTTTGCCGGGAACTTTGCCGGCAACTTTACCGGAAACTTTTCCGGCAACTTTACCGGGAACTTTTCCGGCAACTTTACCAGCAACTTTGCTGGGAAATTTGCTGGAAACTTTACCGCCACCTTTACTGGCGGTTTTGCCAGCAATTTTACCGGAAACTTTGCTGCAAAGATGGTTGTTTTTCTGGAAGGTTCTCCTCTCTCGACAGCGAAACGCTGCAGCTCTTTCAGAGTGAACATCGGGATTTTGGTCACTTCCCTTGCCTTCTCCCCCGTTCACTCAGTTTGGCCTGGTGATTGTAAACTTCTTCCTTTTTACGGATGATGGAGGTCACAGTGCTCATTGGAACCTTTAATGCTTCAGACATTTTTCTGTATCCTTCCCCCGATCAGTTTCTCTATACAATGCTGTCTGAGGTCTACAGAAAATTCCTTAGACTTCATGGCTTAGTTTGTGCAACTTTCCCGGCAACATTATCGAGAACTTTGTTGGCAACTTTACCGGAACTTTGCCGGCAACTTTACCCAAAACTTTGCCGGGAACTTTTCCGGCAACTTTACTGGCAACTTTACCGGCACATTTACCGGGATCTTTGCCGGCAAATTTACCCGCACCTTTACCTCCAACTTTACTGGCACCTTTACTGGGAACTTTGCTGGCAAATTTACCGGCTACTTTCCTGGCACCTTTACCGGGAACTTTACCGGGCACTTTTCCGGCAACTTTATCCGCAACTTTGCTGGCAACTTTACTGGGAACTTTTCCAGCAACTTTACCGGGAACTTTGCTGGCAACTTTACCCGCAACTTTGCCGGAAACTTTACTGGCAACTTTACCGAAACCTTTACCGGGATCTTTTCCGGCAACTTTACCGGAAGTTGACTGGCAACTTTACCAGAAACTTTACCGGAAACTTGACCAGCAACTTTACCGGCAACTTTACCAGGAACTTTACCGGAAACTTGACTGGCAACTTTACCGAAACCTTTACCGGGATCTTTTCCGGCAACTTTACCGGCACCTTTACTGGGAACTTTGCCGGCAAATTTACCGGCTATTTTCCCGGCACCTTTACTGGGAAGTTTTCCGGCAACTTTACTGGGAACTTTGCCGGCAAATTTACCGGGAATTTTGCTGGCAACTTAACCGGGAACTTACCCGGCAACTTTAACGGCAACTTAGCCGGGAACTTTTCTGGGAACTTAGCCAGGAACTTTACTTGCAACTTTACCCACAACTTTGCCGGGAACTTTGCCTGCAACTTTACCGGGAACTTTGCCGGAAACTTACCCCACAACTTTACTGGCACCTTTACCGGGAACTTTACCGGCAACTTTACCGGCACCTATACTGGAAACTTTGCTGGCAAATTTACCAGCTACTTTCCCGGCACCTTTACTGGCAACTTTACCCACAACTTTGCCAGGAACTTTGCCGGCAACTTTACCGGGAACTTTACCAGGAACTTTTCCAGCAACTTTACCCGCTACTTTGCCGGGAACTTTACCGAGAACTTTGCCGGCAACTTTACCCGCAACTTTGCCAGGAACTTAGCCGGGAACTTTACCGGGATCTTTTCCGGCAACTTTACTGGGAACTTTGCCGTCAACTTTACCGGCAACTTTACAGAGAACTTTTCTGGCAACTTTACCAGGAACTTTTCCGGCAACTTTTCCGGCAACTTTGCTGGCAACTTTTCCCCGGAACTTTACCCACAACTTTACCCGCAACTTTTCCGGCAACTTTACGAGCAACTTTACCGGGAACTTTTCCAGCAACTTTTCGGGGAAACTTTGCTGGCAGCATTGCCGGCAACTTTACCGGGAACTTTTCCGGCAACTTTGCAAGCTACTTTGATGGAAACTTTACAGGCAATTTTCCAGCAACTTTACCGGCGACTTTTCCGGCAACTTTTCTGGCAACTTTACCGGGAACTTAGCTGGCAACTTTACCGGGAACTTTTCCGGCAACTTTACTGGCAACTCTACCCGCAACTTTGCCAGCAACTTTGCCAGAAACATTCCCGGCAATTTTTCCGGCAACTTTACCCACAACTTTACCCGCAACTTTTCCAGCAACTTTACCGGCTACTTTATCGGCAATTTTGCCAGCAGCTTTGCTGGCAACTTTACCGGCAACTTTACCTGGAACTTTTCCGGCAACTTTGTTGGGAATTTTGGCGGGAACTTTTCCGGCAACTTTGCTGGCAACTTTACCCGGAACTTTGCCAGCAATTTTGCCAGCAACTTTACCCGCAACTTTTCCGGCAACTTTACCCACAACTTGCCGGTAACTTTGCCGGCAACTTTGCCAGAAAATTTGCCAGGAACTTTGCTGACAACTTTGTTGGGAACTTTGCCGGGAACTTTGCCGGCAACTTTTCTGGCAATTTTACCAGGAACTTTACCGGCAACTTTGCCGGCGACTTTACCGACAAATTTGCCGAGAACTTTGCCTGTAACTTTACCGGGAACTTTACTGGCAACTTTACCGGGAACTATTCCGGCAACTTTATCAACAACTTTGCCAGGATCTTTCCGGCAACTTTACCGGCACCTTTACTGGGAACTTTTCCAGCAACTTTTTGGGGAAACTTTGCTGGCAGCATTACCAGCAACTTTGCCGGGAACTTTGCCGGCAACTTTGCCAGCTACTTTGACGGAAACTTTACAGGCAATTTTCTGGCAACTTTACCGGCGACTTTTCCGGCAACTTTTCCGGCAACTTTACCGGGAACTTAGCTGGCAACTTTACCGGGAACTTTTCCGGCAACTTTACTGGCAACTCTACCCGCAACTTTGCCAGCAACTTTTCCGACAACTTTACCCACAACTTTACCCGCAACTTTTCCGGCAACTTTACCGGCTACTTTATTGGCAACTTTGTTGGGAACTTTGCCGGGAACTTTTCCAGCAACTTTGCTGGCAACTTTACCCAGAACTTTGCCAGCAATTTTGCCAGCAACTTTACCCGCAACTTTTCCAGCAACTTTACCCACAACTTTGCTGGTAACTTTGCCGGCAACTTTGCCAGGAAATTTGCCAGGAACTTTGCTGACAACTTTGTTGGGAACTTTGCCGGCAACTTTGCCAGGAAATTTGCCAGGAACTTTGCCGACAACTTTGTTGGGAACTTTTCCAGCAATTTTACCAGGAACTTTACCGGCGACTTTACCGGCAGCTTTGCCGAGAACTTTGCCTGTAACTTTACCGGGAACTTTACCGGCAACTTTGCCGGGAACTTTGCTGGCAACTTTACTGGCAACTTTACCGGGAACTATTCTGGCAACTTTACCGGGATCTTTTCTGGCAACTTTACCGGGAACTTTACTGGCACCCAACTGGGAACTTTGCCGGCAAATTTACTGTCTACTTTCCCGGCACCTTTACCGGGAACTTTACTGGGAACTTTGCTGGCAACTTTACCCGCAACTTTGCCGGGAACTTTGCCGGGAACTTTACCAGGAACTTTGCCGGCAACTTATCCGGGTACTTTTCTGGCAACTTTAACAGCAACTTAGCCGGGAACTTAGCCAGGAACTTTACTTGCAACTTTACCCGCAACTTTGCCAGGAACTTTGCCTGCAACTTTACCAGGAACTTTTCCGGCAACTTTACCAAGAACTTTGACGGCAACTTTACCAAGAACTTTGCCGCAACTTTACCCGCTACTTTGCCGGGAACTTTACTGAGAACTTTGCCGGAAACTTTACCTGCAACTTTACCGGGAACTTTACCGGGATCTTTGCCTGCAACTTTACCAGGAACTTTGCCTGCAACTTTACCAGGAACTTTGCCGGCAACTTTACCAAGAACTTTGCCGCAACTTTACCCGCTACTTTGCCGGGAACTTTACTGAGAACTTTTCCGGCAACTTTACCTGCAACTTTACCGGGAACTTTACCGGGATCTTTTCTGGCAACTTTACCGGGAACTTTGCTGTCAACTTTACCAGCAACTTTACCGAGAACTTTTCTGGCAACTTTACTGGCAACTTTACCCGCAACTTTACCGGGAACTTAGCTGGCAACTTTACCGGGAACTTTTCTGGCAACTTTACTGGCAACTCTACCCGCAACTTTGCCAGCAACTTTTCCGGCAACTTTACCCACAACTTTACCCGCAACTTTACCAGGAACTTTTCCGGCAACTTTACCGGCAACTTTGTTGGGAACTTTGCCGGCAACTTTTCCAGCAATTTTACCAGGAACTTTACCGGCAACTTTGCCAGCGACTTTACCGGCAACTTTGCCGAGAACTTTGCCTGTAACTTTACCGGGAACTTTGCTGGCAACTTTACTGGCAACTTTACCGGGAAATATTCTGGCAACTTTGCCGGGATCTTTTCTGGCAAATTTACCGGCACCTTTACCGGGAACTTTACCGGCACCCAACTGGGAACTTTGACGGCAAATTTACCGTCTACTTTCCCGGCACCTTTACCGGGAACTTTGCCGGCAACTTTACCCACAACTTTGCCGGGAACTTTTCCGGCAACTTAACCAGGTACTTTTCTGGCAACTTTAAAGGCAACTTAGCCGGGAACTTAGCCAGGAACTTTACTTGCAACTTTACCCGCAACTTTGCCGGGAACTTTGCCTGCAACTTTACCAGGAACTTTGACAGCAACTTTACCAAGAACTTTGTTGGCAACTTTACCGGGAACTTTGCCAGCAACTTTACCCGCTACTTTGCCGGGAACTTTACAGAGAACATTGCCGGCAACTTTACCCGCAACTTTTCCAGCAACTTTACCCCCAACTTTACCGGGAACTTTTCTGGCAACTTTTCGGGGAAACTTTGCCGGCAGCATTACCGGCAACTTTGCAGGGAACTTTGCCGGAAACGTTGCCAGCTACTTTGACGGAAACCTTACCGGCAATTTTCCGGCAACTTTACCGGCGACTTTTCTGGCAACTTTACCGGGAACTTAGCCGGCAACTTTACTGGGAACTTTTCCGGCAACTTTACTGGCAACTCTACCTGCAACTTTGCCAGCAACTTTGCCAGAAACGTTCCCGGCAATTTTTCCGGCAACTTTACCCACAACTTTACCGGGAACTTTTCCGACAACTTTACCGGGGACTTTGCTGGCAACTTTACCAGGAAACTTTGCCGGCAGCTTTACCGGCAACTTTGCCAGGAACTTTGCCGGCAACTTTGCCAGCTACTTTGGCGGAAACTTTACCGGCAATTTTCCGGCAACTTTACCGGCGACTTTGCCGGCAACCTTACCAGGAACTTCCGGCAACTTTATCGGGAACTTTACCGGCAACTTTACAGAGAACTTTTCCGGCAACTTTACCGAGAACTTTTCCAGCAACTTTACCGGGAATTTTGCGGGCAACTTTATCGGGAACTTTTCCGGCAACTTTACCAGGAACTTTTCTGGCAACATTACCGGCAACTTTGTTGGGAACTTTGCCGGGAACTTTTCCGGCAACTTTGCTGGCAACTTTACCCAGAACTTTGCCAGCAATTTTGCCAGCAACTTTACCCGCAACTTTTCCAGCAACTTTACCCACAACTTTGCCGGTAACTTTTCCGGCAACTTTGCCAGGAAATTTGCCAGGAACTTTGCCGACAACTTTGTTGGGAACTTTGCCGGAAACTTTTCCAGCAATTTTACCAGGAACTTTACCGGCAACTTTGCCAGCGACTTTACCGGCAACTTTGCCGAGAACTTTGCCTGTAACTTTACCGGGAACTTTACCGGCAACTTTTCTGGCAACTTTACTGGCAACTTTACCGGGAACTATTCTGGCAACTTTGCCGGGATCTTTTCCGGCAAATTTACCGGCACCTTTACCAGGAACTTTACCGGCACCCAACTGGGAACTTTGCCGGCAAATTTACCGTCTACTTTCCCGGCACCTTTACCGGGAACTTTGCCAGCAACTTTACCCGCAACTTTGCTGGGAACTTTACCGGGAACTTATCCGGCAACTTAACCAGGTACTTTTCTGGCAACTTTAAAGGCAACTTAGCCGGGAACTTAGCCAGGAACTTTACTTGCAACTTTACCCGCAACTTTGCCGGGAACTTTGCCTGCAACTTTACCAGGAACATTGACAGCAACTTTACCAAGAACTTTGTTGGCAACTTTACCGGGAACTTTGCCGGCAACTTTACCCGCTACTTTGCCGGGAACTTTACCGAGAACTTTACCGGCAACTTTACCCGCAACTTTGCCGGGAACTTTACCGGGATCTTTTCTGGCAACTTTACTGGGAACTTTGTTGTCAACTTTACCGGCAACTTTACAGAGAACTTTTCTGGCAACTTTACCGGGAACTTTTCTGGCAACTTTTCCGGCAACTTTTCCCCGGAACTTTGCCAGCAATTTTCCGGCAACTTTACCCGCAACTTTTCCAGCAACTTTACCCGCAACTTTACCGGGAACTTTTCCGGCAACTTTTCGGGGAAACTTTGCCGGCAGCATTACCGGCAACTTTGCAGGGAACTTTTCCAGCAACTTTGCCAGCTACTTTGATGGAAACCTTACCGGCAATTTTCCGGCAACTTTACTGGCGACTTTTCTGGCAACTTTACCGGGAACTTAGCAGGCAACTTTACTGGGAACTTTTCCGGCAACTTTACTGGCAACTCTACCCACAACTTTGCCAGCAACTTTGCCGGAAACGTTCCCGGCAATTTTTCCGGCAACTTTACCCACAACTTTACCGGGAACTTTTCCGACAACTTTACCGGGGACTTTGCTGGCAACTTTACCGGGAAACTTTGCCGGCAGCTTTACCGGCAACTTTGCCAGGAACTTTGCCAGCTACTTTGGCGGAAGCTTTACCAGCAATTTTCCGGCAACTTTACCGGCGACTTTGCTGGCAACCTTACCAGGAACTTCCGGCAACTTTATCGGGAACTTTACCGGCAACTTTACAGAGAACTTTGTCGGCAACTTTACCGGGAACTTTACCTGCAACTTTGCCGGGAACTTTACTGGCAACTTGACTGGCAACTTTACCGGCAACTTGACTGGCAACTTTACCGGCACCTTTACCGGGATCTTTGCCGGCAACTTTACCGGCACCTTTACCGGCAACTTTACCAGCACCTTTACTGGGAACTTTGCCGGCAAATTTACCGGCTACTTTCCTGGCACCTTTACCGGGAACTTTACCGTGAACTTTTCTGGCAACTTTATCCGCAACTTTGCCGGGAACTTTGCCGGCAACTTTACCGGAAACTTTTCCGGCAACTTTACCGGGAACTTTGCCGGGAAATTTGCTGGAAACTTTACCGCCACCTTTACTGGTGGTTTTGCCAGCAATTTTACCGGAAACTTTGCTGCAAAGATGGTTGTTTTTCTGGAAGGTTCTCCTCTCTCGACAGCGAAACGCTGCAGCTCTTTCAGAGTGAACATCGGGATTTTGGTCACTTCCCTTGCCTTCTCCCCCGTTCACTCAGTTTGGCCTGGTGATTGTAAACTTCTTCCTTTTTACGGATGATGGAGGTCACAGTGCTCATTGGAACCTTTAATGCTTCAGACATTTTTCTGTATCCTTCCTCCGATCAGTTTCTCTATACAATGCTGTCTGAGGTCTACAGAAAATTCCTTAGACTTCATGGCTTAGTTTGTGCAACTTTCCCGGCAACATTATCGGGAACTTTGTTGGCAACTTTACCGGAACTTTGCCGGCAACTTTACCCAAAACTTTGCCGGGAACTTTTCCGGCAACTTTACCGGAAACTTTACCGGCACATTTACCGGGATCTTTGCCGGCAAATTTACCGGCACCTTTACCTCCAACTTTACTGGCACCTTTACTGGGAACTTTGCTGGCAAATTTACCGGCTTCTTTCCTGGCACCTTTACCGGGAACTTTACCGGGAACTTTTCCGGCAACTTTACTGGGAACTTTGCCGGCAACTTTACCCGCAACTTTGCCGGAAACTTGACTGGCAACTTTACCGAAACCTTTACCGGGATCTTTTCTGGCAACTTTACCGGCACCTTTACTGGGAACTTTGCCGGCAAATTTACCGGCTATTTTCCCGGCACCTTTACTGGGAAGTTTTCCGGCAACTTTACTGGGAACTTTGCCGGCAAATTTACCGGGAACTTTGCCGGCAAATTTACCGGGAATTTTGCTGGCAACTTAACCGGGAACTTATCCGGCAACTTTAACGGCAACTTAGCCGGGAACTTTTCTGGGAACTTAGCCAGGAACTTTACTTGCAACTTTACCCACAACTTTGCCGGGAACTTTGCCTGCAACTTTACCGGGAACTTTGCCGGAAACTTACCCCACAACTTTTCCGGCAACTTTACCGGAAACTTGACTGGCAACTTTACCGGCACCTTTACTAGGATCTTTTCCGCCAACTTTACCGTCAACTTTACTGGCACCTTTACCGGGAACTTTACCGGCAACTTTACCGGCACCTATACTGGAAACTTTGCTGGCAAATTTACCAGCTACTTTCCCGGCACCTTTACTGGCAACTTTACCCACAACTTTGCCAGGAACTTTGCCGGCAACTTTACCGGGAACTTGACTGGCAACTTTACTGGGATCTTTTCCGGCAACTTTACCGGGAACTTTGCCAGCAACTTAACTGGGAACTTTTCCGGCAGCTTTAACAGCAACTTATCCAGGAATTTTTCCGGGAACTTTTCCGGCAATTTTACCAGGAACTTTACTGGCAACTTTGCCAGCGACTTTACCGACAAATTTGCCAAGAACTTTGCCTGTAACTTTACAGGGAACTTTACCGGCAACTTTGCCGGGAACTTTGCTGGCAACTTTACTGGCAACTTTACCGGGAACTATTCCGGCAACTTTATCAACAACTTTGCCGGGATCTTTTCCGGCAACTTTACCAGCACCTTTACCGGGAACTTTACCCGCAACTTTACCGGGAACTTTTCCAGCAACTTTTTGGGGAAACTTTGCTGGCAGCATTACCAGCAACTTTGCCGGGAACTTTGCCGGCAACTTTGCCAGCTACTTTGACGGAAACTTTACAGGCAATTTTCCGGCAACTTTACCGGCGACTTTACCGGCGACTTTTCCGGCAACTTTTCCGGCAACTTTACCGGGAACTTAGCCGGCAACTTTACCGGGAACTTTTCCGGCAACTTTACTGGCAACTCTACCCTCAACTTTGCCAGCAACTTTTCCAGCAACTTTACCCACAACTTTACCCGCAACTTTTCCGGCAACTTTACCGGCTACTTTATCGGCAACTTTGTTGGGAACTTTGCCGGGAACTTTTCCGGCAACTTTGCTGGCAACTTTACCCAGAACTTTGCCAGCAATTTTGCCAGCAACTTTACCCGCAACTTTTCTGGCAACTTTACCCACAACTTTGCTGGTAACTTTTCCGGCAACTTTGCCAGGAAATTTGCCAGGAACTTTGCCGACAACTTTGTTGGGAACTTTGCCGGCAACTTTGCCAGGAAATTTGCCAGGAACTTTGCCGACAACTTTGTTGGGATCTTTGCCGGCAACTTTTCCAGCAATTTTACCAGGAACTTTACCGGCGACTTTACCGGCAACTTTGCCGAGAACTTTGCCTGTAACTTTACCGGGAACTTTACTGGCAACTTTGCCGGGAACTTTGCTGGCAACTTTACTGGCAACTTTACCGGGAACTATTCTGGCAACTTTACCGGGATCTTTTCCGGCAACTTTACCGGCACCTTTACCGGGAACTTTACCCGCAACTTTACTGGCACCCAACTGGGAACTTTGCCGGCAAATTTACTGTCTACTTTCCCGGCACCTTTACCGGGAACTTTACTGGGAACTTTGCTGGCAACTTTACCCGCAACTTTACCTGCAACTTTGCCGGGAACTTTGCTGTCAACTTTACCAGCAACTTTACCGAGAACTTTTCTGGCAACTTTACTGGCAACTTTACCGGGAACTTAGCTGGCAACTTTACCGGGAACTTTTCCGGCAACTTTACTGGCAACTCTACCCGCAACTTTGCCAGCAACTTTTCCGGCAACTTTACCCACAACTTTACCCGCAACTTTTCCGGCAACTTTACCGGCTACTTTATCGGTAATTTTGCCGGCAGCTTTGCTGGCAACTTTACCAGGAACTTTTCCAGCAATTTTACCGGCAACTTTGTTGGGAACTTTGCCGGGAACTTTCCGGCAACTTTGCTGGCAACTTTACCCAGAACTTTGCCAGCAATTTTGCCAGCAACTTTACCCGCAACTTTTCCGGCAACTTTACCCACAACTTTGCTGGTAACTTTGCCGGCAACTTTGCCAGGAAATTTGCCAGGAACTTTGCCGACAACTTTGTTGGGAACTTTGCCAGGAAATTTGCCAGGAACTTTGCCGACAACTTTGTTGGGAACTTTGCCTGTAACTTTACCGGGAACTTTACCGGGAACTTTGCCAGGAACTTTGCTGGCAACTTTACTGGCAACTTTACCGGGAACTATTCTGGCAACTTTACCGGGATCTTTTCCGGCAACTTTACTGGCACCTTTACCGGGAACTTTACCGGCAACTTTACTGGCACCCAACTGGGAACTTTGCCGGCAAATTTACTGTCTACTTTCCCGGCACCTTTACCGGGAACTTTGCTGGCAACTTTACCCGCAACTTTGCCGGGAACTTTGCCGGGAACTTTACCAGGAACTTTGCCGGCAACTTATCCGGGTACTTTTCTGGCAACTTTAACAGCAACTTAGCTGGGAACTTAGCCAGGAACTTTACTTGCAACTTTACCCGCAACTTTGCCAGGAACTTTGCCTGCAACTTTAGCAGGAACTTTGCCGGCAACTTTACCAAGAACTTTGTCGGCAACTTTACCGGGAACTTTGCCACAACTTTACCCGCTACTTTGCCGGGAACTTTACTGAGAACTTTGCCGGCAACTTTACCTGCAACTTTACCGGGAACTTTACCAGGATCTTTTCCGGCAACTTTACCGGGAACTTTGCTGTCAACTTTACCAGCAACTTTACCGAGAACTTTTCTAGCAACTTTACTGGCAACTTTACCCGCAACTTTACCGGGAACTTAGCTGGCAACTTTACCGGGAACTTTGCTGTCAACTTTACCAGCAACTTTACCGAGAACTTTTCTGGCAACTTTACTGGCAACTTTACCCGCAACTTTACCGGGAACTTAGCTGGCAACTTTACCGGGAACTTTTCCAGCAACTTTACTGGCAACTCTACCCGCAACTTTGCCAGCAACTTTACCCACAACTTTACCCGCAACTTTTCCGGCAACTTTACCGGCTACTTTATCGGTAATTTTGCCGGCAGCTTTGCTGGCAACTTTACCGGCAACTTTACCAGGAACTTTTCTGGCAACGTTACCGGCAACTTTGTTGGGAACTTTGCCGGGAACTTTTCCAGCAACTTTGCTGGCAACTTTACCCAGAACTTTGCCAGCAATTTCGCCAGCAACTTTACCCGCAACTTTTCCAGCAACTTTACCCACAACTTTGCCGGTAACTTTTCCGGCAACTTTGCCAGGAAATTTGCCAGGAACTTTGCCGACAACTTTGTTGGGAACTTTGCCGGCAACTTTTTCAGCAATTTTACCAGGAACTTTACCAGCAACTTTGCCAGCGACTTTACCGGCAACTTTGCCTGTAACTTTACCGGGAACTTTACCGGCAACTTTGCTGGCAACTTTACTGGCAACTTTACCGGGAACTATTCTGGCAACTTTGCCGGGATCTTTTCCGGCAAATTTACCGGCACCGTTACCAGGAACTTTACCGGCACCCAACTGGGAACTTCGCTGGCAAATTTACCATCTACTTTCCCGGCACCTTTACCGGGAACTTTGCCGGCAACTTTACCCGCAACTTTGCCGGGAACTTTACCGGGAACTTTTCCGGCAACTTAACCAGGTACTTTTCTGGCAACTTTAAAGGCAACTTAGCCGGGAACTTAGCCAGGAACTTTACTTGCAACTTTACCCGCAACTTTGCCGGGAACTTTGCCTGCAACTTTACCAGGAACATTGACAGCAACTTTACCAAGAACTTTGTTGGCAACTTTACCGGGAACTTTGCCAGCAACTTTACCCGCTACTTTGCCAGGAACTTTACAGAGAACTTTGCCGGCAACTTTACCCGCAACTTTGCCGGGAACTTTACCGGGATCTTTTCTGGCAACTTTACTGGGAACTTTGTTGTCAACTTTACCGGCAACTTTACAGAGAACTTTTCTGGCAACTTTACCGGGAACTTTTCCGGCAACTTTTCCGGCAACTTTTCCCCGGAACTTTGCCAGCAATTTTCCGGCAACTTTACCCGCAACTTTTCCAGCAACTTTACCCGCAACTTTACCGGGAACTTTTCCGGCAACTTTTCGGGGAAACTTTGCCGGCAGCATTACCGGCAACTTTGCAGGGAACTTTTCTGGCAACTTTGCCAGCTACTTTGATGGAAACCTTACCGGCAATTTTCCGGCAACTTTACCGGCGACTTTTCTGGCAACTTTACCGGGAACTTAGCAGGCAACTTTACTGGGAACTTTTCCGGCAACTTTACTGGCAACTCTACCCACAACTTTGCCAGCAACTTTGCCGGAAACATTCCCGGCAATTTTTCCGGCAACTTTACCCACAACTTTACCGGGAACTTTTCCGTCAACTTTACCGGGGACTTTGCTGGCAACTTTACCGGCGACTTTGCTGGCAACCTTACCAGGAACTTCCGGCAACTTTATCAGGAACTTTACTGGCAACTTTACAGAGAACTTTTCTGGCAACTTCACCGAGAACTTTTCCAGCAACTTTACCGGGAATTTTGCCGGCAACTTTATCAGGAACTTTTCCGGCAACTTTACCGAGAACTTTGTCGGCAACTTTACCGGGAACTTTACCCGCAACTTTGCCGGGAACTTTACTGGCAACTTGACTGGCAACTTTACCGGCAACTTGACTGGCAACTTTAACAGCACCTTTACCGGGATCTTTGCCGGCAACTTTACCGGCACCTTTACCGGCAACTTTACCAGCACCTTTACTGGGAACTTTGCCGGCAAATTTACCGGCTACTTTCCTGGCACCTTTACCGGGAACTTTACCGTGAACTTTTCTGGCAACTTTATCCGCAACTTTGCCGGGAACTTTGCCGGTAACTTTACCGGAAACTTTTCCGGCAACTTTACCGGGAACTTTTCCGGCAACTTTACCAGCAACTTTGCTGGGAAATTTGCTGGAAACTTTACCGCCACCTTTACTGGCGGTTTTGCCAGCAATTTTACCGGAAACTTTGCTGCAAAGATGGTTGTTTTTCTGGAAGGTTCTCCTCTCTCGACAGCGAAACGCTGCAGCTCTTTCAGAGTGAACATCGGGATTTTGGTCACTTCCCTTGCCTTCTCCCCCGTTCACTCAGTTTGGCCTGGTGATTGTAAACTTCTTCCTTTTTACGGATGATGGAGGTCACAGTGCTCATTGGAACCTTTAATGCTTCAGACATTTTTCTGTATCCTTCCCCCGATCAGTTTCTCTATACAATGCTGTCTGAGGTCTACAGAAAATTCCTTAGACTTCATGGCTTAGTTTGTGCAACTTTCCCGGCAACATTATCGAGAACTTTCCCGGCAACTTTACGAGCAACTTTACCGGGAACTTTTCCAGCAACTTTTTGGGGAAACTTTGCCGGCAGCATTGCCGGCAACTTTGCCGGGAACTTTGCCGGCAACTTTGCCAGCTACTTTGATGGAAACTTTACAGGCAATTTTCCGGCAACTTTACCGGCAACTTTTCCGGCAACTTTACCAGTAACTTTCCAGGGAACTTTTCCAGCAACTTTACTGGGAACTTTGCCGGCAACTTTACCGGCAACTTTCCAGGGAACTTTTCCCGCTACTCTGCCGGGAACTTTACCGAGAACTTTGCCGGCAACTTTACCCGCAACTTTGCCAGGAACTTAGCCGGGAACTTTACCGGGATCTTTTCCGGCAACTTTGCCGTCAACTTTACCGGCAACTTTACAGAGAACTTTTCTGGCAACTTTACCAGGAACTTTTCCGGCAACTTTTCCGGCAACTTTGCTGGCAACTTTTCCCCGGAACTTTACCCACAACTTTACCTGCAACTTTTCCGGCAACTTTACGAGCAACTTTACCGGGAACTTTTCCAGCAACTTTTCGGGGAAACTTTGCCGGCAGCATTGCCGGCAACTTTTGCCGGGAACTTTTCCGGCAACTTTACTGGCAACTCTACCCGCAACTTTGCCAGCAACTTTGCCGGAAACATTCCCAGCAATTTTTCCGGCAACTTTACCCACAACTTTACCCGCAACTTTTCCAGCAACTTTACCGGCTACTTTATCGGCAATTTTGCCAGCAGCTTTGCTGGCAACTTTACCGGCAACTTTACCGGGAACTTTTCCGGCAACTTTGTTGGGAATTTTGGCGGGAACTTTTCCGGCAACTTTGCTGGCAACTTTACCCGGAACTTTGCCAGCAATTTTGCCAGCAACTTTACCCGCAACTTTTCCGGCAACTTTACCCACAACTTTGCCGGTAACTTTGCCGGCAACTTTGCCAGAAAATTTGCCAGGAACTTTGCTGACAACTTTGTTGGGAACTTTGCTGGGAACTTTTCCGGCAACTTTTCCGGCAATTTTACCAGGAACTTTACCAGCAACTTTGCCAGCGACTTTACCGACAAATTTGCCAAGAACTTTGCCTGTAACTTTACCGGGAACTTTACCGGCAACTTTGCCGGGAACTTTGCTGGCAACTTTACTGGCAACTTTACCGGGAACTATTCCGGCAACTTTATCAACAACTTTGCCGGGATCTTTTCCGGCAACTTTACCAGCACCTTTACCGGGAACTTTACCCGCAACTTTACCGGGAACTTTTCCAGCAACTTTTTGGGGAAACTTTGCTGGCAGCATTACCAGCAACTTTGCCGGGAACTTTGCCAGCTACTTTGACGGAAACTTTACAGGCAATTTTCCGGCAACTTTACCGGCGACTTTTCCGGCAACTTTTCCGGCAACTTTACCGGGAACTTAGCTGGCAACTTTACCGGGAACTTTTCCGGCAACTTTACTGGCAACTCTACCCGCAACTTTGCCAGCAACTTTTCCAGCAACTTTACCCACAACTTTTCCGGCAACTTTTCCGGCAACTTTGTTGGGAACTTTGCCGGGAACTTTTCCGGCAACTTTGCTGGCAACTTTACCCAGAACTTTGCCAGCAATTTTGCCAGCAACTTTACCCGCAACTTTTCCGGCAACTTTACCCACAACTTTGCTGGTAACTTTTCCAGCAACTTTGCCAGGAAATTTGCCAGGAACTTTGCCGACAACTTTGTTGGGAACTTTGCCAGCAACTTTGCCAGGAAATTTGCCAGGAACTTTGCCGACAACTTTGTTGGGAACTTTGCCGGCAACTTTTCCAGCAATTTTACCAGGAACTTTACCGGCGACTTTACCGGCAACTTTGCCGAGAACTTTGCCTGTAACTTTACCGGGAACTTTACTGGCAACTTTGCCGGGAACTTTGCTGGCAACTTTACTGGCAACTTTACCGGGAACTATTCTGGCAACTTTACCGGGATCTTTTCTGGCAACTTTACCGGCACCTTTACCGGGAACTTTACCGGCAACTTTACTGGCACCCAACTGGGAACTTTGCCGGCAAATTTACTGTCTACTTTCCCGGCACCTTTACCGGGAACTTTACTGGGAACTTTGCTGGCAACTTTACCCGCAACTTTACCTGCAACTTTGCCGGGAACTTTGCCGGGAACTTTACCAGGAACTTTGCCAGCAACTTATCCGGGTACTTTTCTGGCAACTTTAACAGCAACTTAGCCGGGAACTTAGCCAGGAACTTTACTTGCAACTTTACCCGCAACTTTGCCAGGAACTTTGCCTGCAACTTTACCAGGAACTTTTCTGGCAACTTTACCAAGAACTTTGTCGGCAACTTTACCGGGAACTTTGCCGCAACTTTACCCGCTACTTTGCCGGGAACTTTACTGAGAACTTTTCCGGCAACTTTACCTGCAACTTTACCGGGAACTTTACCGGGATCTTTCCGGCAACTTTACCAGGAACTTTGCTGTCAACTTTACCAGCAACTTTACCGAGAACTTTTCTGGCAACTTTACTGGCAACTTTACCCGCAACTTTACCGGGAACTTAGCTGGCAACTTTACCGGGAACTTTTCCGGCAACTTTACTGGCAACTCTACCCGCAACTTTGCCAGCAACTTTTCCGGCAACTTTACCCGCAACTTTTCCGGCAACTTTACCGGCTACTTTATCGGTAATTTTGCCGGCAGCTTTGCTGGCAACTTTACCAGGAACTTTTCCGGCAATTTTACCGGCAACTTTGTTGGGAACTTTGCCGGGAACTTTCCGGCAACTTTGCTGGCAACTTTACCCAGAACTTTGCCAGCAATTTTGCCAGCAACTTTACCTGCAACTTTTCCGGCAACTTTACCCACAACTTTGCTGGTAACTTTGCCGGCAACTTTGCCAGGAAATTTGCCAGGAACTTTGCCGACAACTTTGTTGGGAACTTTGCCAGGAAATTTGCCAGGAACTTTGCCGACAACTTTGTTGGGAACTTTGCCTGTAACTTTACCGGGAACTTTACCGGCAACTTTGCCAGGAACTTTGCTGGCAACTTTACTGGCAACTTTACTGGGAACTATTCTGGCAACTTTACCGGGATCTTTTCCGGCAACTTTACTGGCACCTTTACCGGGAACTTTACCGGCAACTTTACTGGCACCCAACTGGGAACTTTGCCGGCAAATTTACTGTCTACTTTCCCGGCACCTTTACCGGGAACTTTGCTGGCAACTTTACCTGCAACTTTGCCGGGAACTTTGCCGGGAACTTTACCAGGAACTTTGCCGGCAACTTATCCGGGTACTTTTCTGGCAACTTTAACAGCAACTTAGCTGGGAACTTAGCCAGGAACTTTACTTGCAACTTTACCCGCAACTTTGCCAGGAACTTTGCCTGCAACTTTAGCAGGAACTTTGCCGGCAACTTTACCAAGAACTTTGTCGGCAACTTTACCGGGAACTTTGCCGCAACTTTACCCGCTACTTTGCCGGGAACTTTACTGAGAACTTTGCCGGCAACTTTACCTGCAACTTTACCCGCAACTTTGCCGGAAACTTGACTGGCAACTTTACCGAAACCTTTACCGGGATCTTTTCTGGCAACTTTACCGGCACCTTTACTGGGAACTTTGCCGGCAAATTTACCGGCTATTTTCCCGGCACCTTTACTGGGAAGTTTTCCGGCAACTTTACTGGGAACTTTGCCGGCAAATTTACCGGGAACTTTGCCGGCAAATCTACCGGGAATTTTGCTGGCAACTTAACCGGGAACTTATCCGGCAACTTTAACGGCAACTTAGCCGGGAACTTTTCTGGGAACTTAGCCAGGAACTTTACTTGCAACTTTACCCACAACTTTGCCGGCAACTTTGCCGGGAACTTTACCGGGAACTTTTCCGGCAACTTAACCAGGTACGTTTCTGGCAACTTTAAAGGCAACTTAGCCGGGAACTTAGCCAGGAACTTTACTTGCAACTTTACCCGCAACTTTGCCGGGAACTTTGCCTGCAACTTTACCAGGAACATTGACAGCAACTTTACCAAGAACTTTGTTGGCAACTTTACCGGGAACTTTGCCAGCAACTTTACCCGCTACTTTGCCGGGAACTTTACAGAGAACTTTGCCGGCAACTTTACCCGCAACTTTGCCGGGAACTTTACCGGGATCTTTTCTGGCAACTTTACTGGGAACTTTGTTGTCAACTTTACCGGCAACTTTACAGAGAACTTTTCTGGCAACTTTACCGGGAACTTTTCCGGCAACTTTTCCCTGGAACTTTGCCAGCAATTTTCCGGCAACTTTACCCGCAACTTTTCCAGCAACTTTACCCGCAACTTTACCGGGAACTTTTCCGGCAACTTTTCGGGGAAACTTTGCCAGCAGCATTACCGGCAACTTTGCAGGGAACTTTTCTGGCAACTTTGCCAGCTACTTTGACGGAAACCTTACCGGCAATTTTCCGGCAACTTTACCGGCGACTTTTCTGGCAACTTTACCGGGAACTTAGCAGGCAACTTTACTGGGAACTTTTCCGGCAACTTTACTGGCAACTCTACCCACAACTTTGCCAGCAACTTTGCCGGAAACGTTCCCGGCAATTTTCCGGCAACTTTACCCACAACTTTACCGGGAACTTTTCCGTCAACTTTACCGGGGACTTTGCTGGCAACTTTACCGGGAAACTTTGCCGGCAGCTTTACCGGCAACTTTGCCAGGAACTTTGCCAGCTACTTTGGCAGAAACTTTACCGGCAATTTTCCGGCAACTTTACCGGCGACTTTGCTGGCAACCTTACCAGGAACTTCCGGCAACTTTATCAGGAACTTTACTGGCAACTTTACAGAGAACTTTTCTGGC
Organism: Rana muscosa; assembly: GCA_029206835.1. Taxonomy (NCBI): domain Eukaryota; kingdom Metazoa; phylum Chordata; class Amphibia; order Anura; family Ranidae; genus Rana; species Rana muscosa. The sequence goes on along the minus strand of JARGYO010000248.1, from coordinate 435,200 downwards.
AACTTTACCGAGAACTTTTCCAGCAACTTTACCGGGAATTTTGCCGGCAACTTTATCAGGAACTTTTCCGGCAACTTTACCGAGAACTTTGTCGGCAACTTTACCGGGAACTTTACCCGCAACTTTGCCGGGAACTTTACTGGCAACTTGACTGGCAACTTTACCGGCAACTTGACTGGCAACTTTACCGGCACCTTTACCGGGATCTTTGCCGGCAACTTTACCGGCACCTTTACCGGCAACTTTACCAGCACCTTTACTGGGAACTTTGCCGGCAAATTTACCGGCTACTTTCCTGGCACCTTTACCGGGAACTTTACCGTGAACTTTTCTGGCAACTTTATCCGCAACTTTGCCGGGAACTTTGCCTGGCAACTTTACCGGAAACTTTTCTGGCAACTTTACCGGGAACTTGTCCGGCAACTTTACCAGCAACTTTGCTGGGAAATTTGCTGGAAACTTTACCGCCACCTTTACTGGCGGTTTTGCCAGCAATTTTACCGGAAACTTTGCTGCAAAGATGGTTGTTTTTCTGGAAGGTTCTCCTCTCTCGACAGCGAAACGCTGCAGCTCTTTCAGAGTGAACATCGGGATTTTGGTCACTTCCCTTGCCTTCTTCCCCGTTCACTCAGTTTGGCCTGGTGATTGTAAACTTCTTCCTTTTTACGGATGGTGGAGGTCACAGTGCTCATTGGAACCTTTAATGCTTCAGACATTTTTCTGTATCCTTCCCCCGATCAGTTTCTCTATACAATGCTGTCTGAGGTCTACAGAAAATTCCTTAGACTTCATGGCTTAGTTTGTGCAACTTTCCCAGGAACATTATCGGGAACTTTGTTGGCAACTTTACCAGGAACTTTGCCGGCAACTTTACCCAAAACTTTGCCGGGAACTTTTCCGGCAACTTTACCGGAAACTTTACTGGCAACTTTACCGGCACATTTACCAGGATCTTTGCCGGCAAATTTACCGGCACCTTTACCTCCAACTTTACTGGCACCTTTACTGGGAACTTTGCTGACAAATTTACCGGCTACTTTCCTGGCACCTTTACCGGGAACTTTACCGGGAACTTTTCCGGCAACTTTATCCGCAACTTTGCTGGCAACTTTACTGGGAACTTTTCCGGCAACTTTACCGGGAACTTTGCCGGCAACTTTACCCGCAACTTTGCCAGAAACTTTACTGGCAACTTTACCAAAACCTTTACTGGGATCTTTTCCGGCAACTTTACCGGAAGTTGACTGGCAACTTTACCGGAAACTTTACCGGAAACTTGACCAGCAACTTTACCGGCAACTTTACCGGGAACTTTACCGGAAACTTGACTGGCTTAGTTTGTGCAACTTTCCCGGCAACATTATCGAGAACTTTGTTGGCAACTTTACCGGAACTTTGCCGGCAACTTTACCCAAAACTTTGCCGGGAACTTTTCCGGCAACTTTTCCGGCAATTTTACCAGGAACTTTACCGGCAACTTTGCCAGCGACTTTACCAACAAATTTGCCAAGAACTTTGCCTGTAACTTTACAGGGAACTTTACCGGCAACTTTGCCGGGAACTTTGCTGGCAACTTTACTGGCAACTTTACCGGGAACTATTCCAGCAACTTTATCAACAACTTTGCCGGGATCTTTTCCGGCAACTTTACCAGCACCTTTACCGGGAACTTTACCCGCAACTTTACCGGGAACTTTTCCAGCAACTTTTTGGGGAAACTTTGCTGGCAGCATTACCAGCAACTTTGCCGGGAACTTTGCCGGCAACTTTGCCAGCTACTTTGACGGAAACTTTACAGGCAATTTTCCGGCAACTTTACCGGCGACTTTTCCGGCAACTTTTCCAGCAACTTTACCGGGAACTTAGCCGGCAACTTTACCGGGAACTTTTCCGGCAACTTTACTGGCAACTCTACCCGCAACTTTGCCAGCAACTTTTCCAGCAACTTTACCCACAACTTTACCCGCAACTTTTCCGGCAACTTTACCGGCTACTTTATCGGCAACTTTGTTGGGAACTTTGCCGGGAACTTTTCCGGCAACTTTGCTGGCAACTTTACCCAGAACTTTGCCAGCAATTTTGCCAGCAACTTTACCCGCAACTTTTCCAGCAACTTTACCCGCAACTTTACCGGGAACTTTTCCGGCAACTTTTCGGGGAAACTTTGCCGGCAGCATTACCGGCAACTTTGCAGGGAACTTTTCTGGCAACTTTGCCAGCTACTTTGACGGAAACCTTACCGGCAATTTTCCGGCAACTTTACCGGCGACTTTTCTGGCAACTTTACCGGGAACTTAGCAGGCAACTTTACTGGGAACTTTTCCGGCAACTTTACTGGCAACTCTACCCACAACTTTGCCAGCAACTTTGCCGGAAACGTTCCCGGCAATTTTTACGGCAACTTAACCCACAACTTTACCGGGAACTTTTCCGTCAACTTTACCGGGGACTTTGCTGGCAACTTTACCGGGAAACTTTGCCGGCAGCTTTACCGGCAACTTTGCCAGGAACTTTGCCAGCTACTTTGGCGGAAACTTTACCGGCAATTTTCCGGCAACTTTACCGGCGACTTTGCTGGCAACCTTACCAGGAACTTCCGGCAACTTTATCAGGAACTTTACTGGCAACTTTACAGAGAACTTTTCTGGCAACTTTACCAAGAACTTTTCCAGCAACTTTACCGGAAATTTTGCCGGCAACTTTATCAGGAACTTTTCCGGCAACTTTACCGAGAACTTTGTCGGCAACTTTACCGGGAACTTTACCCGCAACTTTGCCGGGAACTTTACTGGCAACTTTACCGGCAACTTGACTGGCAACTTTACCGGCACCTTTACCGGGATCTTTGCCGGCAACTTTACCGGCACCTTTACCGGCAACTTTACCAGCACCTTTACTGGGAACTTTGCCGGCAAATTTACCGGCTACTTTCCTGGCACCTTTACCGGGAACTTTACCGTGAACTTTTCTGGCAACTTTATCCGCAACTTTGCCGGGAACTTTGCCGGCAACTTTACCGGAAACTTTTCTGGCAACTTTACCGGGAACTTTTCCAGCAACTTTACCAGCAACTTTGCTGGGAAATTTGCTGGAAACTTTACCGCCACCTTTACTGGTGGTTTTGCCAGCAATTTTACCGGAAACTTTGCTGCAAAGATGGTTGTTTTTCTGGAAGGTTCTCCTCTCTCGACAGCGAAACGCTGCAGCTCTTTCAGAGTGAACATCGGGATTTTGGTCACTTCCCTTGCCTTCTCCCCCGTTCACTCAGTTTGGCCTTGTGATTGTAAACTTCTTCCTTTTTACGGATGATGGAGGTCACAGTGCTCATTGGAACCTTTAATGCTTCAGACATTTTTCTGTATCCTTCCCCCGATCAGTTTCTCTATACAATGCTGTCTGAGGTCTACAGAAAATTCCTTAGACTTCATGGCTTAGTTTGTGCAACTTTCCCGGCAACATTATCGAGAACTTTGTTGGCAACTTTACCGGAACTTTGCCGGCAACTTTACCCAAAACTTTGCTGGGAACTTTTCCGGCAACTTTTTCCGGCAATTTTACCAGGAACTTTACCGGCAACTTTGCCAGCGACTTTACCGACAAATTTGCCAAGAACTTTGCCTGTAACTTTACAGGGAACTTTACCGGCAACTTTGCCGGGAACTTTGCTGGCAACTTTACTGGCAACTTTACCGGGAACTATTCCGGCAACTTTATCAACAACTTTGCCGGGATCTTTTCCGGCAACTTTACCAGCACCTTTACCGGGAACTTTACCCGCAACTTTACCGGGAACTTTTCCAGCAACTTTTTGGGGAAACTTTGCTGGCAGCATTACCAGCAACTTTGCCGGGAACTTTGCCGGCAACTTTGCCAGCTACTTTGACGGAAACTTTACAGGCAATTTTCCGGCAACTTTACCGGCGACTTTTCCGGCAACTTTTCCTACAACTTTACCGGGAACTTAGCCGGCAACTTTACCGGGAACTTTTCCGGCAACTTTACTGGCAACTCTACCCGCAACTTTGCCAGCAACTTTTCCAGCAACTTTACCCACAACTTTACCCGCAACTTTTCCGGCAACTTTACCGGCTACTTTACCGGCTACTTTATCGGCAACTTTGTTGGGAACTTTGCCGGGAACTTTTCCGGCAACTTTGCTGGCAACTTTACCCAGAACTTTGCCAGCAATTTTGCCAGCAACTTTACCCGCAACTTTTCTGGCAACTTTACCCACAACTTTGTTGGGAACTTTGCCGGCAACTTTGCCAGGAAATTTGCCAAGAACTTTGCCGACAACTTTGTTGGGAACTTTGCCGGCAACTTTTCCAGCAATTTTACCAGGAACTTTACCGGCTACTTTACTGGCAACTTTGCCGAGAACTTTGCCTGTAACTTTACCGGGAACTTTACCGGCAACTTTGCCGGGAACTTTGCTGGCAACTTTACTGGCAACTTTACCGGGAACTATTCTGGCAACTTTACCGGGATCTTTTCCGGCAACTTTACCGGCACCTTTACCGGGAACTTTACCGGCAACTTTACTGGCACCCAACTGGGAACTTTGCCGGCAAATTTACTGTCTACTTTCCCGGCACCTTTACCGGGAACTTTACTGGGAACTTTGCTGGCAACTTTACCCGCAACTTTACCTGCAACTTTGCCGGGAACTTTGCCGGGAACTTTACCAGGAACTTTGCCGGCAACTTATCCGGGTACTTTTCTGGCAACTTTAACAGCAACTTAGCCGGGAACTTAGCCAGGAACTTTACTTGCAACTTTACCCGCAACTTTGCCAGGAACTTTGCCTGCAACTTTACCAGGAACTTTTCTGGCAACTTTACCAAGAACTTTGTTGGCAACTTTACCGGGAACTTTGCCGCAACTTTACCCGCTACTTTGCCGGGAACTTTACTGAGAACTTTGCCGGCAACTTTACCTGCAACTTTACCGGGAACTTTACCGGGATCTTTTCCGGCAACTTTACCAGGAACTTTGCTGTCAACTTTACCAGCAACTTTACCGAGAACTTTTCTGGCAACTTTACTGGCAACTTTACCCGCAACTTTACCGGGAACTTAGCTGGCAACTTTACCGGGAACTTTTCCGGCAACTTTACTGGCAACTCTACCCGCAACTTTGCCAGCAACTTTTCCGGCAACTTTACCCACAACTTTACCCGCAACTTTTCCGGCAACTTTACCGGCTACTTTATCGGTAATTTTGCCGGCAGCTTTGCTGGCAACTTTACCAGGAACTTTTCCGGCAATTTTACTGGCAACTTTGTTGGGAACTTTGCCGGGAACTTTCCGGCAACTTTGCTGGCAACTTTACCCAGAACTTTGCCAGCAATTTTGCCAGCAACTTTACCCGCAACTTTTCCGGCAACTTTACCCACAACTTTGCTGGTAACTTTGCCGGCAACTTTGCCAGGAAATTTGCCAGGAACTTTGCCGACAACTTTGTTGGGAACTTTGCCAGGAAATTTGCCAGGAACTTTGCCGACAACTTTGTTGGGAACTTTGCCTGTAACTTTACCGGGAACTTTACCGGCAACTTTGCCAGGAACTTTGCTGGCAACTTTACTGGCAACTTTACCGGGAACTATTCTGGCAACTTTACCGGGATCTTTTCCGGCAACTTTACTGGCACCTTTACCGGGAACTTTACCGGCAACTTTACTGGCACCCAACTGGGAACTTTGCCGGCAAATTTACTGTCTACTTTCCCGGCACCTTTACCGGGAACTTTGCTGGCAACTTTACCCGCAACTTTGCCGGGAACTTTGCCGGGAACTTTACCAGGAACTTTGCCGGCAACTTATCCGGGTACTTTTCTGGCAACTTTAACAGCAACTTAGCTGGGAACTTAGCCAGGAACTTTACTTGCAACTTTACCCGCAACTTTGCCAGGAACTTTGCCTGCAACTTTAGCAGGAACTTTGCCGGCAACTTTACCAAGAACTTTGTCGGCAACTTTACCGGGAACTTTGCTGCAACTTTACCCGCTACTTTGCCGGGAACTTTACTGAGAACTTTGCCGGCAACTTTACCTGCAACTTTACCGGGAACTTTACCGGGATCTTTTCCGGCAACTTTACCGGGAACTTTGCTGTCAACTTTACCAGCAACTTTACCGAGAACTTTTCTAGCAACTTTACTGGCAACTTTACCCGCAACTTTACCGGGAACTTAGCTGGCAACTTTACCGGGAACTTTGCTGTCAACTTTACCAGCAACTTTACCGAGAACTTTTCTGGCAACTTTACTGGCAACTTTACCCGCAACTTTACCGGGAACTTAGCTGGCAACTTTACCGGGAACTTTTCCAGCAACTTTACTGGCAACTCTACCCGCAACTTTGCCAGCAACTTTTCTGGCAACTTTACCCACAACTTTACCCGCAACTTTTCCGGCAACTTTACCGGCTACTTTATCGGTAATTTTGCCGGCAGCTTTGCTGGCAACTTTACCGGCAACTTTACCAGGAACTTTTCTGGCAACGTTACCGGCAACTTTGTTGGGAACTTTGCCGGGAACTTTTCCGGCAACTTTGCTGGCAACTTTACCCAGAACTTTGCCAGCAATTTTGCCAGCAACTTTACCCGCAACTTTTCCAGCAACTTTACCCACAACTTTGCCGGTAACTTTTCCGGCAACTTTGCCAGGAAATTTGCCAGGAACTTTGCCGACAACTTTGTTGGGAACTTTGCCGGCAACTTTTCCAGCAATTTTACCAGGAACTTTACCGGCAACTTTGCCAGCGACTTTACCGGCAACTTTGCCGAGAACTTTGCCTGTAACTTTACCGGGAACTTTACCGGCAACTTTACTGGCAACTTTACCGGGAACTATTCTGGCAACTTTGCCGGGATCTTTTCCGGCAAATTTACCGGCACCTTTACCAGGAACTTTACCGGCACCCAACTGGGAACTTTGCCGGCAAATTTACCATCTACTTTCCCGGCACCTTTACCGGGAACTTTGCCGGCAACTTTACCCGCAACTTTGCCGGGAACTTTACCGGGAACTTTTTCCGGCAACTTAACCAGGTACTTTTCTGGCAACTTTAAAGGCAACTTAGCCGGGAACTTAGCCAGGAACTTTACTTGCAACTTTACCCGCAACTTTGCTGGGAACTTTGCCTGCAACTTTACCAGGAACATTGACAGCAACTTTACCAAGAACTTTGTTGGCAACTTTACCGGGAACTTTGCCAGCAACTTTACCCGCTACTTTGTCGGGAACTTTACAGAGAACTTTGCCGGCAACTTTACCCGCAACTTTGCCGGGAACTTTACCGGGATCTTTTCTGGCAACTTTACTGGGAACTTTGTTGTCAACTTTACCGGCAACTTTACAGAGAACTTTTCTGGCAACTTTACCGGGAACTTTTCCGGCAACTTTTCCGGCAACTTTTCCCCGGAACTTTGCCAGCAATTTTCCGGCAACTTTACCCGCAACTTTTCCAGCAACTTTACCCGCAACTTTACCGGGAACTTTTCCGGCAACCTTTCGGGGAAACTTTGCCGGCAGCATTACCGGCAACTTTGCAGGGAACTTTTCTGGCAACTTTGCCAGCTACTTTGACGGAAACCTTACCGGCAATTTTCCGGCAACTTTACCGGCGACTTTTCTGGCAACTTTACCGGGAACTTAGCAGGCAACTTTACTGGGAACTTTTCCGGCAACTTTACTGGCAACTCTACCCACAACTTTGCCAGCAACTTTGCCGGAAACGTTCCCGGCAATTTTTCCGGCAACTTTACCCACAACTTTACCGGGAACTTTTCCGTCAACTTTACCGGGGACTTTGCTGGCAACTTTACCGGGAAACTTTGCCGGCAGCTTTACCGGCAACTTTGCCAGGAACTTTGCCAGCTACTTTGGCGGAAACTTTACCGGCAATTTTCCGGCAACTTTACCGGGGACTTTGCTGGCAACCTTACCAGGAACTTCCAGCAACTTTATCAGGAACTTTACTGGCAACTTTACAGAGAACTTTTCTGGCAACTTTACCGATAACTTTTCCAGCAACTTTACCGGGAATTTTGCCGGCAACTTTATCAGGAACTTTTCCGGCAACTTTACCGAGAACTTTGTCGGCAACTTTACCGGGAACTTTACCCGCAACTTTGCCGGGAACTTTACTGGCAACTTGACTGGCAACTTTACCGGCAACTTGACTGGCAACTTTACCGGCACCTTTACCGGGATCTTTGCCGGCAACTTTACCGGCACCTTTACCGGCAACTTTACCAGCACCTTTACTGGGAACTTTGCCGGCAAATTTACTGGCTACTTTCCTGGCACCTTTACCGGGAACTTTACCGTGAACTTTTATGGCAACTTTATCCGCAACTTTGCCGGGAACTTTGCCGGCAACTTTACCAGAAACTTTTCCGGCAACTTTACCGGGAACTTTTCCGGCAACTTTACCAGCAACTTTGCTGGGAAATTTGCTGGAAACTTTACCGCCACCTTTACTGGCGGTTTTGCCAGCAATTTTACCGGAAACTTTTCTGCAAAGATGGTTGTTTTTCTGGAAGGTTCTCCTCTCTCGACAGCGAAACGCTGCAGCTCTTTCAGAGTGAACATCGGGATTTTGGTCACTTCCCTTGCCTTCTCCCCCGTTCACTCAGTTTGGCCTGGTGATTGTAAACTTCTTCCTTTTTACGGATGATGGAGGTCACAGTGCTCATTGGAACCTTTAATGCTTCAGACATTTTTCTGTATCCTTCCCCCGATCAGTTTCTCTATACAATGGTGTCTGAGGTCTACAGAAAATTCCTTAGACTTCATGGCTTAGTTTGTGCAACTTTCCCGGCAACATTATCGAGAACTTTGTTGGCAACTTTACCGGAACTTTGCCGGCAACTTTACCCAAAACTTTTCCGGGAACTTTTCCGGCAACTTTACTGGCAACTTTACCGGCACATTTACCGGGATCTTTGCCGGCAAATTTACCGGCACCTTTACCTCCAACTTTACTGGCACCTTTACTGGGAACTTTGCTGGCAAATTTACCGGCTACTTTCCTGGCACCTTTACCTGGAACTTTACCGGGCACTTTTCCGGCAACTTTATCCGCAACTTTGCTGGCAACTTTACTGGGAACTTTTCCAGCAACTTTACCGGGAACTTTGCTGGCAACTTTACCCGCAACTTTGCCGGAAACTTTACTGGCAACTTTACCGAAACCTTTACCGGGATCTTTTCCGGCAACTTTACCGGAAGTTGACTGGCAACTTTACCAGAAACTTTACCGGAAACTTGACCAGCAACTTTACCAGGAACTTTACCGGAAACTTGACTGGCAACTTTACCGAAACCTTTACCGGGATCTTTTCCGGCAACTTTACCGGCACCTTTACTGGGAACTTTGCCGGCAAATTTACCGGCTATTTTCCCGGCACCTTTACTGGGAAGTTTTCCGGCAACTTTACTGGGAACTTTGCCGGCAAATTTACTGGGAACTTTGCCGGCAAATTTACCGGGAATTTTGCTGGCAACTTAACCGGGAACTTACCCGGCAACTTTAACGGCAACTTAGCCGGGAACTTTTCTGGGAACTTAGCCAGGAACTTTACTTGCAACTTTACCCACAACTTTGCCGGGAACTTTGCCTGCAACTTTACCGGGAACTTTGCCGGAAACTTACCCCACAACTTTACTGGCACCTTTACCGGGAACTTTACCGGCAACTTTACCGGCACCTATACTGGAAACTTTGCTGGCAAATTTACCAGCTACTTTCCCGGCACCTTTACTGGCAACTTTACCCACAACTTTGCCAGGAACTTTGCCGGCAACTTTACCGGGAACTTTACCAGGAACTTTTCCAGCAACTTTACCCGCTACTTTGCCGGGAACTTTACCGAGAACTTTGCCGGCAACTTTACCCGCAACTTTGCCAGGAACTTAGCCGGGAACTTTACCGGGATCTTTTCCGGCAACTTTACTGGGAACTTTGCCGTCAACTTTACCGGCAACTTTACAGAGAACTTTTCTGGCAACTTTACCAGGAACTTTTCCGGCAACTTTTCCGGCAACTTTGCTGGCAACTTTTCCCCGGAACTTTACCCACAACTTTACCCGCAACTTTTCCGGCAACTTTACGAGCAACTTTACCGGGAACTTTTCCAGCAACTTTTCGGGGAAACTTTGCTGGCAGCATTGCCGGCAACTTTACCGGGAACTTTGCCGGCAACTTTGCCAGCTACTTTGATGGAAACTTTACAGGCAATTTTCCAGCAACTTTACCGGCGACTTTTCCGGCAACTTTTCTGGCAACTTTACCGGGAACTTAGCCGGCAACTTTACCGGGAACTTTTCCGGCAACTTTACTGGCAACTCTACCCGCAACTTTGCCAGCAACTTTGCCAGAAACATTCCCGGCAATTTTTCCGGCAACTTTACCCACAACTTTACCCGCAACTTTTCCAGCAACTTTACCGGCTACTTTATCGGCAATTTTGCCAGCAGCTTTGCTGGCAACTTTACCGGCAACTTTACCTGGAACTTTTCCGGCATTTTTGTTGGGAATTTTGGCGGGAACTTTTCCGGCAACTTTGCTGGCAACTTTACCCGGAACTTTGCCAGCAATTTTGCCAGCAACTTTACCCGCAACTTTTCCGGCAACTTTACCCACAACTTGCCGGTAACTTTGCCGGCAACTTTGCCAGAAAATTTGCCAGGAACTTTGCTGACAACTTTGTTGGGAACTTTGCCGGGAACTTTGCCGGCAACTTTTCTGGCAATTTTACCAGGAACTTTACCGGCAACTTTGCCGGCGACTTTACCGACAAATTTGCCGAGAACTTTGCCTGTAACTTTACCGGGAACTTTACCGGCAACTTTACTGGCAACTTTACCGGGAACTATTCCGGCAACTTTATCAACAACTTTGCCAGGATCTTTCCGGCAACTTTACCGGCACCTTTACTGGGAACTTTTCCAGCAACTTTTTGGGGAAACTTTGCTGGCAGCATTACCAGCAACTTTGCCGGGAACTTTGCCGGCAACTTTGCCAGCTACTTTGACGGAAACTTTACAGGCAATTTTCTGGCAACTTTACCGGCGACTTTTCCGGCAACTTTTCCGGCAACTTTACCGGGAACTTAGCTGGCAACTTTACCGGGAACTTTTCCGGCAACTTTACTAGCAACTCTACCCGCAACTTTGCCAGCAACTTTTCCGACAACTTTACCCACAACTTTACCCGCAACTTTTCCGGCAACTTTACCGGCTACTTTATTGGCAACTTTGTTGGGAACTTTGCCGGGAACTTTTCCAGCAACTTTGCTGGCAACTTTACCCAGAACTTTGCCAGCAATTTTGCCAGCAACTTTACCCGCAACTTTTCCGGCAACTTTACCCACAACTTTGCTGGTAACTTTGCCGGCAACTTTGCCAGGAAATTTGCCAGGAACTTTGCTGACAACTTTGTTGGGAACTTTGCCGGCAACTTTGCCAGGAAATTTGCCAGGAACTTTGCCGACAACTTTGTTGGGAACTTTTCCAGCAATTTTACCAGGAACTTTACCGGCGACTTTACCGGCAGCTTTGCCGAGAACTTTGCCTGTAACTTTACCGGGAACTTTACCGGCAACTTTGCCGGGAACTTTGCTGGCAACTTTACTGGCAACTTTACCGGGAACTATTCTGGCAACTTTACCGGGATCTTTTCTGGCAACTTTACCGGGAACTTTACTGGCACCCAACTGGGAACTTTGCCGGCAAATTTACTGTCTACTTTCCCGGCACCTTTACCGGGAACTTTACTGGGAACTTTGCTGGCAACTTTACCCGCAACTTTGCCGGGAACTTTGCCGGGAACTTTACCAGGAACTTTGCCGGCAACTTATCCGGGTACTTTTCTGGCAACTTTAACAGCAACTTAGCCGGGAACTTAGCCAGGAACTTTACTTGCAACTTTACCCGCAACTTTGCCAGGAACTTTGCCTGCAACTTTACCAGGAACTTTTCCGGCAACTTTACCAAGAACTTTGACGGCAACTTTACCAAGAACTTTGCCGCAACTTTACCCGCTACTTTGCCGGGAACTTTACTGAGAACTTTGCCGGAAACTTTACCTGCAACTTTACCGGGAACTTTACCGGGATCTTTGCCTGCAACTTTACCAGGAACTTTGCCTGCAACTTTACCAGGAACTTTGCCGGCAACTTTACCAAGAACTTTGCCGCAACTTTACCCGCTACTTTGCCGGGAACTTTACTGAGAACTTTGCCGGCAACTTTACCTGCAACTTTACCGGGAACTTTACCGGGATCTTTTCTGGCAACTTTACCGGGAACTTTGCTGTCAACTTTACCAGCAACTTTACCGAGAACTTTTCTGGCAACTTTACCCGCAACTTTACCCGCAACTTTACCGGGAACTTAGCTGGCAACTTTACCGGGAACTTTTCTGGCAACTTTACTGGCAACTCTACCCGCAACTTTGCCAGCAACTTTTCCGGCAACTTTACCCACAACTTTACCCGCAACTTTACCAGGAACTTTTCCGGCAACTTTACCGGCAACTTTGTTGGGAACTTTGCCGGCAACTTTTCCAGCAATTTTACCAGGAACTTTACCGGCAACTTTGCCAGCGACTTTACCGGCAACTTTGCCAAGAACTTTGCCTGTAACTTTACCGGGAACTTTGCTGGCAACTTTACTGGCAACTTTACCGGGAAATATTCTGGCAACTTTGCCGGGATCTTTTCCGGCAAATTTACCGGCACCTTTACCGGGAACTTTACCGTACCCAACTGGGAACTTTGACGGCAAATTTACCGTCTACTTTCCCGGCACCTTTACCGGGAACTTTGCCGGCAACTTTACCCGCAACTTTGCCGGGAACTTTTCCGGCAACTTAACCAGGTACTTTTCTGGCAACTTTAAAGGCAACTTAGCCGGGAACTTAGCCAGGAACTTTACTTGCAACTTTACCCGCAACTTTGCCGGGAACTTTGCCTGCAACTTTACCAGGAACTTTGACAGCAACTTTACCAAGAACTTTGTTGGCAACTTTACCGGGAACTTTGCCAGCAACTTTACCCGCTACTTTGCCGGGAACTTTACAGAGAACATTGCCGGCAACTTTACCCGCAACTTTTCCAGCAACTTTACCCCCAACTTTACCGGGAACTTTACCGGCAACTTTTCGGGGAAACTTTGCCGGCAGCATTACCGGCAACTTTGCAGGGAACTTTGCTGGAAACGTTGCCAGCTACTTTGACGGAAACCTTACCGGCAATTTTCCGGCAACTTTACCGGCGACTTTTCTGGCAACTTTACCGGGAACTTAGCCGGCAACTTTACTGGGAACTTTTCCGGCAACTTTACTGGCAACTCTACCTGCAACTTTGCCAGCAACTTTGCCGGAAACGTTCCCGGCAATTTTTCCGGCAACTTTACCCACAACTTTACCGGGAACTTTTCCGACAACTTTACCGGGGACTTTGCTGGCAACTTTACCAGGAAACTTTGCCGGCAGCTTTACCGGCAACTTTGCCAGGAACTTTGCCGGCAACTTTGCCAGCTACTTTGGCGGAAACTTTACCGGCAATTTTCCGGCAACTTTACCGGCGACTTTTCCGGCAACCTTACCAGGAACTTCCAGCAACTTTATCGGGAACTTTACCGGCAACTTTACAGAGAACTTTTCCGGCAACTTTACCGAGAACTTTTCCAGCAACTTTACCGGGAATTTTGCGGGCAACTTTATCGGGAACTTTTCCGGCAACTTTACCAGGAACTTTTCCGGCAACGTTACCGGCAACTTTGTTGGGAACTTTGCCGGGAACTCTTCCGGCAACTTTGCTGGCAACTTTACCCAGAACTTTGCCAGCAATTTTGCCAGCAACTTTACCCGCAACTTTTCCAGCAACTTTACCCACAACTTTGCCGGTAACTTTTCCGGCAACTTTGCCAGGAAATTTGCCAGGAACTTTGCCGACAACTTTGTTGGGAACTTTGCCAGCAACTTTTCCAGCAATTTTACCAGGAACTTTACCGGCAACTTTGCCAGCGACTTTACCGGCAACTTTTCCGAGAACTTTGCCTGTAACTTTACCGGGAACTTTACCGGCAACTTTGCTGGCAACTTTACTGGCAACTTTACCGGGAACTATTCTGGCAACTTTGCCGGGATCTTTTCCGGCAAATTTACCGGCACCTTTACCAGGAACTTTACCGGCACCCAACTGGGAACTTTGCCGGCAAATTTACCGTCTACTTTCCCGGCACCTTTACCGGGAACTTTGCCAGCAACTTTACCCGCAACTTTGCCGGGAACTTTACCGGGAACTTATCCGGCAACTTAACCAGGTACTTTTCTGGCAACTTTAAAGGGAACTTGGCCAGGAACTTTACTTGCAACTTTACCCGCAACTTTGCCGGGAACTTTGCCTGCAACTTTACCAGGAACATTGACAGCAACTTTACCAAGAACTTTGTTGGCAACTTTACCGGGAACTTTGCCGGCAACTTTACCCGCTACTTTGCCGGGAACTTTACCGGCAACTTTACCCGCAACTTTGCCGGGAACTTTACCGGGATCTTTTCTGGCAACTTTACTGGGAACTTTGTTGTCAACTTTACCGGCAACTTTACAGAGAACTTTTCCGGGAACTTTTCCGGCAACTTTTCCCCGGAACTTTGCCAGCAATTTTCCGGCAACTTTACCCGCAACTTTTCCAGCAACTTTACCCGCAACTTTACCGGGAACTTTTCCGGCAACTTTTCGGGGAAACTTTGCCGGCAGCATTACCGGCAACTTTGCAGGGAACTTTTCCGGCAACTTTGCCAGCTACTTTGATGGAAACCTTACCGGCAACTTTACCGGCGACTTTTCTGGCAACTTTACAGGGAACTTAGCAGGCAACTTTACTGGGAACTTTTCCGGCAACTTTACTGGCAACTCTACCCACAACTTTGCCAGCAACTTTGCCGGAAACGTTCCCGGCAATTTTTCCGGCAACTTTACCCACAACTTTACCGGGAACTTTTCCGTCAACTTTACCGGGGACTTTGCTGGCAACTTTACCGGGAAACTTTGCCGGCAGCTTTACCGGCAACTTTGCCAGGAACTTTGCCAGCTACTTTGGCGGAAACTTTACCGGCAATTTTCCGGCAACTTTACCGGCGACTTTGCTGGCAACCTTACCAGGAACTTCCGGCAACTTTATCAGGAACTTTACTGGCAACTTTACAGAGAACTTTTCTGGCAACTTCACCGAGAACTTTTCCAGCAACTTTACCGGGAATTTTGCCGGCAACTTTATCAGGAACTTTTCCGGCAACTTTACCGAGAACTTTGTCGGCAACTTTACCGGGAACTTTACCCGCAACTTTGCCGGGAACTTTACTGGCAACTTGACTGGCAACTTTACCGGCAACTTGACTGGCAACTTTAACAGCACCTTTACCGGGATCTTTGCCGGCAACTTTACCGGCACCTTTACCGGCAACTTTACCAGCACCTTTACTGGGAACTTTGCCGGCAAATTTACCGGCTACTTTCCTGGCACCTTTACCGGGAACTTTACCGTGAACTTTTCTGGCAACTTTATCCGCAACTTTGCCGGGAACTTTGCCGGTAACTTTACCGGAAACTTTTCCAGCAACTTTACCGGGAACTTTTCCGGCAACTTTACCAGCAACTTTGCTGGGAAATTTGCTGGAAACTTTACCGCCACCTTTACTGGCGGTTTTGCCAGCAATTTTACCGGAAACTTTGCTGCAAAGATGGTTGTTTTTCTGGAAGGTTCTCCTCTCTCGACAGCGAAACGCTGCAGCTCTTTCAGAGTGAACATCGGGATTTTGGTCACTTCCCTTGCCTTCTCCCCCGTTCACTCAGTTTGGCCTGGTGATTGTAAACTTCTTCCTTTTTACGGATGATGGAGGTCACAGTGCTCATTGGAACCTTTAATGCTTCAGACATTTTTCTGTATCCTTCCCCCGATCAGTTTCTCTATACAATGCTGTCTGAGGTCTACAGAAAATTCCTTAGACTTCATGGCTTAGTTTGTGCAACTTTCCCGGCAACATTATCGAGAACTTTCCCGGCAACTTTACGAGCAACTTTACCGGGAACTTTTCCAGCAACTTTTTGGGGAAACTTTGCCGGCAGCATTGCCGGCAACTTTGCCGGGAACTTTGCCGGCAACTTTGCCAGCTACTTTGATGGAAACTTTACAGGCAATTTTCCGGCAACTTTACCGGCAACTTTTCCGGCAACTTTACCAGTAACTTTCCAGGGAACTTTTCCAGCAACTTTACTGGGAACTTTGCCGGCAACTTTACCGGCAACTTTCCAGGGAACTTTTCCCGCTACTTTGCCGGGAACTTTACCGAGAACTTTGCCGGCAACTTTACCCGCAACTTTGCCAGGAACTTAGCCGGGAACTTTACCGGGATCTTTTCCGGCAACTTTGCCGTCAACTTTACCGGCAACTTTACAGAGAACTTTTCTGGCAACTTTACCAGGAACTTTTCCGGCAACTTTTCCGGCAACTTTGCTGGCAACTTTTCCCCGGAACTTTACCCACAACTTTACCTGCAACTTTTCCGGCAACTTTACGAGCAACTTTACCGGGAACTTTTCCAGCAACTTTTCGGGGAAACTTTGCCGGCAGCATTGCCGGCAACTTTTGCCGGGAACTTTTCCGGCAACTTTACTGGCAACTCTACCCGCAACTTTGCCAGCAACTTTGCCGGAAACATTCCCAGCAATTTTTCCGGCAACTTTACCCACAACTTTACCCGCAACTTTTCCAGCAACTTTACTGGCTACTTTATCGGCAATTTTGCCAGCAGCTTTGCTGGCAACTTTACCGGCAACTTTACCGGGAACTTTTCCGGCAACTTTGTTGGGAATTTTGGCGGGAACTTTTCCGGCAACTTTGCTGGCAACTTTACCCGGAACTTTGCCAGCAATTTTGCCAGCAACTTTACCCGCAACTTTTCCGGCAACTTTACCCACAACTTTGCCGGTAACTTTGCCGGCAACTTTGCCAGAAAATTTGCCAGGAACTTTGCTGACAACTTTGTTGGGAACTTTGCTGGGAACTTTTCCGGCAACTTTTCCGGCAATTTTACCAGGAACTTTACCAGCAACTTTGCCAGCGACTTTACCGACAAATTTGCCAAGAACTTTGCCTGTAACTTTACCGGGAACTTTACCGGCAACTTTGCCGGGAACTTTGCTGGCAACTTTACTGGCAACTTTACCGGGAACTATTCCGGCAACTTTATCAACAACTTTGCCGGGATCTTTTCCGGCAACTTTACCAGCACCTTTACTGGGAACTTTACCCGCAACTTTACCGGGAACTTTTCCAGCAACTTTTTGGGGAAACTTTGCTGGCAGCATTACCAGCAACTTTGCCGGGAACTTTGCCAGCTACTTTGACGGAAACTTTACAGGCAATTTTCCGGCAACTTTACCGGCGACTTTTCCGGCAACTTTTCCGGCAACTTTACCGGGAACTTAGCTGGCAACTTTACCGGGAACTTTTCCGGCAACTTTACTGGCAACTCTACCCGCAACTTTGCCAGCAACTTTTCCAGCAACTTTACCCACAACTTTACCCGCAACTTTTCTGGCAACTTTACCGGCTACTTTATCGGCAACTTTGTTGGGAACTTTGCCGGGAACTTTTCCGGCAACTTTGCTGGCAACTTTACCCAGAACTTTGCCAGCAATTTTGCCAGCAACTTTACCCGCAACTTTTCCGGCAACTTTACCCACAACTTTGCTGGTAACTTTTCCAGCAACTTTGCCAGGAAATTTGCCAGGAACTTTGCCGACAACTTTGTTGGGAACTTTGCCAGCAACTTTGCCAGGAAATTTGCCAGGAACTTTGCCGACAACTTTGTTGGGAACTTTGCCGGCAACTTTTCCAGCAATTTTACCAGGAACTTTACCGGCGACTTTACCGGCAACTTTGCCGAGAACTTTGCCTGTAACTTTACCAGGAAATTTACCGGCAACTTTGCCGGGAACTTTGCTGGCAACTTTACTGGCAACTTTACCGGGAACTATTCTGGCAACTTTACCGGGATCTTTTCTGGCAACTTTACCGGCACCTTTACCGGGAACTTTACCGGCAACTTTACTGGCACCCAACTGGGAACTTTGCCGGCAAATTTACTGTCTACTTTCCCGGCACCTTTACCGGGAACTTTACTGGGAACTTTGCTGGCAACTTTACCCGCAACTTTACCTGCAACTTTGCCGGGAACTTTGCCGGGAACTTTACCAGGAACTTTGCCAGCAACTTATCCGGGTACTTTTCTGGCAACTTTAACAGCAACTTAGCCGGGAACTTAGCCAGGAACTTTACTTGCAACTTTACCCGCAACTTTGCCAGGAACTTTGCCTGCAACTTTACCAGGAACTTTTCTGGCAACTTTACCAAGAACTTTGTCGGCAACTTTACCGGGAACTTTGCCGCAACTTTACCCGCTACTTTGCCGGGAACTTTACTGAGAACTTTTCCGGCAACTTTACCTGCAACTTTACCGGGAACTTTACCGGGATCTTTCCGGCAACTTTACCAGGAACTTTGCTGTCAACTTTACCAGCAACTTTACCGAGAACTTTTCTGGCAACTTTACTGGCAACTTTACCCGCAACTTTACCGGGAACTTAGCTGGCAACTTTACCGGGAACTTTTCTGGCAACTTTACTGGCAACTCTACCCGCAACTTTGCCAGCAACTTTTCCGGCAACTTTACCCGCAACTTTTCCGGCAACTTTACCGGCTACTTTATCGGTAATTTTGCCGGCAGCTTTGCTGGCAACTTTACCAGGAACTTTTCCGGCAATTTTACCGGCAACTTTGTTGGGAACTTTGCCGGGAACTTTCCGGCAACTTTGCTGGCAACTTTACCCAGAACTTTGCCAGCAATTTTGCCAGCAACTTTACCTGCAACTTTTCCGGCAACTTTACCCACAACTTTGCTGGTAACTTTGCCGGCAACTTTGCCAGGAAATTTGCCAGGAACTTTGCCGACAACTTTGTTGGGAACTTTGCCAGGAAATTTGCCAGGAACTTTGCCGACAACTTTGTTGGGAACTTTGCCTGTAACTTTACCGGGAACTTTGCCAGGAACTTTGCTGGCAACTTTACTGGCAACTTTACCGGGAACTATTCTGGCAACTTTACCGGGATCTTTTCCGGCAACTTTACTGGCACCTTTACCGGGAACTTTACCGGCAACTTTACTGGCACCCAACTGGGAACTTTGCCGGCAAATTTACTGTCTACTTTCCCGGCACCTTTACCGGGAACTTTGCTGGCAACTTTACCTGCAACTTTGCCGGGAACTTTGCCGGGAACTTTACCAGGAACTTTGCCGGCAACTTATCCGGGTACTTTTCTGGCAACTTTAACAGCAACTTAGCTGGGAACTTAGCCAGGAACTTTACTTGCAACTTTACCCGCAACTTTGCCAGGAACTTTGCCTGCAACTTTAGCAGGAACTTTTCCGGCAACTTTACCAAGAACTTTGTCGGCAACTTTACCGGGAACTTTGCCGCAACTTTACCCGCTACTTTGCCGGGAACTTTACTGAGAACTTTGCCGGCAACTTTACCTGCAACTTTACCGGGAACTTTACCGGGATCTTTTCCGGCAACTTTACCGGGAACTTTGCTGTCAACTTTACCAGCAACTTTACCGAGAACTTTTCTAGCAACTTTACTGGCAACTTTACCCGCAACTTTACCGGGAACTTAGCTGGCAACTTTACCGGGAACTTTGCTGTCAACTTTACCAGCAACTTTACCGAGAACTTTTCTGGCAACTTTACTGGCAACTTTACCCGCAACTTTACCGGGAACTTAGCTGGCAACTTTACCGGGAACTTTTCCAGCAACTTTACTGGCAACTCTACCCGCAACTTTGCCAGCAACTTTTCTGGCAACTTTACCCACAACTTTACCCGCAACTTTTCCGGCAACTTTACCGGCTACTTTATCGGTAATTTTGCCGGCAGCTTTGCTGGCAACTTTACCGGCAACTTTACCAGGAACTTTTCTGGCAACGTTACCGGCAACTTTGTTGGGAACTTTGCCGGGAACTTTTCCGGCAACTTTGCTGGCAACTTTACCCAGAACTTTGCCAGCAATTTTGCCAGCAACTTTACCCGCAACTTTTCCAGCAACTTTACCCACAACTTTGCCGGTAACTTTTCCGGCAACTTTGCCAGGAAATTTGCCAGGAACTTTGCCGACAACTTTGTTGGGAACTTTGCCGGCAACTTTTCCAGCAATTTTACCAGGAACTTTACCGGCAACTTTGCCAGCGACTTTACCGGCAACTTTGCCGAGAACTTTGCCTGTAACTTTACCGGGAACTTTACCGGCAACTTTACTGGCAACTTTACCGGGAACTATTCTGGCAACTTTGCCGGGATCTTTTCCGGCAAATTTACCGGCACCTTTACCAGGAACTTTACCGGCACCCAACTGGGAACTTTGCCGGCAAATTTACCATCTACTTTCCCGGCACCTTTACCGGGAACTTTGCCGGCAACTTTACCCGCAACTTTGCCGGGAACTTTACCGGGAACTTTTCCGGCAACTTAACCAGGTACTTTTCTGGCAACTTTAAAGGCAACTTAGCCGGGAACTTAGCCAGGAACTTTACTTGCAACTTTACCCGCAACTTTGCTGGGAACTTTGCCTGCAACTTTACCAGGAACATTGACAGCAACTTTACCAAGAACTTTGTTGGCAACTTTACCGGGAACTTTGCCAGCAACTTTACCCGCTACTTTGTCGGGAACTTTACAGAGAACTTTGCCGGCAACTTTACCCGCAACTTTGCCGGGAACTTTACCGGGATCTTTTCTGGCAACTTTACTGGGAACTTTGTTGTCAACTTTACCGGCAACTTTACAGAGAACTTTTCTGGCAACTTTACCGGGAACTTTTCCGGCAACTTTTCCGGCAACTTTTCCCCGGAACTTTGCCAGCAATTTTCCGGCAACTTTACCCGCAACTTTTCCAGCAACTTTACCCGCAACTTTACCGGGAACTTTTCCGGCAACCTTTCGGGGAAACTTTGCCGGCAGCATTACCGGCAACTTTGCAGGGAACTT
Source organism: Rana muscosa (assembly GCA_029206835.1). Taxonomy (NCBI): domain Eukaryota; kingdom Metazoa; phylum Chordata; class Amphibia; order Anura; family Ranidae; genus Rana; species Rana muscosa. The sequence goes on along the minus strand of JARGYO010000248.1, from coordinate 414,085 downwards.
TTCTGGCAACTTTGCCAGCTACTTTGACGGAAACCTTACCGGCAATTTTCCGGCAACTTTACCGGCGACTTTTCTGGCAACTTTACCGGGAACTTAGCAGGCAACTTTACTGGGAACTTTTCCGGCAACTTTACTGGCAACTCTACCCACAACTTTGCCAGCAACTTTGCCGGAAACGTTCCCGGCAATTTTTCCGGCAACTTTACCCACAACTTTACCGGGAACTTTTCCGTCAACTTTACCGGGGACTTTGCTGGCAACTTTACCGGGAAACTTTGCCGGCAGCTTTACCGGCAACTTTGCCAGGAACTTTGCCAGCTACTTTGGCGGAAACTTTACCGGCAATTTTCCGGCAACTTTACCGGCGACTTTGCTGGCAACCTTACCAGGAACTTCCGGCAACTTTATCAGGAACTTTACTGGCAACTTTACAGAGAACTTTTCTGGCAACTTTACCGAGAACTTTTCCAGCAACTTTACCGGGAATTTTGCCGGCAACTTTATCAGGAACTTTTCCGGCAACTTTACCGAGAACTTTGTCGGCAACTTTACCGGGAACTTTACCCGCAACTTTGCCGGGAACTTTACTGGCAACTTGACTGGCAACTTTACCGGCAACTTGACTGGCAACTTTACCGGCACCTTTACCGGGATCTTTGCCGGCAACTTTACCAGCACCTTTACCGGCAACTTTACCAGCACCTTTACTGGGAACTTTGCCGGCAAATTTACTGGCTACTTTCCTGGCACCTTTACCGGGAACTTTACCGTGAACTTTTATGGCAACTTTATCTGCAACTTTGCCGGGAACTTTGCCGGCAACTTTACCGGAAACTTTTCCGGCAACTTTACCGGGAACTTTTCCGGCAACTTTACCAGCAACTTTGCTGGGAAATTTGCTGGAAACTTTACCGCCACCTTTACTGGCGGTTTTGCCAGCAATTTTACCGGAAACTTTTCTGCAAAGATGGTTGTTTTTCTGGAAGGTTCTCCTCTCTCGACAGCGAAACGCTGCAGCTCTTTCAGAGTGAACATCGGGATTTTGGTCACTTCCCTTGCCTTCTCCCCCGTTCACTCAGTTTGGCCTGGTGATTGTAAACTTCTTCCTTTTTACGGATGATGGAGGTCACAGTGCTCATTGGAACCTTTAATGCTTCAGACATTTTTCTGTATCCTTCCCCCGATCAGTTTCTCTATACAATGCTGTCTGAGGTCTACAGAAAATTCCTTAGACTTCATGGCTTAGTTTGTGCAACTTTCCCGGCAACATTATCGAGAACTTTGTTGGCAACTTTACCGGAACTTTGCCGGCAACTTTACCCAAAACTTTTCCGGGAACTTTTCCGGCAACTTTACTGGCAACTTTACCGGCACATTTACCGGGATCTTTGCCGGCAAATTTACCGGCACCTTTACCTCCAACTTTACTGGCACCTTTACTGGGAACTTTGCTGGCAAATTTACCGGCTACTTTCCTGGCACCTTTACCGGGAACTTTACCGGGCACTTTTCCGGCAACTTTATCCGCAACTTTGCTGGCAACTTTACTGGGAACTTTTCCAGCAACTTTACCGGGAACTTTGCTGGCAACTTTACCCGCAACTTTGCCGGAAACTTTACTGGCAACTTTACCGAAACCTTTACCGGGATCTTTTCCGGCAACTTTACCGGAAGTTGACTGGCAACTTTACCAGAAACTTTACCGGAAACTTGACCAGCAACTTTACCGGCAACTTTACCAGGAACTTTACCGGAAACTTGACTGGCAACTTTACCGAAACCTTTACCGGGATCTTTTCCGGCAACTTTACCGGCACCTTTACTGGGAACTTTGCCGGCAAATTTACCGGCTATTTTCCCGGCACCTTTACTGGGAAGTTTTCCGGCAACTTTACTGGGAACTTTGCCGGCAAATTTACTGGGAACTTTGCCGGCAAATTTACCGGGAATTTTGCTGGCAACTTAACCGGGAACTTACCCGGCAACTTTAACGGCAACTTAGCCGGGAACTTTTCTGGGAACTTAGCCAGGAACTTTACTTGCAACTTTACCCACAACTTTGCCGGGAACTTTGCCTGCAACTTTACCGGGAACTTTGCCGGAAACTTACCCCACAACTTTACTGGCACCTTTACCGGGAACTTTACCGGCAACTTTCCCGGCACCTTTACTGGCAACTTTACCCACAACTTTGCCAGGAACTTTGCCGGCAACTTTACCGGGAACTTTACCAGGAACTTTTCCAGCAACTTTACCCGCTACTTTGCCGGGAACTTTACCGAGAACTTTGCCGGCAACTTTACCCGCAACTTTGCCAGGAACTTAGCCGGGAACTTTACCGGGATCTTTTCCGGCAACTTTACTGGGAACTTTGCCGTCAACTTTACCGGCAACTTTACAGAGAACTTTTCTGGCAACTTTACCAGGAACTTTTCCGGCAACTTTCCCGGCAACTTTGCTGGCAACTTTACCCACAACTTTACCCGCAACTTTTCCGGCAACTTTACGAGCAACTTTACCGGGAACTTTTCCAGCAACTTTTCGGGGAAACTTTGCTGGCAGCATTGCCGGCAACTTTACCGGGAACTTTGCCGGCAACTTTGCCAGCTACTTTGATGGAAACTTTACAGGCAATTTTCCAGCAACTTTACCGGCGACTTTTCCGGCAACTTTTCTGGCAACTTTACCGGGAACTTAGCCGGCAACTTTACCGGGAACTTTTCCGGCAACTTTACTGGCAACTCTACCCGCAACTTTGCCAGCAACTTTGCCAGAAACATTCCCGGCAATTTTTCCGGCAACTTTACCCACAACTTTACCCGCAACTTTTCCAGCAACTTTACCGGCTACTTTATCGGCAATTTTGCCAGCAGCTTTGCTGGCAACTTTACCGGCAACTTTACCTGGAACTTTTCCGGCATTTTTGTTGGGAATTTTGGCGGGAACTTTTCCGGCAACTTTGCTGGCAACTTTACCCGGAACTTTGCCAGCAATTTTGCCAGCAACTTTACCCGCAACTTTTCCGGCAACTTTACCCACAACTTGCCGGTAACTTTGCCGGCAACTTTGCCAGAAAATTTGCCAGGAACTTTGCTGACAACTTTGTTGGGAACTTTGCCGGGAACTTTGCCGGCAACTTTTCTGGCAATTTTACCAGGAACTTTACCGGCAACTTTGCCGGCGACTTTACCGACAAATTTGCCGAGAACTTTGCCTGTAACTTTACCGGGAACTTTACCGGCAACTTTTCTGGCAACTTTACCGGGAACTTTTCCGGCAACTTTTCCGGCAACTTTTCCCCGGAACTTTGCCAGCAATTTTCCGGCAACTTTACCCGCAACTTTTCCAGCAACTTTACCCGCAACTTTACCGGGAACTTTTCCGGCAACTTTTCGGGGAAACTTTGCCGGCAGCATTACCGGCAACTTTGCAGGGAACTTTTCCGGCAACTTTGCCAGCTACTTTGATGGAAACCTTACCGGCAATTTTCCGGCAACTTTACCGGCGACTTTTCTGGCAACTTTACCGGGAACTTAGCAGGCAACTTTACTGGGAACTTTTCCGGCAACTTTACTGGCAACTCTACCCACAACTTTGCCAGCAACTTTGCCGGAAACGTTCCCGGCAATTTTTCCGGCAACTTTACCCACAACTTTACCAGGAACTTTTCCGACAACTTTACCGGGGACTTTGCTGGCAACTTTACCGGGAAACTTTGCCGGCAGCTTTACCGGCAACTTTGCCAGGAACTTTGCCAGCTACTTTGGCGGAAGCTTTACCGGCAATTTTCCGGCAACTTTACCGGCGACTTTGCTGGCAACCTTACCAGGAACTTCCGGCAACTTTATCGGGAACTTTACCGGCAACTTTACAGAGAACTTTTCTGGCAACTTTACCGAGAACTTTTCCAGCAACTTTACTGGGAATTTTGCCGGCAACTTTATCAGGAACTTTTCAGGCAACTTTACCGAGAACTTTGTCGGCAACTTTACCGGGAACTTTACCTGCAACTTTGCCGGGAACTTTACTGGCAACTTGACTGGCAACTTTACCGGCAACTTGACTGGCAACTTTACCGGCACCTTTACCGGGATCTTTGCCGGCAACTTTACAGGCACCTTTACCGGCAACTTTACCAGCACCTTTACTGGGAACTTTGCCGGCAAATTTACCGGCTACTTTCCTGGCACCTTTACCGGGAACTTTACTGTGAACTTTTCTGGCAACTTTATCCGCAACTTTGCCGGGAACTTTGCCGGCAACTTTACCGGAAACTTTTCCGGCAACTTTACCGGGAACTTTTCCGGCAACTTTACCAGCAACTTTGCCGGGAAATTTGCTGGAAACTTTACCGCCACCTTTACTGGTGGTTTTGCCAGCAATTTTACCGGAAACTTTGCTGCAAAGATGGTTGTTTTTCTGGAAGGTTCTCCTCTCTCGACAGCGAAACGCTGCAGCTCTTTCAGAGTGAACATCGGGATTTTGGTCACTTCCCTTGCCTTCTCCCCCGTTCACTCAGTTTGGCCTGGTGATTGTAAACTTCTTCCTTTTTACGGATGATGGAGGTCACAGTGCTCATTGGAACCTTTAATGCTTCAGACATTTTTCTGTATCCTTCCTCCGATCAGTTTCTCTATACAATGCTGTCTGAGGTCTACAGAAAATTCCTTAGACTTCATGGCTTAGTTTGTGCAACTTTCCCGGCAACATTATCGGGAACTTTGTTGGCAACTTTACCGGAACTTTGCCGGCAACTTTACCCAAAACTTTGCCGGGAACTTTTCCGGCAACTTTACCGGAAACTTTACCGGCACATTTACCGGGATCTTTGCCGGCAAATTTACCGGCACCTTTACCTCCAACTTTACTGGCACCTTTACTGGGAACTTTGCTGGCAAATTTACCGGCTTCTTTCCTGGCACCTTTACCGGGAACTTTACCGGGAACTTTTCCGGCAACTTTACTGGGAACTTTTCCGGCAACTTTACCCGCAACTTTGCCGGAAACTTGACTGGCAACTTTACCGAAACCTTTCCCGGGATCTTTTCCGGCAACTTTACCGGCACCTTTACTGGGAACTTTGCCGGCAAATTTACCGGCTATTTTCCCGGCACCTTTACTGGGAAGTTTTCCGGCAACTTTACTGGGAACTTTGCCGGCAAATTTACCGGGAACTTTGCCGGCAAATTTACCGGGAATTTTGCTGGCAACTTAACCGGGAACTTATCCGGCAACTTTAACGGCAACTTAGCCGGGAACTTTTCTGGGAACTTAGCCAGGAACTTTACTTGCAACTTTACCCACAACTTTGCCGGGAACTTTGCCTGCAACTTTACCGGGAACTTTGCCGGAAACTTACCCCACAACTTTTCCGGCAACTTTACCGGAAACTTGACTGGCAACTTTACCGGCACCTTTACTAGGATCTTTTCCGCCAACTTTACCGTCAACTTTACTGGCACCTTTACCGGGAACTTTACCGGCAACTTTACCGGCACCTATACTGGAAACTTTGCTGGCAAATTTACCAGCTACTTTCCCAGCACCTTTACTGGCAACTTTACCCACAACTTTGCCAGGAACTTTGCCGGCAACTTTACCGGGAACTTGACTGGCAACTTTACCGGGATCTTTTCCGGCAACTTTACCGGGAACTTTGCCAGCAACTTAACTGGGAACTTTTCCGGCAGCTTTAACAGCAACTTATCCAGGAATTTTTCCGGGAACTTAGCCAGGAATTTTACTTGCAACTTTGCCGGGAACTTTGCCAGTGAATTTACCAGGAACTTTGCCAGCAACTTTACCGAGAACTTTGCCAGCAACTTTACCGAGAACTTTGCCGGCAACTTTACCCAAAACTTTGCCGGGAACTTTTCCGCCAACTTTACCGGAACCTTTACCGGGATCTTTCCGGCAACTTTACCGGCACCTTTACTGGAAACTTTGCCGGCAAATTTACCAGCTATTTTCCCGGCACCTTTACCGGGAACTTTTCCGGCAACTTTACCCGCAACGTTGCCGGGAACTTTACTGGGAACTTTTCCGGCAACTTTACCGGGAACTTTGCCGGCAACTTTACAGGAAACTTTGCCGGGAACTTTTCCGGGAACTTTGCCGGGAACTTTTCCGGCAACTTAACCGGGAACTTATCCGGCAACTTTAACGGCAACTTAGCCGGGAACTTTTCCGGGAACTTAGCCAGGAACTTTACTTGCAACTTTATCCACAACTTTGCCGGGAACTTTGCCTGCAACTTTACCAGGAACTTTGCCAGCAACTTTACAGAGAACTTTGTCGGCAACTTTACCGGGAACTTTGCCGGAAACTTAACCCGCAACTTTACCGGCACCTTTACCGGCTACTTTCCCGGCACCTTTACCAGGAACTTTGCCAGCAACTTAACCGGGAACTTTTCCGGCAACTTTAACGGCAACTTAGCCGGGAACTTTTCCGGGAACTTAGCCAGGAATTTTACTTGCACCTTTACCCGCAACTTTGCCAGGAACTAAAGGTTCCAATGAGCACTGTGACCTGCATCATCCGTAAAAAGGAAGAAGTTTACAATCACCAGGCCAAACTGAGTGAACGGGGGAGAAGGCAAGGGAAGTGACCAAAATCCCGATGTTCACTCTGAAAGAGCTGCCCCGTTTCGCTGTGGAGAGAGGAGAACCTTCCAGAAGAACAACCATCTTTGCAGCAAAGTTTCCAGTAAAATTGCTGGCAAAACCGACAGTAAAGGTGCCGGCAAAGTTGCCGGCAATTTTGCCGGGAACTTTACCGGAAACTTTACTGGCAACTTTACCGGCACATTTACCGGGATCTTTGCCGGCAAATTTACCGGCACCTTTACCTCCAACTTTACTGGCACCTTTACTGGGAACTTTGCTGGCAAATTTACCGGCTACTTTCCTGGCACCTTTACCGGGAACTTTACCGGGAACTTTTCCGGCAACTTTATCCGCAACTTTGCTGGCAACTTTACTGGGAACTTTTCCGGCAACTTTACCGGGAACTTTTCCGGCAACTTTGCCGGAAACTTTACTGGCAACTTTACCGAAACCTTTACCGGGATCTTTTCCGGCAACTTTACCGGAAGTTGACTGGCAACTTTACCGGAAACTTTACCGGAAACTTGACCAGCAACTTTACCGGCAACTTTACCAAAACCTTTACCGGGATCTTTTCCGGCACCTTTACCGGCACCTTTACTGGGAACTTTGCCAGCAAATTTACCGGCTATTTTCCCGTCACCTTTACTGGGAAGTTTGCCGGCAACTTTACTGGGAACTTTGCCGGCAAATTTACCGGGAACTTTGCTGGCAACTTAACCGGGAACTTATCCGGCAACTTTACCCTCAACTTTGCTGGGAACTTTGCCTGTAACTTTACCAGGAACTATGCCAGCAACTTTACCAAGAACTTTGTTGGCAACTTTACCGGGAACTTTGCCGGAAACTTAACCCGAAACTTTGCCGGCAACTTTACCGGAAACTTGACTGGCAACTTTACCGGCACCTTTACCGGGATCTTTTCCGGCAAATTTACCGGCAACTTTACTGGGAACTTTACCGGCAACTTTTCTGGCAATTTTACCAGAAACTTTACTGGCAACTTTTCTGGCAACTTTACCGGCAACTTTGCCGCAAACTTTCCCTGTAACTTTACCAGCAACTTTACCGGCAACTTTTTCCGGCAACTTTACCGGGAACTTTACCGGCACCTTTACTGGGAATTTTGCCGGCAAATTTACTGGCTACTTTCCCGGCACCTTTACCGGGAACTTTGCCGGGAACTTTGCTGACAACTTTACCGGGAACTTTTCTGGCAACTTTACCGGGAACTTTTCCGGCAACTTAACCGGGAACTTATCCAGCAACTTAGCCGGGAACTTTTCCGGGAACTTAGCCAGGAACTTTACTTGCAACTTTACCCACAACTTTGCCAGGAACTTTGCCTGCAACTTTACCAGGAACTTTGCTGGCAACTTTACCGAGAACTTTGTCGGCAACTTTACCGAGAACTTTGCCGGCAACTTTACCTGCAACTTTGCTGGGAACTTTTCCAGGAAACTTTACTGGCAACTTTACCGGCACCTTTACCGGGATCTTTGCCGGCAACTTTACCGGCACCTTTACCGCCAACTTTACCGGCACCTTTATTGGGAACTTTGCCACCAAATTTACCGCCTACTTTCCCAGCACCTTTACCGGGAACTTTACTGGGATCTTTTCCGGCAACTTTTCCAGCAACTTTACCAGCAACTTTGCCGGCAACTTTACTGGGATCTTTTCCGGCAACTTTTCCAGCAACTTTACCAGCAACTTTGCCGGCAATTTTGCCGGGAACTTTGCCGGCAACTTTACCGGGAACTATGCCGGCACCTTTACTGTCGGTTTTGCCAGCAATTTTACTGGAAACTTTGCTGCAAAGATGGTTGTTCTTCTGGAAGGTTCTCCTCTCTCCACAGCGAAACGGGGCAGCTCTTTCAGAGTGAACATCGGGATTTTGGTCACTTCCCTTGCCTTCTCCCCCGTTCACTCAGTTTGGCCTGGTGATTGTAAACTTCTTCCTTTTTACGGATGATGCAGGTCACAGTGCTCATTGGAACCTTTAATGCTTCAGACATTTTTCTGTATCCTTCCCCGATCAGTTTCTCTATACAATGCTGTCTGAGGTCTACAGAAAATTCCTTAGACTTCATGGCTTAGTTTGTGCAACTTTCCTGGCAACATTATTGGGAACTTTGTTGGCAACTTTACCGGGAACTTTGCCGGCAACTTTACCCAAAACTTTGCCGGGAACTTTTCCGGCAACTTTACCGGAAACTTTACTGGCAACTTTACCGGCACATTTACCGGGATCTTTGCCGGCAAATTTACCGGCACCTTTACCTCCAACTTTACTGGCACCTTTACTGGGAACTTTGCTGGCAAATTTACTGGCTACTTTCCTGGCACATTTACCGGGAACTTTACCGGGAACTTTTTCCGGCAACTTTATCCGCAACTTTGCTGGCAACTTTACTGGGAACTTTTCCGGCAACTTTACCGGGAACTTTGCCGGCAACTTTACCCGCAACTTTGCCGGAAACTTTACTGGCAACTTTACCGAAACCTTTACCGGGATCTTTTCCGGCAACTTTACCGGAAGTTGACTGGCAACTTTACCGGAAACTTTACCGGAAACTTGACCAGCAACTTTACCGGGAACTTTACCGGAAACTTGACTGGCAACTTTACCGAAACCTTTACCGGGATCTTTTCCGGCAACTTTACCGGCACCTTTACTGGGAACTTTGCCGGCAAATTTACCGGCTATTTTCCCGGCACCTTTACTGGGAAGTTTTCCGGCAACTTTACTAGGAACTTTGCCGGCAAATTTACCGGGAATTTTGCTGGCAACTTAACCGGGAACTTATCCAGCAACTTTAACGGCAACTTAGCCAGGAACTTTACTTGCAACTTTACCCACAACTTTGCCAGGAACTTTGCCTGCAACTTTACCGGGAACTTTGCCGGAAACTTACCCCACAACTTTTCCGGCAACTTTACCGGAAACTTGACTGGCAACTTTACCGGCACCTTTACTAGGATCTTTTCCGCCAACTTTACCATCAACTTTACTGGCACCTTTACCGGGAACTTTACCGGCAACTTTACCGGCACCTATACTGGAAACTTTGCTGGCAAATTTACCAGCTACTTTCCCGGCACCTTTACTGGCAACTTTACCAAGAACTTTGTCGGCAACTTTACCGGGAACTTTGCCGCAACTTTACCCGCTACTTTGCCGGGAACTTTACTGAGAACTTTGCCGGCAACTTTACCTGCAACTTTACCGGGAACTTTACCGGGATCTTTTCCGGCAACTTTACCGGGAACTTTGCTGTCAACTTTACCAGCAACTTTACCGAGAACTTTTCTGGCAACTTTACTGGCAACTTTACCCGCAACTTTACCGGGAACTTAGCTGGCAACTTTACCGGGAACTTTGCTGTCAACTTTACCAGCAACTTTACTGAGAACTTTTCTGGCAACTTTACTGGCAACTTTACCCACAACTTTACCGGGAACTTAGCTGGCAACTTTACTGGGAACTTTTCCGGCAACTTTACTGGCAACTTCACCCGCAACTTTGCCAGCAACTTTTCCGGCAACTTTACCCACAACTTTACCCGCAACTTTTCCGGCAACTTTACCGGCTACTTTATCGGTAATTTTGCCGGCAGCTTTGCTGGCAACTTTACTGGCAACTTTACCGGCAACTTTACCAGGAACTTTTCCGGCAACGTTACCGGCAACTTTGTTGGGAACTTTGCCGGGAACTTTTCCAGCAACTTTGCTGGCAACTTTACCCAGAACTTTGCCAGCAATTTTGCCAGCAACTTTACCCGCAACTTTTCCAGCAACTTTACCCACAACTTTGCCGGTAACTTTTCCGCCAACTTTGCCAGGAAATTTGCCAGGAACTTTGCCGACAACTTTGTTGGGAACTTTGCCGGCAACTTTTCCAGCAATTTTACCAGGAACTTTACCGGCAACTTTGCCAGCGACTTTACCGGCAACTTTGCCGAGAACTTTGCCTGTAACTTTACCGGGAACTTTACCGGCAACTTTGCTGGCAACTTTACTGGGAACTATTCTGGCAACTTTGCCGGGATCTTTTCCGGCAAATTTACCGGCACCTTTACCAGGAACTTTACCGGCACCCAACTGGGAAATTTGCCGGCAAATTTACCGTCTACTTTCCCAGCACCTTTACCGGGAACTTTGCCGGCAACTTTACCCGCAACTTTGCCGGGAACTTTACCGGGAACTTTTCCGGCAACTTAACCAGGTACTTTTCTGGCAACTTTAAAGGCAACTTAGCCGGGAACTTAGCCAGGAACTTTACTTGCAACTTTAACCGCAACTTTGCCGGGAACTTTGCCTGCAACTTTACCAGGAACATTGACAGCAACTTTACCAAGAACTTTGTTGGCAACTTTACCGGGAACTTTGCCAGCAACTTTACCCGCTACTTTGCCGGGAACACTTTGCCGGGAACTTTACCGGGATCTTTTCTGGCAACTTTACTGGGAACTTTGTTGTCAACTTTACCGGCAACTTTACAGAGAACTTTTCTGGCAACTTTACCGGGAACTTTTCCGGCAACTTTTCCGGCAACTTTTCCCCGGAACTTTGCCAGCAATTTTCCGGCAACTTTACCCGCAACTTTTCCAGCAACTTTACCTGCAACTTTACTGGGAACTTTTCCGGCAACTTTTCGGGGAAACTTTGCCGGCAGCATTACCGGCAACTTTGCAGGGAACTTTTCCGGCAACTTTGCCAGCTACTTTGACAGAAACCTTACCGGCAATTTTCCGGCAACTTTACCGGTGACTTTTCTGGCAACTTTACCGGGAACTTAGCAGGCAACTTTACTGGGAACTTTTCCGGCAACTTTACTGGCAACTCTACCCACAACTTTGCCAGCAACTTTGCCGGAAACGTTCCCAGCAATTTTTCCGGCAACTTTACCCACAACTTTACCGGGAACTTTTCCGACAACTTTACCGGGGACTTTGCTGGCAACTTTACCGGGAAACTTTGCCGGCAGCTTTACCGGCAACTTTGCCAGGAACTTTGCCAGCTACTTTGGCGGAAACTTTACCGGCAATTTTCCAGCAACTTTACCGGCGACTTTGCTGGCAACCTTACCAGGAACTTCCAGCAACTTTATCGGGAACTTTACCGGCAACTTTACAGAGAACTTTTCTGGCAACTTTACCGAGAACTTTTCCAGCAACTTTACCGGGAATTTTGCCGGCAACTTTATCAGGAACTTTGCCGGCAATTTTACCGAGAACTTTGTCAGCAACTTTACTGGGAACTTTACCCGCAACTTTGCCGGCAACTTGACTGGCAACTTTCCTGGCACCTTTACCGGGATCTTTGCCGGCAACTTTACTGGCACCTTTACTGGCAACTTTACCAGCACCTTTACTGGGAACTTTGCCGGCAAATTTACCGGCTACTTTCCTGGCACCTTTACCGGGAACTTTACCGTGAACTTTTCTGGCAACTTTATCCGCAACTTTGCCGGGAACTTTGCCGGCAACTTTACCGGAAACTTTTCCGGCAACTTTACCGGGAACTTTTCCGGCAACTTTACCAGCAACTTTGCCGGGAAATTTGCTGGAAACTTTACCGCCACCTTTACTGGCGGTTTTGCCAGCAATTTTACCGGAAACTTTGCTGCAAAGATGGTTGTTTTTCTGGAAGGTTCTCCTCTCTTGACAGCGAAATGCTGCAGCTCTTTCAGAGTGAACATCGGGATTTTGGTCATTTCCCTTGCCTTCTCCCCCGTTCACTCAGTTTGGCCTGGTGATTGTAAACTTCTTCCTTTTTACGGATGGTGGAGGTCACAGTGCTCATTGGAACCTTTAATGCTTCAGACATTTTTCTGTATCCTTCCCCCGATCAGTTTCTCTATACAATGCTGTCTGAGGTCTACAGAAAATTCCTTAGACTTCATGGCTTAGTTTGTGCAACTTTCCCGGCAACATTATCGGGAACTTTGTTGGCAACTTTACCAGGAACTTTGCCGGCAACTTTACCCAAAACTTTGCCGGGAACTTTTCCGGCAACTTTACCGGAAACTTTACTGGCAACTTTACCGGCACATTTACCGGGATCTTTGCCGGCAAATTTACCGGCACCTTTACCTCCAACTTTACTGGCACCTTTACTGGGAACTTTGCTGGCAAATTTACCGGCTACTTTCCTGGCACCTTTACCGGGAACTTTTCCGGCAACTTTATCCGCAACTTTGCTGGCAACTTTACTGGGAACTTTTCCGGCAACTTTACCGGGAACTTTGCCGGCAATTTTACCCGCAACTTTGCCGGAAACTTTACTGGCAACTTTACCGAAACCTTTACCGGGATCTTTTCCGGCAACTTTACCGGAAGTTGACTGGCAACTTTACCGGAAACTTTACCGGAAACTTGACCAGCAACTTTACCGGCAACTTTACCGGGAACTTTACCGGAAACTTGACTGGCAACTTTACCGAAACCTTTACCGGGATCTTTTCCGGCAACTTTACCGGCACCTTTACTGGGAACTTTGCCGGCAAATTTACCGGCTATTTTCCCGGCACCTTTACTGGGAAGTTTTCCGGCAACTTTACTGGGAACTTTGCCGGCAAATTTACCGGGAACTTTGCCCAGCAAATTTACCAGGAATTTTGCTGGCAACTTAACCGGGAACTTATCCGGCAACTTTAACGGCAACTTAGCCGGGAACTTTTCTGGGAACTTAGCCAGGAACTTTACTTGCAACTTTACCCACAACTTTGCCGGGAACTTTGCCTGCAACTTTACCGGGAACTTTGCCGGAAACTTACCCCACAACTTTTCCGGCAACTTTACCGGAAACTTGACTGGCAACTTTACCGGCACCTTTACTAGGATCTTTTCCGCCAACTTTACCGTCAGCTTTACTGGCACCTTTACCGGGAACTTTACCGGCAACTTTACCGGCACCTATACTGGAAACTTTGCTGGCAAATTTACCAGCTACTTTCCCGGCACCTTTACTGGCAACTTTACCCACAACTTTGCCAGGAACTTTGCCGGCAACTTTACTGGGAACTTTACAAGGAACTTTGCAGGGAACTTTTCCAGCAACTTTACCCGCTACTTTGCCGGGAACTTTACTGAGAACTTTGCCGGCAACTTTACCCGCAACTTTGCCAGGAACTTAGCCGGGAACTTTACCGGGATCTTTTCCGGCAACTTTACTGGGAACTTTGCCGTCAACTTTACAGAGAACTTTTCTGGCAACTTTACCAGGAACTTTTCCGGCAACTTTGCTGGCAACTTTTCCCCGGAACTTTACCCACAACTTTACCCGCAACTTTCCCGGCAACTTTACGAGCAACTTTACCGGGAACTTTTCCAGCAACTTTTCGGGGAAACTTTGCTGGCAACTTTGCCAGCTACTTTGATGGAAACTTTACAGGCAATTTTCCGGCAACTTTACCGGCAACTTTTCCGGCAACTTTACCGGGAACTTAGCCGGCAACTTTACCGGGAACTTTTCCGGCAACTTTACTGGCAACTCTACCCGCAACTTTGCCAGCAACTTTGCTGGAAACATTCCTGGCAATTTTTCCGGCAACTTTACCCACAACTTTACCCGCAACTTTTCCAGCAACTTTACCGGCTACTTTATTGGCAATTTTGCCAGCAGCTTTGCTGGCAACTTTACCGGCAACTTTACCTGGAACTTTTCCGGCAACTTTGTTGGGAATTTTGGCAGGAACTTTTCCGGCAACTTTGCTGGCAACTTTACCCGGAACTTTGCCAGCAATTTTGCCAGCAACTTTACCCGCAACTTTTCCGGCAACTTTACCCACAACTTGCCGGTAACTTTGCCGGCAACTTTGCCAGAAAATTTGCCAGGAACTTTGCTGACAACTTTGTTGGGAACTTTGCCGGGAACTTTTCCGGCAACTTTTCCGGCAATTTTACCAGGAACTTTACCGGCAACTTTGCCGGCGACTTTACCGTCAAATTTGCCGAGAACTTTGCCTGTGACTTTACCGGGAACTTTACCGGCAACTTTACTGGCAACTTTACCGGGAACTATTCCGGCAACTTTATCAACAACTTTGCCGGGATCTTTTCCGGCAACTTTACCGGCACCTTTACCGGGAACTTTACCCGCAACTTTACTGGGAACTTTTCCAGCAACTTTTTGGGGAAACTTTGCTGGCAGCATTACCAGCAACTTTGCCGGGAACTTTTCCGGCAACTTTGCCAGCTACTTTGACGGAAACTTTACAGGCAATTTTCTGGCAACTTTACCGGCGACTTTTCTGGCAACTTTTCTGGCAACTTTACCGGGAACTTAGCCGGCAACTTTACCGGGAACTTTTCTGGCAACTTTACTGGCAACTCTACCCGCAACTTTGCCAGCAACTTTTCTGGCAACTTTACCCACAACTTTACCCGCAACTTTTCCGGCAACTTTACCGGCTACTTTATCGGCAACTTTGTTGGGAACTTTGCCGGGAACTTTTCCGGCAACTTTGCTGGCAACTTTACCCAGAACTTTGCCAGCAATTTTGCCAGCAACTTTACCCGCAACTTTTCCGGCAACTTTACCCACAACTTTGCTGGTAACTTTGCCGGCAACTTTGCCAGGAAATTTGCCAGGAACTTTGCGGACAACTTTGTTGGGAACTTTGCCGGCAACTTTGCCAGGAAATTTGCCAGGAACTTTGCCGACAACTTTGTTGGGAACTTTGCCGGCAACTTTTCCAGCAATTTTACCAGGAACTTTACCGGCGACTTTACCGGCAACTTTGCCGAGAACTTTGCCTGTAACTTTACTGGGAACTTTACCGGCAACTTCGCCGGGAACTTTGCTGGCAACTTTACTGGCAACTTTACCGGGAACTATTCTGGCAACTTTACCGGGATCTTTTCCAGCAACTTTACCGGCACCTTTACCGGGAACTTTACTGGCACCCAACTGGGAACTTTGCCGGCAAATTTACTGTCTACTTTCCCGGCACCTTTACCGGGAACTTTACTGGGAACTTTGCTGGCAACTTTACCCGCAACTTTGCCGGGAACTTTGCCGGGAACTTTACCAGGAACTTTGCCGGAAACTTATCCAGGTACTTTTCTGGCAACTTTAACAGCAACTTAGCCGGGAACTTAGCCAGGAACTTTACTTGCAACTTTACCCGCAACTTTGCCAGGAACTTTGCCCGCAACTTTACCAGGAACTTTGCCGGCAACTTTACCAAGAACTTTGTCGGCAACTTTACCGGGAACTTTGCCGCAACTTTACCCGCTACTTTGCCGGGAACTTTACTGAGAACTTTTCCGGCAACTTTACCTGCAACTTTACCGGGAACTTTACCGGGATCTTTTCCGGCAACTTTACCGGGAACTTTGCTGTCAACTTTACCAGCAACTTTACCGAGAACTTTTCTGGCAACTTTACTGGCAACTTTACCTGCAACTTTACTGGGAACTTAGCTGGCAACTTTACCGGGAACTTTTCTGGCAACTTTACTGGCAACTCTACCCGCAACTTTGCCAGCAACTTTTCCGGCAACTTTACCCACAACTTTACCCGCAACTTTTCCGGCAACTTTACCGGCTACTTTATCGGTAATTTTGCCGGCAGCTTTGCTGGCAACTTTACCAGCAACTTTACCAGGAACTTTTCCGGCAACTTTACCGGCAACTTTGTTGGGAACTTTGCCAGGAACTTTTCCGGCAACTTTGCTGGCAACTTTACCTGGAACTTTGCCAGCAATTTTGCCAGCAACTTTACCCACAACTTTGCCGGTAACTTTTCCGGCAACTTTGCCAGGAAATTTGCCAGGAACTTTGCCGACAACTTTGTTGGGAACTTTGCCGGCAACTTTTCCAGCAATTTTACCAGGAACTTTACCGGCAACTTTGCCAGCGACTTTACCGGCAACTTTGCCAAGAACTTTGCCTGTAACTTTACCGGGAACTTTGTTGTCAACTTTACTGGCAACTTTACCGGGAACTATTCTGGCAACTTTGCCGGGATCTTTTCCGGCAAATTTACCGGCACCTTTACCGGGAACTTTACCGGCACCCAACTGGGAACTTTGCCGGCAAATTTACCGTCTACTTTCCCGGCACCTTTACCGGGAACTTTGCCGGCAACTTTACCCGCAACTTTGCCGGGAACTTTTCCGGCAACTTAACCAGGTACTTTTCTGGCAACTTTAAAGGCAACTTAGCCGGGAACTTAGCCAGGAACTTTACTTGCAACTTTACCCGCAACTTTGCCGGGAACTTTGCCTGCAACTTTACCAGGAACTTTGACAGCAACTTTACCAAGAACTTTGTTGGCAACTTTACCGGGAACTTTGCCAGCAACTTTACCCGCTACTTTGCCGGGAACTTTACCGAGAACGTTGCCGGCAACTTTACCCGCAACTTTTCCAGCAACTTTACCCGCAACTTTACCGGGAACTTTTCCGGCAACTTTTCGGGGAAACTTTGCCGGCAGCATTACCGGCAACTTTGCAGGGAACTTTGCCGGCAACTTTGCTAGCTACTTTGGCGGAAACCTTACTGGCAATTTTCCGGCAACTTTACCGGCGACTTTTCTGGCAACTTTACCGGGAACTTAGCCGGCAACTTTACTGGGAACTTTTCCGGCAACTTTACTGGCAACTCTACCTGCAACTTTGCCAGCAACTTTGCCGGAAACGTTCCCGGCAATTTTTCCGGCAACTTTACCCACAACATTACCGGGAACTTTTCCGACAACTTTACCGGGGACTTTGCTGGCAACTTTACCGGGAAACTTTGCCGGCAGCTTTACTGGCAACTTTGCCAGGAACTTTGCCGGCAACTTTGCTAGCTACTTTGGCGGAAACTTTACTGGCAATTTTCCGGCAACTTTACCAGCACCTTTACTGGGAACTTTGCCGGCAAATTTACTGGCTACTTTCCTGGCACCTTTACCGGGAACTTTACCATGAACTTTTCCGGCAACTTTATCCGCAACTTTGCCGGGAACTTTGCCGGCAACTTTACCGGAAACTTTTCCGGCAACTTTACCGGGAACTTTTCCGGCAACTTTACCAGCAACTTTGCCGGGAAATTTGCTGGAAACTTTACCGGCGGTTTTGCCAGCAATTTTACCGGAAACTTTGCTGCAAAGATGGTTGTTTTTCTGGAAGGTTCTCCTCTCTCGACAGCAAAACGCTGCAGCTCTTTCAGAGTGAACATTGGGATTTTGGTCACTTCCCTTGCCTTCTCCCCCGTTCACTCAGTTTGGCCTGGTGATTGTAAACTTCTTCCTTTTTACGGATGATGGAGGTCACAGTGCTCATTGGAACCTTTAATGCTTCAGACATTTTTCTGTATCCTTCCCCCGATCAGTTTCTCTATACAATGCTGTCTGAGGTCTACAGAAAATTCCTTAGACTTCATGGCTTAGTTTGTGCAACTTTCCTGGCAACATTATCGGGAACTTTGTTGGCAACTTTACCGGGAACTTTGCCGGCAACTTTACCCAAAACTTTGCCGGGAACTTTTCCGGCAACTTTACCGGAAACTTTACTGGCAACTTTACCGGCACATTTACCGGGATCTTTGCCGGCAAATTTACCGGCACCTTTACCTCCAACTTTACTGGCACCTTTACTGGGAACTTTGCTGGCAAATTTACCGGCTACTTTCCTGACACCTTTACCGGGAACTTTACCGGGAACTTTTCCGGCAACTTTATCCGCAACTTTGCTGGCAACTTTACTGGGAACTTTTCCGGCAACTTTACCGGGAACTTTGCCGGCAACTTTACCCGCAACTTTGCCGGAAACTTTACTGGCAACTTTACCGAAACCTTTACCGGGATCTTTTCCGGCAACTTTACCGGAAGTTGACTGGCAACTTTACCGGAAACTTTACCGGAAACTTGACCAGCAACTTTACCGGCAACTTTACCGGCAACTTTACCAAAACCTTTACCGGGATCTTTTCCGGCACCTTTACCGGCACCTTTACTGGGAACTTTGCCGGCAAATTTACCGGCTATTTTCCCGTCACCTTTACTGGGAAGTTTGCCGGCAACTTTACTGGGAACTTTGCCGGCAAATTTACCGGGAACTTTGCCGGCAAATTTACCGGGAACTTTGCTGGCAACTTAACCGGGAACTTATCCGGCAACTTTACCCTCAACTTTGCCGGGAACTTTGCCTGCAACTTTACCAGGAACTATGCCAGCAACTTTACCAAGAACTTTGTTGGCAACTTTACCGGGAACTTTGCCGGAAACTTAACCCGAAACTTTGCCGGCAACTTTACCGGAAACTTGACTGGCAACTTTACCGGCACCTTTACCGGGATCTTTTCTGGCAAATTTACCGGCAACTTTACCGGGAACTTTACCGGCAACTTTTCTGGCAATTTTACCAGAAACATTACTGGCAACTTTTCTGGCAACTTTACCGGCAACTTTGCCGCAAACTTTCCCTGTAACTTTACCAGCAACTTTACCGGCAACTTTTTCCGGGAACTTTACCGGCACCTTTACTGGGAATTTTGCCGGCAAATTTACTGGCTACTTTCCCGGCACCTTTACCGGGAACTTTGCCGGGAACTTTGCTGGCAACTTTACCGGGAACTTTTCTGGCAACTTTACCGGGAACTTTTCCGGCAACTTAACCGGGAACTTATCCAGCAACTTAGCCGGGAACTTTTCTGGGAACTTAGCCAGGAACTTTACTTGCAACTTTACCCACAACTTTGCCAGGAACTTTGCCTGCAACTTTACCAGGAACTTTGCTGGCAACTTTACCGAGAACTTTGTCAGCAACTTTACCGAGAACTTTGCCGGCAACTTTACCTGCAACTTTACCTGCAACTTTACCGGCACCTTTATTGGGAACTTTGCCACCAAATTTACTGCCTACTTTCCCGGCACCTTTACCGGGAACTTTTCCGGCAACTTTATCCGCAACTTTTCCGGCAACTTTACTGGGATCTTTTCCGGCAACTTTTCCAGCAACTTTACCAGCAACTTTGCCGGCAATTTTGCCGGGAACTTTACCGGGAACTATGCCGGCAACTTTTCCGGCAACTTTGCCGGCACCTTTACTGTCGGTTTTGCCAGCAATTTTACTGGAAACTTTGCTGCAAAGATGGTTGTTCTTCTGGAAGGTTCTCCTCTCTCCACAGCGAAACGGGGCAGCTCTTTCAGAGTGAACATCGGGATTTTGGTCACTTCCCTTGCCTTCTCCCCCGTTCACTCAGTTTGGCCTGGTGATTGTAAACTTCTTCCTTTTTACGGATGATGCAGGTCACAGTGCTCATTGGAACCTTTAATGCTTCAGACATTTTTCTGTATCCTTCCCCCGATCAGTTTCTCTATACAATGCTGTCTGAGGTCTACAGAAAATTCCTTAGACTTCATGGCTTAGTTTGTGCAACTTTCCCGGCAACATTATCGGGAACTTTGTTGGCAACTTTGCCAGCAACTTTACCCAAAACTTTGCCGGGAACTTTTCCGGCAACTTTACCGGAAACTTTACTGGCAACTTTACCGGCACATTTACCGGGATCTTTGCCGGCAAATTTACCGGCACCTTTACCTCCAACTTTACTGGCACCTTTACTGGGAACTTTGCTGGCAAATTTAACGGCTACTTTCCTGGCACATTTACCGGGAACTTTACCGGGAACTTTTCCGGCAACTTTATCCGCAACTTTGCTGGCAACTTTACTGTGAACTTTTCCGGCAACTTTACCGGGAACTTTGCCGGCAACTTTACCCGCAACTTTGCCGGAAACTTTACTGGCAACTTTACCGAAACCTTTACCAGGATCTTTTCCGGCAACTTTACCGGAAGTTGACTGGCAACTTTACCGGAAACTTTACCGGAAACTTGACCAGCAACTTTACCGGGAACTTTACCGGAAACTTGACTGGCAACTTTACCGAAACCTTTACCGGGATCTTTTCTGGCAACTTTACCGGCACCTTTACTGGGAACTTTGCCGGCAAATTTACCGGCTATTTTCCCGGCACCTTTACTGGGAAGTTTTCCGGCAACTTTACTGGGAACTTTGCCGGCAAATTTACCAGGAACTTTGCCGGCAAATTTACCGGGAATTTTGCTGGCAACTTAACCGGGAACTTATCCGGCAACTTTAACGGCAACTTAGCCAGGAACTTTACTTGCAACTTTACCCACAACTTTGCCAGGAACTTTGCCTGCAACTTTACCGGGAACTTTGCCGGAAACTTACCCCACAACTTTTCCGGCAACTTTACCGGAAACTTGACTGGCAACTTTACCGGCACCTTTACTAGGATCTTTTCCGCCAACTTTACCATCAACTTTACTGGCACCTTTACCGGGAACTTTACCGGCAACTTTACCGGCACCTATACTGGAAACTTTGCTGGCAAATTTACCAGCTACTTTCCCGGCACCTTTACTGGCAACTTTACCCACAACTTTGCCAGGAACTTTGCCGGCAACTTTACCGGGAACTTTACCAGGAACTTTGCAGGGAACTTTTCCAGCAACTTTACCCGCTACTTTGCCGGGAACTTTACTGAGGACTTTGCCGGCAACTTTTCTCGCAACTTTGCCAGGAACTTAGCCGGGAACTTTACCGGGATCTTTTCCGGCAACTTTACTGGGAACTTTGCCGTCAACTTTACCGGCAACTTTACAGAGAACTTTTCTGGCAACTTTACCAGGAACTTTTCCGGCAACTTTGCTGGCAACTTTTCCCCGGAACTTTACCCACAACTTTACCTGCAACTTTCCCGGCAACTTTACAAGCAACTTTACCGGGAACTTTTCCAGCAACTTTTCGGGGAAACTTTGCTGGCAACTTTGCCAGCTACTTTGATGGAAACTTTACAGGCAATTTTCCGGCAACTTTACCGGCGACTTTTCCGGCAACTTTTCCGGCAACTTTACCGGGAACTTAGCCGGCAACTTTACCGGGAACTTTTCCGGCAACTTTACTGGCAACTCTACCCGCAACTTTGCCAGCAACTTTGCTGGAAACATTCCTGGCAATTTTTCCGGCAACTTTACCCACAACTTTACCCGCAACTTTTCCAGCAACTTTACCGGCTACTTTATCTGCAATTTTGCCAGCAGCTTTGCTGGCAACTTTACCGGCAACTTTACCTGGAACTTTTCCGGCAACTTTGTTGGGAATTTTGGCGGGAACTTTTCCGGCAACTTTGCTGGCAACTTTGCCAGCAATTTTGCCAGCAACTTTACCCGCAACTTTTCCGGCAACTTTACCCACAACTTGCCGGTAACTTTGCCGGCAACTTTGCCAGAAAATTTGCCAGGAACTTTGCTGACAACTTTGTTGGGAACTTTGCCGGGAACTTTCCCGGCAACTTTTCCGGCAATTTTACCAGGAACTTTACCGGCAACTTTGCCAGCGACTTTACCGTCAAATTTGCCAAGAACTTTGCCTGTAACTTTACCGGGAACTTTACCGGCAACTTTACCGGGAACTATTCCGGCAACTTTATCAACAACTTTGCCGGGATCTTTTCCGGCAACTTTACCGGCACCTTTACCGGGAACTTTACCCGCAACTTTACTGGGAACTTTTCCAGCAACTTTTTGGGGAAACTTTGCTGGCAGCATTACCAGCAACTTTGCCGGGAACTTTGCCGGCAACTTTGCCAGCTACTTTGACGGAAACTTTACAGGCAATTTTCCGGCAACTTTACCGGCGACTTTTCCGGCAACTTTTCTGGCAACTTTACCGGGAACTTAGCCGGCAACTTTACCGGGAACTTTTCCGGCAACTTTACTGGCAACTCTACCCGCAACTTTGCCAGCAACTTTTCTGGCAACTTTACCCACAACTTTACCCGCAACTTTTCCGGCAACTTTACCGGCTACTTTATCAGCAACTTTGTTGGGAACTTTGCCGGGAACTTTTCCGGCAACTTTGCTGGCAACTTTACCCAGAACTTTGCCAGCAATTTTGCCAGCAACTTTACCCGCAACTTTTCCGGCAACTTTACCCACAACTTTGCTGGTAACTTTGCCGGCAACTTTGCCAGGAAATTTGCCAGGAACTTTGCGGACAACTTTGTTGGGAACTTTGCCGGCAACTTTGCCAGGAAATTTGCCAGGAACTTTGCCGACAACTTTGTTGGGAACTTTGCCGGCAACTTTTCCAGCAATTTTACCAGGAACTTTACCGGCGACTTTACCGGCAACTTTGCCGAGAACTTTGCCTGTAACTTTACTGGGAACTTTACCGGCAACTTTGCCGGGAACTTTGCTGGCAACTTTACTGGCAACTTTACCGGGAACTATTCTGGCAACTTTACCAGGATCTTTTCCGGCAACTTTACCGGCACCTTTACCGGGAACTTTACTGGCACCCAACTGGGAACTTTGCCGGCAAATTTACTGTCTACTTTCCCGGCACCTTTACCGGGAACTTTACTGGGAACTTTGCTGGCAACTTTACCCGCAACTTTGCCGGGAACTTTGCCGGGAACTTTACCAGGAACTTTGCCGGCAACTTATCCGGGTACTTTTCTGGCAACTTTAACAGCAACTTAGCCGGGAACTTAGCCAGGAACTTTACTTGCAACTTTACCCGCAACTTTGCCAGGAACTTTGCCTGCAACTTTACCAGGAACTTTGCCGGCAACTTTACCAAGAACTTTGTCAGCAACTTTACCGGGAACTTTGCCGCAACTTTACCCGCTACTTTGCCGGGAACTTTACTGAGAACTTTTCGCCGGCAACTTTACCTGCAACTTTACCGGGAACTTTACCGGGATCTTTTCCGGCAACTTTACCGGGAACTTTGCTGTCAACTTTACCAGCAACTTTACCGAGAACTTTTCTGGCAACTTTACTGGCAACTTTACCTGCAACTTTACCGGGAACTTTTCTGGCAACTTTACTGGCAACTCTACCCGCAACTTTGCCAGCAACTTTTCCGGCAACTTTACCCGCAACTTTTCCGGCAACTTTACCGGCTACTTTATCTGTAATTTTGCCGGCAGCTTTGCTGGCAACTTTACCAGCAACTTTACCAGGAACTTTTCCGGCAACTTTACCGGCAACTTTGTTGGGACCTTTGCCGGGAACTTTTCCGGCAACTTTGCTGGCAACTTTACCTGGAACTTTGCCAGCAATTTTGCCAGCAACTTTACCCGCAACTTTTCCAGCAACTTTACCCACAACTTTGCCGGTAACTTTTCCGCCAACTTTGCCAGGAAATTTGCCAGGAACTTTGCCGACAACTTTGTTGGGAACTTTGCCGGCAACTTTTCCAGCAATTTTACCAGGAACTTTACCGGCAACTTTGCCAGCGACTTTACCGGCAACTTTGCCGAGAACTTTGCCTGTAACTTTACCGGGAACTTTACCGGCAACTTTGCTGGCAACTTTACTGGGAACTATTCTGGCAACTTTGCCGGGATCTTTTCCGGCAAATTTACCGGCACCTTTACCAGGAACTTTACCGGCACCCAACTGGGAAATTTGCCGGCAAATTTACCGTCTACTTTCCCGGCACCTTTACCGGGAACTTTGCCGGCAACTTTACCCGCAACTTTGCCGGGAACTTTACCGGGAACTTTTCCGGCAACTTAACCAGGTACTTTTCTGGCAACTTTAAAGGCAACTTAGCCGGGAACTTAGCCAGGAACTTTACTTGCAACTTTAACCGCAACTTTGCCGGGAACTTTGCCTGCAACTTTACCAGGAACATTGACAGCAACTTTACCAAGAACTTTGTTGGCAACTTTACCGGGAACTTTGCCAGCAACTTTACCCGCTACTTTGCCGGGAACACTTTGCCGGGAACTTTACCGGGATCTTTTCTGGCAACTTTACTGGGAACTTTGTTGTCAACTTTACCGGCAACTTTACAGAGAACTTTTCTGGCAACTTTACCGGGAACTTTTCTGGCAACTTTTCCGGCAACTTTTCCCCGGAACTTTGCCAGCAATTTTCCGGCAACTTTACCCGCAACTTTTCCAGCAACTTTACCCGCAACTTTACCGGGAACTTTTCCGGCAACTTTTCGGGGAAACGTTGCCGGCAGCATTACCGGCAACTTTGCAGGGAACTTTTCCGGCAACTTTGCCAGCTACTTTGACAGAAACCTTACCGGCAATTTTCCGGCAACTTTACCGGCGACTTTTCTGGCAACTTTACCGGGAACTTAGCAGGCAACTTTACTGGGAACTTTTCCGGCAACTTTACTGGCAACTCTACCCACAACTTTGCCGGAAACGTTCCCGGCAATTTTTCCGGCAACTTTACCCACAACTTTACCGGGAACTTTTCCGACAACTTTACCGGGGACTTTGCTGGCAACTTTACCGGGAAACTTTGCCGGCAGCTTTACCGGCAACTTTGCCAGGAACTTTGCCAGCTACTTTGGCGGAAACTTTACCGGCAATTTTCCGGCAACTTTACCGGCGACTTTGCTGGCAACCTTACCAGGAACTTCCAGCAACTTTATCGGGAACTTTACCGGCAACTTTACAGAGAACTTTTCTGGGAACTTTACCGAGAACTTTTCCAGCAACTTTACCGGGAATTTTGCCGGCAACTTTATCAGGAACTTTGCCGGCAATTTTACCGAGAACTTTGTCGGCAACTTTACTGGGAACTTTACCCGCAACTTTACCAGGAACTTTTCCGGCAACTTTGCTGGCAACTTTTCCCCGGAACTTTACCCACAACTTTACCTGCAACTTTCGCGGCAACTTTACAAGCAACTTTACCGGGAACTTTTCCAGCAACTTTTCGGGGAAACTTTGCTGGCAACTTTGCCAGCTACTTTGATGGAAACTTTACAGGCAATTTTCCGGCAACTTTACCGGCGACTTTTCCGGCAACTTTTCCGGCAACTTTACTGGGAACTTAGCCGGCAACTTTACCGGGAACTTTTCCGGCAACTTTACTGGCAACTCTACCCGCAACTTTGCCAGCAACTTTGCTGGAAACATTCCTGGCAATTTTTCCGGCAACTTTACCCACAACTTTACCCGCAACTTTTCCAGCAACTTTACCAGCTACTTTATCGGCAATTTTGCCAGCAGCTTTGCTGGCAACTTTACCGGCAACTTTACCTGGAACTTTTCCGGCAACTTTGTTGGGAATTTTGGCGGGAACTTTTCCGGCAACTTTGCTGGCAACTTTGCCAGCAATTTTGCCAGCAACTTTACCCGCAACTTTTCTGGCAACTTTACCCACAACTTGCCGGTAACTTTGCCGGCAACTTTGCCAGAAAATTTGCCAGGAACTTTGCTGACAACTTTGTTGGGAACTTTGCCGGGAACTTTCCCGGCAACTTTTCCGGCAATTTTACCAGGAACTTTACCGGCAACTTTGCCAGCGACTTTACCGTCAAATTTGCCAAGAACTTTGCCTGTAACTTTACCGGGAACTTTACCGGCAACTTT
Source organism: Rana muscosa (assembly GCA_029206835.1). Classification (NCBI taxonomy): domain Eukaryota; kingdom Metazoa; phylum Chordata; class Amphibia; order Anura; family Ranidae; genus Rana; species Rana muscosa. Next base: position 388,100 of record JARGYO010000248.1, on the reverse strand, counting down.
ACCGGGAACTATTCCGGCAACTTTATCAACAACTTTGCCGGGATCTTTTCCGGCAACTTTACCGGCACCTTTACCGGGAACTTTACCCGCAACTTTACTGGGAACTTTTCCAGCAACTTTTTGGGGAAACTTTGCTGGCAGCATTACCAGCAACTTTGCCGGGAACTTTGCCGGCAACTTTGCCAGCTACTTTGACGGAAACTTTACAGGCAATTTTCCGGCAACTTTACCGGTGACTTTTCCGGCAACTTTTCTGGCAACTTTACCGGGAACTTAGCCGGCAACTTTACCGGGAACTTTTCCGGCAACTTTACTGGCAACTCTACCCGCAACTTTGCCAGCAACTTTTCTGGCAACTTTACCCACAACTTTACCCGCAACTTTTCCGGCAACTTTACCGGCTACTTTATCGGCAACTTTGTTGGGAACTTTGCCGGGAACTTTTCCGGCAACTTTGCTGGCAACTTTACCCAGAACTTTGCCAGCAATTTTGCCAGCAACTTTACCCGCAACTTTTCCGGCAACTTTACCCACAACTTTGCTGGTAACTTTGCCGGCAACTTTGCCAGGAAATTTGCCAGGAACTTTGCGGACAACTTTGTTGGGAACTTTGCCGGCAACTTTGCCAGGAAATTTGCCAGGAACTTTGCCGACAACTTTGTTGGGAACTTTGCCGGCAACTTTTCCAGCAATTTTACCAGGAACTTTACCAGCGACTTTACCGGCAACTTTGCCGAGAACTTTGCCTGTAACTTTACTGGGAACTTTACCGGCAACTTTGCCGGGAACTTTGCTGGCAACTTTACTGGCAACTTTACCGGGAACTATTCTGGCAACTTTACCAGGATCTTTTCTGGCAACTTTACCGGCACCTTTACCGGGAACTTTACTGGCACCCAACTGGGAACTTTGCCGGCAAATTTACTGTCTACTTTCCCGGCACCTTTACCGGGAACTTTACTGGGAACTTTGCTGGCAACTTTACCCGCAACTTTGCCGGGAACTTTGCCGGGAACTTTACCAGGAACTTTGCCGGCAACTTATCCGGGTACTTTTCTGGCAACTTTAACAGCAACTTAGCCGGGAACTTAGCCAGGAACTTTACTTGCAACTTTACCCGCAACTTTGCCAGGAACTTTGCCTGCAACTTTACCAGGAACTTTGCCGGCAACTTTACCAAGAACTTTGTCAGCAACTTTACCGGGAACTTTGCCGCAACTTTACCCGCTACTTTGCCGGGAACTTTACTGAGAACTTTGCCGGCAACTTTACCTGCAACTTTACCGGGAACTTTACCGGGATCTTTTCCGGCAACTTTACCGGGAACTTTGCTGTCAACTTTACCAGCAACTTTACCGAGAACTTTTCTGGCAACTTTACTGGCAACTTTACCTGCAACTTTACCGGGAACTTAGCTGGCAACTTTACCGGGAACTTTTCTGGCAACTTTACTGGCAACTCTACCCGCAACTTTGCCAGCAACTTTTCCGGCAACTTTACCCACAACTTTACCCGCAACTTTTCCGGCAACTTTACCGGCTACTTTATCTGTAATTTTGCCGGCAGCTTTGCTGGCAACTTTACCAGCAACTTTACCAGGAACTTTTCCGGCAACTTTACCGGCAACTTTGTTGGGAACTTTGCCGGGAACTTTTCCGGCAACTTTGCTGGCAACTTTACCTGGAACTTTGCCAGCAATTTTGCCAGCAACTTTACCCGCAACTTTTCCAGCAACTTTACCCACAACTTTGCCGGTAACTTTTCCGCCAACTTTGCCAGGAAATTTGCCAGGAACTTTGCCGACAACTTTGTTGGGAACTTTGCCGGCAACTTTTCCAGCAATTTTACCAGGAACTTTACCGGCAACTTTGCCAGCGACTTTACCGGCAACTTTGCCGAGAACTTTGCCTGTAACTTTACCGGGAACTTTACCGGCAACTTTGCTGGCAACTTTGCTGGCAACTTTACTGGGAACTATTCTGGCAACTTTGCCGGGATCTTTTCCGGCAAATTTACCGGCACCTTTACCAGGAACTTTACCGGCACCCAACTGGGAAATTTGCCGGCAAATTTACCGTCTACTTTCCCGGCACCTTTACCGGGAACTTTGTCGGCAACTTTACCCGCAACTTTGCCGGGAACTTTACCGGGAACTTTTCCGGCAACTTAACCAGGTACTTTTCTGGCAACTTTAAAGGCAACTTAGCCGGGAACTTAGCCAGGAACTTTACTTGCAACTTTAACCGCAACTTTGCCGGGAACTTTGCCTGCAACTTTACCAGGAACATTGACAGCAACTTTACCAAGAACTTTGTTGGCAACTTTACCGGGAACTTTGCCAGCAACTTTACCCGCTACTTTGCCGGGAACACTTTGCCGGGAACTTTACCGGGATCTTTTCTGGCAACTTTACTGGGAACTTTGTTGTCAACTTTACCGGCAACTTTACAGAGAACTTTTCTGGCAACTTTACCGGGAACTTTTCTGGAAACTTTTCCGGCAACTTTTCCCCGGAACTTTGCCAGCAATTTTCCGGCAACTTTACCCGCAACTTTTCCAGCAACTTTACCCGCAACTTTACCGGGAACTTTTCCGGCAACTTTTCGGGGAAACGTTGCCGGCAGCATTACCGGCAACTTTGCAGGGAACTTTTCCGGCAACTTTGCCAGCTACTTTGACAGAAACCTTACCGGCAATTTTCCGGCAACTTTACCGGCGACTTTTCTGGCAACTTTACCGGGAACTTAGCAGGCAACTTTACTGGGAACTTTTCCGGCAACTTTACTGGCAACTCTACCCACAACTTTGCCAGCAACTTTGCCGGAAACGTTCCCGGCAATTTTTCCGGCAACTTTACCCACAACTTTACCGGGAACTTTTCCGACAACTTTACCGGGGACTTTGCTGGCAACTTTACCGGGAAACTTTGCCGGCAGCTTTACCGGCAACTTTGCCAGGAACTTTGCCAGCTACTTTGGCGGAAACTTTACCGGCAATTTTCCGGCAACTTTACCGGCGACTTTGCTGGCAACCTTACCAGGAACTTCCAGCAACTTTATCGGGAACTTTACCGGCAACTTTACAGAGAACTTTTCTGGCAACTTTACCGAGAACTTTTCCAGCAACTTTACCGGGAATTTTGCCGGCAACTTTATCAGGAACTTTGCCGGCAATTTTACCGAGAACTTTGTCGGCAACTTTACTGGGAACTTTACCCGCAACTTTGCCGGGAACTTTACTGGCAACTTGACTGGCAACTTTACCGGCAACTTGACTGGCACCTTTACCGGGATCTTTGCCGGCAACTTTACTGGCACCTTTACCGGCAACTTTACCAGCACCTTTACTGGGAACTTTGCCGGCAAATTTACCGGCTACTTTCCTGGCACCTTTACCGGGAACTTTACCGTGAACTTTTCTGGCAACTTTATCCGCAACTTTGCCGGGAACTTTGCCGGCAACTTTACCGGAAACTTTTCCGGCAACTTTACCGGGAACTTTTCCGGCAACTTTACCAGCAACTTTGCCGGGAAATTTGCTGGAAACTTTACCGCCACCTTTACTGGCGGTTTTGCCAGCAATTTTACCGGAAACTTTGCTGCAAAGATGGTTGTTTTTCTGGAAGGTTCTCCTCTCTCGACAGCGAAACGCTGCAGCTCTTTCAGAGTGAACATCGGGATTTTGGTCACTTCCCTTGCCTTCTCCCCCGTTCACTCAGTTTGGCCTGGTGATTGTAAACGTCTTCCTTTTTACGGATGATGCAGGTCACAGTGCTCATTGGAACCTTTAATGCTTCAGACATTTTTCTGTATCCTTCCCCCGATCAGTTTCTCTATACAATGCTGTCTGAGGTCTACAGAAAATTCCTTAGACTTCATGGCTTAGTTTGTGCAACTTTCCCGGCAACATTATCGGGAACTTTGTTGGCAACTTTACCAGGAACTTTGCCGGCAACTTTACCCAAAACTTTGCCGGGAACTTTTCCGGCAACTTTACCTCCAACTTTACTGGCACCTTTACTGGGAACTTTGCTGGCAAATTTACCGGCTACTTTCCTGGCACCTTTACTGGGAACTTTTCCGGCAACTTTATCCGCAACTTTGCTGGCAACTTTACTGGGAACTTTTCCGGCAACTTTACCGGGAACTTTGCCGGCAACTTTACCCGCAACTTTGCCGGAAACTTTACTGGCAACTTTACCGAAACCTTTACCGGGATCTTTTCCGGCAACTTTACCGGAAGTTGACTGGCAACTTTACCGGAAACTTTATCGGAAACTTGACCAGCAACTTTACCGGCAACTTTACCGGGAACTTTACCGGAAACTTGACTGGCAACTTTACCGAAACCTTTACCGGGATCTTTTCCGGCAACTTTACCGGCACCTTTACTGGGAACTTTGCCGGCAAATTTACCGGCTATTTTCCCGGCACCTTTACTGGGAAGTTTTCCGGCAACTTTACTGGGAACTTTGCCGGCAAATTTACCGGGAACTTTGCCCAGCAAATTTACCAGGAATTTTGCTGGCAACTTAACCGGGAACTTATCCGGCAACTTTAACGGCAACTTAGCCGGGAACTTTTCTGGGAACTTAGCCAGGAACTTTACTTGCAACTTTACCCACAACTTTGCCGGGAACTTTGCCTGCAACTTTACCGGGAACTTTGCCGGAAACTTACCCCACAACTTTTCCGGCAACTTTACCGGAAACTTGACTGGCAACTTTACCGGCACCTTTACTAGGATCTTTTCCGCCAACTTTACCGTCAGCTTTACTGGCACCTTTACCGGGAACTTTACCGGCAACTTTACCGGCACCTATACTGGAAACCTTGCTGGCAAATTTACCAGCTACTTTCCCGGCACCTTTACTGGCAACTTTACCCACAACTTTGCCAGGAACTTTGCCGGCAACTTTACTGGGAACTTTACAAGGAACTTTGCAGGGAACTTTTCCAGCAACTTTACCCGCTACTTTGCCGGGAACTTTACTGAGAACTTTGCCGGCAACTTTACCCGCAACTTTGCCAGGAACTTAGCCGGGAACTTTACCGGCACCTTTACCGGGAACTTTACTGGGAACTTTGCCGTCAACTTTACCGGCAACTTTACAGAGAACTTTTCTGGCAACTTTACCAGGAACTTTTCCGGCAACTTTGCTGGCAACTTTTCCCCGGAACTTTACCCACAACTTTACCCGCAACTTTCCCAGCAACTTTACGAGCAACTTTACCGGGAACTTTTCCAGCAACTTTTCGGGGAAACTTTGCTGGCAACTTTGCCAGCTACTTTGATGGAAACATTACAGGCAATTTTCCGGCAACTTTACCGGCGACTTTTCCGGCAACTTTACCGGGAACTTAGCCGGCAACTTTACCGGGAACTTTTCCGGCAACTTTACTGGCAACTCTACCCGCAACTTTGCCAGCAACTTTGCTGGAAACATTCCTGGCAATTTTTCCGGCAACTTTACCCACAACTTTACCCGCAACTTTTCCAGCAACTTTACCGGCTACTTTATCGGCAATTTTGCCAGCAGCTTTGCTGGCAACTTTACCGGCAACTTTACCTGGAACTTTTCCGGCAACTTTGTTGGGAATTTTGGCAGGAACTTTTCTGGCAACTTTGCTGGCAACTTTACCCGGAACTTTGCCAGCAATTTTGCCAGCAACTTTACCCGCAACTTTTCCGGCAACTTTACCCACAACTTGCCGGTAACTTTGCCGGCAACTTTGCCAGAAAATTTGCCAGGAACTTTGCTGACAACTTTGTTGGGAACTTTGCCGGGAACTTTTCCGGCATCTTTTCCGGCAATTTTACCAGGAACTTTACCGGCAACTTTGCCGGCGACTTTACCGTCAAATTTGCCGAGAACTTTGCCTGTAACTTTACCGGGAACTTTACCGGCAACTTTACTGGCAACTTTACCGGGAACTATTCCGGCAACTTTATCAACAACTTTGCCGGGATCTTTTCCGGCAACTTTACCGGCACCTTTACTGGGAACTTTACCCGCAACTTTACTGGGAACTTTTCCAGCAACTTTTTGGGGAAACTTTGCTGGCAGCATTACCAGCAACTTTGCCGGGAACTTTTCCGGCAACTTTGCCAGCTACTTTGACGGAAACTTTACAGGCAATTTTCCGGCAACTTTACCGGCGACTTTTCTGGCAACTTTTCTGTCAACTCTACCGGGAACTTAGCCGGCAACTTTACCCGGAACTTTTCCGGCAACTTTACTGGCAACTCTACCCGCAACTTTGCCAGCAACTTTTCTGGCAACTTCACCCACAACTTTACCCGCAACTTTTCCGGCAACTTTACCGGCTACTTTATCGGCAACTTTGTTGGGAACTTTGCCGGGAACTTTTCCGGCAACTTTGCTGGCAACTTTACCCAGAACTTTGCCAGCAATTTTGCCAGCAACTTTACCCGCAACTTTTCCGGCAACTTTACCCACAACTTTGCTGGTAACTTTTCCGGCAACTTTGCCAGGAAATTTGCCAGGAACTTTGCGGACAACTTTGTTGGGAACTTTGCCGGCAACTTTGCCAGGAAATTTGCCAGGAACTTTGCCGACAACTTTGTTGGGAACTTTGCCGGCAACTTTTCCAGCAATTTTACCAGGAACTTTACCGGCGTCTTTACCGGCAACTTTGCCGAGAACTTTGCCTGTAACTTTACTGGGAACTTTACCGGCAACTTTGCCGGGAACTTTGCTGGCAACTTTACTGGCAACTTTACCGGGAACTATTCTGGCAACTTTACCGGGATCTTTTCCGGCAACTTTACCGGCACCTTTACCGGGAACTTTACTGGCACCCAACTGGGAACTTTGCCGGCAAATTTACTGTCTACTTTCCCGGCACCTTTACCGGGAACTTTACTGGGAACTTTGCTGGCAACTTTACCCGCAACTTTGCCGGGAACTTTGCCGGGAACTTTACCAGGAACTTTGCCGGAAACTTATCCAGGTACTTTTCTGGCAACTTTAACAGCAACTTAGCCGGGAACTTAGCCAGGAACTTTACTTGCAACTTTACCCGCAACTTTGCCAGGAACTTTGCCTGCAACTTTACCAGGAACTTTGCCGGCAACTTTACCAAGAACTTTGTCGGCAACTTTACCGGGAACTTTGCCGCAACTTTACCCGCTACTTTGCCGGGAACTTTACTGAGAACTTTTCCGGCAACTTTACCTGCAACTTTACCGGGAACTTTACCGGGATCTTTTCCGGCAACTTTACCGGGAACTTTGCTGTCAACTTTACCAGCAACTTTACCGAGAACTTTTCTGGCAACTTTACTGGCAACTTTACCTGCAACTTTACCGGGAACTTAGCTGGCAACTTTACCGGGAACTTTTCTGGCAACTTTACTGGCAACTCTACCCGCAACTTTGCCAGCAACTTTTCCGGCAACTTTACCCACAACTTTACCCGCAACTTTTCCGGCAACTTTACCGGCTACTTTATCGGTAATTTTGCCGGCAGCTTTGCTGGCAACTTTACCAGCAACTTTACCAGGAACTTTTCCGGCAACTTTACCGGCAACTTTGTTGGGAACTTTGCCAGGAACTTTTCCGGCAACTTTGCTGGCAACTTTACCTGGAACTTTGCCAGCAATTTTGCCAGCAACTTTACCCACAACTTTGCCGGTAACTTTTCCGGCAACTTTGCCAGGAAATTTGCCAGGAACTTTGCCGACAACTTTGTTGGGAACTTTGCCGGCAACTTTTCCAGCAATTTTACCAGGAACTTTACCGGCAACTTTGCCAGCGACTTTACCGGCAACTTTGCCAAGAACTTTGCCTGTAACTTTACCGGGAACTTTACCGGGAACTTTGCTGGCAACTTTACTGGCAACTTTACCGGGAACTATTCTGGCAACTTTGCCGGGATATTTTCCGGCAAATTTACCGGCACCTTTACCGGGAACTTTACCGGCACCCAACTGGGAACTTTGCCGGCAAATTTACCGTCTACTTTCCCGGCACCTTTACCGGGAACTTTGCCGGCAACTTTACCCGCAACTTTGCCGGGAACTTTTCCGGCAACTTAACCAGGTACTTTTCTGGCAACTTTAAAGGCAACTTAGCCGGGAACTTAGCCAGGAACTTTACTTGCAACTTTACCCGCAACTTTGCCGGGAACTTTGCCTGCAACTTTACCAGGAACTTTGACAGCAACTTTACCAAGAACTTTGTTGGCAACTTTACCGGGAACTTTGCCAGCAACTTTACCCGCTACTTTGCCGGGAACTTTACCGAGAACGTTGCCGGCAACTTTACCCGCAACTTTTCCAGCAACTTTACCCGCAACTTTACCGGGAACTTTTCCGGCAACTTTTTGGGGAAACTTTGCCGGCAGCATTACCGGCAACTTTGCAGGGAACTTTGCCGGCAACTTTGCTAGCTACTTTGGCGGAAACCTTACTGGCAATTTTCCGGCAACTTTACCGGCGACTTTTCTGGCAACTTTACCGGGAACTTAGCCGGCAACTTTACTGGGAACTTTTCCGGCAACTTTACTGGCAACTCTACCTGCAACTTTGCCAGCAACTTTGCCGGAAACGTTCCCGGCAATTTTTCCGGCAACTTTACCCACAACTTTACCGGGAACTTTTCCGACAACTTTACCGGGGACTTTGCTGGCAACTTTACCGGGAAACTTTGCCGGCAGCTTTACTGGCAACTTTGCCAGGAACTTTGCCGGCAACTTTGCTAGCTACTTTGGCGGAAACTTTACCGGCAATTTTCCGGCAACTTTACCAGCACCTTTACTGGGAACTTTGCCGGCAAATTTACTGGCTACTTTCCTGGCACCTTTACCGGGAACTTTACCATGAACTTTTCCGGCAACTTTATCCGCAACTTTGCCGGGAACTTTGCCGGCAACTTTACCGGAAACTTTTCCGGCAACTTTACCGGGAACTTTTCCGGCAACTTTACCAGCAACTTTGCCGGGAAATTTGCTGGAAACTTTACCGCCACCTTTACTGGCGGTTTTGCCAGCAATTTTACCGGAAACTTTGCTGCAAAGATGGTTGTTTTTCTGGAAGGTTCTCCTCTCTCGACAGCAAAACGCTGCAGCTCTTTCAGAGTGAACATTGGGATTTTGGTCACTTCCCTTGCCTTCTCCCCCGTTCACTCAGTTTGGCCTGGTGATTGTAAACGTCTTCCTTTTTACGGATGATGGAGGTCACAGTGCTCATTGGAACCTTTAATGCTTCAGACATTTTTCTGTATCCTTCCCCCGATCAGTTTCTCTATACAATGCTGTCTGAGGTCTACAGAAAATTCCTTAGACTTCATGGCTTAGTTTGTGCAACTTTCCTGGCAACATTATCGGGAACTTTGTTGGCAACTTTACCGGGAACTTTGCCGGCAACTTTACCCAAAACTTTGCCGGGAACTTTTCCGGCAACTTTACCGGAAACTTTACTGGCAACTTTACCGGCACATTTACCGGGATCTTTGCCGGCAAATTTACCGGCACCTTTACCTCCAACTTTACTGGCACCTTTACTGGGAACTTTGCTGGCAAATTTACCGGCTACTTTCCTGACACCTTTACCGGGAACTTTACCGGGAACTTTTCCGGCAACTTTATCCGCAACTTTGCTGGCAACTTTACTGGGAACTTTTCCGGCAACTTTACCGGGAACTTTGCCGGCAACTTTACCCGCAACTTTGCCGGAAACTTTACTGGCAACTTTACCGAAACCTTTACCGGGATCTTTTCCGGCAACTTTACCGGAAGTTGACTGGCAACTTTACCGGAAACTTTACCGGAAACTTGACCAGCAACTTTACTGGCAACTTTACCGGCAACTTTACCAAAACCTTTACCGGGATCTTTTCCGGCACCTTTACCGGCACCTTTACTGGGAACTTTGCCGGCAAATTTACCGGCTATTTTCCCGTCACCTTTACTGGGAAGTTTGCCGGCAACTTTACTGGGAACTTTGCCGGCAAATTTACCGGGAACTTTGCCGGCAAATTTACCGGGAACTTTGCTGGCAACTTAACCGGGAACTTATCCGGCAACTTTACCCTCAACTTTGCCGGGAACTTTGCCTGCAACTTTACCAGGAACTATGCCAGCAACTTTACCAAGAACTTTGTTGGCAACTTTACCGGGAACTTTGCCGGAAACTTAACCCGAAACTTTGCCGGCAACTTTACCGGAAACTTGACTGGCAACTTTACCGGCACCTTTACCGGGATCTTTTCCGGCAAATTTACCGGCAACTTTACCAGGAACTTTACCGGCAACTTTTCTGGCAATTTTACCAGAAACATTACTGGCAACTTTTCTGGCAACTTTACCGGCAACTTTGCCGCAAACTTTCCCTGTAACTTTACCAGCAACTTTACCGGCAACTTTTCCCGGCAACTTTACCGGGAACTTTACCGGCACCTTTACTGGGAATTTTGCCGGCAAATTTACTGGCTACTTTCCCGGCACCTTTACCGGGAACTTTGCCGGGAACTTTGCTGGCAACTTTACCGGGAACTTTTCTGTCAACTTTACCGGGAACTTTTCCGGCAACTTAACCGGGAACTTATCCAGCAACTTAGCCGGGAACTTTTCTGGGAACTTAGCCAGGAACTTTACTTGCAACTTTACCCACAACTTTGCCAGGAACTTTGCCTGCAACTTTACCAGGAACTTTGCTGGCAACTTTACCGAGAACTTTGTCAGCAACTTTACCGAGAACTTTGCCGGCAACTTTACCTGCAACTTTACCGCCAACTTTACCGGCACCTTTATTGGGAACTTTGCCACCAAATTTACCGCCTACTTTCCCGGCACCTTTACCGGGAACTTTTCCGGCAACTTTATCCGCAACTTTTCTGGCAACTTTACTGGGATCTTTTCCGGCAACTTTTCCAGCAACTTTACCAGCAACTTTGCCGGCAATTTTGCCGGGAACTTTGCCGGCAACTTTACCGGGAACTATGCCGGCAACTTTTCCGGCAACTTTGCCGGCACCTTTACTGTCGGTTTTGCCAGCAATTTTACTGGAAACTTTGCTGCAAAGATGGTTGTTCTTCTGGAAGGTTCTCCTCTCTCCACAGCGAAACGGGGCAGCTCTTTCAGAGTGAACATCGGGATTTTGGTCACTTCCCTTGCCTTCTCCCCCGTTCACTCAGTTTGGCCTGGTGATTGTAAACTTCTTCCTTTTTACGGATGATGCAGGTCACAGTGCTCATTGGAACCTTTAATGCTTCAGACATTTTTCTGTATCCTTCCCCCGATCAGTTTCTCTATACAATGCTGTCTGAGGTCTACAGAAAATTCCTTAGACTTCATGGCTTAGTTTGTGCAACTTTCCCGGCAACATTATCGGGAACTTTGTTGGCAACTTTGCCGGCAACTTTACCCAAAACTTTGCCGGGAACTTTTCCGGCAACTTTACCGGAAACTTTACTGGCAACTTTACCGGCACATTTACCGGGATCTTTGCCGGCAAATTTACTGGCACCTTTACCTCCAACTTTACTGGCACCTTTACTGGGAACTTTGCTGGCAAATTTACCGGCTACTTTCCTGGCACATTTACCGGGAACTTTACCGGGAACTTTTCCGGCAACTTTATCCGCAACTTTGCTGGCAACTTTACTGTGAACTTTTCTGGCAACTTTACCGGGAACTTTGCCGGCAACTTTACCCGCAACTTTGCCGGAAACTTTACTGGCAACTTTACCGAAACCTTTACCGGGATCTTTTCCGGCAACTTTACCGGAAGTTGACTGGCAACTTTACCGGAAACTTTACCGGAAACTTGACCAGCAACTTTACCGGGAACTTTACCGGAAACTTGACTGGCAACTTTACCGAAACCTTTACCAGGATCTTTTCCGGCAACTTTACCGGCACCTTTACTGGGAACTTTGCCGGCAAATTTACTGGCTATTTTCCCGGCACCTTTACTGGGAAGTTTTCCGGCAACTTTACTGGGAACTTTGCTGGCAAATTTACCAGGAACTTTGCCGGCAAATTTACCGGGAATTTTGCTGGCAACTTAACCGGGAACTTATCCGGCAACTTTAACGGCAACTTAGCCAGGAACTTTACTTGCAACTTTACCCACAACTTTGCCAGGAACTTTGCCTGCAACTTTACCGGGAACTTTGCCGGAAACTTACCCCACAACTTTTCCGGCAACTTTACCGGAAACTTGACTGGCAACTTTACCGGCACCTTTACTAGGATCTTTTCCGCCAACTTTACCATCAACTTTACTGGCACCTTTACCGGGAACTTTACCGGCAACTTTACCGGCACCTATACTGGAAACTTTGCTGGCAAATTTACCAGCTACTTTCCCGGCACCTTTACTGGCAACTTTACCAAGAACTTTGTCGGCAACTTTACCGGGAACTTTGCCGCAACTTTACCCGCTACTTTGCCGGGAACTTTACTGAGAACTTTGCCGGCAACTTTACCTGCAACTTTACCGGGAACTTTACCGGGATCTTTTCCGGCAACTTTACCGGGAACTTTGCTGTCAACTTTACCAGCAACTTTACCGAGAACTTTTCTGGCAACTTTACTGGCAACTTTACCCACAACTTTACCGGGAACTTAGCTGGCAACTTTACCGGGAACTTTGCTGTCAACTTTACCAGCAACTTTACCGAGAACTTTTCTGGCAACTTTACTGGCAACTTTACCCGCAACTTTACCGGGAACTTAGCTGGCAACTTTACCGGGAACTTTTCCGGCAACTTTACTGGCAACTTCACCCGCAACTTTGCCAGCAACTTTTCCGGCAACTTTACCCACAACTTTACCCGCAACTTTTCTGGCAACTTTACCGGCTACTTTATCGGTAATTTTGCCGGCAGCTTTGCTGGCAACTTTACCGGCAACTTTACCAGGAACTTTTCCGGCAACGTTACCGGCAACTTTGTTGGGAACTTTGCCGGGAACTTTTCCAGCAACTTTGCTGGCAACTTTACCCAGAACTTTGCCAGCAATTTTGCCAGCAACTTTACCCGCAACTTTTCCAGCAACTTTACCCACAACTTTGCCGGTAACTTTTCCGCCAACTTTGCCAGGAAATTTGCCAGGAACTTTGCTGACAACTTTGTTGGGAACTTTGCCGGCAACTTTTCCAGCAATTTTACCAGGAACTTTACCGGCAACTTTGCCAGCGACTTTACCGGCAACTTTGCCGAGAACTTTGCCTGTAACTTTACCGGGAACTTTACCGGCAACTTTGCTGGCAACTTTACTGGCAACTTTACCGGGAACTATTCTGGCAACTTTGCCGGGATCTTTTCCGGCAAATTTACCGGCACCTTTACCAGGAACTTTACCGGCACCCAACTGGGAACTTTGCCGGCAAATTTACCGTCTACTTTCCCGGCACCTTTACCGGGAACTTTGCCGGCAACTTTACCCGCAACTTTGCCGGGAACTTTACCGGGAACTTTTCCGGCAACTTAACCAGGTACTTTTCTGGCAACTTTAAAGGCAACTTAGCCGGGAACTTAGCCAGGAACTTTACTTGCAACTTTACCCGCAACTTTGCCGGGAACTTTGCCTGCAACTTTACCAGGAACATTGACAGCAACTTTACCAAGAACTTTGTTGGCAACTTTACCGGGAACTTTGCCAGCAACTTTACCCGCTACTTTGCCGGGAACACTTTGCCGGGAACTTTACCGGGATCTTTTCTGGCAACTTTACTGGGAACTTTGTTGTCAACTTTACCGGCAACTTTACAGAGAACTTTTCTGGCAACTTTACCGGGAACTTTTCTGGCAACTTTTCCGGCAACTTTTCCCCGGAACTTTGCCAGCAATTTTCCGGCAACTTTACCCGCAACTTTTCCAGCAACTTTACCCGCAACTTTACCGGGAACTTTTCCGGCAACTTTTCGGGGAAACGTTGCCGGCAGCATTACCGGCAACTTTGCAGGGAACTTTTCCGGCAACTTTGCCAGCTACTTTGACAGAAACCTTACCGGCAATTTTCCGGCAACTTTACCGGCGACTTTTCTGGCAACTTTACCGGGAACTTAGCAGGCAACTTTACTGGGAACTTTTCCGGCAACTTTACTGGCAACTCTACCCACAACTTTGCCAGCAACTTTGCCGGAAACGTTCCCGGCAATTTTTCCGGCAACTTTACCCACAACTTTACCGGGAACTTTTCCGACAACTTTACCGGGGACTTTGCTGGCAACTTTACCGGGAAACTTTGCCGGCAGCTTTACCGGCAACTTTGCCAGGAACTTTGCCAGCTACTTTGGCGGAAACTTTACCGGCAATTTTCCGGCAACTTTACCGGCGACTTTGCTGGCAACCTTACCAGGAACTTCCAGCAACTTTATCGGGAACTTTACCGGCAACTTTACAGAGAACTTTTCTGGCAACTTTACCGAGAACTTTTCCAGCAACTTTACCGGGAATTTTGCCGGCAACTTTATCAGGAACTTTGCCGGCAATTTTACCGAGAACTTTGTCGGCAACTTTACTGGGAACTTTACCCGCAACTTTGCCGGGAACTTTACTGGCAACTTGACTGGCAACTTTACCGGCAACTTGACTGGCAACTTTCCTGGCACCTTTACCGGGATCTTTGCCGGCAACTTTACTGGCACCTTTACCGGCAACTTTACCAGCACCTTTACTGGGAACTTTGCCGGCAAATTTACCGGCTACTTTCCTGGCACCTTTACCGGGAACTTTACCGTGAACTTTTCTGGCAACTTTATCCGCAACTTTGCCGGGAACTTTGCCGGCAACTTTACCGGAAACTTTTCCGGCAACTTTACTGGGAACTTTTCCGGCAACTTTACCAGCAACTTTGCCGGGAAATTTGCTGGAAACTTTACCGCCACCTTTACTGGCGGTTTTGCCAGCAATTTTACCGGAAACTTTGCTGCAAAGATGGTTGTTTTTCTGGAAGGTTCTCCTCTCTCGACAGCGAAACGCTGCAGCTCTTTCAGAGTGAACATCGGGATTTTGGTCACTTCCCTTGCCTTCTCCCCCGTTCACTCAGTTTGGCCTGGTGATAGTAAACTTCTTCCTTTTTACGGATGGTGGAGGTCACAGTGCTCATTGGAACCTTTAATGCTTCAGACATTTTTCTGTATCCTTCCCCCGATCAGTTTCTCTATACAATGCTGTCTGAGGTCTACAGAAAATTCCTTAGACTTCATGGCTTAGTTTGTGCAACTTTCCCGGCAACATTATCGGGAACTTTGTTGGCAACTTTACCAGGAACTTTGCCGGCAACTTTACCCAAAACTTTGCCGGGAACTTTTCCGGCAACTTTACCGGAAACTTTACTGGCAACTTTACCGGCACATTTACCGGGATCTTTGCCGGCAAATTTACCGGCACCTTTACCTCCAACTTTACTGGCACCTTTACTGGGAACTTTGCTGGCAAATATACCGGCTACTTTCCTGGCACCTTTACCGGGAACTTTTCCGGCAACTTTATCCGCAACTTTGCTGGCAACTTTACTGGGAACTTTTCCGGCAACTTTACCGGGAACTTTGCTGGCAACTTTACCCGCAACTTTGCCGGAAACTTTACTGGCAACTTTACCGAAACCTTTACCGGGATCTTTTCCGGCAACTTTACCGGAAGTTGACTGGCAACTTTACCGGAAACTTTACCGGAAACTTGACCAGCAACTTTACCGGCAACTTTACCGGGAACTTTACCGGAAACTTGACTGGCAACTTTACCGAAACCTTTACCGGGATCTTTTCCGGCAACTTTACCGGCACCTTTACTGGGAACTTTGCCGGCAAATTTACCGGCTATTTTCCCGGCACCTTTACTGGGAAGTTTTCCGGCAACTTTACTGGGAACTTTGCCGGCAAATTTACCGGGAACTTTGCCCAGCAAATTTACCAGGAATTTTGCTGGCAACTTAACCGGGAACTTATCCGGCAACTTTAACGGCAACTTAGCCGCGAACTTTTCTGGGAACTTAGCCAGGAACTTTACTTGCAACTTTACCCACAACTTTGCCGGGAACTTTGCCGGAAACTTTACCGGGAACTTTGCCGGAAACTTACCCCACAACTTTTCCGGCAACTTTACCGGAAACTTGACTGGCAACTTTACCGGCACCTTTACTAGGATCTTTTCCGCCAACTTTACCGTCAGCTTTACTGGCACCTTTACCGGGAACTTTACCGGCAACTTTACCGGCACCTATACTGGAAACCTTGCTGGCAAATTTACCAGCTACTTTCCCGGCACCTTTACTGGCAACTTTACCCACAACTTTGCCAGGAACTTTGCCGGCAACTTTACTGGGAACTTTACAAGGAACTTTGCAGGGAACTTTTCCAGCAACTTTACCCGCTACTTTGCCGGGAACTTTACTGAGAACTTTGCCGGCAACTTTACCCGCAACTTTGCCAGGAACTTAGCCGGGAACTTTACCGGGATCTTTTCCGGCAACTTTACTGGGAACTTTGCCGTCAACTTTACCGGCAACTTTACAGAGAACTTTTCTGGCAACTTTACCAGGAACTTTTCCGGCAACTTTGCTGGCAACTTTTCCCCGGAACTTTACCCACAACTTTACCCGCAACTTTCCCGGCAACTTTACGAGCAACTTTACCGGGAACTTTTCCAGCAACTTTTCGGGGAAACTTTGCTGGCAACTTTGCCAGCTACTTTGATGGAAACTTTACAGGCAATTTTCCGGCAACTTTACCGGCGACTTTTCCGGCAACTTTTCCGGCAACTTTACCGGGAACTTAGCCGGCAACTTTACCGGGAACTTTTCCGGCAACTTTACTGGCAACTCTACCCGCAACTTTGCCAGCAACTTTGCTGGAAACATTCCTGGCAATTTTTCCGGCAACTTTACCCACAACTTTACCCGCAACTTTTCCAGCAACTTTACCGGCTACTTTATCGGCAATTTTGCCAGCAGCTTTGCTGGCAACTTTACCGGCAACTTTACCTGGAACTTTTCCGGCAACTTTGTTGGGAATTTTGGCAGGAACTTTTCTGGCAACTTTGCTGGCAACTTTACCCGGAACTTTGCCAGCAATTTTGCCAGCAACTTTACCCGCAACTTTTCCGGCAACTTTACCCACAACTTGCCGGTAACTTTGCCGGCAACTTTGCCAGAAAATTTGCCAGGAACTTTGCTGACAACTTTGTTGGGAACTTTGCCGGGAACTTTTCCGGCATCTTTTCCGGCAATTTTACCAGGAACTTTACCGGCAACTTTGCCGGCGACTTTACCGTCAAATTTGCCGAGAACTTTGCCTGTAACTTTACCGGGAACTTTACCGGCAACTTTACTGGCAACTTTACCGGGAACTATTCCGGCAACTTTATCAACAACTTTGCCGGGATCTTTTCCGGCAACTTTACCGGCACCTTTACCGGGAACTTTACCCGCAACTTTAATGGGAACTTTTCCAGCAACTTTTTGGGGAAACTTTGCTGGCAGCATTACCAGCAACTTTGCCGGGAACTTTTCCGGCAACTTTGCCAGCTACTTTGACGGAAACTTTACAGGCAATTTTCCGGCAACTTTACCGGCAACTTTTCTGGCAACTTTTCTGTCAACTCTACCGGGAACTTAGCCGGCAACTTTACCGGGAACTTTTCCGGCAACTTTACTGGCAACTCTACCCGCAACTTTGCCAGCAACTTTTCTGGCAACTTTACCCACAACTTTACCCGCAACTTTTCCGGCAACTTTACCGGCTACTTTATCGGCAACTTTGTTGGGAACTTTGCCGGGAACTTTTCCGGCAACTTTGCTGGCAACTTTACCCAGAACTTTGCCAGCAATTTTGCCAGCAACTTTACCCGCAACTTTTCCGGCAACTTTACCCACAACTTTGCTGGTAACTTTGCCGGCAACTTTGCCAGGAAATTTGCCAGGAACTTTGCGGACAACTTTGTTGGGAACTTTGCCGGCAACTTTGCCAGGAAATTTGCCAGGAACTTTGCCGACAACTTTGTTGGGAACTTTGCCGGCAACTTTTCCAGCAATTTTACCAGGAACTTTACCGGCGTCTTTACCGGCAACTTTGCCGAGAACTTTGCCTGTAACTTTACTGGGAACTTTACCGGCAACTTTGCCGGGAACTTTGCTGGCAACTTTACTGGCAACTTTACCGGGAACTATTCTGGCAACTTTACCGGGATCTTTTCCGGCAACTTTACCGGCACCTTTACCGGGAACTTTACTGGCACCCAACTGGGAACTTTGCCGGCAAATTTACTGTCTACTTTCCCGGCACCTTTACCAGGAACTTTACTGGGAACTTTGCTGGCAACTTTACCCGCAACTTTGCCGGGAACTTTGCCGGGAACTTTACCAGGAACTTTGCCGGAAACTTATCCAGGTACTTTTCTGGCAACTTTAACAGCAACTTAGCCGGGAACTTAGCCAGGAACTTTACTTGCAACTTTACCCGCAACTTTGCCAGGAACTTTGCCTGCAACTTTACCAGGAACTTTGCCGGCAACTTTACCAAGAACTTTGTCGGCAACTTTACCGGGAACTTTGCCGCAACTTTACCCGCTACTTTGCCGGGAACTTTACTGAGAACTTTTCCGGCAACTTTACCTGCAACTTTACCGGGAACTTTACCGGGATCTTTTCCGGCAACTTTACCGGGAACTTTGCTGTCAACTTTACCAGCAACTTTACAGAGAACTTTTCTGGCAACTTTACTGGCAACTTTACCTGCAACTTTACCGGGAACTTAGCTGGCAACTTTACCGGGAACTTTTCTGGCAACTTTACTGGCAACTCTACCCGCAACTTTGCCAGCAACTTTTCCGGCAACTTTACCCACAACTTTACCCGCAACTTTTCCGGCAACTTTACCGGCTACTTTATCGGTAATTTTGCCGGCAGCTTTGCTGGCAACTTTACCAGCAACTTTACCAGGAACTTTTCCGGCAACTTTACCGGCAACTTTGTTGGGAACTTTGCCAGGAACTTTTCCGGCAACTTTGCTGGCAACTTTACCTGGAACTTTGCCAGCAATTTTGCCAGCAACTTTACCCACAACTTTGCCGGTAACTTTTCCGGCAACTTTGCCAGGAAATTTGCCAGGAACTTTGCCGACAACTTTGTTGGGAACTTTGCCGGCAACTTTTCCAGCAATTTTACCAGGAACTTTACCGGCAACTTTGCCAGCGACTTTACCGGCAACTTTGCCAAGAACTTTGCCTGTAACTTTACCGGGAACTTTACCGGGAACTTTGCTGGCAACTTTACTGGCAACTTTACCGGGAACTATTCTGGCAACTTTGCCGGGATCTTTTCCAGCAAATTTACCGGCACCTTTACCGGGAACTTTACCGGCACCCAATTGGGAACTTTGCCGGCAAATTTACCGTCTATTTTCCCGGCACCTTTACCGGGAACTTTGCCGGCAACTTTACCCGCAACTTTGCCGGGAACTTTTCCGGCAACTTAACCAGGTACTTTTCTGGCAACTTTAAAGGCAACTTAGCCGGGAACTTAGCCAGGAACTTTACTTGCAACTTTACCCGCAACTTTGCCGGGAACTTTGCCTGCAACTTTACCAGGAACTTTGACAGCAACTTTACCAAGAACTTTGTTGGCAACTTTACCGGGAACTTTGCCAGCAACTTTACCCGCTACTTTGCCGGGAACTTTACCGAGAACGTTGCCGGCAACTTTACCCGCAACTTTTCCAGCAACTTTACCCGCAACTTTATCGGGAACTTTTCCGGCAACTTTTCGGGGAAACTTTGCCGGCAGCATTACCGGCAACTTTGCAGGGAACTTTGCCGGCAACTTTGCCAGCTACTTTGACGGAAACCTTACTGGCAATTTTCCGGCAACTTTACCGGCGACTTTTCTGGCAACTTTACCGGGAACTTAGCCGGCAACTTTACTGGGAACTTTTCCGGCAACTTTACTGGCAACTCTACCTGCAACTTTGCCAGCAACTTTGCCGGAAACGTTCCCGGCAATTTTTCCGGCAACTTTACCCACAACTTTACCGGGAACTTTTCCGACAACTTTACCGGGGACTTTGCTGGCAACTTTACCGGGAAACTTTGCCGGCAGCTTTACCGGCAACTTTGCCAGGAACTTTGCCGGCAACTTTGCTAGCTACTTTGGCGGAAACTTTACCGGCAATTTTCCGGCAACTTTACCAGCACCTTTACTGGGAACTTTGCCGGCAAATTTACTGGCTACTTTCCTGGCACCTTTACCGGGAACTTTACCATGAACTTTTCCGGCAACTTTATCCGCAACTTTGCCGGGAACTTTGCCGGCAACTTTACCGGAAACTTTTCCGGCAACTTTACCGGGAACTTTTCCGGCAACTTTACCAGCAACTTTGCTGGGAAATTTGCTGGAAACTTTACCGCCACCTTTACTGGCGGTTTTGCCAGCAATTTTACCGGAAACTTTTCTGCAAAGATGGTTGTTTTTCTGGAAGGTTCTCCTCTCTCGACAGCAAAACGCTGCAGCTCTTTCAGAGTGAACATTGGGATTTTGGTCACTTCCCTTGCCTTCTCCCCCGTTCACTCAGTTTGGCCTGGTGATTGTAAACTTCTTCCTTTTTACGGATGATGGAGGTCACAGTGCTCATTGGAACCTTTAATGCTTCAGACATTTTTCTGTATCCTTCCCCCGATCAGTTTCTCTATACAATGCTGTCTGAGGTCTACAGAAAATTCCTTAGACTTCATGGCTTAGTTTGTGCAACTTTCCTGGCAACATTATCGGGAACTTTGTTGGCAACTTTACCGGGAACTTTGCCGGCAACTTTACCCAAAACTTTGCCGGGAACTTTTCCGGCAACTTTACCGGAAACTTTACTGGCAACTTTACCGGCACATTTACCGGGATCTTTGCCGGCAAATTTACCGGCACCTTTACCTCCAACTTTACTGGCACCTTTACTGGGAACTTTGCTGGCAAATTTACCGGCTACTTTCCTGACACCTTTACCGGGAACTTTACCGGGAACTTTTCCGGCAACTTTATCCGCAACTTTGCTGGCAACTTTACTGGGAACTTTTCCGGCAACTTTACCGGGAACTTTGCCGGCAACTTTACCCGCAACTTTGCCGGAAACTTTACTGGCAACTTTACCGAAACCTTTACCGGGATCTTTTCCGGCAACTTTACCGGAAGTTGACTGGCAACTTTACCGGAAACTTTACCGGAAACTTGACTAGCAACTTTACCGGCAACTTTACCGGCAACTTTATCAAAACCTTTACCGGGATCTTTTCCGGCACCTTTACCGGCACCTTTACTGGGAACTTTGCCGGCAAATTTACCGGCTATTTTCCCGTCACCTTTACTGGGAAGTTTGCCGGCAACTTTACTGGGAACTTTGCCGGCAAATTTACCGGGAACTTTGCCGGCAAATTTACCGGGAACTTTGCTGGCAACTTAACCGGGAACTTATCCGGCAACTTTACCCTCAACTTTGCCGGGAACTTTGCCTGCAACTTTACCAGGAACTATGCCAGCAACTTTACCAAGAACTTTGTTGGCAACTTTACCGGGAACTTTGCCGGAAACTTAACCCGAAACTTTGCCGGCAACTTTACCGGAAACTTGACTGGCAACTTTACCGGCACCTTTACCGGGATCTTTTCTGGCAAATTTACCGGCAACTTTACCGGGAACTTTACCGGCAACTTTTCTGGCAATTTTACCAGAAACATTACTGGCAACTTTTCTGGCAACTTTACCGGCAACTTTGCCGCAAACTTTCCCTGTAACTTTACCAGCAACTTTACCGGCAACTTTTTCCGGCAACTTTACCGGGAACTTTACCGGCACCTTTACTGGGAATTTTGCCGGCAAATTTACTGGCTACTTTCCCGGCACCTTTACCGGGAACTTTGCCAGGAACTTTGCTGGCAACTTTACCGGGAACTTTTCTGGCAACTTTACCGGGAACTTTTCCGGCAACTTAACCGGGAACTTATCCAGCAACTTAGCCGGGAACTTTTCTGGGAACTTAGCCAGGAACTTTACTTGCAACTTTACCCACAACTTTGCCAGGAACTTTGCCTGCAACTTTACCAGGAACTTTGCTGGCAACTTTACCGAGAACTTTGTCAGCAACTTTACCGAGAACTTTGCCGGCAACTTTACCTGCAACTTTACCGCCAACTTTACCGGCACCTTTATTGGGAACTTTGCCACCAAATTTACCGCCTACTTTCCCGGCACCTTTACCGGGAACTTTTCCGGCAACTTTATCCGCAACTTTTCCAGCAACTTTACTGGGATCTTTTCCGGCAACTTTTCCAGCAACTTTACCAGCAACTTTGCCGGCAATTTTGCCGGGAACTTTACCGGGAACTATGCCGGCAACTTTTCCGGCAACTTTGCCGGCACCTTTACTGTCGGTTTTGCCAGCAATTTTACTGGAAACTTTGCTGCAAAGATGGTTGTTCTTCTGGAAGGTTCTCCTCTCTCCACAGCGAAACGGGGCAGCTCTTTCAGAGTGAACATCGGGATTTTGGTCACTTCCCTTGCCTTCTCCCCCGTTCACTCAGTTTGGCCTGGTGATTGTAAACTTCTTCCTTTTTACGGATGATGCAGGTCACAGTGCTCATTGGAACCTTTAATGCTTCAGACATTTTTCTGTATCCTTCCCCCGATCAGTTTCTCTATACAATGCTGTCTGAGGTCTACAGAAAATTCCTTAGACTTCATGGCTTAGTTTGTGCAACTTTCCTGGCAACATTATCGGGAACTTTGTTGGCAACTTTACCGGGAACTTTGCCGGCAACTTTACCCAAAACTTTGCCGGGAACTTTTCCGGCAACTTTACCGGAAACTTTACTGGCAACTTTACCGGCACATTTACCGGGATCTTTGCCGGCAAATTTACCGGCACCTTTACCTCCAACTTTACTGGCACCTTTACTGGGAACTTTGCTGGCAAATTTACCGGCTACTTTCCTGACACCTTTACCGGGAACTTTACCGGGAACTTTTCCGGCAACTTTATCCGCAACTTTGCTGGCAACTTTACTGGGAACTTTTCCGGCAACTTTACCGGGAACTTTGCCGGCAACTTTACCCGCAACTTTGCCGGAAACTTTACTGGCAACTTTACCGAAACCTTTACCGGGATCTTTTCCGGCAACTTTACCGGAAGTTGACTGGCAACTTTACCGGAAACTTTACCGGAAACTTGACCAGCAACTTTACCGGCAACTTTACCGGCAACTTTACCAAAACCTTTACCGGGATCTTTTCCGGCACCTTTACCGGCACCTTTACTGGGAACTTTGCCGGCAAATTTACCGGCTATTTTCCCGTCACCTTTACTGGGAAGTTTGCCGGCAACTTTACTGGGAACTTTGCCGGCAAATTTACCGGGAACTTTGCCGGCAAATTTACCGGGAACTTTGCTGGCAACTTAACCGGGAACTTATCCGGCAACTTTACCCTCAACTTTGCCGGGAACTTTGCCTGCAACTTTACCAGGAACTATGCCAGCAACTTTACCAAGAACTTTGTTGGCAACTTTACCGGGAACTTTGCCGGAAACTTAACCCGAAACTTTGCCGGCAACTTTACCGGAAACTTGACTGGCAACTTTACCGGCACCTTTACCGGGATCTTTTCTGGCAAATTTACCGGCAACTTTACCGGGAACTTTACCGGCAACTTTTCTGGCAATTTTACCAGAAACATTACTGGCAACTTTTCTGGCAACTTTACCGGCAACTTTGCCGCAAACTTTCCCTGTAACTTTACCAGCAACTTTACCGGCAACTTTTTCCGGCAACTTTACCGGGAACTTTACCGGTACCTTTACTGGGAATTTTGCCGGCAAATTTACTGGCTACTTTCCCGGCACCTTTACCGGGAACTTTGCCGGGAACTTTTCTGGCAACTTTACCGGGAACTTTTCTGGCAACTTTACCGGGAACTTTTCCGGCAACTTAACCGGGAACTTATCCAGCAACTTAGCCGGGAACTTTTCTGGGAACTTAGCCAGGAACTTTACTTGCAACTTTACCCACAACTTTGCCAGGAACTTTGCCTGCAACTTTACCAGGAACTTTGCTGGCAACTTTACCGAGAACTTTGTCAGCAACTTTACCGAGAACTTTGCCGGCAACTTTACCTGCAACTTTACCACCAACTTTACCGGCACCTTTATTGGGAACTTTGCCACCAAATTTACCGCCTACTTTCCCGGCACCTTTACCGGGAACTTTTCCGGCAACTTTATCCGCAACTTTTCCAGCAACTTTACTGGGATCTTTTCCGGCAACTTTTCCAGCAACTTTACCAGCAACTTTGCCGGCAATTTTGCCGGGAACTTTACCGGGAACTATGCCGGCAACTTTTCCGGCAACTTTGCCGGCACCTTTACTGTCGGTTTTGCCAGCAATTTTACTGGAAACTTTGCTGCAAAGATGGTTGTTCTTCTGGAAGGTTCTCCTCTCTCCACAGCGAAACGGGGCAGCTCTTTCAGAGTGAACATCGGGATTTTGGTCACTTCCCTTGCCTTCTCCCCCGTTCACTCAGTTTGGCCTGGTGATTGTAAACTTCTTCCTTTTTACGGATGATGCAGGTCACAGTGCTCATTGGAACCTTTAATGCTTCAGACATTTTTCTGTATCCTTCCCCCGATCAGTTTCTCTATACAATGCTGTCTGAGGTCTACAGAAAATTCCTTAGACTTCATGGCTTAGTTTGTGCAACTTTCCCGGCAACATTATCGGGAACTTTGTTGGCAACTTTGCCGGCAACTTTACCCAAAACTTTGCCGGGAACTTTTCCGGAAACTTTACTGGCAACTTTACCGGCACATTTACCGGGATCTTTGCCGGCAAATTTACCGGCACCTTTACCTCCAACTTTACTGGCACCTTTACTGGGAACTTTGCTGGCAAATTTACCAGCTACTTTCCTGGCACATTTACCGGGAACTTTACCGGGAACTTTTCCGGCAACTTTATCCGCAACTTTGCTGGCAACTTTACTGTGAACTTTTCCGGCAACTTTACCGGGAACTTTGCCGGCAACTTTACCCGCAACTTTGCCGGAAACTTTACTGGCAACTTTACCGAAACCTTTACCAGGATCTTTTCCGGCAACTTTACCGGAAGTTGACTGGCAACTTTACCGGAAACTTTACCGGAAACTTGACCAGCAACTTTACCGGGAACTTTACCGGAAACTTGACTGGCAACTTTACCGAAACCTTTACCGGGATCTTTTCCGGCAACTTTACCGGCACCTTTACTGGGAACTTTGCCGGCAAATTTACCGGCTATTTTCCCGGCACCTTTACTGGGAAGTTTTCCGGCAACTTTACTGGGAACTTTGCCGGCAAATTTACCAGGAACTTTGCCGGCAAATTTACCGGGAATTTTGCTGGCAACTTAACCGGGAACTTATCCGGCAACTTTAACGGCAACTTAGCCAGGAACTTTACTTGCAACTTTACCCACAACTTTGCCAGGAACTTTGCCTGCAACTTTACCGGGAACTTTGCCGGAAACTTACCCCACAACTTTTCCGGCAACTTTACCGGAAACTTGACTGGCAACTTTACCGGCACCTTTACTAGGATCTTTTCCGCCAACTTTACCATCAACTTTACTGGCACCTTTACCGGGAACTTTACCGGCAACTTTACCGGCACCTATACTGGAAACTTTGCTGGTAAATTTACCAGCTACTTTCCCGGCACCTTTACTGGCAACTTTACCAAGAACTTTGTCGGCAACTTTACCGGGAACTTTGCCGCAACTTTACCCGCTATTTTGCCGGGAACTTTACTGAGAACTTTGCCGGCAACTTTACCTGCAACTTTACCGGGAACTTTACCGGGATCTTTTCCAGCAACTTTACTGGGAACTTTGCTGTCAACTTTACCAGCAACTTTACCGAGAACTTTTCTGGCAACTTTACTGGCAACTTTACCCGCAACTTTACCGGGAACTTAGCTGGCAACTTTACCGGGAACTTTGCTGTCAACTTTACCAGCAACTTTACCGAGAACTTTTCTGGCAACTTTACTGGCAACTTTACCCGCAACTTTACCGGGAACTTAGCTGGCAACTTTACTGGGAACTTTTCCGGCAACTTTACTGGCAACTTCACCCGCAACTTTGCCAGCAACTTTTCCGGCAACTTTACCCACAACTTTACCCGCAACTTTTCCGGCAACTTTACCGGCTACTTTATCGGTAATTTTGCCAGCAGCTTTGCTGGCAACTTTACCGGCAACTTTACCGGCAACTTTACCAGGAACTTTTCCGGCAACGTTACCGGCAACTTTGTTGGGAACTTTGCCGGGAACTTTTCCAGCAACTTTGCCAGCAACTTTACCCGCAACTTTTCCAGCAACTTTACCCACAACTTTGCCGGTAACTTTTCCGCCAACTTTGCCAGGAAATTTGCCAGGAACTTTGCCGACAACTTTGTTGGGAACTTTGCCGGCAACTTTTCCAGCAATTTTACCAGGAACTTTACCGGCAACTTTGCCAGCGACTTTACCGGCAACTTTGCCGAGAACTTTGCCTGTAACTTTACCGGGAACTTTACCGGCAACTTTGCTGGCAACTTTACTGGGAACTATTCTGGCAACTTTGCCGGGATCTTTTCCGGCAAATTTACCGGCACCTTTACCAGGAACTTTACCGGCACCCAACTGGGAAATTTGCCGGCAAATTTACCGTCTACTTTCCCGGCACCTTTACCGGGAACTTTGCCGGCAACTTTACCCGCAACTTTGCCAGGAACTTTACCGGGAACTTTTCCGGCAACTTAACCAGGTACTTTTCTGGCAACTTTAAAGGCAACTTAGCCGGGAACTTAGCCAGGAACTTTACTTGCAACTTTACCCGCAACTTTGCCGGGAACTTTGCCTGCAACTTTACCAGGAACATTGACAGCAACTTTACCAAGAACTTTGTTGGCAACTTTACCGGGAACTTTGCCAGCAACTTTACACGCTACTTTGCCGGGAACTTTACCGATAACTTTGCCGGCAACTTTACCCGCAACTTTGCCGGGAACTTTACCAGGATCTTTTCTGGCAACTTTACTGGGAACTTTGTTGTCAACTTTACCGGCAACTTTACAGAGAACTTTTCTGGCAACTTTACCGGGAACTTTTCCGGCAACTTTTCCGGCAACTTTTCCCGGGAACTTTGCCAGCAATTTTCCGGCAACTTTACCCGCAACTTTTCCAGCAACTTTACCCGCAACTTTACCGGGAACTTTTCCGGCAACTTTTCGGGGAAACTTTGCCGGCAGCATTACCGGCAACTTTGCAGGGAACTTTTCCGGCAACTTTGCCAGCTACTTTGACAGAAACCTTACCGGCAATTTTCCGGCAACTTTACCGGCGACTTTTCTGGCAACTTTACCGGGAACTTAGCAGGCAACTTTACTGGGAACTTTTCCGGCAACTTTACTGGCAACTCTACCCACAACTTTGCCAGCAACTTTGCCAGAAACGTTCCCGGCAATTTTTCCGGCAACTTTACCCACAACTTTACCGGGAACTTTTCCGACAACTTTACAGAGAACTTTTCTGGCAACTTTACCGGGAACTTAGCAGGCAACTTTACTGGGAACTTTTCCGGCAACTTTACTGGCAACTCTACCCACAACTTTGCCAGCAACTTTGCCAGAAACGTTCCCGGCAATTTTTCCGGCAACTTTACCCACAACTTTACCGGGAACTTTTCCGACAACTTTACCGGGGACTTTGCTGGCAACTTTACCGGGAAACTTTGCCGGCAGCTTTACCGGCAACTTTGCCAGGAACTTTGCCGGCAACTTTGCTAGCTACTTTGGCGGAAACTTTACCGGCAATTTTACGGCAACTTTACCAGCACCTTTACTGGGAACTTTGCCGGCAAATTTACTGGCTACTTTCCTGGCACCTTTACCGGGAACTTTACCATGAACTTTTCCGGCAACTTTATCCGCAACTTTGCCGGGAACATTGCCGGCAACTTTACCGGAAACTTTTCCGGCAACTTTACCAGCAACTTTGCCGGGAAATTTGCTGGAAACTTTACCGCCACCTTTACTGTCGGTTTTGCCAGCAATTTTACTGGAAACTTTGCTGCAAAGATGGTTGTTCTTCTGGAAGGTTCTCCTCTCTCCACAGCGAAACGGGGCAGCTCTTTCAGAGTGAACATCAGGATTTTGGTCACTTCCCTTGCCTTCTCCCCCGTTCACTCAGTTTGGCCTGGTGATTGTAAACGTCTTCCTTTTTACGGATGATGGAGGTCACAGTGCTCATTGGAACCTTTAATGCTTCAGACATTTTTCTGTATCCTTCCCCCGATCAGTTTCTCTATACAATGCTGTCTGAGGTCTACAGAAAATTCCTTAGACTTCATGGCTTAGTTTGTGCAACTTTCCTGGCAACATTATCGGGAACTTTGTTGGCAACTTTACCGGGAACTTTGCCGGCAACTTTACCCAAAACTTTGCCGGGAACTTTTCCGGCAACTTTACTGGCAACTTTACCGGCACATTTACCGGGATCTTTGCCGGCAAATTTACCGGCACCTTTACCTCCAACTTTACTGGCACCTTTACTGGGAACTTTGCTGGCAAATTTACCGGCTACTTTCCTGACACCTTTACCGGGAACTTTACCGGGAACTTTTCCGGCAACTTTATCCGCAACTTTGCTGGCAACTTTACTGGGAACTTTTCCGGCAACTTTACCGGGAACTTTGCCGGCAACTTTACCCGCAACTTTGCCGGAAACTTTACTGGCAACTTTACCGAAACCTTTACCGGGATCTTTTCCGGCAACTTTACCGGAAGTTGACTGGCAACTTTACCGGAAACTTGACCAGCAACTTTACCGGCAACTTTACCGGCAACTTTACCAAAACCTTTACCGGGATCTTTTCCGGCACCTTTACCGGCACCTTTACTGGGAACTTTGCCGGCAAATTTACCGGCTATTTTCCCGTCACCTTTACTGGGAAGTTTGCCGGCAACTTTACTGGGAACTTTGCCGGCAAATTTACCGGGAACTTTGCCGGCAAATTTACCGGGAACTTTGCTGGCAACTTAACCGGGAACTTATCCGGCAACTTTACCCTCAACTTTGCTGGGAACTTTGCCTGCAACTTTACCAGGAACTATGCCAGCAACTTTACCAAGAACTTTGTTGGCAACTTTACCGGGAACTTTGCCGGAAACTTAACCCGAAACTTTGCCGGCAACTTTACCGGAAACTTGACTGGCAACTTTACCGGCACCTTTACCGGGATCTTTTCCGGCAAATTTACCGGCAACTTTACCGGGAACTTTACCGGCAACTTTTCTGGCAATTTTACCAGAAACATTACTGGCAACTTTTCTGGCAACTTTGCCGCAAACTTTCCCTGTAACTTTACCAGCAACTTTACCGGCAACTTTTCCCGGCAACTTTACCGGGAACTTTACCGGCACCTTTACTGGGAATTTTGCCGGCAAATTTACTGGCTACTTTCCCGGCACCTTTACCGGGAACTTTGCCGGGAACTTTGCTGGCAACTTTACCGGGAACTTTTCTGTCAACTTTACCGGGAACTTTTCCGGCAACTTAACCGGGAACTTATCCAGCAACTTAGCCGGGAACTTTTCTGGGAACTTAGCCAGGAACTTTACTTGCAACTTTA
The DNA here is from genome assembly GCA_029206835.1 of Rana muscosa. Classification (NCBI taxonomy): domain Eukaryota; kingdom Metazoa; phylum Chordata; class Amphibia; order Anura; family Ranidae; genus Rana; species Rana muscosa. The sequence continues at coordinate 358,454 of JARGYO010000248.1, read as the reverse complement.
CCCACAACTTTGCCAGGAACTTTGCCTGCAACTTTACCAGGAACTTTGCTGGCAACTTTACTGAGAACTTTGTCAGCAACTTTACCGAGAACTTTGCCGGCAACTTTACCTGCAACTTTACCGCCAACTTTACCGGCACCTTTATTGGGAACTTTGCCACCAAATTTACCGCCTACTTTCCCGGCACCTTTACCGGGAACTTTTCCGGCAACTTTATCCGCAACTTTTCCGGCAACTTTACTGGGATCTTTTCCGGCAACTTTTCCAGCAACTTTACCAGCAACTTTGCCGGCAATTTTGCCGGGAACTTTGCCGGCAACTTTACCGGGAACTATGCCGGCAACTTTTCCGGCAACTTTGCCGGCACCTTTACTGTCGGTTTTGCCAGCAATTTTACTGGAAACTTTGCTGCAAAGATGGTTGTTCTTCTGGAAGGTTCTCCTCTCTCCACAGCGAAACGGGGCAGCTCTTTCAGAGTGAACATCAGGATTTTGGTCACTTCCCTTGCCTTCTCCCCCGTTCACTCAGTTTGGCCTGGTGATTGTAAACTTCTTCCTTTTTACGGATGATGCAGGTCACAGTGCTCATTGGAACCTTTAATGCTTCAGACATTTTTCTGTATCCTTCCCCCGATCAGTTTCTCTATACAATGCTGTCTGAGGTCTACAGAAAATTCCTTAGACTTCATGGCTTAGTTTGTGCAACTTTCCCGGCAACATTATCGGGAACTTTGTTGGCAACTTTGCCGGCAACTTTACCCAAAACTTTGCCGGGAACTTTTCCGGCAACTTTACCAGAAACTTTACTGGCAACTTTACCGGCACATTTACCGGGATCTTTGCCGGCAAATTTACCGGCACCTTTACCTCCAACTTTACTGGCACCTTTACTGGGAACTTTGCTGGCAAATTTACCGGCTACTTTCCTGGCACATTTACCGGGAACTTTACCGGGAACTTTTCCGGCAACTTTATCCGCAACTTTGCTGGCAACTTTACTGTGAACTTTTTTTCCGGCAACTTTACCGGGAACTTTGCCGGCAACCTTACCCGCAACTTTGCCGGAAACTTTACTGGCAACTTTACCGAAACCTTTACCGGGATCTTTTCCGGCAACTTTACTGGAAGTTGACTGGCAACTTTACTGGAAACTTTACCGGAAACTTGACCAGCAACTTTACCGGGAACTTTACCGGAAACTTGACTGGCAACTTTACCGAAACCTTTACCGGGATCTTTTCCAGCAACTTTACCGGCACCATTACTGGGAACTTTGCCGGCAAATTTACTGGCTATTTTCCCGGCACCTTTACTGGGAAGTTTTCCGGCAACTTTACTGGGAACTTTGCTGGCAAATTTACCAGGAACTTTGCCGGCAAATTTACCGGGAATTTTGCTGGCAACTTAACCGGGAACTTATCCGGCAACTTTAACGGCAACTTAGCCAGGAACTTTACTTGCAACTTTACCCACAACTTTGCCAGGAACTTTGCCTGCAACTTTACCGGGAACTTTGCCGGAAACTTACCCCACAACTTTTCCGGCAACTTTACCGGAAACTTGACTGGCAACTTTACCGGCACCTTTACTAGGATCTTTTCCGCCAACTTTACCATCAACTTTACTGGCACCTTTACCGGGAACTTTACCGGCAACTTTACCGGCACCTATACTGGAAACTTTGCTGGCAAATTTACCAGCTACTTTCCAGGCACCTTTACTGGCAACTTTACCAAGAACTTTGTCGGCAACTTTACCGGGAACTTTGCCGCAACTTTACCCGCTACTTTGCCGGGAACTTTACTGAGAACTTTGCCGGCAACTTTACCTGCAACTTTACCGGGAACTTTACCGGGATCTTTTCCGGCAACTTTACCGGGAACTTTGCTGTCAACTTTACCAGCAACTTTACCGAGAACTTTTCTGGCAACTTTACTGGCAACTTTACCCGCAACTTTACCGGGAACTTAGCTGGCAACTTTACCGGGAACTTTGCTGTCAACTTTACCAGCAACTTTACCGAGAACTTTTCTGGCAACTTTACTGGCAACTTTACCCGCAACTTTACCGGGAACTTAGCTGGCAACTTTACCGGGAACTTTTCCGGCAACTTTACTGGCAACTTCACCCGCAACTTTGCCAGCAACTTTTCCGGCAACTTTACCCACAACTTTACCCGCAACTTTTCCGGCAACTTTACCGGCTACTTTATCGGTAATTTTGCCGGCAGCTTTGCTGGCAACTTTACCGGCAACTTTACCAGGAACTTTTCCGGCAACGTTACCGGCAACTTTGTTGGGAACTTTGCCGGGAACTTTTCCAGCAACTTTGCTGGCAACTTTACCCAGAACTTTGCCAGCAATTTTGCCAGCAACTTTACCCGCAACTTTTCCAGCAACTTTACCCACAACTTTGCCGGTAACTTTTCCGCCAACTTTGCCAGGAAATTTGCCAGGAACTTTGCCGACAACTTTGTTGGGAACTTTGCCGGCAACTTTTCCAGCAATTTTACCAGGAACTTTACCGGCAACTTTGCCAGCGACTTTACCGGCAACTTTGCCGAGAACTTTGCCTGTAACTTTACCGGGAACTTTACCGGCAACTTTGCTGGCAACTTTACTGGCAACTTTACCGGGAACTATTCTGGCAACTTTGCCGGGATCTTTTCCGGCAAATTTACCGGCACCTTTACCAGGAACTTTACCGGCACCCAACTGGGAACTTTGCCGGCAAATTTACCGTCTACTTTCCCGGCACCTTTACCGGGAACTTTGCCGGCAACTTTACCCGCAACTTTGCCGGGAACTTTACCGGGAACTTTTCCGGCAACTTAACCAGGTACTTTTCTGGCAACTTTAAAGGCAACTTAGCCGGGAACTTAGCCAGGAACTTTACTTGCAACTTTACCCGCAACTTTGCCGGGAACTTTGCCTGCAACTTTACCAGGAACATTGACAGCAACTTTACCAAGAACTTTGTTGGCAACTTTACCGGGATCTTTGCCAGCAACTTTACCCGCTACTTTGCCGGGAACTTTACCGAGAACTTTTCCGGCAACTTTACCCGCAACTTTGCCGGGAACTTTACCGGGATCTTTTCTGGCAACTTTACTGGGAACTTTGTTGTCAACTTTACCGGCAACTTTACAGAGAACTTTTCTGGCAACTTTACCGGGAACTTTTCCGGCAACTTTTCCGGCAACTTTTCCCCGGAACTTTGCCAGCAATTTTCCGGCAACTTTACCCGCAACTTTTCCAGCAACTTTACCCGCAACTTTACCGGGAACTTTTCCGGCAACTTTTCGGGGAAACTTTGCCGGCAGCATTACCGGCAACTTTGCAGGGAACTTTTCCGGCAACTTTGCCAGCTACTTTGACAGAAACCTTACCGGCAATTTTCCGGCAACTTTACCGGCGACTTTTCTGGCAACTTTACCGGGAACTTAGCAGGCAACTTTACTGGGAACTTTTCCGGCAACTTTACTGGCAACTCTACCCACAACTTTGCCAGCAACTTTGCTGGAAACGTTCCCGGCAATTTTTCCGGCAACTTTACCCACAACTTTACCGGGAACTTTTCCGACAACTTTACCGGGGACTTTGCTGGCAACTTTACCGGGAAACTTTGCCGGCAGCTTTACCGGCACTTTTGCCAGGAACTTTGCCAGCTACTTTGGCGGAAACTTTACTGGCAATTTTCCGGCAACTTTACCGGTGACTTTGCTGGCGACTTTACCGTCAAATTTGCCGAGAACTTTGCCTGTAACTTTACCGGGAACTTTACCGGCAACTTTACTGGCAACTTTACCGGGAACTATTCCGGCAACTTTATCAACAACTTTGCCGGGATCTTTTCCGGCAACTTTACCGGCACCTTTACCGGGAACTTTACCCGCAACTTTACTGGGAACTTTTCCAGCAACTTTTTGGGGAAACTTTGCTGGCAGCATTACCAGCAACTTTGCCGGGAACTTTGCCGGCAACTTTGCCAGCTACTTTGACGGAAACTTTACAGGCAATTTTCCGGCAACTTTACCGGCGACTTTTCCGGCAACTTTTCTGGCAACTTTACCGGGAACTTAGCCGGCAACTTTACCGGGAACTTTTCCGGCAACTTTACTGGCAACTCTACCCGCAACTTTGCCAGCAACTTTTCTGGCAACTTTACCCACAACTTTACCCGCAACTTTTCCGGCAACTTTACCGGCTACTTTATCGGCAACTTTGTTGGGAACTTTGCCGGGAACTTTTCCGGCAACTTTGCTGGCAACTTTACCCAGAACTTTGCCAGCAATTTTGCCAGCAACTTTACCCGCAACTTTTCTGGCAACTTTACCCACAACTTTGCTGGTAACTTTGCCAGCAACTTTGCCAGGAAATTTGCCAGGAACTTTGCGGACAACTTTGTTGGGAACTTTGCCGGCAACTTTGCCAGGAAATTTGCCAGGAACTTTGCCGACAACTTTGTTGGGAACTTTGCCGGCAACTTTTCCAGCAATTTTACCAGGAACTTTACCGGCGACTTTACCGGCAACTTTGCCGAGAACTTTGCCTGTAACTTTACTGGGAACTTTACCGGCAACTTTGCCGGGAACTTTGCTGGCAACTTTACTGGCAACTTTACCGGGAACTATTCTGGCAACTTTACCAGGATCTTTTCTGGCAACTTTACCGGCACCTTTACCGGGAACTTTACTGGCACCCAACTGGGAACTTTGCCGGCAAATTTACTGTCTACTTTCCCGGCACCTTTACCGGGAACTTTACTGGGAACTTTGCTGGCAACTTTACCCGCAACTTTGCCGGGAACTTTGCCGGGAACTTTACCAGGAACTTTGCCGGCAACTTATCCGGGTACTTTTCTGGCAACTTTAACAGCAACTTAGCCGGGAACTTAGCCAGGAACTTTACTTGCAACTTTACCCGCAACTTTGCCAGGAACTTTGCCTGCAACTTTACCAGGAACTTTGCCGGCAACTTTACCAAGAACTTTGTCGGCAACTTTACCGGGAACTTTGCCGGGAACTTTACCGGGATCTTTTCCGGCAACTTTACCGGGAACTTTGCTGTCAACTTTACTGGCAACTTTACCTGCAACTTTACCGGGAACTTAGCTGGCAACTTTACCGGGAACTTTTCTGGCAACTTTACTGGCAACTCTACCCGCAACTTTGCCAGCAACTTTTCCGGCAACTTTACCCACAACTTTACCCGCAACTTTTCCGGCAACTTTACCGGCTACTTTATCTGTAATTTTGCCGGCAGCTTTGCTGGCAACTTTACCAGCAACTTTACCAGGAACTTTTCCGGCAACTTTACCGGCAACTTTGTTGGGAACTTTGCCGGGAACTTTTCCGGCAACTTTGCTGGCAACTTTACCTGGAACTTTGCCAGCAATTTTGCCAGCAACTTTACCCGCAACTTTTCCAGCAACTTTACCCACAACTTTGCCGGTAACTTTTCCGGCAACTTTGCCAGGAAATTTGCCAGGAACTTTGCCGACAACTTTGTTGGGAACTTTTCCGGCAACTTTTCCAGCAATTTTACCAGGAACTTTACCGGCAACTTTGCCAGCGACTTTACCGGCAACTTTGCCAAGAACTTTGCCTGTAACTTTACCGGGAACTTTACCGGGAACTTTGCTGGCGACTTTACTGGCAACTTTACCGGGAACTATTCTGGCAACTTTGCCGGGATCTTTTCCGGCAAATTTACCGGCACCTTTACCGGGAACTTTACCGGCACCCAACTGGGAACTTTGCCGGCAAATTTACCGTCTACTTTCCCAGCACCTTTACCGGGAACTTTGCCGGCAACTTTACCCACAACTTTGCCGGGAACTTTTCCGGCAACTTAACCAGGTACTTTTCTGGCAACTTTAAAGGCAACTTAGCCAGGAACTTAGCCAGGAACTTTACTTGCAACTTTACCCGCAACTTTGCCGGGAACTTTGCCTGCAACTTTACCAGGAACTTTGACAGCAACTTTACCAAGAACTTTGTTGGCAACTTTACCGGGAACTTTGCCAGCAACTTTACCCGCTACTTTGCCGGGAACTTTACCGAGAACGTTGCCGGCAACTTTACCCGCAACTTTTCCAGCAACTTTACCCGCAACTTTACCGGGAACTTTTCCGGCAACTTTTCGGGGAAACTTTGCCGGCAGCATTACCGGCAACTTTGCAGGGAACTTTGCCGGCAACTTTGCCAGCTACTTTGACGGAAACCTTACTGGCAATTTTCCGGCAACTTTACCGGCGACTTTTCTGGCAACTTTACCGGGAACTTAGCCGGCAACTTTACTGGGAACTTTTCCGGCAACTTTACTGGCAACTCTACCTGCAACTTTGCCAGCAACTTTGCCGGAAACGTTCCCGGCAATTTTTCCGGCAACTTTACCGGGAACTTTTCCGACAACTTTACTGGGGACTTTGCTGGCAACTTTACCGGGAAACTTTGCCGGCAGCTTTACCGCAACTTTGCCAGGAACTTTGCCGGCAACTTTGCTAGCTACTTTGGCGGAAACTTTACCGGCAATTTTCCGGCAACTTTACCAGCACCTTTACTGGGAACTTTGCCGGCAAATTTACTGGCTACTTTCCTGGCACCTTTACCGGGAACTTTACCGTGAACTTTTCCGGCAACTTTATCCGCAACTTTGCCGGGAACTTTGCCGGCAACTTTACCGGAAACTTTTCCGGCAACTTTACCGGGAACTTTTCCGGCAACTTTACCAGCAACTTTGCCGTGAAATTTGCTGGTAACTTTACCGCCACCTTTACTGGCGGTTTTGCCAGCAATTTTACCGGAAACTTTGCTGCAAAGATGGTTGTTTTTCTGGAAGGTTCTCCTCTCTCGACAGCAAAACGCTGCAGCTCTTTCAGAGTGAACATCGGGATTTTGGTCACTTCCCTTGCCTTCTCCCCCGTTCACTCAGTTTGGCCTGGTGATTGTAAACTTCTTCCTTTTTACGGATGGTGGAGGTCACAGTGCTCATTGGAACCTTTAATGCTTCAGACATTTTTCTGTATCCTTCCCCCGATCAGTTTCTCTATACAATGCTGTCTGAGGTCTACAGAAAATTCCTTAGACTTCATGGCTTAGTTTGTGCAACTTTCCCGGCAACATTATCGGGAACTTTGTTGGCAACTTTACCAGGAACTTTGCCGGCAACTTTACCCAAAACTTTGCCGGGAACTTTTCCGGCAACTTTACCGGAAACTTTACTGGCAACTTTACCGGCACATTTACCGGGATCTTTGCCGGCAAATTTACCGGCACCTTTACCTCCAACTTTACTGGCACCTTTACTGGGAACTTTGCTGGCAAATTTACCGGCTACTTTCCTGGCACCTTTACTGGGAACTTTACCGGGAACTTTTCCGGCAACTTTATCCGCAACTTTGCTGGCAACTTTACTGGGAACTTTTCCGGCAACTTTACCGGGAACTTTGCCGGCAACTTTACCCGCAACTTTGCCGGAAACTTTACTGGCAACTTTACCGAAACCTTTACCGGGATCTTTTCCGGCAACTTTACCGGAAGTTGACTGGCAACTTTACCGGAAACTTTACCGGAAACTTGACCAGCAACTTTACTGGCAACTTTACCGGGAACTTTACCGGAAACTTGACTGGCAACTTTACCGAAACCTTTACCGGGATCTTTTCCGGCAACTTTACCGGCACCTTTACTGGGAACTTTGCCGGCAAATTTACCGGCTATTTTCCCGGCACCTTTACTGGGAAGTTTTCCGGCAACTTTACTGGGAACTTTGTCGGCAAATTTACCGGGAACTTTGCCGGCAAATTTACCGGGAATTTTGCTGACAACTTAACCGGGAACTTATCCGGCAACTTTAACGGCAACTTAGCCAGGAACTTTTCTGGGAACTTAGCCAGGAACTTTACTTGCAACTTTACCCACAACTTTGCCGGGAACTTTGCCTGCAACTTTACCGGGAACTTTGCCGGAAACTTACCCCACAACTTTTCCGGCAACTTTACCGGAAACTTGACTGGCAACTTTACCGGCACCTTTACTAGGATCTTTTCCGCCAACTTTACCGTCAACTTTACTGGCACCTTTACCGGGAACTTTACCGGCAACTTTACCGGCACCTATACTGGAAACTTTGCTGGCAAATTTACCAGCTACTTTCCCGGCACCTTTACTGGCAACTTTACCCACAACTTTGCCAGGAACTTTGCCAGCAACTTTACCGGGAACTTTACCAGGAACTTTGCAGGGAACTTTTCCAGCAACTTTACCCGCTACTTTGCCGGGAACTTTACTGAGGACTTTGCCGGCAACTTTACCCGCAACTTTGCCAGGAACTTAGCCGGGAACTTTACCGTGATCTTTTCCGGCAACTTTACTGTGAACTTTGCCCTCAACTTTACCGGCAACTTTACAGAGAACTTTTCTGGCAACTTTACCAGGAACTTTTCCGGCAACTTTGCTGGCAACTTTTCCCCGGAACTTTACCCACAACTTTACCCGCAACTTTCCCGGCAACTTTACGAGCAACTTTACCGGGAACTTTTCCAGCAACTTTTCGGGGAAACTTTGCTGGCAACTTTGCCAGCTACTTTGATGGAAACTTTACAGGCAATTTTCCGGCAACTTTACCGGCGACTTTTCCGGCAACTTTACCGGGAACTTAGCCGGCAACTTTACCGGGAACTTTTCCGGCAACTTTACTGGCAACTCTACCCGCAACTTTGCCAGCAACTTTGCTGGAAACATTCCTGGCAATTTTTCCGGCAACTTTACCCACAACTTTACCCGCAACTTTTCCAGCAACTTTACCGGCTACTTTATCGGCAATTTTGCCAGCAGCTTTGCTGGCAACTTTACCGGCAACTTTACCTGGAACTTTTCCGGCAACTTTGTTGGGAATTTTGGCGGGAACTTTTCCGGCAACTTTGCTGGCAACTTTACCCGGAACTTTGCCAGCAATTTTGCCAGCAACTTTACCCGCAACTTTTCCGGCAACTTTACCCACAACTTGCCAGTAACTTTTCCGGCAACTTTGCCAGAAAATTTGCCAGGAACTTTGCTGACAACTTTGTTGGGAACTTTGCCGCAAACTTTTCCGGCAACTTTTCCGGCAATTTTACCAGGAACTTTACCGGCAACTTTGCCGGCGACTTTACCGTCAAATTTGCCGAGAACTTTGCCTGTAACTTTACCGGAAACGTTCCCGGCAATTTTTCCGGCAACTTTACCCACAACTTTACCGGGAACTTTTCCGACAACTTTACCGGGGACTTTGCTGGCAACTTTACCGGGAAACTTTGCCGGCAGCTTTACCGGCAACTTTGCCAGGAACTTTGCCAGCTACTTTGGTGGAAACTTTACCGGCAATTTTCCGGCAACTTTACCGGCGACTTTGCTGGCAACCTTACCAGGAACTTCCGGCAACTTTATCGGGAACTTTACCGGCAACTTTACAGAGAACTTTTCTGGCAACTTTACCGAGAACTTTTCCAGCAACTTTACCGGGAATTTTGCCGGCAACTTTATCAGGAACTTTGCCGGCAACTTTACCGAGAACTTTGTCGGCAACTTTACTGGGAACTTTACCCGCAACTTTGCCGGGAACTTTACTGGCAACTTGACTGGCAACTTTACCGGCAACTTGACTGGCAACTTTACCGGCACCTTTACCGGGATCTTTGCCGGCAACTTTACTGGCACCTTTACCGGCAACTTTACCAGCACCTTTACTGGGAACTTTGCCGGCAAATTTACCGGCTACTTTCCTGGCACCTTTACCGGGAACTTTACCGTGAACTTTTCTGGCAACTTTATCCGCAACTTTGCCGGGAACTTTGCCGGCAACTTTACCGGAAACTTTTCCGGCAACTTTACCGGGAACTTTTCCGGCAACTTTACCAGCAACTTTGCCGGGAAATTTGCTGGAAACTTTACCGCCACCTTTACTGGCGGTTTTGCCAGCAATTTTACCGGAAACTTTGCTGCAAAGATGGTTGTTTTTCTGGAAGGTTCTCCTCTCTCGACAGCGAAACGCTGCAGCTCTTTCAGAGTGAACATCGGGATTTTGGTCACTTCCCTTGCCTTCTCCCCCATTCACTCAGTTTGGCCTGGTGATTGTAAACTTCTTCCTTTTTACGGATGGTGGAGGTCACAGTGCTCATTGGAACCTTTAATGCTTCAGACATTTTTCTGTATCCTTCCCCCGATCAGTTTCTCTATACAATGCTGTCTGAGGTCTACAGAAAATTCCTTAGACTTCATGGCTTAGTTTGTGCAACTTTCCCGGCAACATTATCGGGAACTTTGTTGGCAACTTTACCAGGAACTTTGCCGGCAACTTTACCCAAAACTTTGCTGGGAACTTTTCCGGCAACTTTACCGGAAACTTTACTGGCAACTTTACCGGCACATTTACCGGGATCTTTGCCGGCAAATTTACCCGCACCTTTACCTCCAACTTTACTGGCACCTTTACTGGGAACTTTGCTGGCAAATTTACCGGCTACTTTCCTGGCACCTTTACCGGGAACTTTACCGGGCACTTTTCCGGCAACTTTATCCGCAACTTTGCTGGCAACTTTACTGGGAACTTTTCCAGCAACTTTACCGGGAACTTTGCTGGCAACTTTACCCGCAACTTTGCCGGAAACTTTACTGGCAACTTTACCGAAACCTTTACCGGGATCTTTTCCGGCAACTTTACCGGAAGTTGACTGGCAACTTTACCAGAAACTTTACCGGAAACTTGACCAGCAACTTTACCGGCAACTTTACCAGGAACTTTACCGGAAACTTGACTGGCAACTTTACCGAAACCTTTACCGGGATCTTTTCCGGCAACTTTACCGGCACCTTTACTGGGAACTTTGCCGGCAAATTTACCGGCTATTTTCCCGGCACCTTTACTGGGAAGTTTTCCGGCAACTTTACTGGGAACTTTGCCGGCAAATTTACTGGGAACTTTGCCGGCAAATTTACCGGGAATTTTGCTGGCAACTTAACCGGGAACTTACCCGGCAACTTTAACGGCAACTTAGCCGGGAACTTTTCTGGGAACTTAGCCAGGAACTTTACTTGCAACTTTACCCACAACTTTGCCGGGAACTTTGCCTGCAACTTTACCGGGAACTTTGCCGGAAACTTACCCCACAACTTTACTGGCACCTTTACCGGGAACTTTACCGGCAACTTTACCGGCACCTATACTGGAAACTTTGCTGGCAAATTTACCAGCTACTTTCCCGGCACCTTTACTGGCAACTTTACCCACAACTTTGCCAGGAACTTTACCGGGAACTTTACCAGGAACTTTTCCAGCAACTTTACCCGCTACTTTGCCGGGAACTTTACCGAGAACTTTGCCGGCAACTTTACCCGCAACTTTGCCAGGAACTTAGCCGGGAACTTTACCGGGATCTTTTCCGGCAACTTTACTGGGAACTTTGCCGTCAACTTTACCGGCAACTTTACAGAGAACTTTTCTGGCAACTTTACCAGGAACTTTTCCGGCAACTTTTCCGGCAACTTTGCTGGCAACTTTTCCCCGGAACTTTACCCACAACTTTACCCGCAACTTTTCCGGCAACTTTACGAGCAACTTTACCGGGAACTTTTCCAGCAACTTTTCGGGGAAACTTTGCTGGCAGCATTGCCGGCAACTTTACCGGGAACTTTGCCGGCAACTTTGCAAGCTACTTTGATGGAAACTTTACAGGCAATTTTCCAGCAACTTTACCGGTGACTTTTCCGGCAACTTTTCTGGCAACTTTACCGGGAACTTAGCCGGCAACTTTACCGGGAACTTTTCCGGCAACTTTACTGGCAACTCTACCCGCAACTTTGCCAGCAACTTTGCCAGAAACATTCCCGGCAATTTTTCCGGCAACTTTACCCACAACTTTACCCGCAACTTTTCCAGCAACTTTACCGGCTACTTTATCGGCAATTTTGCCAGCAGCTTTGCTGGCAACTTTACCGGCAACTTTACCTGGAACTTTTCCGGCAACTTTGTTGGGAATTTTGGCGGGAACTTTTCCGGCAACTTTACCCGGAACTTTGCCAGCAATTTTGCCAGCAACTTTACCCGCAACTTTTCCGGCAACTTTACCCACAACTTGCCGGTAACTTTGCCGGCAACTTTGCCAGAAAATTTGCCAGGAACTTTGCTGACAACTTTGTTGGGAACTTTGCCGGGAACTTTGCCGGCAACTTTTCTGGCAATTTTACCAGGAACTTTACCGGCAACTTTGCCGGCGACTTTACCGACAAATTTGCCGAGAACTTTGCCTGTAACTTTACCGGGAACTTTACCGGCAACTTTACTGGCAACTTTACCGGGAACTATTCCGGCAACTTTATCAACAACTTTGCCAGGATCTTTCCGGCAACTTTACCGGCACCTTTACTGGGAACTTTTCCAGCAACTTTTTGGGGAAACTTTGCTGGCAGCATTACCAGCAACTTTGCCGGCAACTTTGCCAGCTACTTTGACGGAAACTTTACAGGCAATTTTCTGGCAACTTTACCGGCGACTTTTCCGGCAACTTTTCCGGCAACTTTACCGGGAACTTAGCTGGCAACTTTACCGGGAACTTTTCCGGCAACTTTACTGGCAACTCTACCCACAACTTTGCCAGCAACTTTTCCGACAACTTTACCCACAACTTTACCCGCAACTTTTCCGGCAACTTTACCGGCTACTTTATTGGCAACTTTGTTGGGAACTTTGCCGGGAACTTTTCCAGCAACTTTGCTGGCAACTTTACCCAGAACTTTGCCAGCAATTTTGCCAGCAACTTTACCCGCAACTTTTCCAGCAACTTTACCCACAACTTTGCTGGTAACTTTGCCGGCAACTTTGCCAGGAAATTTGCCAGGAACTTTGCTGACAACTTTGTTGGGAACTTTGCCGGCAACTTTGCCAGGAAATTTGCCAGGAACTTTGCCGACAACTTTGTTGGGAACTTTTCCAGCAATTTTACCAGGAACTTTACCGGCGACTTTACCGGCAGCTTTGCCGAGAACTTTGCCTGTAACTTTACCGGGAACTTTACCGGCAACTTTGCCGGGAACTTTGCTGGCAACTTTACTGGCAACTTTACCGGGAACTATTCTGGCAACTTTACCGGGATCTTTTCTGGCAACTTTACCGGGAACTTTACTGGCACCCAACTGGGAACTTTGCCGGCAAATTTACTGTCTACTTTCCCGGCACCTTTACCGGGAACTTTACTGGGAACTTTGCTGGCAACTTTACCCGCAACTTTGCCGGGAACTTTGCCGGGAACTTTACCAGGAACTTTGCCGGCAACTTATCCGGGTACTTTTCTGGCAACTTTAACAGCAACTTAGCCGGGAACTTAGCCAGGAACTTTACTTGCAACTTTACCCGCAACTTTGCCAGGAACTTTGCCTGCAACTTTACCAGGAACTTTTCCGGCAACTTTACCAAGAACTTTGACGGCAACTTTACCAAGAACTTTGCCGCAACTTTACCCGCTACTTTGCCGGGAACTTTACTGAGAACTTTGCCGGAAACTTTACCTGCAACTTTACCGGGAACTTTACCGGGATCTTTGCCTGCAACTTTACCAGGAACTTTGCCTGCAACTTTACCAGGAACTTTGCCGGCAACTTTACCAAGAACTTTGCCGCAACTTTACCCGCTACTTTGCCGGGAACTTTACTGAGAACTTTGCCGGCAACTTTACCTGCAACTTTACCGGGAACTTTACCGGGATCTTTTCTGGCAACTTTACCAGCAACTTTACCGAGAACTTTTCTGGCAAATTTACTGGCAACTTTACCCGCAACTTTACCGGGAACTTAGCTGGCAACTTTACCGGGAACTTTTCTGGCAACTTTACTGGCAACTCTACCCGCAACTTTGCCAGCAACTTTTCCGGCAACTTTACCCACAACTTTACCCGCAACTTTACCAGGAACTTTTCCGGCAACTTTACCGGCAACTTTGTTGGGAACTTTGCCGGCAACTTTTCCAGCAATTTTACCAGGAACTTTACCGGCAACTTTGCCAGCGACTTTACCGGCAACTTTGCCGAGAACTTTGCCTGTAACTTTACCGGGAACTTTGCTGGCAACTTTACTGGCAACTTTACCGGGAAATATTCTGGCAACTTTGCCGGGATCTTTTCCGGCAAATTTACCGGCACCTTTACCGGGAACTTTACCGGCACCCAACTGGGAACTTTGACGGCAAATTTACCGTCTACTTTCCCGGCACCTTTACCGGGAACTTTGCCGGCAACTTTACCCGCAACTTTGCCGGGAACTTTTCCGGCAACTTAACCAGGTACTTTTCTGGCAACTTTAAAGGCAACTTAGCCGGGAACTTAGCCAGGAACTTTACTTGCAACTTTACCCGCAACTTTGCCGGGAACTTTGCCTGCAACTTTACCAGGAACTTTGACAGCAACTTTACCAAGAACTTTGTTGGCAACTTTACCGGGAACTTTGCCAGCAACTTTACCCGCTACTTTGCCGGGAACTTTACAGAGAACATTGCCGGCAACTTTACCCGCAACTTTTCCAGCAACTTTACCCCCAACTTTACCGGGAACTTTTCCGGCAACTTTTCGGGGAAACTTTGCCGGCAGCATTACCGGCAACTTTGCAGGGAACTTTGCCGGAAACGTTGCCAGCTACTTTGACGGAAACCTTACCGGCAATTTTCCGGCAACTTTACCGGCGACTTTTCTGGCAACTTTACCGGGAACTTAGCCGGCAACTTTACTGGGAACTTTTCCGGCAACTTTACTGGCAACTCTACCTGCAACTTTGCCAGCAACTTTGCCGGAAACGTTCCCGGCAATTTTTCCGGCAACTTTACCCACAACTTTACCGGGAACTTTTCCGACAACTTTACCGGGGACTTTGCTGGCAACTTTACCAGGAAACTTTGCCGGCAGCTTTACCGGCAACTTTGCCAGGAACTTTGCCGGCAACTTTGCCAGCTACTTTGGCGGAAACTTTACCGGCAATTTTCCGGCAACTTTACCGGCGACTTTGCCGGCAACCTTACCAGGAACTTCCGGCAACTTTATCGGGAACTTTACCGGCAACTTTACAGAGAACTTTTCCGGCAACTTTACCGAGAACTTTTCCAGCAACTTTACCGGGAATTTTGCGGGCAACTTTATCGGGAACTTTTCCGGCAACTTTACCAGGAACTTTTCCGGCAACGTTACCGGCAACTTTGTTGGGAACTTTGCCGGGAACTTTTCCGGCAACTTTGCTGGCAACTTTACCCAGAACTTTGCCAGCAATTTTGCCAGCAACTTTACCCGCAACTTTTCCAGCAACTTTACCCACAACTTTGCCGGTAACTTTTCCGGCAACTTTGCCAGGAAATTTGCCAGGAACTTTGCCGACAACTTTGTTGGGAACTTTGCCAGCAACTTTTCCAGCAATTTTACCAGGAACTTTACCGGCAACTTTGCCAGCGACTTTACCGGCAACTTTGCCGAGAACTTTGCCTGTAACTTTACCGGGAACTTTACCGGCAACTTTGCTGGCAACTTTACTGGCAACTTTACCGGGAACTATTCTGGCAACTTTGCCGGGATCTTTTCCGGCAAATTTACCGGCACCTTTACCAGGAACTTTACCGGCACCCAACTGGGAACTTTGCCGGCAAATTTACCGTCTACTTTCCCGGCACCTTTACCGGGAACTTTGCCAGCAACTTTACCCGCAACTTTGCCGGGAACTTTACCGGGAACTTATCCGGCAACTTAACCAGGTACTTTTCTGGCAACTTTAAAGGCAACTTAGCCGGGAACTTAGCCAGGAACTTTACTTGCAACTTTACCCGCAACTTTGCCGGGAACTTTGCCTGCAACTTTACCAGGAACATTGACAGCAACTTTACCAAGAACTTTGTTGGCAACTTTACCGGGAACTTTGCCGGCAACTTTACCCGCTACTTTGCCGGGAACTTTACCGAGAACTTTACCGGCAACTTTACCCGCAACTTTGCCGGGAACTTTACCGGGATCTTTTCTGGCAACTTTACTGGGAACTTTGTTGTCAACTTTACCGGCAACTTTACAGAGAACTTTTCTGGCAACTTTACCGGGAACTTTTCCGGCAACTTTTCCGGCAACTTTTCCCCGGAACTTTGCCAGCAATTTTCCGGCAACTTTACCCGCAACTTTTCCAGCAACTTTACCCGCAACTTTACCGGGAACTTTTCCGGCAACTTTTCGGGGAAACTTTGCCGGCAGCATTACCGGCAACTTTGCAGGGAACTTTTCCGGCAACTTTGCCAGCTACTTTGATGGAAACCTTACCGGCAATTTTCCGGCAACTTTACTGGCGACTTTTCTGGCAACTTTACCGGGAACTTAGCAGGCAACTTTACTGGGAACTTTTCCGGCAACTTTACTGGCAACTCTACCCACAACTTTGCCAGCAACTTTGCCGGAAACGTTCCCGGCAATTTTTCTGGCAACTTTACCCACAACTTTACCGGGAACTTTTCCGACAACTTTACCGGGGACTTTGCTGGCAACTTTACCGGGAAACTTTGCCGGCAGCTTTACCGGCAACTTTGCCAGGAACTTTGCCAGCTACTTTGGCGGAAGCTTTACCGGCAATTTTCCGGCAACTTTACCGGCGACTTTGCTGGCAACCTTACCAGGAACTTCCGGCAACTTTATCGGGAACTTTACCGGCAACTTTACAGAGAACTTTGTCGGCAACTTTACCGGGAACTTTACCTGCAACTTTGCCGGGAACTTTACTGGCAACTTGACTGGCAACTTTACCGGTCACTTGACTGGCAACTTTACCGGCACCTTTACCGGGATCTTTGCCGGCAACTTTACCGGCACCTTTACCGGCAACTTTACCAGCACCTTTACTGGGAACTTTGCCGGCAAATTTACCGGCTACTTTCCTGGCACCTTTACCGGGAACTTTACCGTGAACTTTTCTGGCAACTTTATCCGCAACTTTGCCGGGAACTTTGCCGGCAACTTTACCGGAAACTTTTCCGGCAACTTTACCGGGAACTTTTCCGGCAACTTTACCAGCAACTTTGCCGGGAAATTTGCTGGAAACTTTACCGCCACCTTTACTGGCGGTTTTGCCAGCAATTTTACCGGAAACTTTGCTGCAAAGATGGTTGTTTTTCTGGAAGGTTCTCCTCTCTCGACAGCGAAACGCTGCAGCTCTTTCAGAGTGAACATCGGGATTTTGGTCACTTCCCTTGCCTTCTCCCCCGTTCACTCAGTTTGGCCTGGTGATTGTAAACTTCTTCCTTTTTACGGATGATGGAGGTCACAGTGCTCATTGGAACCTTTAATGCTTCAGACATTTTTCTGTATCCTTCCTCCGATCAGTTTCTCTATACAATGCTGTCTGAGGTCTACAGAAAATTCCTTAGACTTCATGGCTTAGTTTGTGCAACTTTCCCGGCAACATTATCGGGAACTTTGTTGGCAACTTTACCGGAACTTTGCCGGCAACTTTACCCAAAACTTTGCCGGGAACTTTTCCGGCAACTTTACCGGAAACTTTACCGGCACATTTACCGGGATCTTTGCCGGCAAATTTACCGGCACCTTTACCTCCAACTTTACTGGCACCTTTACTGGGAACTTTGCTGGCAAATTTACCGGCTTCTTTCCTGGCACCTTTACCGGGAACTTTACCGGGAACTTTTCCGGCAACTTTACTGGGAACTTTGCCGGCAACTTTACCCGCAACTTTGCCGGAAACTTGACTGGCAACTTTACCGAAACCTTTACCGGGATCTTTTCTGGCAACTTTACCGGCACCTTTACTGGGAACTTTGCCGGCAAATTTACCGGCTATTTTCCCGGCACCTTTACTGGGAAGTTTTCCGGCAACTTTACTGGGAACTTTGCCGGCAAATTTACCGGGAACTTTGCCGGCAAATTTACCGGGAATTTTGCTGGCAACTTAACCGGGAACTTATCCGGCAACTTTAACGGCAACTTAGCCGGGAACTTTTCTGGGAACTTAGCCAGGAACTTTACTTGCAACTTTACCCACAACTTTGCCGGGAACTTTGCCTGCAACTTTACCAGGAACTTTGCCGGAAACTTACCCCACAACTTTTCCGGCAACTTTACCGGAAACTTGACTGGCAACTTTACCGGCACCTTTACTAGGATCTTTTCCGCCAACTTTACCGTCAACTTTACTGGCACCTTTACCGGGAACTTTACCGGCAACTTTACCGGCACCTATACTGGAAACTTTGCTGGCAAATTTACCAGCTACTTTCCCGGCACCTTTACTGGCAACTTTACCCACAACTTTGCCAGGAACTTTGCCGGCAACTTTACCGGGAACTTGACTGGCAACTTTACCGGGATCTTTTCCGGCAACTTTACCGGGAACTTTGCCAGCAACTTAACTGGGAACTTTTCCGGCAGCTTTAACAGCAACTTATCCAGGAATTTTTCCGGGAACTTTTCCGGCAATTTTACCAGGAACTTTACTGGCAACTTTGCCAGCGACTTTACCGACAAATTTGCCAAGAACTT
This sequence comes from Rana muscosa, assembly GCA_029206835.1. Lineage (NCBI taxonomy): Eukaryota > Metazoa > Chordata > Amphibia > Anura > Ranidae > Rana > Rana muscosa. The sequence continues at coordinate 339,918 of JARGYO010000248.1, read as the reverse complement.
TGCCTGTAACTTTACAGGGAACTTTACCGGCAACTTTGCCGGGAACTTTGCTGGCAACTTTACTGGCAACTTTACCGGGAACTATTCCGGCAACTTTATCAACAACTTTGCCGGGATCTTTTCCGGCAACTTTACCAGCACCTTTACCGGGAACTTTACCCGCAACTTTACCGGGAACTTTTCCAGCAACTTTTTGGGGAAACTTTGCTGGCAGCATTACCAGCAACTTTGCCGGGAACTTTGCCGGCAACTTTGCCAGCTACTTTGACGGAAACTTTACAGGCAATTTTCCGGCAACTTTACCGGCGACTTTACCGGCGACTTTTCCGGCAACTTTTCCGGCAACTTTACCGGGAACTTAGCCGGCAACTTTACCGGGAACTTTTCCGGCAACTTTACTGGCAACTCTACCCTCAACTTTGCCAGCAACTTTTCCAGCAACTTTACCCACAACTTTACCCGCAACTTTTCCGGCAACTTTACCGGCTACTTTATCGGCAACTTTGTTGGGAACTTTGCCGGGAACTTTTCCGGCAACTTTGCTGGCAACTTTACCCAGAACTTTGCCAGCAATTTTGCCAGCAACTTTACCCGCAACTTTTCTGGCAACTTTACCCACAACTTTGCTGGTAACTTTTCCGGCAACTTTGCCAGGAAATTTGCCAGGAACTTTGCCGACAACTTTGTTGGGAACTTTGCCGGCAACTTTGCCAGGAAATTTGCCAGGAACTTTGCCGACAACTTTGTTGGGATCTTTTCCGGCAACTTTTCCAGCAATTTTACCAGGAACTTTACCGGCGACTTTACCGGCAACTTTGCCGAGAACTTTGCCTGTAACTTTACCGGGAACTTTACTGGCAACTTTGCCGGGAACTTTGCTGGCAACTTTACTGGCAACTTTACCGGGAACTATTCTGGCAACTTTACCGGGATCTTTTCCGGCAACTTTACCGGCACCTTTACCGGGAACTTTACCGGCAACTTTACTGGCACCCAACTGGGAACTTTGCCGGCAAATTTACTGTCTACTTTCCCGGCACCTTTACCGGGAACTTTACTGGGAACTTTGCTGGCAACTTTACCCGCAACTTTACCTGCAACTTTGCCGGGAACTTTGCTGTCAACTTTACCAGCAACTTTACCGAGAACTTTTCTGGCAACTTTACTGGCAACTTTACCCGCAACTTTACCGGGAACTTAGCTGGCAACTTTACCGGGAACTTTTCCGGCAACTTTACTGGCAACTCTACCCGCAACTTTGCCAGCAACTTTTCCGGCAACTTTACCCACAACTTTACCCGCAACTTTTCCGGCAACTTTACCGGCTACTTTATCGGTAATTTTGCCGGCAGCTTTGCTGGCAACTTTACCAGGAACTTTTCCGGCAATTTTACCGGCAACTTTGTTGGGAACTTTGCCGGGAACTTTCCGGCAACTTTGCTGGCAACTTTACCCAGAACTTTGCCAGCAATTTTGCCAGCAACTTTACCCGCAACTTTTCCGGCAACTTTACCCACAACTTTGCTGGTAACTTTGCCGGCAACTTTGCCAGGAAATTTGCCAGGAACTTTGCCGACAACTTTGTTGGGAACTTTGCCAGGAAATTTGCCAGGAACTTTGCCGACAACTTTGTTGGGAACTTTGCCTGTAACTTTACCGGGAACTTTACCGGCAACTTTGCCAGGAACTTTGCTGGCAACTTTACTGGCAACTTTACCGGGAACTATTCTGGCAACTTTACCGGGATCTTTTCCGGCAACTTTACTGGCACCTTTACCGGGAACTTTACCGGCAACTTTACTGGCACCCAACTGGGAACTTTGCCGGCAAATTTACTGTCTACTTTCCCGGCACCTTTACCGGGAACTTTGCTGGCAACTTTACCCGCAACTTTGCCGGGAACTTTGCCGGGAACTTTACCAGGAACTTTGCCGGCAACTTATCCGGGTACTTTTCTGGCAACTTTAACAGCAACTTAGCTGGGAACTGAGCCAGGAACTTTACTTGCAACTTTACCCGCAACTTTGCCAGGAACTTTGCCTGCAACTTTAGCAGGAACTTTGCCGGCAACTTTACCAAGAACTTTGTCGGCAACTTTACCGGGAACTTTGCCGCAACTTTACCCGCTACTTTGCCGGGAACTTTACTGAGAACTTTGCCGGCAACTTTACCTGCAACTTTACCGGGAACTTTACCGGGATCTTTTCCGGCAACTTTACCGGGAACTTTGCTGTCAACTTTACCAGCAACTTTACCGAGAACTTTTCTAGCAACTTTACTGGCAACTTTACCCGCAACTTTACCGGGAACTTAGCTGGCAACTTTACCGGGAACTTTGCTGTCAACTTTACCAGCAACTTTACCGAGAACTTTTCTGGCAACTTTACTGGCAACTTTACCCGCAACTTTACCGGGAACTTAGCTGGCAACTTTACCGGGAACTTTTCCAGCAACTTTACTGGCAACTCTACCCGCAACTTTGCCAGCAACTTTTCCGGCAACTTTACCCACAACTTTACCCGCAACTTTTCCGGCAACTTTACCGGCTACTTTATCGGTAATTTTGCCGGCAGCTTTGCTGGCAACTTTACCGGCAACTTTACCAGGAACTTTTCTGGCAACGTTACCGGCAACTTTGTTGGGAACTTTGCCGGGAACTTTTCCAGCAACTTTGCTGGCAACTTTACCCAGAACTTTGCCAGCAATTTTGCCAGCAACTTTACCCGCAACTTTTCCAGCAACTTTACCCACAACTTTGCCGGTAACTTTTCCGGCAACTTTGCCAGGAAATTTGCCAGGAACTTTGCCGACAACTTTGTTGGGAACTTTGCCGGCAACTTTTTCAGCAATTTTACCAGGAACTTTACCAGCAACTTTGCCAGCGACTTTACCGGCAACTTTGCCTGTAACTTTACCGGGAACTTTACCGGCAACTTTGCTGGCAACTTTACTGGCAACTTTACCGGGAACTATTCTGGCAACTTTGCCGGGATCTTTTCCGGCAAATTTACCGGCACCTTTACCAGGAACTTTACCGGCACCCAACTGGTAACTTTGCCGGCAAATTTACCATCTACTTTCCCGGCACCTTTACCGGGAACTTTGCCGGCAACTTTACCCGCAACTTTGCCGGGAACTTTACCGGGAACTTTTCCGGCAACTTAACCAGGTACTTTTCTGGCAACTTTAAAGGCAACTTAGCCGGGAACTTAGCCAGGAACTTTACTTGCAACTTTACCCGCAACTTTGCCGGGAACTTTGCCTGCAACTTTACCAGGAACATTGACAGCAACTTTACCAAGAACTTTGTTGGCAACTTTACCGGGAACTTTGCCAGCAACTTTTCCCGCTACTTTGCCAGGAACTTTACAGAGAACTTTGCCGGCAACTTTACCCGCAACTTTGCCGGGAACTTTACCGGGATCTTTTCTGGCAACTTTACTGGGAACTTTGTTGTCAACTTTACCGGCAACTTTACAGAGAACTTTTCTGGCAACTTTACCGGGAACTTTTCCAGCAACTTTTCCGGCAACTTTTCCCCGGAACTTTGCCAGCAATTTTCCGGCAACTTTACCCGCAACTTTTCCAGCAACTTTACCCGCAACTTTACCGGGAACTTTTCCAGCAACTTTTCAGGGAAACTTTGCCGGCAGCATTACCGGCAACTTTGCAGGGAACTTTTCTGGCAACTTTGCCAGCTACTTTGACGGAAACCTTACCGGCAATTTTCCGGCAACTTTACCGGCGACTTTTCTGGCAACTTTACCGGGAACTTAGCAGGCAACTTTACTGGGAACTTTTCCGGCAACTTTACTGGCAACTCTACCCACAACTTTGCCAGCAACTTTGCCGGAAACGTTCCCGGCAATTTTTCCGGCAACTTTACCCACAACTTTACCGGGAACTTTTCCGTCAACTTTACCGGGGACTTTGCTGGCAACTTTACCGGGAAACTTTGCCGGCAGCTTTACCGGCAACTTTGCCAGGAACTTTGCCAGCTACTTTGGCGGAAACTTTACCGGCAATTTTCCGGCAACTTTACCGGCGACTTTGCTGGCAACCTTACCAGGAACTTCCGGCAACTTTATCAGGAACTTTACTGGCAACTTTACAGAGAACTTTTCTGGCAACTTCACCGAGAACTTTTCCAGCAACTTTACCGGGAATTTTGCCGGCAACTTTATCAGGAACTTTTCCGGCAACTTTACCGAGAACTTTGTCGGCAACTTTACCGGGAACTTTACCCGCAACTTTGCCGGGAACTTTACTGGCAACTTGACTGGCAACTTTACCGGCAACTTGACTGGCAACTTTAACAGCACCTTTACCGGGATCTTTGCCGGCAACTTTACCGGCACCTTTACCGGCAACTTTACCAGCACCTTTACTGGGAACTTTGCCGGCAAATTTACCGGCTACTTTCCTGGCACCTTTACCGGGAACTTTACCGTGAACTTTTCTGGCAACTTTATCCGCAACTTTGCCGGGAACTTTGCCGGCAACTTTACCGGAAACTTTTCCGGCAACTTTACCGGGAACTTTTCCGGCAACTTTACCAGCAACTTTGCTGGGAAATTTGCTGGAAACTTTACCGCCACCTTTACTGGCGGTTTTGCCAGCAATTTTACCGGAAACTTTGCTGCAAAGATGGTTGTTTTTCTGGAAGGTTCTCCTCTCTCGACAGCGAAACGCTGCAGCTCTTTCAGAGTGAACATCGGGATTTTGGTCACTTCCCTTGCCTTCTCCCCCGTTCACTCAGTTTGGCCTGGTGATTGTAAACTTCTTCCTTTTTACGGATGATGGAGGTCACAGTGCTCATTGGAACCTTTAATGCTTCAGACATTTTTCTGTATCCTTCCCCCGATCAGTTTCTCTATACAATGCTGTCTGAGGTCTACAGAAAATTCCTTAGACTTCATGGCTTAGTTTGTGCAACTTTCCCGGCAACATTATCGAGAACTTTCCCGGCAACTTTACGAGCAACTTTACCGGGAACTTTTCCAGCAACTTTTTGGGGAAACTTTGCCGGCAGCATTGCCGGCAACTTTGCCGGGAACTTTGCCGGCAACTTTGCCAGCTACTTTGATGGAAACTTTACAGGCAATTTTCCGGCAACTTTACCGGCAACTTTTCCGGCAACTTTACCGGCAACTTTCCAGGGAACTTTTCCAGTAACTTTACTGGGAACTTTGCCGGCAACTTTACCGGCAACTTTCCAGGGAACTTTTCCCGCTACTTTGCCGGGAACTTTACCGAGAACTTTTCCGGCAACTTTACCCGCAACTTTGCCAGGAACTTAGCCGGGAACTTTACCGGGATCTTTTCCGGCAACTTTGCCGTCAACTTTACCGGCAACTTTACAGAGAACTTTTCTGGCAACTTTACCAGGAACTTTTTCCGGCAACTTTTCCGGCAACTTTGCTGGCAACTTTTCCCCGGAACTTTACCCACAACTTTACCTGCAACTTTTCCGGCAACTTTACGAGCAACTTTACCGGGAACTTTTCCAGCAACTTTTCGGGGAAACTTTGCCGGCAGCATTGCCGGCAACTTTTGCCGGGAACTTTTCCGGCAACTTTACTGGCAACTCTACCCGCAACTTTGCCAGCAACTTTGCCGGAAACATTCCCAGCAATTTTTCCGGCAACTTTACCCACAACTTTACCCGCAACTTTTCCAGCAACTTTACCGGCTACTTTATCGGCAATTTTGCCAGCAGCTTTGCTGGCAACTTTACCGGCAACTTTACCGGGAACTTTTCCGGCAACTTTGTTGGGAATTTTGGCGGGAACTTTTCCGGCAACTTTGCTGGCAACTTTACCCGGAACTTTGCCAGCAATTTTGCCAGCAACTTTACCCGCAACTTTTCCGGCAACTTTACCCACAACTTTGCCGGTAACTTTGCCGGCAACTTTGCCAGAAAATTTGCCAGGAACTTTGCTGACAACTTTGTTGGCAACTTTGCTGGGAACTTTTCCGGCAACTTTTCCGGCAATTTTACCAGGAACTTTACCAGCAACTTTGCCAGCGACTTTACCGACAAATTTGCCAAGAACTTTGCCTGTAACTTTACCGGGAACTTTACCGGCAACTTTGCCGGGAACTTTGCTGGCAACTTTACTGGCAACTTTACCGGGAACTATTCCGGCAACTTTATCAACAACTTTGCCGGGATCTTTTCCGGCAACTTTACCAGCACCTTTACCGGGAACTTTACCCGCAACTTTACCGGGAACTTTTCCAGCAACTTTTTGGGGAAACTTTGCTGGCAGCATTACCAGCAACTTTGCCGGGAACTTTGCCGGGAACTTTGCCAGCTACTTTGACGGAAACTTTACAGGCAATTTTCCGGCAACTTTACCGGCGACTTTTCCGGCAACTTTTCCGGCAACTTTACCGGGAACTTAGCTGGCAACTTTACCGGGAACTTTTCCGGCAACTTTACTGGCAACTCTACCCGCAACTTTGCCAGCAACTTTTCCAGCAACTTTACCCACAACTTTACCCGCAACTTTTCCGGCAACTTTACCGGCTACTTTATCGGCAACTTTGTTGGGAACTTTGCCGGGAACTTTTCCGGCAACTTTGCTGGCAACTTTACCCAGAACTTTGCCAGCAATTTTGCCAGCAACTTTACCCGCAACTTTTCCGGCAACTTTACCCACAACTTTGCTGGTAACTTTTCCAGCAACTTTGCCAGGAAATTTGCCAGGAACTTTGCCGACAACTTTGTTGGGAACTTTGCCAGCAACTTTGCCAGGAAATTTGCCAGGAACTTTGCCGACAACTTTGTTGGGAACTTTGCCGGCAACTTTTCCAGCAATTTTACCAGGAACTTTACCGGCGACTTTACCGGCAACTTTGCCGAGAACTTTGCCTGTAACTTTACCGGGAACTTTACCGGCAACTTTGCCGGGAACTTTGCTGGCAACTTTACTGGCAACTTTACCGGGAACTATTCTGGCAACTTTACCGGGATCTTTTCTGGCAACTTTACCGGCACCTTTACCGGGAACTTTACCGGCAACTTTACTGGCACCCAACTGGGAACTTTGCCGGCAAATTTACTGTCTACTTTCCCGGCACCTTTACTGGGAACTTTACTGGGAACTTTGCTGGCAACTTTACCCGCAACTTTACCTGCAACTTTGCCGGGAACTTTGCCGGGAACTTTACCAGGAACTTTGTCGGCAACTTATCCGGGTACTTTTCTGGCAACTTTAACAGCAACTTAGCCGGGAACTTAGCCAGGAACTTTACTTGCAACTTTACCCGCAACTTTGCCAGGAACTTTGCCTGCAACTTTACCAGGAACTTTTCTGGCAACTTTACCAAGAACTTTGTCGGCAACTTTACCGGGAACTTTGCCGCAACTTTACCCGCTACTTTGCCGGGAACTTTACTGAGAACTTTTCCGGCAACTTTACCTGCAACTTTACCGGGAACTTTACCGGGATCTTTCCGGCAACTTTACCAGGAACTTTGCTGTCAACTTTACCAGCAACTTTACCGAGAACTTTTCTGGCAACTTTACTGGCAACTTTACCCGCAACTTTACCGGGAACTTAGCTGGCAACTTTACCGGGAACTTTTCCGGCAACTTTACTGGCAACTCTACCCGCAACTTTGCCAGCAACTTTTCCGGCAACTTTACCCGCAACTTTTCCGGCAACTTTACCGGCTACTTTATCGGTAATTTTGCCGGCAGCTTTGCTGGCAACTTTACCAGGAACTTTTCCGGCAATTTTACCGGCAACTTTGTTGGGAACTTTGCCGGGAACTTTCCGGCAACTTTGCTGGCAACTTTACCCAGAACTTTGCCAGCAATTTTGCCAGCAACTTTACCTGCAACTTTTCCGGCAACTTTACCCACAACTTTGCTGGTAACTTTGCCGGCAACTTTGCCAGGAAATTTGCCAGGAACTTTGCCGACAACTTTGTTGGGAACTTTGCCAGGAAATTTGCCAGGAACTTTGCCGACAACTTTGTTGGGAACTTTGCCTGTAACTTTACCGGGAACTTTACCGGCAACTTTGCCAGGAACTTTGCTGGCAACTTTACTGGCAACTTTACTGGGAACTATTCTGGCAACTTTACCGGGATCTTTTCCGGCAACTTTACTGGCACCTTTACCGGGAACTTTACCGGCAACTTTACTGGCACCCAACTGGGAACTTTGCCGGCAAATTTACTGTCTACTTTCCCGGCACCTTTACCGGGAACTTTGCTGGCAACTTTACCTGCAACTTTGCCGGGAACTTTGCCGGGAACTTTACCAGGAACTTTGCCGGCAACTTATCCGGGTACTTTTCTGGCAACTTTAACAGCAACTTAGCTGGGAACTTAGCCAGGAACTTTACTTGCAACTTTACCCGCAACTTTGCCAGGAACTTTGCCTGCAACTTTAGTAGGAACTTTGCCGGCAACTTTACCAAGAACTTTGTCGGCAACTTTACTGGGAACTTTGCCGCAACTTTACCCGCTACTTTGCCGGGAACTTTACTGAGAACTTTGCCGGCAACTTTACCTGCAACTTTACCGGGAACTTTACCGGGATCTTTTCCGGCAACTTTACCGGGAACTTTGCTGTCAACTTTACCAGCAACTTTACCGAGAACTTTTCTGGCAACTTTACTGGCAACTTTACCCTCAACTTTACCGGGAACTTAGCTGGCAACTTTACCGGGAACTTTTCCAGCAACTTTACTGGCAACTCTACCCGCAACTTTGCCAGCAACTTTTCCGGCAACTTTACCCACAACTTTACCCGCAACTTTTCCGGCAACTTTACCGGCTACTTTATCGATAATTTTGCCGGCAGCTTTTCTGGCAACTTTACCGGCAACTTTACCAGGAACTTTTCTGGCAACGTTACCGGCAACTTTGTTGGGAACTTTGCCGGGAACTTTTCCAGCAACTTTGCTGGCAACTTTACCCAGAACTTTGCCAGCAATTTTGCCAGCAACTTTACCCGCAACTTTTCCAGCAACTTTACCCACAACTTTGCCGGTAACTTTTCCGGCAACTTTGCCAGGAAATTTGACAGGAACTTTGCCGACAACTTTGTTGGGAACTTTGCCGGCAACTTTTCCAGCAATTTTACCAGGAACTTTACCGGCAACTTTGCCAGCGACTTTACCGGCAACTTTGCCGAGAACTTTGCCTGTAACTTTACCGGGAACTTTACCGGCAACTTTGCTGGCAACTTTACTGGCAACTTTACCGGGAACTATTCTGGCAACTTTGCCGGGATCTTTTCCGGCAAATTTACCGGCACCTTTACCAGGAACTTTACCGGCACCCAACTGGGAACTTTGCCGGCAAATTTACCGTCTACTTTCCCGGCACCTTTACCGGGAACTTTGCCGGCAACTTTGCCAGGAACTTTACCGGGAACTTTTTCCGGCAACTTAACCAGGTACTTTTCTGGCAACTTTAAAGGCAACTTAGCCGGGAACTTAGCCAGGAACTTTACTTGCAACTTTACCCGCAACTTTGCCGGGAACTTTGCCTGCAACTTTACCAGGAACATTGACAGCAACTTTACCAAGAACTTTGTTGGCAACTTTACCGGGAACTTTGCCAGCAACTTTACCCGCTACTTTGCCGGGAACTTTACAGAGAACTTTTCCGGCAACTTTACCCGCAACTTTGCCAGGAACTTTACCGGGATCTTTTCTGGCAACTTTACTGGGAACTTTGTTGTCAACTTTACCGGCAACTTTACAGAGAACTTTTCTGGCAACTTTACCGGGAACTTTTCCGGCAACTTTTCCCTGGAACTTTGCCAGCAATTTTCCGGCAACTTTACCCGCAACTTTTCCAGCAACTTTACCCGCAACTTTACCGGGAACTTTTCCGGCAACTTTTCAGGGAAACTTTGCCGGCAGCATTACCGGCAACTTTGCAGGGAACTTTTCTGGCAACTTTGCCAGCTACTTTGACGGAAACCTTACCGGCAATTTTCCGGCAACTTTACCGGCGACTTTTCTGGCAACTTTACCGGGAACTTAGCAGGCAACTTTACTGGGAACTTTTCCGGCAACTTTACTGGCAACTCTACCCACAACTTTGCCAGCAACTTTGCCGGAAACGTTCCCGGCAATTTTCCGGCAACTTTACCCACAACTTTACCGGGAACTTTTCCGTCAACTTTACCGGGGACTTTGCTGGCAACTTTACCGGGAGACTTTGCCGGCAGCTTTACCGGCAACTTTGCCAGGAACTTTGCCAGCTACTTTGGCAGAAACTTTACCGGCAATTTTCCGGCAACTTTACCGGCGACTTTGCTGGCAACCTTACCAGGAACTTCCGGCAACTTTATCAGGAACTTTACTGGCAACTTTACAGAGAACTTTTCTGGCAACTTTACCGAGAACTTTTCCAGCAACTTTACCGGGAATTTTGCCGGCAACTTTATCAGGAACTTTTCCGGCAACTTTACCGAGAACTTTGTCGGCAACTTTACCGGGAACTTTACCCGCAACTTTGCCGGGAACTTTACTGGCAACTTGACTGGCAACTTTACCGGCAACTTGACTGGCAACTTTACCGGCACCTTTACCGGGATCTTTGCCGGCAACTTTACCGGCACCTTTACCGGCAACTTTACCAGCACCTTTACTGGGAACTTTGCCGGCAAATTTACCGGCTACTTTCCTGGCACCTTTACCGGGAACTTTACCGTGAACTTTTCTGGCAACTTTATCCGCAACTTTGCCGGGAACTTTGCCTGGCAACTTTACCGGAAACTTTTCTGGCAACTTTACCGGGAACTTTTCCGGCAACTTTACCAGCAACTTTGCTGGGAAATTTGCTGGAAACTTTACCGCCACCTTTACTGGCGGTTTTGCCAGCAATTTTACCGGAAACTTTGCTGCAAAGATGGTTGTTTTTCTGGAAGGTTCTCCTCTCTCGACAGCGAAACGCTGCAGCTCTTTCAGAGTGAACATCGGGATTTTGGTCACTTCCCTTGCCTTCTCCCCCGTTCACTCAGTTTGGCCTGGTGATTGTAAACTTCTTCCTTTTTACGGATGATGGAGGTCACAGTGCTCATTGGAACCTTTAATGCTTCAGACATTTTTCTGTATCCTTCCCCCGATCAGTTTCTCTATACAATGCTGTCTGAGGTCTACAGAAAATTCCTTAGACTTCATGGCTTAGTTTGTGCAACTTTCCCGGCAACATTATCGAGAACTTTGTTGGCAACTTTACCGGAACTTTGCCGGCAACTTTACCCAAAACTTTGCCGGGAACTTTTCCGGCAACTTTTCCGGCAATTTTACCAGGAACTTTACCGGCAACTTTGCCAGCGACTTTACCAACAAATTTGCCAAGAACTTTGCCTGTAACTTTACAGGGAACTTTACCGGCAACTTTGCCGGGAACTTTGCTGGCAACTTTACTGGCAACTTTACCGGGAACTATTCCAGCAACTTTATCAACAACTTTGCCGGGATCTTTTCCGGCAACTTTACCAGCACCTTTACCGGGAACTTTACCCGCAACTTTACCGGGAACTTTTCCAGCAACTTTTTGGGGAAACTTTGCTGGCAGCATTACCAGCAACTTTGCCGGGAACTTTGCCGGCAACTTTGCCAGCTACTTTGACGGAAACTTTACAGGCAATTTTCCGGCAACTTTACCGGCGACTTTTCCGGCAACTTTTCCGGCAACTTTACCGGGAACTTAGCCGGCAACTTTACCGGGAACTTTTCCGGCAACTTTACTGGCAACTCTACCCGCAACTTTGCCAGCAACTTTTCCAGCAACTTTACCCACAACTTTACCCGCAACTTTTCCGGCAACTTTACCGGCTACTTTATCGGCAACTTTGTTGGGAACTTTGCCGGGAACTTTTCCGGCAACTTTGCTGGCAACTTTACCCAGAACTTTGCCAGCAATTTTGCCAGCAACTTTACCCGCAACTTTTCTGGCAACTTTACCCACAACTTTGCTGGTAACTTTTCCGGCAACTTTGCCAGGAAATTTGCCAGGAACTTTGCCGACAACTTTGTTGGGAACTTTGCCGGCAACTTTGCCAGGAAATTTGCCAGGAACTTTGCCGACAACTTTGTTGGGAACTTTGCCGGCAACTTTTCCAGCAATTTTACCAGGAACTTTACCGGCGACTTTACTGGCAACTTTGCCGAGAACTTTGCCTGTAACTTTACCGGGAACTTTACCGGCAACTTTGCCGGGAACTTTGCTGGCAACTTTACTGGCAACTTTACCGGGAACTATTCTGGCAACTTTACCGGGATCTTTTCCGGCAACTTTACCGGCACCTTTACCGGGAACTTTACCGGCAACTTTACTGGCACCCAACTGGGAACTTTGCCGGCAAATTTACTGTCTACTTTCCCGGCACCTTTACCGGGAACTTTACTGGGAACTTTGCTGGCAACTTTACCCGCAACTTTACCTGCAACTTTGCCGGGAACTTTGCCGGGAACTTTACCAGGAACTTTGCCGGCAACTTATCCGGGTACTTTTCTGGCAACTTTAACAGCAACTTAGCCGGGAACTTAGCCAGGAACTTTACTTGCAACTTTACCCGCAACTTTGCCAGGAACTTTGCCTGCAACTTTACCAGGAACTTTTCTGGCAACTTTACCAAGAACTTTGTCGGCAACTTTACCGGGAACTTTGCCGCAACTTTACCCGCTACTTTGCCGGGAACTTTACTGAGAACTTTGCCGGCAACTTTACCTGCAACTTTACCGGGAACTTTACCGGGATCTTTTCCGGCAACTTTACCAGGAACTTTGCTGTCAACTTTACCAGCAACTTTACCGAGAACTTTTCTGGCAACTTTACTGGCAACTTTACCCGCAACTTTACCGGGAACTTAGCTGGCAACTTTACCGGGAACTTTTCCGGCAACTTTACTGGCAACTCTACCCGCAACTTTGCCAGCAACTTTTCCGGCAACTTTACCCACAACTTTACCCGCAACTTTTCCGGCAACTTTACCGGCTACTTTATCGGTAATTTTGCCGGCAGCTTTGCTGGCAACTTTACCAGGAACTTTTCCGGCAATTTTACTGGCAACTTTGTTGGGAACTTTGCCGGGAACTTTCCGGCAACTTTGCTGGCAACTTTACCCAGAACTTTGCCAGCAATTTTGCCAGCAACTTTACCCGCAACTTTTCCGGCAACTTTACCCACAACTTTGCTGGTAACTTTGCCAGGAAATTTGCCAGGAACTTTGCCGACAACTTTGTTGGGAACTTTGCCAGGAAATTTGCCAGGAACTTTGCCGACAACTTTGTTGGGAACTTTGCCTGTAACTTTACCGGGAACTTTACCGGCAACTTTGCCAGGAACTTTGCTGGCAACTTTACTGGCAACTTTACCGGGAACTATTCTGGCAACTTTACCGGGATCTTTTCCGGCAACTTTACTGGCACCTTTACCGGGAACTTTACCGGCAACTTTACTGGCACCCAACTGGGAACTTTGCCGGCAAATTTACTGTCTACTTTCCCGGCACCTTTACCGGGAACTTTGCTGGCAACTTTACCCGCAACTTTGCCGGGAACTTTGCCGGGAACTTTACCAGGAACTTTGCCGGCAACTTTACCGGGAACTTTGCTGTCAACTTTACCAGCAACTTTACCGAGAACTTTTCTGGCAACTTTACTGGCAACTTTACCCGCAACTTTACCGGGAACTTAGCTGGCAACTTTACCGGGAACTTTTCCAGCAACTTTACTGGCAACTCTACCCGCAACTTTGCCAGCAACTTTTCTGGCAACTTTACCCACAACTTTACCCGCAACTTTTCCGGCAACTTTACCGGCTACTTTATCGGTAATTTTGCCGGCAGCTTTGCTGGCAACTTTACCGGCAACTTTACCAGGAACTTTTCTGGCAACGTTACCGGCAACTTTGTTGGGAACTTTGCCGGGAACTTTTCCGGCAACTTTGCTGGCAACTTTACCCAGAACTTTGCCAGCAATTTTGCCAGCAACTTTACCCGCAACTTTTCCAGCAACTTTACCCACAACTTTGCCGGTAACTTTTCCGGCAACTTTGCCAGGAAATTTGCCAGGAACTTTGCCGACAACTTTGTTGGGAACTTTGCCGGCAACTTTTCCAGCAATTTTACCAGGAACTTTACCGGCAACTTTGCCAGCGACTTTACCGGCAACTTTGCCGAGAACTTTGCCTGTAACTTTACCGGCAACTTTACTGGCAACTTTACCGGGAACTATTCTGGCAACTTTGCCGGGATCTTTTCCGGCAAATTTACCGGCACCTTTACCAGGAACTTTACCGGCACCCAACTGGGAACTTTGCCGGCAAATTTACCATCTACTTTCCCGGCACCTTTACCGGGAACTTTACCCGCAACTTTGCCGGGAACTTTACCGGGAACTTTTCCGGCAACTTAACCAGGTACTTTTCTGGCAACTTTAAAGGCAACTTAGCCGGGAACTTAGCCAGGAACTTTACTTGCAACTTTACCCGCAACTTTGCTGGGAACTTTGCCTGCAACTTTACCAGGAACATTGACAGCAACTTTACCAAGAACTTTGTTGGCAACTTTACCGGGAACTTTGCCAGCAACTTTACCCGCTACTTTGTCGGGAACTTTACAGAGAACTTTGCCGGCAACTTTACCCGCAACTTTGCCGGGAACTTTACCGGGATCTTTTCTGGCAACTTTACTGGGAACTTTGTTGTCAACTTTACCGGCAACTTTACAGAGAACTTTTCTGGCAACTTTACCGGGAACTTTTCCGGCAACTTTTCCCCGGAACTTTGCCAGCAATTTTCCGGCAACTTTACCCGCAACTTTTCCAGCAACTTTACCCGCAACTTTACCGGGAACTTTTCCGGCAACCTTTCGGGGAAACTTTGCCGGCAGCATTACCGGCAACTTTGCAGGGAACTTTTCTGGCAACTTTGCCAGCTACTTTGACGGAAACCTTACCGGCAATTTTCCGGCAACTTTACCGGCGACTTTTCTGGCAACTTTACCGGGAACTTAGCAGGCAACTTTACTGGGAACTTTTCCGGCAACTTTACTGGCAACTCTACCCACAACTTTGCCAGCAACTTTGCCGGAAACGTTCCCGGCAATTTTTCCGGCAACTTTACCCACAACTTTACCGGGAACTTTTCCGTCAACTTTACCGGGGACTTTGCTGGCAACTTTACCGGGAAACTTTGCCGGCAGCTTTACCGGCAACTTTGCCAGGAACTTTGCCAGCTACTTTGGCGGAAACTTTACCGGCAATTTTCCGGCAACTTTACCGGCGACTTTGCTGGCAACCTTACCAGGAACTTCCGGCAACTTTATCAGGAACTTTACTGGCAACTTTACAGAGAACTTTTCTGGCAACTTTACCGAGAACTTTTCCAGCAACTTTACCGGGAATTTTGCCGGCAACTTTATCAGGAACTTTTCCAGCAACTTTACCGAGAACTTTGTCGGCAACTTTACCGGGAACTTTACCCGCAACTTTGCCGGGAACTTTACTGGCAACTTGACTGGCAACTTTACCGGCAACTTGACTGGCAACTTTACCGGCACCTTTACCGGGATCTTTGCCGGCAACTTTACCGGCACCTTTACCGGCAACTTTACCAGCACCTTTACTGGGAACTTTGCCGGCAAATTTACTGGCTACTTTCCTGGCACCTTTACCGGGAACTTTACCGTGAACTTTTATGGCAACTTTATCCGCAACTTTGCCGGGAACTTTGCCGGCAACTTTACCGGAAACTTTTCCGGCAACTTTACCGGGAACTTTTCCGGCAACTTTACCAGCAACTTTGCTGGGAAATTTGCTGGAAACTTTACCGCCACCTTTACTGGCGGTTTTGCCAGCAATTTTACCGGAAACTTTGCTGCAAAGATGGTTGTTTTTCTGGAAGGTTCTCCTCTCTCGACAGCGAAACGCTGCAGCTCTTTCAGAGTGAACATCGGGATTTTGGTCACTTCCCTTGCCTTCTCCCCCGTTCACTCAGTTTGGCCTGGTGATTGTAAACTTCTTCCTTTTTACGGATGATGGAGGTCACAGTGCTCATTGGAACCTTTAATGCTTCAGACATTTTTCTGTATCCTTCCCCCGATCAGTTTCTCTATACAATGCTGTCTGAGGTCTACAGAAAATTCCTTAGACTTCATGGCTTAGTTTGTGCAACTTTCCCGGCAACATTATCGAGAACTTTGTTGGCAACTTTACCGGAACTTTGCCGGCAACTTTACCCAAAACTTTTCCGGGAACTTTTCCGGCAACTTTACTGGCAACTTTACCGGCACATTTACCGGGATCTTTGCCGGCAAATTTACCGGCACCTTTACCTCCAACTTTACTGGCACCTTTACTGGGAACTTTGCTGGCAAATTTACCGGCTACTTTCCTGGCACCTTTACCAGGAACTTTACCGGGCACTTTTCCGGCAACTTTATCCGCAACTTTGCTGGCAACTTTACTGGGAACTTTTCCAGCAACTTTACCGGGAACTTTGCTGGCAACTTTACCCGCAACTTTGCCGGAAACTTTACTGGCAACTTTACCGAAACCTTTACCGGGATCTTTTCCGGCAACTTTACCGGAAGTTGACTGGCAACTTTACCAGAAACTTTACCGGAAACTTGACCAGCAACTTTACCGGCAACTTTACCAGGAACTTTACCGAAAACTTGACTGGCAACTTTACCGAAACCTTTACCGGGATCTTTTCCGGCAACTTTACCGGCACCTTTACTGGGAACTTTGCCGGCAAATTTACCGGCTATTTTCCCGGCACCTTTACTGGGAAGTTTTCCGGCAACTTTACTGGGAACTTTGCCGGCAAATTTACTGGGAACTTTGCCGGCAAATTTACCGGGAATTTTGCTGGCAACTTAACCGGGAACTTACCCGGCAACTTTAACGGCAACTTAGCCGGGAACTTTTCTGGGAACTTAGCCAGGAACTTTACTTGCAACTTTACCCACAACTTTGCCGGGAACTTTGCCTGCAACTTTACCGGGAACTTTGCCGGAAACTTACCCCACAACTTTACTGGCACCTTTACCGGGAACTTTACCGGCAACTTTACCGGCACCTATACTGGAAACTTTGCTGGCAAATTTACCAGCTACTTTCCCGGCACCTTTACTGGCAACTTTACCCACAACTTTGCCAGGAACTTTGCCGGCAACTTTACCGGGAACTTTACCAGGAACTTTTCCAGCAACTTTACCCGCTACTTTGCCGGGAACTTTTCCGAGAACTTTGCCGGCAACTTTACCCGCAACTTTGCCAGGAACTTAGCCGGGAACTTTACCGGGATCTTTTCCGGCAACTTTACTGGGAACTTTGCCGTCAACTTTACCGGCAACTTTACAGAGAACTTTTC
This sequence comes from Rana muscosa, assembly GCA_029206835.1. Classification (NCBI taxonomy): domain Eukaryota; kingdom Metazoa; phylum Chordata; class Amphibia; order Anura; family Ranidae; genus Rana; species Rana muscosa. The sequence goes on along the minus strand of JARGYO010000248.1, from coordinate 322,557 downwards.
TGGCAACTTTACCAGGAACTTTTCCGGCAACTTTTCCGGCAACTTTTCCCCGGAACTTTACCCACAACTTTACCCGCAACTTTTCCGGCAACTTTACGAGCAACTTTACCGGGAACTTTTCCAGCAACTTTTCGGGGAAACTTTGCTGGCAGCATTGCCGGCAACTTTACCGGGAACTTTGCCGGCAACTTTGCCAGCTACTTTGATGGAAACTTTACAGGCAATTTTCCAGCAACTTTACCGGCGCCTTTCCCGGCAACTTTTCTGGCAACTTTACCGGGAACTTAGCCGGCAACTTTACCGGGAACTTTTCCGGCAACTTTACTGGCAACTCTACCCGCAACTTTGCCAGCAACTTTGCCAGAAACATTCCGGCAATTTTTCCGGCAACTTTACCCACAACTTTACCCGCAACTTTTCCAGCAACTTTACCGGCTACTTTATCGGCAATTTTGCCAGCAGCTTTGCTGGCAACTTTACCGGCAACTTTACCTGGAACTTTTCCGGCAACTTTGTTGGGAATTTTGGCGGGAACTTTTCCGGCAACTTTGCTGGCAACTTTACCCGGAACTTTGCCAGCAATTTTGCCAGCAACTTTACCCGCAACTTTTCCGGCAACTTTACCCACAACTTGCCGGTAACTTTGCCGGCAACTTTGCCAGAAAATTTGCCAGGAACTTTGCTGACAACTTTGTTGGGAACTTTGCCGGGAACTTTGCCGGCAACTTTTCTGGCAATTTTACCAGGAACTTTACCGGCAACTTTGCCGGCGACTTTACCGACAAATTTGCCGAGAACTTTGCCTGTAACTTTACCGGGAACTTTACCGGCAACTTTACTGGCAACTTTACCGGGAACTATTCCGGCAACTTTATCAACAACTTTGCCAGGATCTTTCCGGCAACTTTACCGGCACCTTTACTGGGAACTTTTCCAGCAACTTTTTGGGGAAACTTTGCTGGCAGCATTACCAGCAACTTTGCCGGGAACTTTGCCGGCAACTTTGCCAGCTACTTTGACGGAAACTTTACAGGCAATTTTCTGGCAACTTTACCGGCGACTTTTCCGGCAACTTTTCCGGCAACTTTACCGGGAACTTAGCTGGCAACTTTACCGGGAACTTTTCCGGCAACTTTACTGGCAACTCTACCCGCAACTTTGCCAGCAACTTTTCCGACAACTTTACCCACAACTTTACCCGCAACTTTTCCGGCAACTTTACCGGCTACTTTATTGGCAACTTTGTTGGGAACTTTGCCGGGAACTTTTCCAGCAACTTTGCTGGCAACTTTACCCAGAACTTTGCCAGCAATTTTGCCAGCAACTTTACCCGCAACTTTTCCGGCAACTTTACCCACAACTTTGCTGGTAACTTTGCCGGCAACTTTGCCAGGAAATTTGCCAGGAACTTTGCTGACAACTTTGTTGGGAACTTTGCCGGCAACTTTGCCAGGAAATTTGCCAGGAACTTTGCCGACAACTTTGTTGGGAACTTTTCCAGCAATTTTACCAGGAACTTTACCGGCGACTTTACCGGCAGCTTTGCCGAGAACTTTGCCTGTAACTTTACCGGGAACTTTACCGGCAACTTTGCCGGGAACTTTGCTGGCAACTTTACTGGCAACTTTACCGGGAACTATTCTGGCAACTTTACCGGGATCTTTTCTGGCAACTTTACTGGGAACTTTACTGGCACCCAACTGGGAACTTTGCCGGCAAATTTACTGTCTACTTTCCCGGCACCTTTACCGGGAACTTTACTGGGAACTTTGCTGGCAACTTTACCCGCAACTTTGCCGGGAACTTTGCCGGGAACTTTACCAGGAACTTTGCCGGCAACTTATCCGGGTACTTTTCTGGCAACTTTAACAGCAACTTAGCCGGGAACTTAGCCAGGAACTTTACTTGCAACTTTACCCGCAACTTTGCCAGGAACTTTGCCTGCAACTTTACCAGGAACTTTTCCGGCAACTTTACCAAGAACTTTGACGGCAACTTTACCAAGAACTTTGCCGCAACTTTACCCGCTACTTTGCCGGGAACTTTACTGAGAACTTTGCCGGAAACTTTACCTGCAACTTTACCGGGAACTTTACCGGGATCTTTGCCTGCAACTTTACCAGGAACTTTGCCTGCAACTTTACCAGGAACTTTGCCGGCAACTTTACCAAGAACTTTGCCGCAACTTTACCCGCTACTTTGCCGGGAACTTTACTGAGAACTTTGCCGGCAACTTTACCTGCAACTTTACCGGGAACTTTACCGGGATCTTTTCTGGCAACTTTACCGGGAACTTTGCTGTCAACTTTACCAGCAACTTTACCGAGAACTTTTCTGGCAACTTTACTGGCAACTTTACCCGCAACTTTACCGGGAACTTAGCTGGCAACTTTACCGGGAACTTTTCTGGCAACTTTACTGGCAACTCTACCCGCAACTTTGCCAGCAACTTTTCCGGCAACTTTACCCACAACTTTACCTGCAACTTTACCAGGAACTTTTCCGGCAACTTTACCGGCAACTTTGTTGGGAACTTTGCCGGCAACTTTTCCAGCAATTTTACCAGGAACTTTACCGGCAACTTTGCCAGCGACTTTACCGGCAACTTTGCCAAGAACTTTGCCTGTAACTTTACCGGGAACTTTGCTGGCAACTTTACTGGCAACTTTACCGGGAAATATTCTGGCAACTTTGCCGGGATCTTTTCCGGCAAATTTACCGGCACCTTTACCGGGAACTTTACCGTACCCAACTGGGAACTTTGACGGCAAATTTACCGTCTACTTTCCCGGCACCTTTACCGGGAACTTTGCCGGCAACTTTACCCGCAACTTTGCCGGGAACTTTTCCGGCAACTTAACCAGGTACTTTTCTGGCAACTTTAAAGGCAACTTAGCCGGGAACTTAGCCAGGAACTTTACTTGCAACTTTACCCGCAACTTTGCCGGGAACTTTGCCTGCAACTTTACCAGGAACTTTGACAGCAACTTTACCAAGAACTTTGTTGGCAACTTTACCGGGAACTTTGCCAGCAACTTTACCCGCTACTTTGCCGGGAACTTTACAGAGAACATTGCCGGCAACTTTACCCGCAACTTTTCCAGCAACTTTACCCCCAACTTTACCGGGAACTTTACCGGCAACTTTTCGGGGAAACTTTGCCGGCAGCATTACCGGCAACTTTGCAGGGAACTTTGCTGGAAACGTTGCCAGCTACTTTGACGGAAACCTTACCGGCAATTTTCCGGCAACTTTACCGGCGACTTTTCTGGCAACTTTACCGGGAACTTAGCCGGCAACTTTACTGGGAACTTTTCCGGCAACTTTACTGGCAACTCTACCTGCAACTTTGCCAGCAACTTTGCCGGAAACGTTCCCGGCAATTTTTCCGGCAACTTTACCCACAACTTTACCGGGAACTTTTCCGACAACTTTACCGGGGACTTTGCTGGCAACTTTACCAGGAAACTTTGCCGGCAGCTTTACCGGCAACTTTGCCAGGAACTTTGCCGGCAACTTTGCCAGCTACTTTGGCGGAAACTTTACCGGCAATTTTCCGGCAACTTTACCGGCGACTTTGCCGGCAACCTTACCAGGAACTTCCGGCAACTTTATCGGGAACTTTACCGGCAACTTTACAGAGAACTTTTCCGGCAACTTTACCGAGAACTTTTCCAGCAACTTTACCGGGAATTTTGCAGGCAACTTTATCGGGAACTCTTCCGGCAACTTTGCTGGCAACTTTACCCAGAACTTTGCCAGCAATTTTGCCAGCAACTTTACCCGCAACTTTTCCAGCAACTTTACCCACAACTTTGCCGGTAACTTTTCCGGCAACTTTGCCAGGAAATTTGCCAGGAACTTTGCCGACAACTTTGTTGGGAACTTTGCCAGCAACTTTTCCAGCAATTTTACCAGGAACTTTACCGGCAACTTTGCCAGCGACTTTACCGGCAACTTTTCCGAGAACTTTGCCTGTAACTTTACCGGGAACTTTACCGGCAACTTTGCTGGCAACTTTACTGGCAACTTTACCGGGAACTATTCTGGCAACTTTGCCGGGATCTTTTCCGGCAAATTTACCGGCACCTTTACCAGGAACTTTACCGGCACCCAACTGGGAACTTTGCCGGCAAATTTACCGTCTACTTTCCCGGCACCTTTACCGGGAACTTTGCCAGCAACTTTACCCGCAACTTTGCCGGGAACTTTACCAGGAACTTATCCGGCAACTTAACCAGGTACTTTTCTGGCAACTTTAAAGGGAACTTAGCCAGGAACTTTACTTGCAACTTTACCCGCAACTTTGCCGGGAACTTTGCCTGCAACTTTACCAGGAACATTGACAGCAACTTTACCAAGAACTTTGTTGGCAACTTTACCGGGAACTTTGCCAGCAACTTTACCCGCTACTTTGCCGGGAACTTTACCGAGAACTTTACCGGCAACTTTACCCGCAACTTTGCCGGGAACTTTACCGGGATCTTTTCTGGCAACTTTACTGGGAACTTTGTTGTCAACTTTACCGGCAACTTTACAGAGAACTTTTCTGGCAACTTTACCGGGAACTTTTCCGGCAACTTTTCCGGCAACTTTTCCCCGGAACTTTGCCAGCAATTTTCCGGCAACTTTACCCGCAACTTTTCCAGCAACTTTACCCGCAACTTTACCGGGAACTTTTCCGGCAACTTTTCGGGGAAACTTTGCCGGCAGCATTACCGGCAACTTTGCAGGGAACTTTTCCGGCAACTTTGCCAGCTACTTTGATGGAAACCTTACCGGCAATTTTCCGGCAACTTTACCGGTGACTTTTCTGGCAACTTTACCGGGAACTTAGCAGGCAACTTTACTGGGAACTTTTCCGGCAACTTTACTGGCAACTCTACCCACAACTTTGCCAGCAACTTTGCCGGAAACGTTCCCGGCAATTTTTCCGGCAACTTTACCCACAACTTTACCGGGAACTTTTCCGACAACTTTACCGGGGACTTTGCTGGCAACTTTACCGGGAAACTTTGCCGGCAGCTTTACCGGCAACTTTGCCAGGAACTTTGCCAGCTACTTTGGCGGAAGCTTTACCGGCAATTTTCCGGCAACTTTACCGGCGACTTTGCTGGCAACCTTACCAGGAACTTCCGGCAACTTTATCGGGAACTTTACCGGCAACTTTACAGAGAACTTTTCTGGCAACTTTACCGAGAACTTTTCCAGCAACTTTACCGGGAATTTTGCCGGCAACTTTATCAGGAACTTTTCCGGCAACTTTACCGAGAACTTTGTCGGCAACTTTACCGGGAACTTTACCTGCAACTTTGCCGGGAACTTTACTGGCAACTTGACTGGCAACTTTACCGGCAACTTGACTGGCAACTTTACCGGCACCTTTACCGGGATCTTTGCCGGCAACTTTACCGGCACCTTTACCGGCAACTTTACCAGCACCTTTACTGGGAACTTTGCCGGCAAATTTACCGGCTACTTTCCTGGCACCTTTACCGGGAACTTTACCGTGAACTTTTCTGGCAACTTTATCCGCAACTTTGCCGGGAACTTTGCCGGCAACTTTACCGGAAACTTTTCCGGCAACTTTACCGGGAACTTTTCCGGCAACTTTACCAGCAACTTTGCCGGGAAATTTGCTGGAAACTTTACCGCCACCTTTACTGGTGGTTTTGCCAGCAATTTTACCGGAAACTTTGCTGCAAAGATGGTTGTTTTTCTGGAAGGTTCTCCTCTCTCGACAGCGAAACGCTGCAGCTCTTTCAGAGTGAACATCGGGATTTTGGTCACTTCCCTTGCCTTCTCCCCCGTTCACTCAGTTTGGCCTGGTGATTGTAAACTTCTTCCTTTTTACGGATGATGGAGGTCACAGTGCTCATTGGAACCTTTAATGCTTCAGACATTTTTCTGTATCCTTCCTCCGATCAGTTTCTCTATACAATGCTGTCTGAGGTCTACAGAAAATTCCTTAGACTTCATGGCTTAGTTTGTGCAACTTTCCCGGCAACATTATCGGGAACTTTGTTGGCAACTTTACCGGAACTTTGCCGGCAACTTTACCCAAAACTTTGCCGGGAACTTTTCCGGAAACTTTACCGGAAACTTTACCGGCACATTTACCGGGATCTTTGCCGGCAAATTTACCGGCACCTTTACCTCCAACTTTACTGGCACCTTTACTGGGAACTTTGCTGGCAAATTTACCGGCTTCTTTCCTGGCACCTTTACCGGGAACTTTACCGGGAACTTTTCCGGCAACTTTACTGGGAACTTTGCCGGCAACTTTACCCGCAACTTTGCCGGAAACTTGACTGGCAACTTTACCGAAACCTTTACCGGGATCTTTTCCGGCAACTTTACCGGCACCTTTACTGGGAACTTTGCCGGCAAATTTACCGGCTATTTTCCCGGCACCTTTACTGGGAAGTTTTCCGGCAACTTTACTGGGAACTTTGCCGGCAAATTTACCGGGAACTTTGCTGGCAAATTTACCGGGAATTTTGCTGGCAACTTAACCGGGAACTTATCCGGCAACTTTAACGGCAACTTAGCCGGGAACTTTTCTGGGAACTTAGCCAGGAACTTTACTTGCAACTTTACCCACAACTTTGCCGGGAACTTTGCCTGCAACTTTACCGGGAACTTTGCCGGAAACTTACCCCACAACTTTTCCGGCAACTTTACCGGAAACTTGACTGGCAACTTTACCGGCACCTTTACTAGGATCTTTTCCGCCAACTTTACCGTCAACTTTACTGGCACCTTTACCGGGAACTTTACCGGCAACTTTACCGGCACCTATACTGGAAACTTTGCTGGCAAATTTACCAGCTACTTTCCCAGCACCTTTACTGGCAACTTTACCCACAACTTTGCCAGGAACTTTGCCGGCAACTTTACCGGGAACTTGACTGGCAACTTTACCGGGATCTTTTCCGGCAACTTTACCGGGAACTTTGCCAGCAACTTAACTGGGAACTTTTCCGGCAGCTTTAACAGCAACTTATCCAGGAATTTTTCCGGGAACTTAGCCAGGAATTTTACTTGCAACTTTGCCGGGAACTTTGCCAGTGAATTTACCAGGAACTTTGCCAGCAACTTTACCGAGAACTTTGCCAGCAACTTTACCGAGAACTTTGCCGGCAACTTTACCCAAAACTTTGCCGGGAACTTTTCCGCCAACTTTACCGGAACCTTTACTGGGATCTTTCCGGCAACTTTACCGGCACCTTTACTGGAAACTTTGCCGGCAAATTTACCAGCTATTTTCACGGCACCTTTACCGGGAACTTTTCCGGCAACTTTACCCGCAACGTTGCCGGGAACTTTACTGGGAACTTTTCCGGCAACTTTACCGGGAACTTTGCCGGCAACTTTACAGGAAACTTTGCCGGGAACTTTTCCGGGAACTTTGCCGGGAACTTTTCCGGCAACTTAACCGGGAACTTATCCGGCAACTTTAACGGCAACTTAGCCGGGAACTTTTCCGGGAACTTAGCCAGGAACTTTACTTGCAACTTTATCCACAACTTTGCCGGGAACTTTGCCTGCAACTTTACCAGGAACTTTGCCAGCAACTTTACAGAGAACTTTGTCGGCAACTTTACCGGGAACTTTGCCGGAAACTTAACCCGCAACTTTACCGGCACCTTTACCGGCTACTTTCCCGGCACCTTTACCAGGAACTTTGCCAGCAACTTAACCGGGAACTTTTCCGGCAACTTTAACGGCAACTTAGCCGGGAACTTTTCCGGGAACTTAGCCAGGAATTTTACTTGCACCTTTACCCGCAACTTTGCCAGGAACTTTGCCAGCAAATTTACCAGGAACTTTGCCGGCAACTTTACTAAAAACTTTGTTGGCAACTTTACCGGGAACTTTGCCAGCAACTTTACCCGCAACTTTGCCGGGAACTTTTCTGGCAACTTTACCGGAAACTTTACTGGCAACTTTACCGGCACCTTTACCGGGATCTTTGCCAGCAAATTTACCGGCACCTTTACCTCCAACTTTACCAGCACCTTTACTGGGAACTTTGCCGGCAAATTTACCGGCTACTTTCCCGGCACCTTTACCGGGAACTTTTTCGGCAACTTTTCCGGCAACTTTACCAGGAACTTTTCCGGCAACTTTACCAGGAACTTTTCCGGCAACTTTACCCGCAACTTTGCCGGGAACTTTGCTGGAACCTTTACCGGAAACTTGACTGGCAACTTTACCAAAACCTTTACCGGGATCTTTTCCGACAACTTTCCTGGAACTTGACTGGCAACTTTACCGGAAACTTGACCAGCAACTTTACCGGCAACTTTACTGGGAACTTTTCCGGAAACTTTACCGGAAACTTGACTGGCAACTTTACCGAAACCTTTACTGGGATCTTTTCCGGCAACTTTACCGGGAACTTTACCGGCACCTTTACTGGGAACTTTGCCAGCAAATTTACCGGCTATTTTCCCAGCACCTTTACCGGGAACTTTGCTGGCAACTTTACCCGCAAACTTTACCAGGAACTTTGCTGGCAACTTTACCAGGAACTTTGCCGGGAACTTTGCCAGGAACTTTGCTGGGAACTTTGCTGGCAACTTTGCTGGCAACTTAACCTGGAACCTATCCGGCAACTTTAACGGCAACTTAGCCGGGAAATTTTCTGGGAATTTAGCCAGGAACTTTACCCTCAACTTTGCTGGGAACTTTGCCTGCAACTTTACCAGGAACTATGCCAGCAACTTTACCGAGAACTTTGTCGGGAACTTTACCGGGAACTTTGCTGGAAACTTAACCCAAAACTTTGCTGGCAACTTTACCGGAAACTTGACTGGCAACTTTACCGGCACCTTTACCGGGATCTTTTCCGGCAAATTTACCGGCAACTTTACCGGGAACTTTACCGGCAACTTTTCTGGCAATTTTACCAGAAACTTTACCGGCAACTTTTCTGGCAACTTCACCGGCAACTTTGCCGCAAACTTTCCCTGTAACTTTACCAGCAACTTTACCGGCAACTTTTTCGGGAACTTTACCGGCACCTTTACTGGGAATTTTGACGGCAAATTTACTGGCTACTTTCCCGGCACCTTTACTGGGAACTTTCCTGGGAACTTTGCCGGCAACTTTACCGGGAACTTTACCGGGAACTTTTCTGGCAACTTTACCGGGAACTTTTCCGACAACTTTACCGGGGACTTTGCTGGCAACTTTACCGGGAAACTTTGCCGGCAGCTTTACCGGCAACTTTGCCAGGAACTTTGCCAGCTACTTTGGCGGAAACTTTACCGGCAATTTTCCGGCAACTTTACCGGCGACTTTGCTGGCAACCTTACCAGGAACTTCCGGCAACTTTATCGGGAACTTTACCGGCAACTTTACAGAGAACTTTTCTGGCAACTTTACCGAGAACTTTTCCAGCAACTTTACCGGGAATTTTTCCGGCAACTTTATCAGGAACTTTGCCGGCAACTTTACCGAGAACTTTGTCGGCAACTTTACTGGGAACTTTACCCGCAACTTTGCCGGGAACTTTACTGGCAACTTGACTGGCAACTTTACCAGCAACTTGACTGGCAACTTTACCGGCACCTTTACCGGGATCATTGCCGGCAACTTTACCGGCACCTTTACCGGCAACTTTACCAGCACCTTTACTGGGAACTTTGCCGGCAAATTTACCGGCTACTTTCCAGGCACCTTTACCGGGAACTTTACCGTGAACTTTTCTGGCAACTTTATCCGCAACTTTGCCGGGAACTTTGCCGGCAACTTTACCGGAAACTTTTCCGTCAACTTTACCGGGAACTTTTCCGGCAACTTTACCAGCAACTTTGCCGGGAAATTTGCTGGAAACTTTACCGCCACCTTTACTGGCGGTTTTGCCAGCAATTTTACCAGAAACTTTGCTGCAAAGATGGTTGTTTTTCTGGAAGGTTCTCCTCTCTCGACAGCGAAACGCTGCAGCTCTTTCAGAGTGAACATCGGGATTTTGGTCACTTCCCTTGCCTTCTCCCCCGTTCACTCAGTTTGGCCTGGTGATTGTAAACTTCTTCCTTTTTACGGATGGTGGAGGTCACAGTGCTCATTTGAACCTTTAATGCTTCAGACATTTTTCTGTATCCTTCCCCCGATCAGTTTCTCTATACAATGCTGTCTGAGGTCTACAGAAAATTCCTTAGACTTCATGGCTTAGTTTGTGCAACTTTCCCGGCAACATTATCGGGAACTTTGTTGGCAACTTTACCAGGAACTTTGCCGGCAACTTTACCCAAAACTTTGCCGGGAACTTTTCCGGCAACTTTACCGGAAACTTTACTGGCAACTTTACCGGCACATTTACCGGGATCTTTGCCGGCAAATTTACCGGCACCTTTACCTCCAACTTTACTGGCACCTTTACTGGGAACTTTGCTGGCAAATTTACCGGCTACTTTCCTGGCACCTTTACCGGGAACTTTACCGGGAACTTTTCCGGCAACTTTATCCGCAACTTTGCTGGCAACTTTACTGGGAACTTTTCCGGCAACTTTACCGGGAACTTTACTGGCAACTTTACCGAAACCTTTACCGGGATCTTTTCCGGCAACTTTACCGGAAGTTGACTGGCAACTTTACCAGAAACTTTACCGGAAACTTGACCAGCAACTTTACCGGCAACTTTACCGGGAACTTTACCGGAAACTTGACTGGCAACTTTACCGAAACCTTTACTGGGATCTTTTCCGGCAACTTTACCGGCACCTTTACTGGGAACTTTGCCAGCAAATTTACCGGCTATTTTCCCGGCACCTTTACTGGGAAGTTTTCCGGCAACTTTACTGGGAACTTTGCCGGCAAATTTACCAGGAACTTTGCCGGCAAATTTACCGGGAATTTGGCTGGCAACTTAACCGGGAACTTATCCGGCAACTTTAACGGCAACTTAGCCGGGAACTTTTCTGGGAACTTAGCCAGGAACTTTACTTGCAACTTTACCCACAACTTTGCCGGGAACTTTGCCTGCAACTTTACCGGGAACTTTGCCGGAAACTTACCCCACAACTTTTCCGGCAACTTTACCGGAAACTTGACTGGCAACTTTACCGGCACCTTTACTAGGATCTTTTCCGCCAACTTTACCGTCAACTTTACTGGCACCTTTACCGGCAACTTTACCGGCACCTATACTGGAAACTTTGCTGGCAAATTTACCAGCTACTTTCCCGGCACCTTTACTGGCAACTTTACCCACAACTTTGCCAGGAACTTTGCCGGCAACTTTACCGGGAACTTGACTGGCAACTTTACCGGGATCTTTTCCGGCAACTTTACCGGGAACTTTGCCAGCAACTTAACTGGGAACTTTTCCGGCAGCTTTAACAGCAACTTATCCAGGAATTTTTCCGGGAACTTAGCCAGGAATTTTACTTGCAACTTTGCCGGGAACTTTGCCAGTGAATTTACCAGGAACTTTGCCAGCAACTTTACCGAGAACTTTGCCGGCAACTTTACCCAAAACTTTGCCGGGAACTTTTCCGTCAACTTTACCGGAACCTTTACCGGGATCTTTCCGGCAACTTTACCGGCACCTTTACTGGAAACTTTGCTGGCAAATTTACCAGCTATTTTCCCGGCACCTTTACCGGGAACTTTTCCAGCAACTTTACCCGCAACGTTGCCGGGAACTTTACTGGGAACTTTTCCGGCAACTTTACCGGGAACTTTGCCGGCAACTTTACAGGGAACTTTGCCGGGAACTTTTCCGGCAACTTAACCGGGAACTTATCCGGCAACTTTAACGGCAACTTAGCCGGGAACTTTTCCGGGAACTTAGCCAGGAACTTTACTTGCAACTTTATCCACAACTTTGCCGGGAACTTTGCCTGCAACTTTACCAGGAACTTTGCCAGCAACTTTACAGAGAACTTTGTCGGCAACTTTACCGGGAACTTTGCCGGAAACTTAACCCGCAACTTTACCGGCACCTTTACCGGCTACTTTCCCGGCACCTTTACCAGGAACTTTGCCAGCAACTTAACTGGGAACTTTTCCGGCAACTTTAACGGCAACTTAGCCGGGAACTTTTCCGGGAACTTAGCCAGGAATTTTACTTGCACCTTTACCCGCAACTTTGCCAGGAACTTTGCCAGCAAATTTACCAGGAACTTTGCCGGCAACTTTACTAAAAACTTTGTTGGCAACTTTACCGGGAACTTTGCCAGCAACTTTACCCGCAACTTTGCCGGGAACTTTTCTGGCAACTTTACCGGAAACTTTACTGGCAACTTTACCGGCACCTTTACCGGGATCTTTGCCAGCAAATTTACCGGCACCTTTACCTCCAACTTTACCAGCACCTTTACTGGGAGCTTTGCCGGCAAATTTACCGGCTACTTTCCCGGCACCTTTACCGGGAACTTTTTCGGCAACTTTTCCGGCAACTTTACTGGGAACTTTTCTGGCAACTTTACCAGGAACTTTTCCAGCAACTTTACCCGCAACTTTGCCGGGAACTTTGCTGGAACCTTTACCGGAAACTTGACTGGCAACTTTACCAAAACCTTTACCGGGATCTTTTCCGACAACTTTCCTGGAACTTGACTGGCAACTTTACCGGAAACTTGACCAGCAACTTTACCGGCAACTTTACTGGGAACTTTTCCGGAAACTTTACCGGAAACTTGACTGGCAACTTTACCGAAACCTTTACTGGGATCTTTTCCGGCAACTTTACCGGGAACTTTACCGGCACCTTTACTGGGAACTTTGCCAGCAAATTTACCGGCTATTTTCCCAGCACCTTTACCGGGAACTTTGCTGGCAACTTTACCCGCAAACTTTACCAGGAACTTTGCTGGCAACTTTACCAGGAACTTTGCCGGGAACTTTGCCAGGGACTTTGCTGGGAACTTTGCTGGCAACTTTGCTGGCAACTTAACCGGGAACCTATCCGGCAACTTTAACGGCAACTTAGCCGGGAAATTTTCTGGGAATTTAGCCAGGAACTTTACTTGCAACTTTACCCTCAACTTTGCCGGGAACTTTGCCTGCAACTTTACCAGGAACTATGCCAGCAACTTTACCGAGAACTTTGTCGGGAACTTTACCGGGAACTTTGCCGGAAACTTAACCCGAAACTTTGCTGGCAACTTTACCGGAAACTTGACTGGCAACTTTACCGGCACCTTTACCGGGATCTTTTCCGGCAAATTTACCGGCAACTTTGCCAGGAACTTTGCCAGCAAATTTACCAGGAACTTTGCCGGCAACTTTACTAAAAACTTTGTTGGCAACTTTACCGGGAACTTTGCCAGCAACTTTACCCGCAACTTTGCTGGGAACTTTTCTGGCAACTTTACCGGAAACTTTACTGGCAACTTTACCGGCACCTTTACCGGGATCTTTGCCAGCAAATTTACCGGCACCTTTACCTCCAACTTTACCAGCACCTTTACTGGGAGCTTTGCCGGCAAATTTACCGGCTACTTTCCCGGCACCTTTACCGGGAACTTTTTCGGCAACTTTTCCGGCAACTTTACTGGGAACTTTTCTGGCAACTTTACCAGGAACTTTTCCAGCAACTTTACCCGCAACTTTGCCGGGAACTTTGCTGGAACCTTTACCGGAAACTTGACTGGCAACTTTACCAAAACCTTTACCGGGATCTTTTCCGACAACTTTCCTGGAACTTGACCAGCAACTTTACCGGCAACTTTACTGGGAACTTTTCCGGAAACTTTACCGGAAACTTGACTGGCAACTTTACCGAAACCTTTACTGGGATCTTTTCCGGCAACTTTACCGGGAACTTTACCGGCACCTTTACTGGGAACTTTGCCAGCAAATTTACCGGCTATTTTCCCAGCACCTTTACCGGGAACTTTGCTGGCAACTTTACCCGCAAACTTTACCAGGAACTTTGCTGGCAACTTTACCAGGAACTTTGCCGGGAACTTTGCCAGGGACTTTGCTGGGAACTTTGCTGGCAACTTTGCTGGCAACTTAACCGGGAACCTATCCGGCAACTTTAACGGCAACTTAGCCGGGAAATTTTCTGGGAATTTAGCCAGGAACTTTACTTGCAACTTTACCCTCAACTTTGCCGGGAACTTTGCCTGCAACTTTACCAGGAACTATGCCAGCAACTTTACCGAGAACTTTGTCGGGAACTTTACCGGGAACTTTGCCGGAAACTTAACCCGAAACTTTGCTGGCAACTTTACCGGAAACTTGACTGGCAACTTTACCGGCACCTTTACCGGGATCTTTTCCGGCAAATTTACCGGCAACTTTACCGGGAACTTTACCGGCAACTTTTCTGGCAATTTTACCAGAAACTTTACCGGCAACTTTTCTGGCAACTTCACCGGCAACTTTGCCGCAAACTTTCCCTGTAACTTTACCAGCAACTTTACCGGCAACTTTTTCGGGAACTTTACCGGCACCTTTACTGGGAATTTTGTCGGCAAATTTACTGGCTACTTTCCCGGCACCTTTGCTGGGAACTTTCCTGGGAACTTTGCCGGCAACTTTACCGGGAACTTTACCGGGAACTTTTCTGGCAACTTTACCAGGAACTTTTCCGGCAACTTAACCAGGAACTTATCCGGCAACTTTAACGGCAACTTATCCAGGAATTTTTCCGGGAACTTAGCCAGGAATTTTACTTGCAACTTTGCCAGCAAATTTACCAGGAACTTTGCCAGCAACTTTACCGAGAACTTTGTCGGCAACTTTACCAGGAACTTTGCCGGCAACTTTACCCGCAACTTTGCCGGGAACTTTTCCAGAAACTTGACTGGCAACTTTACCGAAACCTTTACCGGGATCTTTCCGGCAACTTTACCGGCAACTTTACCGGCACCTTTACTGGAAACTTTGCCGGCAAATTTACTGGCTATTTTCCCGGCACCTTTACCGGGAACTTTTCTGGCAACTTTACCCGCAACGTTGCCGGGAACTTTACTGGGAACTTTTTCCGGCAACTTTACCGGGAACTTTGCCGGCAACTTTACAGGGAACTTTGCCGGAAACTTTTCCGGCAACTTAACCGGGAACTTATCCGGCAACTTTAACGGAACTTAGCCGGGAACTTTTCCGGGAACTTAGCCAGGAACTTTACTTGCAACTTTATCCGCAACTTTGCCGGGAACTTTGCCTGCAACCTTACCAGGAACTTTGCCAGCAACTTTACAGAGAACTTTGTCGGCAACTTTACCGGGAACTTTGCCGGAAACTTAACCCGCAACTTTACTGGCACCTTTACCGGCTACTTTCCCGGCACCTTTACCAGGAACTTTGCCAGCAACTTAACCAGGAACTTTTCCGGCAACTTTAACGGCAACTTAGCTGGGAACTTTTCTGGGAACTTAGCCAGGAATTTTACTTGCACCTTTACCCGCAACTTTGCCAGGAACTTTGCCAGCAAATTTACCAGGAACTTTGCCAGCAACTTTACTGAGAACTTTGTTGGCAACTTTACCAGGAACTTTGCCAGCAACTTTACCCGCAACTTTGCCGGCAACTTTACCGGGAACTTTGCCAGCAACTTTACCCGCAACTTTGCCGGGAACTTTTCTGGCAACTTTACCGGAAACTTTACTGGCAACTTTACCGGCACCTTTACTGGGATCTTTGCCGGCAAATTTACCGGCACCTTTACCTCCAACTTTACCGGCACCTTTACTGGGAACTTTGCCGGCAAATTTACCGGCTACTTTCCCGGCACCTTTACCTAGAACTTTTTCGGCAACTTTACCGGGAACTTTTCTGGCAACTTTACCAGGAACTTTGCTGGCAACTTTACCCGCAACTTTGCCGGGAACTTTGCTGGAAACTTTACCGGAAACTTGACTGGCAACTTTACCGAAACCTTTACCGGGATCTTTTCCAACAACTTTCCCGGAACTTGACTGGCAACTTTACTGGAAACTTTACCGGAAACTTGACCAGCAACTTTACCGGCAACTTTACCGGGAACTTTTCCGGAAACTTTACCGGAAACTTGACTGGCAACTTTACCGAAACCTTTACTGGGATCTTTTCCGGCAACTTTACCGGGAACTTTACCGGCACCTTTACTGGGAACTTTGCCAGCAAATTTACCGGCTATTTTCCCAGCACCTTTACCGAGAACTTTGCCGGCAACTTTACCTGCAAACTTTACCAGGAACTTTGCTGGCAACTTTACCAGGAACTTTGCCAGGAACTTTGCCGGGAACTTTGCTGGGAACTTTGCCGGAAACTTAACCCGAAACTTTGCCGGCAACTTTACCGGAAACTTGACTGGCAACTTTACCGGCACCTTTACCGGGATCTTTTCCGGCAAATTTACCGGCAACTTTACCGGGAACTTTACCGGCAACTTTTCTGGCAATTTTACCAGAAACTTTACTGGCAACTTTTCTGGCAACTTTACCGGCAACTTTGCCGCAAACTTTCCCTGTAACTTTACCAGCAACTTTACCGGCAACTTTTTCCGGCAACTTTACCGGGAACTTTACCGGCACCTTTACTGGGAATTTTGCCGGCAAATTTACCGGCTACTTTCCCGGCACCTTTACCGGGAACTTTGCCGGGAACTTTGCTGGCAACTTTACCGGGAACTTTTCTGGCAACTTTACCGGGAACTTTTCCGGCAACTTAACCGGGAACTTATCCAGCAACTTAGCCGGGAACTTTTCCGGGAACTTAGCCAGGAACTTTACTTGCAACTTTACCCACAACTTTGCCAGGAACTTTGCCTGCAACTTTACCAGGAACTTTGCTGGCAACTTTACCGATAACTTTGTCGGCAACTTTACCGAGAACTTTGCCGGCAACTTTACCTGCAACTTTGCTGGGAACTTTTCCGGAAACGTTACTGGCAACTTTACCGGCACCTTTACCGGGATCTTTGCCGGCAACTTTACCAGCACCTTTACCGCCAACTTTACCGGCACCTTTATTGGGAACTTTGCCACCAAATGTACCGCCTACTTTCCCGGCACCTTTACCGGGAACTTTTCCGGCAACTTTATCCACAACTTTTCCGGCAACTTTACTGGGATCTTTTCCGGCAACTTTTCCAGCAACTTTACCAGCAACTTTGCCGGCAATTTTGCCGGGAACTTTACCGGGAACTGTGCCGGCAACTTTTCCGGCAACTTTGTCGGCACCTTTACTGTCGGTTTTGCCAGCAATTTTACTGGAAACTTTGCTGCAAAGATGGTTGTTCTTCTGGAAGGTTCTCCTCTCTCCACAGCGAAACGGGGCAGCTCTTTCAGAGTGAACATCGGGATTTTGGTCACTTCCCTTGCCTTCTCCCCCGTTCACTCAGTTTGGCCTGGTGATTGTAAACTTCTTCCTTTTTACGGATGATGCAGGTCACAGTGCTCATTGGAACCTTTAATGCTTCAGACATTTTTCTGTATCCTTCCCCCGATCAGTTTCTCTATACAATGCTGTCTGAGGTCTACAGAAAATTCCTTAGACTTCATGGCTTAGTTTGTGCAACTTTCCCGGCAACATTATCGGGAACTTTGTTGGCAACTTTGCCGGCAACTTTACCCAAAACTTTGCTGGGAACTTTTCCGGCAACTTTACCGGAAACTTTACTGGCAACTTTACCGGCACATTTACCGGGATCTTTGCCGGCAAATTTACCGGCACCTTTACCTCCAACTTTACTGGCACCTTTACTGGGAACTTTGCTGGCAAATTTACCGGCTACTTTCCTGGCACATTTACCGGGAACTTTACCGGGAACTTTTCCGGCAACTTTATCCGCAACTTTGCTGGCAACTTTACTGTGAACTTTTCCGGCAACTTTACCGGGAACTTTTCCGGCAACTTTACCCGCAACTTTGCCGGAAGCTTTACTGGCAACTTTACCGAAACCTTTACCGGGATCTTTTCCGGCAACTTTACCGGAAGTTGACTGGCAACTTTACCGGAAACTTTACTGGAAACTTGACCAGCAACTTTACCGGGAACTTTACTGGAAACTTGACTGGCAACTTTACCGAAACCTTTACCGGGATCTTTTCCAGCAACTTTACCGGCACCTTTACTGGGAACTTTGCCAGCAAATTTACTGGCTATTTTCCCGGCACCTTTACTGGGAAGTTTTCCGGCAACTTTACTGGGAACTTTGCCGGCAAATTTACCAGGAACTTTGCTGGCAAATTTACCGGGAATTTTGCTGGCAACTTAACCGGGAACTTATCCGGCAACTTTAACGGCAACTTAGCCAGGAACTTTACTTGCAACTTTACCCACAACTTTGCCAGGAACTTTGCCTGCAACTTTACCGGGAACTTTGCCGGAAACTTACCCCACAACTTTTCCGGCAACTTTACTGGAAACTTGACTGGCAACTTTACCGGCACCTTTACTAGGATCTTTTCCGCCAACTTTACCATCAACTTTACTGGCACCTTTACCGGGAACTTTACTGGCAACTTTACCGGCACCTATACTGGAAACTTTGCTGGCAAATTTACCAGCTACTTTCCCGGCACCTTTACTGGCAACTTTACCAAGAACTTTGTCGGCAACTTTACCGGGAACTTTGCCGCAACTTTACCCGCTACTTTGCCAGGAACTTTACTGAGAACTTTGCCGGCAACTTTACCGGGAACTTTACCGGGAACTTTACCGGGATCTTTTCCGGCAACTTTACCGGGAACTTTGCTGTCAACTTTACCGAGAACTTTTCTGGCAACTTTACTGGCAACTTTACCCGCAACTTTACCGGGAACTTAGCTGGCAACTTTACCGGGAACTTTGCTGTCAACTTTACCAGCAACTTTACCAAGAACTTTTCTGGCAACTTTACTGGCAACTTTACCCGCAACTTTACCGGGAACTTAGCTGGCAACTTTACCGGGAACTTTTCCGGCAACTTTACTGGCAACTTCACCCGCAACTTTGCCAGCAACTTTTCCGGCAACTTTACCCACAACTTTACCCGCAACTTTACCGGCTACTTTATCGGTAATTTTGCCGGCAGCTTTGCTGGCAACTTTACCGGCAACTTTACCGGCAACTTTACCAGGAACTTTTCCGGCAACGTTACCGGCAACTTTGTTGGGAACTTTGCCGGGAACTTTTCCAGCAACTTTGCTGGCAACTTTACCCAGAACTTTGCCAGCAATTTTGCCAGCAACTTTACCCGCAACTTTTCCAGCAACTTTACCCACAACTTTGCCGGTAACTTTTCCGCCAACTTTGCCAGGAAATTTGCCAGGAACTTTGCCGACAACTTTGTTGGGAACTTTGCCGGCAACTTTTCCAGCAATTTTACCAGGAACTTTACCGGCAACTTTGCCAGCGACTTTACCGGCAACTTTGCCGAGAACTTTGCCTGTAACTTTACCGGGAACTTTACCGGCAACTTTGCTGGCAACTTTACTGGCAACTTTACCGGGAACTATTCTGGCAACTTTGCCGGGATCTTTTCCGGCAAATTTACCGGCACCTTTACCAGGAACTTTACCGGCACCCAACTGGGAACTTTGCCGGCAAATTTACCGTCTACTTTCCCAGCACCTTTACCGGGAACTTTGCCGGCAACTTTACCCGCAACTTTGCCGGGAACTTTACCAGGAACTTTTCCGGCAACTTAACCAGGTACTTTTCTGGCAACTTTAAAGGCAACTTAGCCGGGAACTTAGCCAGGAACTTTACTTGCAACTTTACCCGCAACTTTGCCGGGAACTTTGCCTGCAACTTTACCAGGAACATTGACAGCAACTTTACCAAGAACTTTGTTGGCAACTTTACCGGGATCTTTGCCAGCAACTTTACCCGCTACTTTGCCGGGAATTTTACCGAGAACTTTGCCGGCAACTTTACCCGCAACTTTGCCGGGAACTTTACCGGGATCTTTTCTGGCAACTTTACTGGGAACTTTGTTGTCAACTTTACCGGCAACTTTACAGAGAACTTTTCTGGCAACTTTACCGGGAACTTTTCCGGCAACTTTTCCGGCAACTTTTCCCCGGAACTTTGCCAGCAATTTTCTGGAAACTTTACCCGCAACTTTTCCAGCAACTTTACCCGCAACTTTACCGGGAACTTTTCCGGCAACTTTTCGGGGAAACTTTGCCGGCAGCATTACCGGCAACTTTGCAGGGAACTTTTCCGGCAACTTTGCCAGCTACTTTGACAGAAACCTTACCGGCAATTTCCCGGCAACTTTACCGGCAACTTTTCTGGCAACTTTACCGGGAACTTAGCAGGCAACTTTACTGGGAACTTTTCCGGCAACTTTACTGGCAACTCTACCCACAACTTTGCCAGCAACTTTGCCGGAAACGTTCCCGGCAATTTTTCTGGCAACTTTACCCACAACTTTACCGGGAACTTTTCCAACAACTTTACCGGGGACTTTGCTGGCAACTTTACCGGGAAACTTTGCCGGCAGCTTTACCGGCAACTTTGCCAGGAACTTTGCCAGCTACTTTGGCAGAAACTTTACCGGCAATTTTCCAGCAACTTTACCGGCGACTTTGCTGGCAACCTTACCAGGAACTTCCGGCAACTTTATCGGGAACTTTACCGGCAACTTTACAGAGAACTTTTCTGGCAACTTTACCGAGAACTTTTCCAGCAACTTCACCGGGAATTTTGCCGGCAACTTTATCAGGAACTTTGCCGGCAACTTTACCGAGAACTTTGTGGGCAACTTTACTGGGAACTTTACCTGCAACTTTGCCGGGAACTTTACTGGCAACTTGACTGGCAACTTTACCGGCAACTTGACTGGCAACTTTACCGGCACCTTTACCGGGATCTTTGCCGGCAACTTTACCGGCACCTTTACCGGCAACTTTACCAGCACCTTTACTGGGAACTTTGCCGGCAAATTTACCGGCTACTTTCCTGGCACCTTTACCGGGAACTTTACCGTGAACTTTTCTGGCAACTTTATCTGCAACTTTGCCGGGAACTTTGCCGGCAACTTTACCGGAAACTTTTCCGGCAACTTTACCGGGAACTTTTCCGGCAACTTTACCAGCAACTTTGCCGGGAAATTTGCTGGAAACTTTACCGCCACCTTTACTGGCGGTTTTGCCAGCAATTTTACCGGAAACTTTGCTGCAAAGATGGTTGTTTTTCTGGAAGGTTCTCCTCTCTCGACAGCGAAACGCTGCAGCTCTTTCAGAGTGAACATCGGGATTTTGGTCACTTCCCTTGCCTTCTCCCCCGTTCACTCAGTTTGGCCTGGTGATTGTAAACTTCTTCCTTTTACGGATGGTGGAGGTCACAGTGCTCATTGGAACCTTTAATGCTTCAGACATTTTTCTGTATCCTTCCCCCGATCAGTTTCTCTATACAATGCTGTCTGAGGTCTACAGAAAATTCCTTAGACTTCATGGCTTAGTTTGTGCAACTTTCCCGGCAACATTATCGGGAACTTTGTTGGCAACTTTACCAGGAACTTTGCCGGCAACTTTACCCAAAACTTTGCCGGGAACTTTTCCGGCAACTTTACCGGAAACTTTACTGGCAACTTTACCGGCACATTTACCGGGATCTTTGCCGGCAAATTTACCGGCACCTTTACCTCCAACTTTACTGGCACCTTTACTGGGAACTTTGCTGGCAAATTTACCGGCTACTTTCCTGGCACCTTTACTGGGAACTTTACCGGGAACTTTTCCGGCAACTTTATCCGCAACTTTGCTGGCAACTTTACTGGGAACTTTTCCGGCAACTTTACCGGGAACTTTGCCGGCAACTTTACCCGCAACTTTGCCGGAAACTTTACTGGCAACTTTACCAAAACCTTTACCGGGATCTTTTCCGGCAACTTTACCGGAAGTTGACTGGCAACTTTACTGGAAACTTTACCGGAAACTTGACCAGCAACTTTACCTGCAACTTTACCGGGAACTTTACCGGAAACTTGACTGGCAACTTTACCGAAACCTTTACCGGGATCTTTTCCGGCAACTTTACCGGCACCTTTACTGGGAACTTTGCCGGCAAATTTACCGGCTATTTTCCCGGCACCTTTACTGGGAACTTTGCCGGCAAATTTACCGGGAACTTTGCCGGCAAATTTACCAGGAATTTTGCTGGCAACTTAACCGGGAACTTATCCGGCAACTTTAACGGCAACTTAGCCGGGAACTTTTCTGGGAACTTAGCCAGGAACTTTACTTGCAACTTTACCCACAACTTTGCCGGGAACTTTGCCTGCAACTTTACCGGGAACTTTGCCGGAAACTTACCCCACAACTTTTCCGGCAACTTTACCGGAAACTTGACTGGCAACTTTACCGGCACCTTTACTAGGATCTTTTCTGCCAACTTTACCGTCAACTTTACTGGCACCTTTACCGGGAACTTTACCGGCAACTTTACCGGCACCTATACTGGAAACTTTGCTGGCAAATTTACCAGCTACTTTCCCGGCACCTTTACTGGCAACTTTACCCACAACTTTGCCAGGAACTATTCCGGCAACTTTACCGGGAACTTTACCAGGAACTTTGCAGGGAACTTTTCCAGCAACTTTACCCGCAACTTTGCCAGGAACTTAGCCGGGAACTTTACCAGGATCTTTTCCAGCAACTTTACTGGGAACTTTGCCGTCAACTTTACCGGCAACTTTACAGAGAACTTTTCTGGCAACTTTACCAGGAACTTTTCCGGCAACTTTGCTGGCAACTTTTCCCCGGAACTTTACCCACAACTTTACCCGCAACTTTCCCGGCAACTTTACAAGCAACTTTACCGGGAACTTTTCCAGCAACTTTTCGGGGAAACTTTGCTGGCAACTTTGCCAGCTACTTTGATGGAAACTTTACAGGCAATTTTCCGGCAACTTTACCGGCGACTTTTCCGGCAACTTTACCGGGAACTTAGCCGGCAACTTTACCGGGAACTTTTCCGGCAACTTTACTGGCAACTCTACCCGCAACTTTGCCAGCAACTTTGCTGGAAACATTCCTGGCAATTTTTCCGGCAACTTTACCCACAACTTTACCCGCAACTTTTCCAGCAACTTTACCGGCTACTTTATCGGCAATTTTGCCAGCAGCTTTGCTGGCAACTTTACCGGCAACTTTACCTGGAACTTTTCCAGCAACTTTGTTGGGAATTTTGGCGGGAACTTTTCTGGCAACTTTGCTGGCAACTTTACCCGGAACTTTGCCAGCAATTTTGCCAGCAACTTTACCCGCAACTTTTCCGGCAACTTTACCCACAACTTGCCGGTAACTTTGCCGGCAACTTTGCCAGAAAATTTGCCAGGAACTTTGCTGACAACTTTGTTGGGAACTTTGCCGGGAACTTTTCCGGCAACTTTTCCGGCAATTTTACCAGGAACTTTACCGGCAACTTTGCCAGCGACTTTACCGTCAAATTTGCCGAGAACTTTGCCTGTAACTTTACCGGGAACTTTACCGGCAACTTTACTGGCAACTTTACCGGGAACTATTCCGGCAACTTTATCAACAACTTTGCCGGGATCTTTTCCGGCAACTTTACCGGCACCTTTACCGGGAACTTTACCCGCAACTTTACTGGGAACTTTTCCAGCAACTTTTTGGGGAAACTTTGCTGGCAGCATTACCAGCAACTTTGCCGGGAACTTTGCCGGCAACTTTGCCAGCTACTTTGACGGAAACTTTACAGGCAATTTTCCGGCAACTTTACGGCGACTTTTCCGGCAACTTTTCTGGCAACTTTACCGGGAACTTAGCCGGCAACTTTACCGGGAACTTTTCCGGCAACTTTACTGGCAACTCTACCCGCAACTTTGCCAGCAACTTTTCTGGCAACTTTACCCACAACTTTACCCGCAACTTTTCCGGCAACTTTACCGGCTACTTTATCGGCAACTTTGTTGGGAACTTTGCCGGGAACTTTTCCGGCAACTTTGCTGGCAACTTTACCCAGAACTTTGCCAGCAATTTTGCCAGCAACTTTACCCGCAACTTTTCCGGCAACTTTACCCACAACTTTGCTGGTAACTTTTCGGGCAACTTTGCCAGGAAATTTGCCAGGAACTTTGCGGACAACTTTGTTGGGAACTTTGCCGGCAACTT
Source organism: Rana muscosa (assembly GCA_029206835.1). Taxonomy (NCBI): domain Eukaryota; kingdom Metazoa; phylum Chordata; class Amphibia; order Anura; family Ranidae; genus Rana; species Rana muscosa. The sequence continues at coordinate 298,546 of JARGYO010000248.1, read as the reverse complement.
TGCCAGGAAATTTGCCAGGAACTTTGCCGACAACTTTGTTGGGAACTTTGCCGGCAACTTTTCCAGCAATTTTACCAGGAACTTTACCGGCGACTTTACCGGCAACTTTGCCGAGAACTTTGCCTGTAACTTTACTGGGAACTTTACCGGCAACTTTGCCGGGAACTTTGCTAGCAACTTTACTGGCAACTTTACCGGGAACTATTCTGGCAACTTTACCAGGATCTTTTCCGGCAACTTTACCGGCACCTTTACCGGGAACTTTACTGGCACCCAACTGGGAACTTTGCCGGAAAATTTACTGTCTACTTTCCCGGCACCTTTACCGGGAACTTTACTGGGAACTTTGCTGGCAACTTTACCCGCAACTTTGCCGGGAACTTATCCGGGTACTTTTCTAGCAACTTTAACAGCAACTTAGCCGGGAACTTAGCCAGGAACTTTACTTGCAACTTTACCCGCAACTTTGCCAGGAACTTTGCCTGCAACTTTACCAGGAACTTTGCCGGCAACTTTACCAAGAACTTTGTCGGCAACTTTACCGGGAACTTTGCCGCAACTTTACCCGCTACTTTGCCGGGAACTTTACTGAGAACTTTGCCGGCAACTTTACCTGCAACTTTACCGGGAACTTTACCGGGATCTTTTCCGGCAACTTTACCGGGAACTTTGCTGTCAACTTTACCAGCAACTTTACCGAGAACTTTTCTGGCAACTTTACTGGCAACTTTACCTGCAACTTTACCGGGAACTTAGCTGGCAACTTTACCGGGAACTTTTCTGGCAACTTTACTGGCAACTCTACCCGCAACTTTGCCAGCAACTTTTCCGGCAACTTTACCCACAACTTTACCCGCAACTTTTCCGGCAACTTTACCGGCTACTTTATCGGTAATTTTGCCGGCAGCTTTGCTGGCAACTTTACCAGCAACTTTACCAGGAACTTTTCCGGCAACTTTACCGGCAACTTTGTTGGGAACTTTGCCGGGAACTTTTCTGGCAACTTTGCTGGCAACTTTACCTGGAACTTTGCCAGCAATTTTGCCAGCAACTTTACCCGCAACTTTTCCAGCAACTTTACCCACAACTTTGCCGGTAACTTTTCCGGCAACTTTGCCAGGAAATTTGCCAGGAACTTTGCCGACAACTTTGTTGGGAACTTTGCCGGCAACTTTTCCAGCAATTTTACCAGGAACTTTACCGGCAACTTTGCCAGCGACTTTACCGGCAACTTTGCCAAGAACTTTGCCTGTAACTTTACCGGGAACTTTACCGGCAACTTTGCTGGCAACTTTACTGGCAACTTTACCGGGAACTATTCTGGCAACTTTGCCGGGATCTTTTCCGGCAAATTTACTGGCACCTTTACCGGGAACTTTACCGGCACCCAACTGGGAACTTTGCCGGCAAATTTACCGTCTACTTTCCCGGCACCTTTACCGGGAACTTTGCCTGCAACTTTACCCGCAACTTTGCCAGGAACTTTTCCGGCAACTTAACCAGGTACTTTTCTGGCAACTTTAAAGGCAACTTAGCCAGGAACTTAGCCAGGAACTTTACTTGCAACTTTACCCGCAACTTTGCCGGGAACTTTGCCTGCAACTTTACCAGGAACTTTGACAGCAACTTTACCAAGAACTTTGTTGGCAACTTTACCGGGAACTTTGCCAGCAACTTTACCCGCTACTTTGCCGGGAACTTTACCGAGAACGTTGCCGGCAACTTTACCCGCAACTTTTCCAGCAACTTTACCCGCAACTTTACCGGGAACTTTTCCGGCAACTTTTTGGGGAAACTTTGCCGGCAGCATTACCGGCAACTTTGCAGGGAACTTTGCCGGCAACTTTGCCAGCTACTTTGACGGAAACCTTACTGGCAATTTTCCGGCAACTTTACCGGCGACTTTTCTGGCAACTTTACCGGGAACTTAGCCGGCAACTTTACTGGGAACTTTTCCGGCAACTTTACTGGCAACTCTACCTGCAACTTTGCCAGCAACTTTGCCGGAAACGTTCCCGGCAATTTTTCCGGCAACTTTACCGGGAACTTTTCCGACAACTTTACCGGGGACTTTGCTGGCAACTTTACCGGGAAACTTTGCCGGCAGCTTTACCGGCAACTTTGCCAGGAACTTTGCCGGCAACTTTGCTAGCTACTTTGGCGGAAACTTTACCGGCAATTTTCCGGCAACTTTACCAGCACCTTTACTGGGAACTTTGCCGGCAAATTTACTGGCTACTTTCCTGGCACCTTTACCGGGAACTTTACCGTGAACTTTTCCGGCAACTTTATCCGCAACTTTGCCGGGAACTTTTCCGGCAACTTTACCGGAAACTTTTCCGGCAACTTTACCGGGAACTTTTCCGGCAACTTTACCAGCAACTTTGCCGGGAAATTTGCTGGAAACTTTACCGCCACCTTTACTGGCGGTTTTGCCAGCAATTTTACCGGAAACTTTGCTGCAAAGATGGTTGTTTTTCTGGAAGGTTCTCCTCTCTCGACAGCAAAACGCTGCAGCTCTTTCAGAGTGAACATCGGGATTTTGGTCACTTCCCTTGCCTTCTCCCCCGTTCACTCAGTTTGGCCTGGTGATTGTAAACTTCTTCCTTTTTACGGATGGTGGAGGTCACAGTGCTCATTGGAACCTTTAATGCTTCAGACATTTTTCTGTATCCTTCCCCCGATCAGTTTCTCTATACAATGCTGTCTGAGGTCTACAGAAAATTCCTTAGACTTCATGGCTTAGTTTGTGCAACTTTCCCGGCAACATTATCGGGAACTTTGTTGGCAACTTTACCAGGAACTTTGCCGGCAACTTTACCCAAAACTTTGCCGGGAACTTTTCCGGCAACTTTACCGGAAACTTTACTGGCAACTTTACCGGCACATTTACCGGGATCTTTGCCGGCAAATTTACCGGCACCTTTACCTCCAACTTTACTGGCACCTTTACTGGGAACTTTGCTGGCAAATTTACCGGCTACTTTCCTGGCACCTTTACCGGGAACTTTACCGGGAACTTTTCCGGCAACTTTATCCGCAACTTTGCTGGCAACTTTACTGGGAACTTTTCCGGCAACTTTACCGGGAACTTTGCCGGCAACTTTGCCGGAAACTTTACTGGCAACTTTACCGAAACCTTTACCGGGATCTTTTCCGGCAACTTTACCGGAAGTTGACTGGCAACTTTACCGGAAACTTTACCGGAAACTTGACCAGCAACTTTACCGGCAACTTTACCGGCAACTTTACCAAAACCTTTACCGGGATCTTTTCCGGCACCTTTACCGGCACCTTTACTGGGAACTTTGCCGGCAAATTTACCGGCTATTTTCCCGTCACCTTTACTGGGAAGTTTGCCGGCAACTTTACTGGGAACTTTGCCAGCAAATTTACCGGGAACTTTGCCGGCAAATTTACCGGGAACTTTGCTGGCAACTTAACCGGGAACTTATCCGGCAACTTTACCCTCAACTTTGCTGGGAACTTTGCCTGCAACTTTACCAGGAACTATGCCAGCAACTTTACCAAGAACTTTGTTGGCAACTTTACCGGGAACTTTGCCGGAAACTTAACCCGAAACTTTGCCGGCAACTTTACCGGAAACTTGACTGGCAACTTTACCGGCACCTTTACTGGGATCTTTTCCGGCAAATTTACCGGCAACTTTACCGGGAACGTTACCGGCAACTTTTCTGGCAATTTTACCAGAAACTTTACTGGCAACTTTTCTGGCAACTTTACCGGCAACTTTGCCGCAAACTTTCCCTGTAACTTTACCAGCAACTTTACCGGCAACTTTTTCCGGCAACTTTACCGGGAACTTTACCTGCACCTTTACTGGGAATTTTGCTGGCAAATTTACTGGCTACTTTCCCGGCACCTTTACCGGGAACTTTGCCGGGAACTTTGCTGGCAACTTTACCCGCAACTTTGCCAGGAACTTTGCCGGGAACTTTATCAGGAACTTTGCCGGCAACTTTACCGAGAACTTTGTCGGCAACTTTACTGGGAACTTTACCCGCAACTTTGCCGGGAACTTTACTGGCAACTTGACTGGCAACTTTACCGGCAACTTGACTGGCAACTTTACTGGCACCTTTACCGGGATCTTTGCCGGCAACTTTACCGGCACCTTTACCGGCAACTTTACCAGCACCTTTACTGGGAACTTTGCCGGCAAATTTACCGGCTACTTTCCTGGCACCTTTACCGGGAACTTTACCGTGAACTTTTCTGGCAACTTTATCCGCAACTTTGCCGGGAACTTTGCCGGCAACTTTACCGGAAACTTTTCCGGCAACTTTACCGGGAACTTTTCCGGCAACTTTACCAGCAACTTTGCCGGGAAATTTGCTGGAAACTTTACCGCCACCTTTACTGGCGGTTTTGCCAGCAATTTTACCGGAAACTTTGCTGCAAAGATGGTTGTTTTTCTGGAAGGTTCTCCTCTCTCGACAGCAAAACGCTGCAGCTCTTTCAGAGTGAACATCGGGATTTTGGTCACTTCCCTTGCCTTCTCCCCCATTCACTCAGTTTGGCCTGGTGATTGTAAACTTCTTCCTTTTTACGGATGGTGGAGGTCACAGTGCTCATTGGAACCTTTAATGCTTCAGACATTTTTCTGTATCCTTCCCCCGATCAGTTTCTCTATACAATGCTGTCTGAGGTCTACAGAAAATTCCTTAGACTTCATGGCTTAGTTTGTGCAACTTTCCCGGCAACATTATCGGGAACTTTGTTGGCAACTTTACTGGGAACTTTGCCGGCAACTTTACCCAAAACTTTACCGGGAACTTTTCTGGCAACTTTACCGGAAACTTTACTGGCAACTTTACCGGCACATTTACCGGGATCTTTGCCGGCAAATTTACCGGCACCTTTACCTCCAACTTTACTGGCACCTTTACTGGGAACTTTGCTGGCAAATTTACCGGCTACTTTCCTGGCACCTTTACCGGGAACTTTACCGGGAACTTTTCCAGCAACTTTATCCGCAACTTTGCTGGCAACTTTACTGGGAACTTTTCCGGCAACTTTGCCGGCAACTTTACCCGCAACTTTGCCAGAAACTTTACTGGCAACTTCACCGAAACCTTTACCGGGATCTTTTCCGGCAACTTTACCGGAAGTTGACTGGCAACTTTACCGGAAACTTTACCGGAAACTTGACCAGCAACTTTACCGGCAACTTTACCGGGAACTTTGCCAGCTACTTTGACGGAAACTTTACAGGCAATTTTCCGGCAACTTTACCGGTGACTTTTCCGGCAACTTTTCTGGCAACTTTACCGGGAACTTAGCCGGCAACTTTACCGGGAACTTTTCCGGCAACTTTACTGGCAACTCTACCCGCAACTTTGCCAGCAACTTTTCTGGCAACTTTACCCACAACTTTACCCGCAACTTTTCCGGCAACTTTACCGGCTACTTTATCGGCAACTTTGTTGGGAACTTTGCCGGGAACTTTTCCGGCAACTTTGCTGGCAACTTTACCCAGAACTTTGCCAGCAATTTTGCCAGCAACTTTACCCGCAACTTTTCCGGCAACTTTACCCACAACTTTGCTGGTAACTTTGCCGGCAACTTTGCCAGGAACTTTGCGGACAACTTTGTTGGGAACTTTACCGGCAACTTTGCCAGGAAATTTGCCAGGAACTTTTCCGGCAACTTTACCAAGAACTTTGTCGGCAACTTTACCGGGAACTTTGCCGCAACTTTACCCGCTACTTTGCCGGGAACTTTACTGAGAACTTTGCCAGCAACTTTACCTGCAACTTTACCGGGAACTTTACCGGGATCTTTTCCGGCAACTTTACCGGGAACTTTGCTGTCAACTTTACCAGCAACTTTACCGAGAACTTTTCTGGCAACTTTACTGGCAACTTTACCTGCAACTTTACCGGGAACTTAGCTGGCAACTTTACCGGGAACTTTTCTGGCAACTTTACTGGCAACTCTACCCGCAACTTTGCCAGCAACTTTTCCGGCAACTTTACCCACAACTTTACCCGCAACTTTTCCGGCAACTTTACCGGCTACTTTATCGGTAATTTTGCCGGCAGCTTTGCTGGCAACTTTACCAGCAACTTTGCCAGGAAATTTGCCAGGAACTTTGCCGACAACTTTGTTGGGAACTTTGCCGGCAACTTTTCCAGCAATTTTACCAGGAACTTTACCGGCAACTTTGCCAGCGACTTTACCGGCAACTTTGCCAAGAACTTTGCCTGTAACTTTACCGGGAACTTTACCGGGAACTTTGCTGGCAACTTTACTGGCAACTTTACCGGGAACTATTCTGGCAACTTTGCCGGGATCTTTTCCGGCAAATTTACCGGCACCTTTACCGGGAACTTTACCGGCACCCAACTGGGAACTTTGCCGGCAAATTTACCGTCTACTTTCCCGGCACCATTACCGGGAACTTTGCCGGCAACTTTACCCGCAACTTTGCCGGGAACTTTTCCGGCAACTTAACCAGGTACTTTTCTGGCAACTTTAAAGGCAACTTAGCCGGGAACTTAGCCAGGAACTTTACTTGCAACTTTACCCGCAACTTTGCCTGCAACTTTACCAGGAACTTTGACAGCAACTTTACCAAGAACTTTGTTGGCAACTTTACCGGGAACTTTGCCGGGAACTTTACCGAGAACGTTGCCGGCAACTTTACCCGCAACTTTTCCAGCAACTTTACCCGCAACTTTACCGGGAACTTTTCCAGCAACTTTTCGGGGAAACTTTGCCGGCAGCATTACCGGCAACTTTGCAGGGAACTTTGCCGGCAACTTTGCCAGCTACTTTGACGGTAACCTTACTGGCAATTTTCCGGCAACTTTACCGGCGACTTTTCTGGCAACTTTACCGGGAACTTAGCCGGCAACTTTACTGGGAACTTTTCTGGCAACTTTACTGGCAACTCTACCTGCAACTTTGCCAGCAACTTTGCCGGAAACGTTCCCGGCAATTTTTCGGGCAACTTTACCCACAACTTTACCGGGAACTTTTCCGACAACTTTACCGGGGACTTTGCTGGCAACTTTACCGCCACCTTTACTGGCGGTTTTGCCAGCAATTTTACCGGAAACTTTGCTGCAAAGATGGTTGTTTTTCTGGAAGGTTCTCCTCTCTCGACAGCAAAACGCTGCAGCTCTTTCAGAGTGAACATCGGGATTTTGGTCACTTCCCTTGCCTTCTCCCCCGTTCACTCAGTTTGGCCTGGTGATTGTAAACGTCTTCCTTTTTACGGATGATGGAGGTCACAGTGCTCATTGGAACCTTTAATGCTTCAGACATTTTTCTGTATCCTTCCCCCGATCAGTTTCTCTATACAATGCTGTCTGAGGTCTACAGAAAATTCCTTAGACTTCATGGCTTAGTTTGTGCAACTTTCCTGGCAACATTATCGGGAACTTTGTTGGCAACTTTACCGGGAACTTTGCCGGCAACTTTACCCAAAACTTTGCTGGGAACTTTTCCGGCAACTTTACCGGAAACTTTACTGGCAACTTTACCGCCACATTTACCGGGATCTTTGCCGGCAAATTTACCGGCACCTTTACCTCCAACTTTACTGGCACCTTTACTGGGAACTTTGCTGGCAAATTTACTGGCTACTTTCCTGGCACCTTTACCGGGAACTTTACCGGGAACTTTTCCGGCAACTTTATCCGCAACTTTGCTGGCAACTTTACTGGGAACTTTTCCGGCAACTTTAATGGAAACTTTACCAGAAACTTGACCAGCAACTTTACCGGCAACTTTACCAAAACCTTTACCGGGATCTTTTCCGGCACCTTTACCGGCACCTTTACTGGGAACTTTGCCGGCAAATTTACCGGCTATTTTCCCGTCACCTTTACTGGGAAGTTTGCCGGCAACTTTACTGGGAACTTTGCCGGCAAATTTACCGGGAACTTTGCTGGCAACTTAACCGGGAACTTATCCGGCAACTTTACCCTCAACTTTGCCGGGAACTTTGCCTGCAACTTTACCAGGAACTATGCCAGCAACTTTACCAAGAACTTTGTTGGCAACTTTACCGGGAACTTTGCCGGAAACTTAACCCGAAACTTTGCCGGCAACTTTACCGGAAACTTGACTGGCAACTTTACCGGCACCTTTACCGGGATCTTTTCCGGCAAATTTACCGGCAACTTTACCGGGATCTTTACCGGCAACTTTTCTGGCAATTTTACCAGAAACTTTACTGGCAACTTTTCTGGCAACTTTACCGGCAACTTTGCCGCAAACTTTCCCTGTAACTTTACCAGCAACTTTACCGGCAACTTTTTCCGGCAACTTTACCGGGAACTTTACCGGCACCTTTACTGGGAATTTTGCCGGCAAATTTACTGGCTACTTTCCCGGCACCTTTACCGGGAACTTTGCCGGGAACTTTGCTGACAACTTTACCGGGAACTTTTCTGGCAACTTTACCGGGAACTTTTCCGGCAACTTAACCGGGAACTTATCCAGCAATTTAGCCAGGAACTTTTCCGGGAACTTAGCCAGGAACTTTACTTGCAACTTTACCCACAACTTTGCCAGGAACTTTGCCTGCAACTTTACCAGGAACTTTGCTGGCAACTTTACCGAGAACTTTGTCGGCAACTTTACCGAGAACTTTTCCGGCAACTTTACCTGCAACTTTGCTGGGAACTTTTCCGGAAACTTTACTGGCAACTTTACCGGCACCTTTACCGGGATCTTTGCCGGCAACTTTACCGGCACCTTTACCGCCAACTTTACCGGCACCTTTATTGGGAACTTTGCCACCAAATTTACCGCCTACTTTCCCGGCACCTTTACCGGGAACTTTTCCGGCAACTTTATCCGCAACTTTTCCGGCAACTTTACTGGGATCTTTTCCGGCAACTTTTCCAGCAACGTTACCAGCAACTTTGCCGGCAATTTTGCCGGGAACTTTGCCGGCAACTTTACCGGGAACTATGCCGGCAACTTTCCGGCAACTTTGCCGGCACCTTTACTGTCGGTTTTGCCAGCAATTTTACTGGAAACTTTGCTGCAAAGATGGTTGTTCTTCTGGAAGGTTCTCCTCTCTCCACAGCGAAACGGGGCAGCTCTTTCAGAGTGAACATCGGGATTTTGGTCACTTCCCTTGCCTTCTCCCCCGTTCACTCAGTTTGGCCTGGTGATTGTAAACTTCTTCCTTTTTACAGATGATGCAGGTCACAGTGCTCATTGGAACCTTTAATGCTTCAGACATTTTTCTGTATCCTTCCCCGATCAGTTTCTCTATACAATGCTGTCTGAGGTCTACAGAAAATTCCTTAGACTTCATGGCTTAGTTTGTGCAACTTTCCTGGCAACATTATCGGGAACTTTGTTGGCAACTTTACCGGGAACTTTGCCGGCAACTTTACCCAAAACTTTGCCGGGAACTTTTCCGGCAACTTTACCGGAAACTTTACTGGCAACTTTACCGGCACATTTACCGGGATCTTTGCCGGCAAATTTACCGGCACCTTTACCTCCAACTTTACTGGCACCTTTACTGGGAACTTTGCTGGCAAATTTACTGGCTACTTTCCTGGCACATTTACCGGGAACTTTACCGGGAACTTTTCCGGCAACTTTATCCGCAACTTTACTGGGAACTTTTCCGGCAACTTTACCGGGAACTTTGCCAGCAACTTTACCCGCAACTTTGCCGGAAACTTTACTGGCAACTTTACCGAAACCTTTACCGGGATCTTTTCCGGCAACTTTACCGGAAGTTGACTGGCAACTTTACTGGAAACTTTACCGGAAACTTGACCAGCAACTTTACCGGGAACTTTACCGGAAACTTGACTGGCAACTTTACCGAAACCTTTACCGGGATCTTTTCCGGCAACTTTACCGCCACCTTTACTGGGAACTTTGCCAGCAAATTTACCGGCTATTTTCCCGGCACCTTTACTGGGAAGTTTTCCGGCAACTTTACTAGGAACTTTGCTGGCAAATTTACCAGGAACTTTGCCGGCAAATTTACCGGGAATTTTGCTGGCAACTTAACCGGGAACTTATCCGGCAACTTTAATGGCAACTTAGCCAGGAACTTTACTTGCAACTTTACCCACAACTTTGCCAGGAACTTTGCCTGCAACTTTACCGGGAACTTTGCCGGAAACTTACCCCACAACTTTTCCGGCAACTTTACCGGAAACTTGACTGGCAACTTTACCGGCACCTTTACTAGGATCTTTTCCGCCAACTTTACCATCAACTTTACTGGCACCTTTACCGGGAACTTTACCGGCAACTTTACCGGCACCTATACTGGAAACTTTGCTGGCAAATTTACCAGCTACTTTCCCGGCACCTTTACTGGCAACTTTACCAAGAACTTTGTCGGCAACTTTACCGGGAACTTTGCCGCAACTTTACCCGCTACTTTGCCGGGAACTTTACTGAGAACTTTGCCGGCAACTTTACCTGCAACTTTACCGGGAACTTTACCGGGATCTTTTCTGGCAACTTTACCGAGAACTTTGTCGGCAACTTTACTGGGAACTTTACCCGCAACTTTGCCGGGAACTTTACTGGCAACTTGACTGGCAACTTTACCGGCAACTTGACTGGCAACTTTACCGGCACCTTTACCGGGATCTTTGCCGGCAACTTTACCGGCACCTTTACCGGCAACTTTACCAGCACCTTTACTGGGAACTTTGCCGGCAAATTTACCGGCTACTTTCCTGGCACCTTTACCGGGAACTTTACCGTGAACTTTTCTGGCAACTTTATCCGCAACTTTGCCGGGAACTTTGCCGGCAACTTTACCGGAAACTTTTCCGGCAACTTTACCGGGAACTTTTCCGGCAACTTTACCAGCAACTTTGCCGGGAAATTTGCTGGAAACTTTACCGCCACCTTTACTGGCGGTTTTCCCAGCAATTTTACCGGAAACTTTGCTGCAAAGATGGTTGTTTTTCTGGAAGGTTCTCCTCTCTCGACAGCGAAACACTGCAGCTCTTTCAGAGTGAACATCGGGATTTTGGTCACTTCCCTTGCCTTCTCCCCCGTTCACTCAGTTTGGCCTGGTGATTGTAAACTTCTTCCTTTTTACGGATGGTGGAGGTCACAGTGCTCATTGGAACCTTTAATGCTTCAGACATTTTTCTGTATCCTTCCCCCGATCAGTTTCTCTATACAATGCTGTCTGAGGTCTACAGAAAATTCCTTAGACTTCATGGCTTAGTTTGTGCAACTTTCCCGGCAACATTATCGGGAACTTTGTTGGCAACTTTACCAGGAACTTTGCCGGCAACTTTACCCAAAACTTTGCCGGGAACTTTTCCGGCAACTTTACCGGAAACTTTACTGGGAACTTTTCCGGCAACTTTACCGGGAACTTTGCCGGCAACTTTACCCGCAACTTTGCCGGAAACTTTACTGGCAACTTTACCGAAACCTTTACCGGGATCTTTTCCGGCAACTTTACCAGAAGTTGACTGGCAACTTTACCGGAAACTTTACCGGAAACTTGACCAGCAACTTTACCGGCAACTTTACCGGGAACTTTACCGGAAACTTGACTGGCAACTTTACCGAAACCTTTACCGGGATCTTTTCCGGCAACTTTACCGGCACCTTTACTGGGAACTTTGCCGGCAAATTTACCGGCTATTTTCCCGGCACCTTTACTGGGAAGTTTTCCGGCAACTTTACTGGGAACTTTGCCGGCAAATTTACCGGGAACTTTGCTGGCAAATTTACCGGGAATTTTGCTGGCAACTTAACCGGGAACTTATCCGGCAACTTTAACGGCAACTTAGCCGGGAACTTTTCTGGGAACTTAGCCAGGAACTTTACTTGCAACTTTACCCACAACTTTGCCGGGAACTTTGCCTGCAACTTTACCGGGAACTTTGCCGGAAACTTACCCCACAACTTTTCCGGCAACTTTTCCGGCAATTTTACCAGGAACTTTACCGGCAACTTTGCCAGCGACTTTACCAACAAATTTGCCAAGAACTTTGCCTGTAACTTTACAGGGAACTTTACCGGCAACTTTGCCGGGAACTTTGCTGGCAACTTTACTGGCAACTTTACCGGGAACTATTCCAGCAACTTTATCAACAACTTTGCCGGGATCTTTTCCGGCAACTTTACCAGCACCTTTACCGGGAACTTTACCCGCAACTTTACCGGGAACTTTTCCAGCAACTTTTTGGGGAAACTTTGCTGGCAGCATTACCAGCAACTTTGCCGGGAACTTTGCCGGCAACTTTGCCAGCTACTTTGACGGAAACTTTACAGGCAATTTCCCGGCAACTTTACCGGCGACTTTTTCCGGCAACTTTTCCGACAACTTTACCGGGAACTTAGCCGGCAACTTTACCGGGAACTTTTCCGGCAACTTTACTGGCAACTCTACCCGCAACTTTGCCAGCAACTTTTCCAGCAACTTTACCCACAACTTTACCCGCAACTTTTCCGGAAACTTTACCGGCTACTTTATCGGCAACTTTGTTGGGAACTTTGCCGGGAACTTTTCCGGCAACTTTGCTGGCAACTTTACCCAGAACTTTGCCAGCAATTTTGCCAGCAACTTTACCCGCAACTTTTCCAGCAACTTTACCCGCAACTTTACCGGGAACTTTTCCGGCAACTTTTCGGGGAAACTTTGCCGGCAGCATTACCGGCAACTTTGCAGGGAACTTTTCTGGCAACTTTGCCAGCTACTTTGACGGAAACCTTACCGGCAATTTTCCGGCAACTTTACCGGCGACTTTTCTGGCAACTTTACCGGGAACTTAGCAGGCAACTTTACTGGGAACTTTTCCGGCAACTTTACTGGCAACTCTACCCACAACTTTGCCAGCAACTTTGCCGGAAACGTTTCCGGCAATTTTTCCGGCAACTTTACCCACAACTTTACCGGGAACTTTTCCGTCAACTTTACCGGGGACTTTGCTGGCAACTTTACCGGGAAACTTTGCCGGCAGCTTTACCGGCAACTTTGCCAGGAACTTTGCCAGCTACTTTGGCGGAAACTTTACCGGCAATTTTCCGGCAACTTTACCGGCGACTTTGCTGGCAACCTTACCAGGAACTTCCGGCAACTTTATCAGGAACTTTACTGGCAACTTTACAGAGAACTTTTCTGGCAACTTTACCGAGAACTTTTCCAGCAACTTTACCGGGAATTTTGCCGGCAACTTTATCAGGAACTTTTCCGGCAACTTTACCGAGAACTTTGTCGGCAACTTTACCGGGAACTTTACCCGCAACTTTGCCGGGAACTTTACTGGCAACTTGACTGGCAACTTTACCGGTAACTTGACTGGCAACTTTACCGGCACCTTTACCGGGATCTTTGCCGGCAACTTTACCGGCACCTTTACCGGCAACTTTACCAGCACCTTTACTGGGAACTTTGCCGGCAAATTTACCGGCTACTTTCCTGGCACCTTTACCGGGAACTTTACCGTGAACTTTTCTGGCAACTTTATCCGCAACTTTGCCGGGAACTTTGCCGGCAACTTTACCGGAAACTTTTCTGGCAACTTTACCGGGAACTTTTCCGGCAACTTTACCAGCAACTTTGCTGGGAAATTTGCTGGAAACTTTACCGCCACCTTTACTGGTGGTTTTGCCAGCAATTTTACCGGAAACTTTGCTGCAAAGATGGTTGTTTTTCTGGAAGGTTCTCCTCTCTCGACAGCGAAACGCTGCAGCTCTTTCAGAGTGAACATCGGGATTTTGGTCACTTCCCTTGCCTTCTCCCCCGTTCACTCAGTTTGGCCTTGTGATTGTAAACTTCTTCCTTTTTACGGATGATGGAGGTCACAGTGCTCATTGGAACCTTTAATGCTTCAGACATTTTTCTGTATCCTTCCCCCGATCAGTTTCTCTATACAATGCTGTCTGAGGTCTACAGAAAATTCCTTAGACTTCATGGCTTAGTTTGTGCAACTTTCCTGGCAACATTATCGGGAACTTTGTTGGCAACTTTACCGGGAACTTTGCCGGCAACTTTACCCAAAACTTTGCTGGGAACTTTTCCGGCAACTTTTTCCGGCAATTTTACCAGGAACTTTACCGGCAACTTTGCCAGCGACTTTACCGACAAATTTGCCAAGAACTTTGCCTGTAACTTTACAGGGAACTTTACCGGCAACTTTGCCGGGAACTTTGCTGGCAACTTTACTGGCAACTTTACCGGGAACTATTCCGGCAACTTTATCAACAACTTTGCCGGGATCTTTTCCGGCAACTTTACCAGCACCTTTACCGGGAACTTTACCCGCAACTTTACCGGGAACTTTTCCAGCAACTTTTTGGGGAAACTTTGCTGGCAGCATTACCAGCAACTTTGCCGGGAACTTTGCCGGCAACTTTGCCAGCTACTTTGACGGAAACTTTACAGGCAATTTTCCGGCAACTTTACCGGCGACTTTTCCGGCAACTTTTCCGGCAACTTTACCGGGAACTTAGCCGGCAACTTTACCGGGAACTTTTCCGGCAACTTTACTGGCAACTCTACCCGCAACTTTGCCAGCAACTTTTCCAGCAACTTTACCCACAACTTTACCCGCAACTTTTCCGGCAACTTTACCGGCTACTTTATCGGCAACTTTGTTGGGAACTTTGCCGGGAACTTTTCCGGCAACTTTGCTGGCAACTTTACCCAGAACTTTGCCAGCAATTTTGCCAGCAACTTTACCCGCAACTTTTCTGGCAACTTTACCCACAACTTTGCTGGTAACTTTTCCGGCAACTTTGCCAGGAAATTTGCCAGGAACTTTGCCGACAACTTTGTTGGGAACTTTGCCGGCAACTTTGCCAGGAAATTTGCCAGGAACTTTGCCGACAACTTTGTTGGGAACTTTGCCAGCAACTTTTCCAGCAATTTTACCAGGAACTTTACCGGCGACTTTACTGGCAACTTTGCCGAGAACTTTGCCTGTAACTTTACCGGGAACTTTACCGGCAACTTTGCCGGGAACTTTGCTGGCAACTTTACTGGCAACTTTACCGGGAACTATTCTGGCAACTTTACCGGGATCTTTTCCGGCAACTTTACCGGCACCTTTACCGGGAACTTTACCGGCAACTTTACTGGCACCCAACTGGGAACTTTGCCGGCAAATTTACTGTCTACTTTCCCGGCACCTTTACCGGGAACTTTACTGGGAACTTTGCTGGCAACTTTACCCACAACTTTACCTGCAACTTTGCCGGGAACTTTGCCGGGAACTTTACCAGGAACTTTGCCGGCAACTTATCCGGGTACTTTTCTGGCAACTTTAACAGCAACTTAGCCGGGAACTTAGCCAGGAACTTTACTTGCAACTTTACCCGCAACTTTGCCAGGAACTTTGCCTGCAACTTTACCAGGAACTTTTCTGGCAACTTTACCAAGAACTTTGTCGGCAACTTTACCGGGAACTTTGCCGCAACTTTACCCGCTACTTTGCTGGGAACTTTACTGAGAACTTTGCCGGCAACTTTACCTGCAACTTTACCGGGAACTTTACCGGGATCTTTTCCGGCAACTTTACCAGGAACTTTGCTGTCAACTTTACCAGCAACTTTACCGAGAACTTTTCTGGCAACTTTACTGGCAACTTTACCCGCAACTTTACCGGGAACTTAGCTGGCAACTTTACCGGGAACTTTTCCGGCAACTTTACTGGCAACTCTACCCGCAACTTTGCCAGCAACTTTTCCGGCAACTTTACCCACAACTTTACCCGCAACTTTTCCGGCAACTTTACCGGCTACTTTATCGGTAATTTTGCCGGCAGCTTTGCTGGCAACTTTACCAGGAACTTTTCCGGCAATTTTACTGGCAACTTTGTTGGGAACTTTGCCGGGAACTTTCCGGCAACTTTGCTGGCAACTTTACCCAGAACTTTGCCAGCAATTTTGCCAGCAACTTTACCCGCAACTTTTCTGGCAACTTTACCCACAACTTTGCTGGTAACTTTGCCGGCAACTTTGCCAGGAAATTTGCCAGGAACTTTGCCGACAACTTTGTTGGGAACTTTGCCAGGAAATTTGCCAGGAACTTTGCCGACAACTTTGTTGGGAACTTTGCCTGTAACTTTACCGGGAACTTTACCGGCAACTTTGCCAGGAACTTTGCTGGCAACTTTACTGGCAACTTTACCGGGAACTATTCTGGCAACTTTACCGGGATCTTTTCCAGCAACTTTACTGGCACCTTTACCGGGAACTTTACCGGCAACTTTACTGGCACCCAACTGGGAACTTTGCCGGCAAATTTACTGTCTACTTTCCCGGCACCTTTACCGGGAACTTTGCTGGCAACTTTACCCGCAACTTTGCCGGGAACTTTGCCGGGAACTTTACCAGGAACTTTGCCGGCAACTTATCCGGGTACTTTTCTGGCAACTTTAACAGCAACTTAGCTGGGAACTTAGCCAGGAACTTTACTTGCAACTTTACCCGCAACTTTGCCAGGAACTTTGCCTGCAACTTTAGCAGGAACTTTGCCGGCAACTTTACCAAGAACTTTGTCGGCAACTTTACCGGGAACTTTGCCGCAACTTTACCCGCTACTTTGCCGGGAACTTTACTGAGAACTTTGCCGGCAACTTTACCTGCAACTTTACCGGGAACTTTACCGGGATCTTTTCCGGCAACTTTACCGGGAACTTTGCTGTCAACTTTACCAGCAACTTTACCGAGAACTTTTCTAGCAACTTTACTGGCAACTTTACCCGCAACTTTACCGGGAACTTAGCTGGCAACTTTACCGGGAACTTTGCTGTCAACTTTACCAGCAACTTTACCGAGAACTTTTCTGGCAACTTTACTGGCAACTTTACCCGCAACTTTACCGGGAACTTAGCTGGCAACTTTACCGGGAACTTTTCCAGCAACTTTACTGGCAACTCTACCCGCAACTTTGCCAGCAACTTTGCTGGCAACTTTACCCACAACTTTACCCGCAACTTTTCCGGCAACTTTACCGGCTACTTTATCGGTAATTTTGCCGGCAGCTTTGCTGGCAACTTTACCGGCAACTTTACCAGGAACTTTTCTGGCAACGTTACCGGCAACTTTGTTGGGAACTTTGCCGGGAACTTTTCCGGCAACTTTGCTGGCAACTTTACCCAGAACTTTGCCAGCAATTTTGCCAGCAACTTTACCCGCAACTTTTCCAGCAACTTTACCCACAACTTTGCCGGTAACTTTTCCGGCAACTTTGCCAGGAAATTTGCCAGGAACTTTGCCGACAACTTTGTTGGGAACTTTGCCGGCAACTTTTCCAGCAATTTTACCAGGAACTTTACCGGCAACTTTGCCAGCGACTTTACCGGCAACTTTGCCGAGAACTTTGCCTGTAACTTTACCGGGAACTTTACCGGCAACTTTACTGGCAACTTTACCGGGAACTATTCTGGCAACTTTGCCGGGATCTTTTCCGGCAAATTTACCGGCACCTTTACCAGGAACTTTACCGGCACCCAACTGGGAACTTTGCCGGCAAATTTACCATCTACTTTCCCGGCACCTTTACCGGGAACTTTGCCGGCAACTTTACCCGCAACTTTGCCGGGAACTTTACCGGGAACTTTTCCGGCAACTTAACCAGGTACTTTTCTGGCAACTTTAAAGGCAACTTAGCCGGGAACTTAGCCAGGAACTTTACTTGCAACTTTACCCGCAACTTTGCTGGGAACTTTGCCTGCAACTTTACCAGGAACATTGACAGCAACTTTACCAAGAACTTTGTTGGCAACTTTACCGGGAACTTTGCCAGCAACTTTACCCGCTACTTTGTCGGGAACTTTACAGAGAACTTTGCCGGCAACTTTACCCGCAACTTTGCCGGGAACTTTACCGGGATCTTTTCTGGCAACTTTACTGGGAACTTTGTTGTCAACTTTACCGGCAACTTTACAGAGAACTTTTCTGGCAACTTTACCGGGAACTTTTCCGGCAACTTTTCCGGCAACTTTTCCCCGGAACTTTGCCAGCAATTTTCCGGCAACTTTACCCGCAACTTTTCCAGCAACTTTACCCGCAACTTTACCGGGAACTTTTCCGGCAACCTTTCGGGGAAACTTTGCCGGCAGCATTACCGGCAACTTTGCAGGGAACTTTTCTGGCAACTTTGCCAGCTACTTTGACGGAAACCTTACCGGCAATTTTCCGGCAACTTTACCGGCGACTTTTCTGGCAACTTTACCGGGAACTTAGCAGGCAACTTTACTGGGAACTTTTCCGGCAACTTTACTGGCAACTCTACCCACAACTTTGCCAGCAACTTTGCCGGAAACGTTCCCGGCAATTTTTCCGGCAACTTTACCCACTTTACCGGGAACTTTTCCGTCAACTTTACCGGGGACTTTGCTGGCAACTTTACCGGGAAACTTTGCCGGCAGCTTTACCGGCAACTTTGCCAGGAACTTTGCCAGCTACTTTGGCGGAAACTTTACCGGCAATTTTCCGGCAACTTTACCGGCGACTTTGCTGGCAACCTTACCAGGAACTTCCGGCAACTTTATCAGGAACTTTACTGGCAACTTTACAGAGAACTTTTCTGGCAACTTTACCGAGAACTTTTCCAGCAACTTTACCGGGAATTTTGCCGGCAACTTTATCAGGAACTTTTCCGGCAACTTTACCGAGAACTTTGTCGGCAACTTTACCGGGAACTTTACCCGCAACTTTGCCGGGAACTTTACTGGCAACTTGACTGGCAACTTTACCGGCAACTTGACTGGCAACTTTACCGGCACCTTTACCGGGATCTTTGCCGGCAACTTTACCGGCACCTTTACCGGCAACTTTACCAGCACCTTTACTGGGAACTTTGCCGGCAAATTTACTGGCTACTTTCCTGGCACCTTTACCGGGAACTTTACCGTGAACTTTTATGGCAACTTTATCCGCAACTTTGCCGGGATCTTTGCCGGCAACTTTACCGGAAACTTTTCCGGCAACTTTACCGGGAACTTTTCCGGCAACTTTACCAGCAACTTTGCTGGGAAATTTGCTGGAAACTTTACCGCCACCTTTACTGGCGGTTTTGCCAGCAATTTTACCGGAAACTTTGCTGCAAAGATGGTTGTTTTTCTGGAAGGTTCTCCTCTCTCGACAGCGAAACGCTGCAGCTCTTTCAGAGTGAACATCGGGATTTTGGTCACTTCCCTTGCCTTCTCCCCCGTTCACTCAGTTTGGCCTGGTGATTGTAAACTTCTTCCTTTTTACGGATGATGGAGGTCACAGTGCTCATTGGAACCTTTAATGCTTCAGACATTTTTCTGTATCCTTCCCCCGATCAGTTTCTCTATACAATGCTGTCTGAGGTCTACAGAAAATTCCTTAGACTTCATGGCTTAGTTTGTGCAACTTTCCCGGCAACATTATCGAGAACTTTGTTGGCAACTTTACCGGAACTTTGCCGGCAACTTTACCCAAAACTTTTCCGGGAACTTTTCCGGCAACTTTACTGGCAACTTTACCGGCACATTTACCGGGATCTTTGCCGGCAAATTTACCGGCACCTTTACCTCCAACTTTACTGGCACCTTTACTGGGAACTTTGCTGGCAAATTTACCGGCTACTTTCCTGGCACCTTTACCGGGAACTTTACCGGGCACTTTTCCGGCAACTTTATCCGCAACTTTGCTGGCAACTTTACTGGGAACTTTTCCAGCAACTTTACCGGGAACTTTGCTGGCAACTTTACCCGCAACTTTGCCGGAAACTTTACTGGCAACTTTACCGAAACCTTTACCGGGATCTTTTCCGGCAACTTTACCGGAAGTTGACTGGCAACTTTACCAGAAACTTTACCGGAAACTTGACCAGCAACTTTACCGGCAACTTTACCAGGAACTTTACCGGAAACTTGACTGGCAACTTTACCGAAACCTTTACCGGGATCTTTTCCGGCAACTTTACCGGCACCTTTACTGGGAACTTTGCCGGCAAATTTACCGGCTATTTTCCCGGCACCTTTACTGGGAAGTTTTCCGGCAACTTTACTGGGAACTTTGCCGGCAAATTTACTGGGAACTTTGCCGGCAAATTTACCGGGAATTTTGCTGGCAACTTAACCGGGAACTTACCCGGCAACTTTAACGGCAACTTAGCCGGGAACTTTTCTGGGAACTTAGCCAGGAACTTTACTTGCAACTTTACCCACAACTTTGCCGGGAACTTTGCCTGCAACTTTACCGGGAACTTTGCCGGAAACTTACCCCACAACTTTACTGGCACCTTTACCGGGAACTTTACCGGCAACTTTACCGGCACCTATACTGGAAACTTTGCTGGCAAATTTACCAGCTACTTTCCCGGCACCTTTACTGGCAACTTTACCCACAACTTTGCCAGGAACTTTGCCGGCAACTTTACCGGGAACTTTACCAGGAACTTTTCCAGCAACTTTACCCGCTACTTTGCCGGGAACTTTACCGAGAACTTTGCCGGCAACTTTACCCGCAACTTTGCCAGGAACTTAGCCGGGAACTTTACCGGGATCTTTTCCGGCAACTTTACTGGGAACTTTGCCGTCAACTTTACCGGCAACTTTACAGAGAACTTTTCTGGCAACTTTACCAGGAACTTTTCCGGCAACTTTTCCGGCAACTTTGCTGGCAACTTTTCCCCGGAACTTTACCCACAACTTTACCCGCAACTTTTCCGGCAACTTTACGAGCAACTTTACCGGGAACTTTTCCAGCAACTTTTCGGGGAAACTTTGCTGGCAGCATTGCCGGCAACTTTACCGGGAACTTTGCCGGCAACTTTGCCAGCTACTTTGATGGAAACTTTACAGGCAATTTTCCAGCAACTTTACCGGCGACTTTTCCGGCAACTTTTCTGGCAACTTTACCGGGAACTTAGCCGGCAACTTTACCGGGAACTTTTCCGGCAACTTTACTGGCAACTCTACCCGCAACTTTGCCAGCAACTTTGCCAGAAACATTCCCGGCAATTTTTCCGGCAACTTTACCCACAACTTTACCCGCAACTTTTCCAGCAACTTTACCGGCTACTTTATCGGCAATTTTGCCAGCAGCTTTGCTGGCAACTTTACCGGCAACTTTACCTGGAACTTTTCCGGCAACTTTGTTGGGAATTTTGGCGGGAACTTTTCCGGCAACTTTGCTGGCAACTTTACCCGGAACTTTGCCAGCAATTTTGCCAGCAACTTTACCCGCAACTTTTCCGGCAACTTTACCCACAACTTGCCGGTAACTTTTCCGGCAACTTTGCCAGAAAATTTGCCAGGAACTTTGCTGACAACTTTGTTGGGAACTTTGCCGGGAACTTTGCCGGCAAATTTTCTGGCAATTTTACCAGGAACTTTACCGGCAACTTTGCCGGCGACTTTACCGACAAATTTGCCGAGAACTTTGCCTGTAACTTTACCGGGAACTTTACCGGCAACTTTACTGGCAACTTTACCGGGAACTATTCCGGCAACTTTATCAACAACTTTGCCAGGATCTTTCCGGCAACTTTACCGGCACCTTTACTGGGAACTTTTCCAGCAACTTTTTGGGGAAACTTTGCTGGCAGCATTACCAGCAACTTTGCCGGGAACTTTGCCGGCAACTTTGCCAGCTACTTTGACGGAAACTTTACAGGCAATTTTCTGGCAACTTTACCGGCGACTTTTCCGGCAACTTTTCCGGCAACTTTACCGGGAACTTAGCTGGCAACTTTACCGGGAACTTTTCCGGCAACTTTACTGGCAACTCTACCCGCAACTTTGCCAGCAACTTTTCCGACAACTTTACCCACAACTTTACCCGCAACTTTTCCGGCAACTTTACCGGCTACTTTATTGGCAACTTTGTTGGGAACTTTGCCGGGAACTTTTCCAGCAACTTTGCTGGCAACTTTACCCAGAACTTTGCCAGCAATTTTGCCAGCAACTTTACCCGCAACTTTTCCGGCAACTTTACCCACAACTTTGCTGGTAACTTTGCCGGCAACTTTGCCAGGAAATTTGCCAGGAACTTTGCTGACAACTTTGTTGGGAACTTTGCCGGCAACTTTGCCAGGAAATTTGCCAGGAACTTTGCCGACAACTTTGTTGGGAACTTTTCCAGCAATTTTACCAGGAACTTTACCGGCGACTTTACCGGCAGCTTTGCCGAGAACTTTGCCTGTAACTTTACCGGGAACTTTACCGGCAACTTTGCCGGGAACTTTGCTGGCAACTTTACTGGCAACTTTACCGGGAACTATTCTGGCAACTTTACCGGGATCTTTTCTGGCAACTTTACTGGGAACTTTACTGGCACCCAACTGGGAACTTTGCCGGCAAATTTACTGTCTACTTTCCCGGCACCTTTACCGGGAACTTTACTGGGAACTTTGCTGGCAACTTTACCCGCAACTTTGCCGGGAACTTTGCCGGGAACTTTACCAGGAACTTTGCCGGCAACTTATCCGGGTACTTTTCTGGCAACTTTAACAGCAACTTAGCCGGGAACTTAGCCAGGAACTTTACTTGCAACTTTACCCGCAACTTTGCCAGGAACTTTGCCTGCAACTTTACCAGGAACTTTTCCGGCAACTTTACCAAGAACTTTGACGTCAACTTTACCAAGAACTTTGCCGCAACTTTACCCGCTACTTTGCCGGGAACTTTACTGAGAACTTTGCCGGAAACTTTACCTGCAACTTTACCGGGAACTTTACCGGGATCTTTGCCTGCAACTTTACCAGGAACTTTGCCTGCAACTTTACCAGGAACTTTGCCGGCAACTTTACCAAGAACTTTGCCGCAACTTTACCCGCTACTTTGCCGGGAACTTTACTGAGAACTTTGCCGGCAACTTTACCTGCAACTTTACCGGGAACTTTACCGGGATCTTTTCTGGCAACTTTACCGGGAACTTTGCTGTCAACTTTACCAGCAACTTTACCGAGAACTTTTCTGGCAACTTTACTGGCAACTTTACCCGCAACTTTACCGGGAACTTAGCTGGCAACTTTACCGGGAACTTTTCTGGCAACTTTACTGGCAACTCTACCCGCAACTTTGCCAGCAACTTTTCCGGCAACTTTACCCACAACTTTACCCGCAACTTTACCAGGAACTTTTCCGGCAACTTTACCGGCAACTTTGTTGGGAACTTTGCCGGCAACTTTTCCAGCAATTTTACCAGGAACTTTACCGGCAACTTTGCCAGCGACTTTACCGGCAACTTTGCCAAGAACTTTGCCTGTAACTTTACCGGGAACTTTGCTGGCAACTTTACTGGCAACTTTACCGGGAAATATTCTGGCAACTTGGCCGGGATCTTTTCCGGCAAATTTACCGGCACCTTTACCGGGAACTTTACCGTACCCAACTGGGAACTTTGACGGCAAATTTACCGTCTACTTTCCCGGCACCTTTACCGGGAACTTTGCCGGCAACTTTACCCGCAACTTTGCCGGGAACTTTTCCGGCAACTTAACCAGGTACTTTTCTGGCAACTTTAAAGGCAACTTAGCCGGGAACTTAGCCAGGAACTTTACTTGCAACTTTACCCGCAACTTTGCCGGGAACTTTGCCTGCAACTTTACCAGGAACTTTGACAGCAACTTTACCAAGAACTTTGTTGGCAACTTTACCGGGAACTTTGCCAGCAACTTTACCCGCTACTTTGCCGGGAACTTTACAGAGAATATTGCCGGCAACTTTACCCGCAACTTTTCCAGCAACTTTACCCCCAACTTTACCGGGAACTTTACCGGCAACTTTTCGGGGAAACTTTGCCGGCAGCATTACCGGCAACTTTGCAGGGAACTTTGCTGGAAACGTTGCCAGCTACTTTGACGGAAACCTTACCGGCAATTTTCCGGCAACTTTACCGGCGACTTTTCTGGCAACTTTACCGGGAACTTAGCCGGCAACTTTACTGGGAACTTTCCGGCAACTTTACTGGCAACTCTACCTGCAACTTTGCCAGCAACTTTGCCGGAAACGTTCCCGGCAATTTTTCCGGCAACTTTACCCACAACTTTACCGGGAACTTTTCCGACAACTTTACCGGGGACTTTGCTGGCAACTTTACCAGGAAACTTTGCCGGCAGCTTTACCGGCAACTTTGCCAGGAACTTTGCCGGCAACTTTGCCAGCTACTTTGGCGGAAACTTTACCGGCAATTTTCCGGCAACTTTACCGGCGACTTTGCCGGCAACCTTACCAGGAACTTCCGGCAACTTTATCGGGAACTTTACCGGCAACTTTACAGAGAACTTTTCCGGCAACTTTACCGAGAACTTTTCCAGCAACTTTACCGGGAATTTTGCGGGCAACTTTATCGGGAACTCTTCCGGCAACTTTGCTGGCAACTTTACCCAGAACTTTGCCAGCAATTTTGCCAGCAACTTTACCCGCAACTTTTCCAGCAACTTTACCCACAACTTTGCCGGTAACTTTTCCGGCAACTTTGCCAGGAAATTTGCCAGGAACTTTGCCGACAACTTTGTTGGGAACTTTGCCAGCAACTTTTCCAGCAATTTTACCAGGAACTTTACCGGCAACTTTGCCAGCGACTTTACCGGCAACTTTTCCGAGAACTTTGCCTGTAACTTTACCGGGAACTTTACCGGCAACTTTGCTGGCAACTTTACTGGCAACTTTACCGGGAACTATTCTGGCAACTTTGCCGGGATCTTTTCCGGCAAATTTACCGGCACCTTTACCAGGAACTTTACCGGCACCCAACTGGGAACTTTGCCGGCAAATTTACCGTCTACTTTCCCGGCACCTTTACCGGGAACTTTGCCAGCAACTTTACCCGCAACTTTGCCGGGAACTTTACCGGGAACTTATCCGGCAACTTAACCAGGTACTTTTCTGGCAACTTTAAAGGGAACTTAGCCAGGAACTTTACTTGCAACTTTACCCGCAACTTTGCCGGGAACTTTGCCTGCAACTTTACCAGGTACATTGACAGCAACTTTACCAAGAACTTTGTTGGCAACTTTACCGGGAACTTTGCCGGCAACTTTACCCGCTACTTTGCCGGGAACTTTACCGAGAACTTTACCGGCAACTTTACCCGCAACTTTGCCGGGAACTTTACCGGGATCTTTTCTGGCAACTTTACTGGGAACTTTGTTGTCAACTTTACCGGCAACTTTACAGAGAACTTTTCTGGCAACTTTACCGGGAACTTTTCCGGCAACTTTTCCGGCAACTTTTCCCTGGAACTTTGCCAGCAATTTTCCGGCAACTTTACCCGCAACTTTTCCAGCAACTTTACCCGCAACTTTACCGGGAACTTTTCCGGCAACTTTTCGGGGAAACTTTGCCGGCAGCATTACCGGCAACTTTGCAGGGAACTTTTCCGGCAACTTTGCCAGCTACTTTGATGGAAACCTTACCGGCAATTTTCCGGCAACTTTACCGGTGACTTTTCTGGCAACTTTACCGGGAACTTAGCAGGCAACTTTACTGGGAACTTTTCCGGCAACTTTACTGGCAACTCTACCCACAACTTTGCCAGCAACTTTGCCGGAAACATTCCCGGCAATTTTTCCGGCAACTTTACCCACAACTTTACCGGGAACTTTTCCGACAACTTTACCGGGGACTTTGCTGGCAACTTTACCGGGAAACTTTGCCGGCAGCTTTACCGGCAACTTTGCCAGGAACTTTGCCAGCTACTTTGGCGGAAGCTTTACCGGCAATTTTCCGGCAACTTTACCGGCGACTTTGCTGGCAACCTTACCAGGAACTTCCGGCAACTTTATCGGGAACTTTACCGGCAACTTTACAGAGAACTTTTCTGGCAACTTTACCGAGAACTTTTCCAGCAACTTTACCGGGAATTTTGCCGGCAACTTTATCAGGAACTTTTCCGGCAACTTTACCGAGAACTTTGTCGGCAACTTTACCGGGAACTTTACCTGCAACTTTGCCGGGAACTTTACTCGCAACTTGACTGGCAACTTTACCGGCAACTTGACTGGCAACTTTACCGGCACCTTTACCGGGATCTTTGCCGGCAACTTTACCGGCACCTTTACCGGCAACTTTACCAGCACCTTTACTGGGAACTTTGCCGGCAAATTTACCGGCTACTTTCCTGGCACCTTTACCGGGAACTTTACCGTGAACTTTTCTGGCAACTTTATCTGCAACTTTGCCGGGAACTTTGCCAGCAACTTTACCGGAAACTTTTCCGGCAACTTTACCGGGAACTTTTCCGGCAACTTTACCAGCAACTTTGCCGGGAAATTTGCTGGAAACTTTACCGCCACCTTTACTGGTGGTTTTGCCAGCAATTTTACCGGAAACTTTGCTGCAAAGATGGTTGTTTTTCTGGAAGGTTCTCCTCTCTCGACAGCGAAACGCTGCAGCTCTTTCAGAGTGAACATCGGGATTTTGGTCACTTCCCTTGCCTTCTCCCCCGTTCACTCAGTTTGGCCTGGTGATTGTAAACTTCTTCCTTTTTACGGATGATGGAGGTCACAGTGCTCATTGGAACCTTTAATGCTTCAGACATTTTTCTGTATCCTTCCTCCGATCAGTTTCTCTATACAATGCTGTCTGAGGTCTACAGAAAATTCCTTAGACTTCATGGCTTAGTTTGTGCAACTTTCCCGGCAACATTATCGGGAACTTTGTTGGCAACTTTACCGGAACTTTGCCGGCAACTTTACCCAAAACTTTGCCGGGAACTTTTCCGGCAACTTTACCGGAAACTTTACCGGCACATTTACCGGGATCTTTGCCGGCAAATTTACCGGCACCTTTACCTCCAACTTTACTGGCACCTTTACTGGGAACTTTGCTGGCAAATTTACCGGCTTCTTTCCTGGCACCTTTACCGGGAACTTTACCGGGAACTTTTCCGGCAACTTTACTGGGAACTTTGCCGGCAACTTTACCCGCAACTTTGCCGGAAACTTGACTGGCAACTTTACCGAAACCTTTACCGGGATCTTTTCCGGCAACTTTACCGGCACCTTTACTGGGAACTTTGCCGGCAAATTTACCGGCTATTTTCCCGGCACTTTTACTGGGAAGTTTTCCGGCAACTTTACTGGGAACTTTGCCGGCAAATTTACCGGGAACTTTGCCGGCAAATTTACCGGGAATTTTGCTGGCAACTTAACCGGGAACTTATCCGGCAACTTTAACGGCAACTTAGCCGGGAACTTTTCTGGGAACTTAGCCAGGAACTTTACTTGCAACTTTACCCACAACTTTGCCGGGAACTTTGCCTGCAACTTTACCGGGAACTTTGCCGGAAACTTACCCCACAACTTTTCCGGCAACTTTACCGGAAACTTGACTGGCAACTTTACCGGCACCTTTACTAGGATCTTTTCCGCCAACTTTACCGTCAACTTTACTGGCACCTTTACCGGGAACTTTACCGGCAACTTTACCGGCACCTATACTGGAAACTTTGCTGGCAAATTTACCAGCTACTTTCCCAGCACCTTTACTGGCAACTTTACCCACAACTTTGCCAGGAACTTTGCCAGCAACTTTACCGGGAACTTGACTGGCAACTTTACCGGGATCTTTTCCGGCAACTTTACCGGGAACTTTGCCAGCAACTTAACTGGGAACTTTTCCGGCAGCTTTAACAGCAACTTATCCAGGAATTTTTCCGGGAACTTAGCCAGGAATTTTACTTGCAACTTTGCCGGGAACTTTGCCAGTGAATTTACCAGGAACTTTGCCAGCAACTTTACCGAGAACTTTGCCAGCAACTTTACCGAGAACTTTGCCGGCAACTTTACCCAAAACTTTGCCGGGAACTTTTCCGCCAACTTTACCGGAACCTTTACCGGGATCTTTCCGGCAACTTTACCGGCACCTTTACTGGAAACTTTGCCGGCAAATTTACCAGCTATTTTCCCGGCACCTTTACCGGGAACTTTTCCGGCAACTTTACCCGCAACGTTGCCGGGAACTTTACTGGGAACTTTTCCGGCAACTTTACCGGGAACTTTTCCGGCAACTTTACAGGAAACTTTGCCGGGAACTTTTCCGGGAACTTTGCCGGGAACTTTTCCGGCAACTTAACCGGGAACTTATCCGGCAACTTTAACGGCAACTTAGCCGGGAACTTTTCCGGGAACTTAGCCAGGAACTTTACTTGCAACTTTATCCACAACTTTGCCGGGAACTTTGCCTGCAACTTTACCAGGAACTTTGCCAGCAACTTTACAGAGAACTTTGTCGGCAACTTTACCGGGAACTTTGCCGGAAACTTAACCCGCAACTTTACCGGCACCTTTACCGGCTACTTTCCCGGCACCTTTACCAGGAACTTTGCCAGCAACTTAACCGGGAACTTTTCCGGCAACTTTAACGGCAACTTAGCCGGGAACTTTTCCGGGAACTTAGCCAGGAATTTTACTTGCACCTTTACCCGCAACTTTGCCAGGAACTTTGCCAGCAAATTTACCAGGAACTTTGCCGGCAACTTTACTAAAAACTTTGTTGGCAACTTTACCGGGAACTTTGCCAGCAACTTTACCCGCAACTTTGCCGGGAACTTTTCTGGCAACTTTACCGGAAACTTTACTGGCAACTTTACCGGCACCTTTACCGGGATCTTTGCCAGCAAATTTACCGGCACCTTTACCTCCAACTTTACCAGCACCTTTACTGGGAACTTTGCCGGCAAATTTACCGGCTACTTTCCCGGCACCTTTACCGGGAACTTTTTCGGCAACTTTTCCGGCAACTTTACTGGGAACTTTTCTGGCAACTTTACCAGGAACTTTTCCGGCAACTTTACCCGCAACTTTGCCAGGAACTTTGCTGGAACCTTTACCGGAAACTTGACTGGCAACTTTACCAAAACCTTTACCGGGATCTTTTCCGACAACTTTCCTGGAACTTGACTGGCAACTTTACCGGAAACTTGACCAGCAACTTTACCGGCAACTTTACTGGGAACTTTTCCGGAAACTTTACCGGAAACTTGACTGGCAACTTTACCGAAACCTTTACTGGGATCTTTTCCGGCAACTTTACCGGGAACTTTACCGGCACCTTTACTGGGAACTTTGCCAGCAAATTTACCGGCTATTTTCCCAGCACCTTTACCGGGAACTTTGCTGGCAACTTTACCCGCAAACTTTACCAGGAACTTTGCTGGCAACTTTACCAGGAACTTTGCCGGGAACTTTGCCAGGAACTTTGCTGGGAACTTTGCTGGCAACTTTGCTGGCAACTTAACCGGGAACCTATCCGGCAACTTTAACGGCAACTTAGCCGGGAAATTTTCTGGGAATTTAGCCAGGAACTTTACTTGCAACTTTACCCTCAACTTTGCTGGGAACTTTGCCTGCAACTTTACCAGGAACTATGCCAGCAACTTTACAGAGAACTTTGTCGGGAACTTTACCGGGAACTTTGCTGGAAACTTAACCCAAAACTTTGCTGGCAACTTTACCGGAAACTTGACTGGCAACTTTACCGTCACCTTTACCGGGATCTTTTCCGGCAAATTTACCGGCAACTTTACCGGGAACTTTACCGGCAACTTTTCTGGCAATTTTACCAGAAACTTTACCGGCAACTTTTCTGGCAACTTCACCGGCAACTTTGCCGCAAACTTTCCCTGTAACTTTACCAGCAACTTTACCGGCAACTTTTTCGGGAACTTTACCGGCACCTTTACTGGGAATTTTGCCGGCAAATTTACTGGCTACTTTCCCGGCACCTTTACTGGGAACTTTCCTGGGAACTTTGCCGGCAACTTTACCGGGAACTTTACCGGGAACTTTTCTGGCAACTTTACCGGGAACTTTTCCGGCAACTTAACCAGGAACTTATCCGGCAACTTTAACGGCAACTTATCCAGGAATTTTTCCGGGAACTTAGCCAGGAATTTTACTTGCAACTTTGCCAGCAAATTTACCAGGAACTTTGCCAGCAACTTTACCGAGAACTTTGTCGGCAACTTTACCAGGAACTTTGCCGGCAACTTTACCCGCAACTTTGCCGGGAACTTTTCCGGAAACTTGACTGGCAACTTTACCGAAACCTTTACCGGGATCTTTCCGGCAACTTTACCGGCAACTTTACCGGCACCTTTACTGGAAACTTTGCCGGCAAATTTACTGGCTATTTTCCCGGCACCTTTACCGGGAACTTTTCCGGCAACTTTACCCGCAACGTTGCCGGGAACTTTACTGGGAACTTTTTCCGGCAACTTTACCAGGAACTTTGCCGGCAACTTTACAGGGAACTTTGCCGGAAACTTTTCCGGCAACTTAACCGGGAACTTATCCGGCAACTTTAACGGCAACTTAGCCGGGAACTTTTTCCGGGAACTTAGCCAGGAACTTTACTTGCAACTTTATCCGCAACTTTGCCGGGAACTTTGCCTGCAACCTTACCAGGAACTTTGCCAGCAACTTTACAGAGAACTTTGTCAGCAACTTTACCGGGAACTTTGCCGGAAACTTAACCCGCAACTTTACCGGCACCTTTACTGGCTACTTTCCCGGCACCTTTACCAGGAACTTTGCCAGCAACTTAACCGGGAACTTTTCCGGCAACTTTAACGGCAACTTAGCTGGGAACTTTTCCGGGAACTTAGCCAGGAATTTTACTTGCACCTTTACCCGCAACTTTGCCAGGAACTTTGCCAGCAAATTTACCAGGAACTTTGCCAGCAACTTTACTGAGAACTTTGTTGGCAACTTTACTGGGAACTTTGCCAGCAACTTTACCCGCAACTTTGCCGGGAACTTTTCTGGCAACTTTACCGGAAACTTTACTGGCAACTTTACCCGCACCTTTACTGGGATCTTTGCCGGCAAATTTACCGGCACCTTTACCTCCAACTTTACCGGCACCTTTACTGGGAACTTTGCCGGCAAATTTACCGGCTACTTTCCCGGCACCTTTACCTAGAACTTTTTCGGCAACTTTACCGGGAACTTTTCTGGCAACTTTACCAGGAACTTTGCTGGCAACTTTACCCGCAACTTTGCCGGGAACTTTGCTGGAAACTTTACCAGAAACTTGACTGGCAACTTTACCGAAACCTTTACCGGGATCTTTTCCAACAACTTTCCCGGAACTTGACTGGCAACTTTACTGGAAACTTTACCGGAAACTTGACCAGCAACTTTACCGGCAACTTTACCGGGAACTTTTCCGGAAACTTTACCGGAAACTTGACTGGCAACTTTACCGAAACCTTTACTGGGATCTTTTCCGGCAACTTTACCGGGAACTTTACCGGCACATTTACTGGGAACTTTGCCAGCAAATTTACCGGCTATTTTCCCAGCACCTTTACCGAGAACTTTGCCGGCAACTTTACCCGCAAACTTTACCAGGAACTTTGCTGCAACTTTACCAGGAACTTTGCCAGGAACTTTGCCGGGAACTTTGCTGGGAACTTTGCCGGCAACTTAACCGGGAACCTATCTGGCAACTTTAACGGCAAATTAGCTGGGAACTTTTCTGGGAATTTAGCCAGGAACTTTACTTGCAACTTTACCCTCAACTTTGCCGGGAACTTTGCCTGCAACTTTACCAGGAACTATGCCAGCAACTTTACCAAGAACTTTGTTGGCAACTTTACTGGGAACTTTGCCGGAAACTTAACCCGAAACTTTGCCGGCAACTTTACCGGAAACTTGACTGGCAACTTTACCGGCACCTTTACCGGGATCTTTTCCGGCAAATTTACCGGCAACTTTACCGGGAACTTTACCGGCAACTTTTCTGGCAATTTTACCAGAAACTTTACTGGCAACTTTTCTGGCAACTTTACCGGCAACTTTGCCGCAAACTTTCCCTGTAACTTTACCAGCAACTTTACCGGCAACTTTTTCCGGCAACTTTACCGGGAACTTTACCGGCACCTTTACTGGGAATTTTGCCGGCAAATTTACTGGCTACTTTCCCGGCACCTTTACCGGGAACTTTGCCGGGAACTTTGCTGGCAACTTTACCGGGAACTTTTCTGGCAACTTTACCGGGAACTTTTCCGGCAACTTAACCGGGAACTTATCCAGCAACTTAGCTGGGAACTTTTCTGGGAACTTAGCCAGGAACTTTACTTGCAACTTTACCCACAACTTTGCCAGGAACTTTGCCTGCAACTTTACCAGGAACTTTGCTGGCAACTTTACCGAGAACTTTGTCAGCAACTTTACCGAGAACTTTGCCGGCAACTTTACCTGCAACTTTGCTGGGAACTTTTCCGGAAACTTTACTGGCAACTTTACCGGCACCTTTACCGGGATCTTTTCCGGCAACTTTACCGGCACCTTTACCGCCAACTTTACCGGCACCTTTATTGGGAACTTTGCCACCAAATTTACTGCCTACTTTCCCGGCACCTTTACCGGGAACTTTTCCGGCAACTTTATCCGCAACTTTTCCGGCAACTTTACTGGGATCTTTTCCGGCAACTTTTCCAGCAACTTTACCAGCAACTTTGCCGGCAATTTTGACGGGAACTTTCCCGGCAACTTTACCGGGAACTATGCCGGCAACTTTTCCGGCAACTTTGCCGGCACCTTTACTGTCGGTTTTGCCAGCAATTTTACTGGAAACTTTGCTGCAAAGATGGTTGTTCTTCTGGAAGGTTCTCCTCTCTCCACAGCGAAACGGGGCAGCTCTTTCAGAGTGAACATCGGGATTTTGGTCACTTCCCTTGCCTTCTCCCCCGTTCACTCAGTTTGGCCTGGTGATTGTAAACTTCTTCCTTTTTACGGATGATGCAGGTCACAGTGCTAATTGGAACCTTTAATGCTTCAGACATTTTTCTGTATCCTTCACCCGATCAGTTTCTCTATACAATGCTGTCTGAGGTCTACAGAAAATTCCTTAGACTTCATGGCTTAGTTTGTGCAACTTTCCCGGCAACATTATCAGGAACTTTGTTGGCAACTTTGCCGGCAACTTTACCCAAAACTTTGCCGGGAACTTTTCCGGCAACTTTACCGGAAACTTTACTGGCAACTTTACCGGCACATTTACCGGGATCTTTGCCGGTAAATTTACCGGCACCTTTACCTCCAACTTTACTGGCACCTTTACTGGGAACTTTGCTGGCAAATTTAACGGCTACTTTCCTGGCACATTTACCGGGAACTTTACCGGGAACTTTCCGGCAACTTTATCCGCAACTTTGCTGGCAACTTTACTGGGAACTTTTCCGGCAACTTTACCGGGAACTTTGCCGGCAACTTTACCCGCAACTTTGCCGGAAACTTTACTGGCAACTTTACTGAAACCTTTACGGGATCTTTTCCGGCAACTTTACCAGAAGTTGACTGGCAACTTTACCGGAAACTTTACTGGAAACTTGACCAGCAACTTTACCGGGAACTTTACCGGAAACTTGACTGGCAACTTTACCGAAACCTTTACCGGGATCTTTTCCGGCAACTTTACCGGCACCTTTACTGGGAACTTTGCCGGCAAATTTACCGGCTATTTTCCTGGCACCTTTACTGGGAAGTTTTCCGGCAACTTTACTGGGAACTTTGCCGGCAAATTTACCAGGAACTTTGCCGGCAAATTTACCGGGAATTTTGCTGGCAACTTAACCGGGAACTTATCCGGCAACTTTAACGGCAACTTAGCCAGGAACTTTACTTGCAACTTTACCCACAACTTTGCCAGGAACTTTGCCTGCAACTTTACCGGGAACTTTGCCGGACACTTACCCCACAACTTTTCCGGCAACTTTACCGGAAACTTGACTGGCAACTTTACCGGCACCTTTACTAGGATCTTTTCCGCCAACTTTACCATCAACTTTACTGGCACCTTTACCGGGAACTTTACCGGCAACTTTACTGGCACCTATACTGGAAACTTTGCTGGCAAATTTACCAGCTACTTTCCCGGCACCTTTACTGGCAACTTTACCAATAACTTTGTCGGCAACTTTACCGGGAACTTTGCCGCAACTTTACCCGCTACTTTGCCGGGAACTTTACTGAGAACTTTGCCGGCAACTTTACCTGCAACTTTACCGGGAACTTTACCGGGATCTTTTCCGGCAACTTTACCGGGAACTTTGCTGTCAACTTTACCAGCAACTTTACCGAGAACTTTTCTGGCAACTTTACTGGCAACTTTACCCGCAACTTTACCGGGAACTTAGCTGGCAACTTTACTGGGAACTTTGCTGTCAACTTTACCAGCAACTTTACAGAGAACTTTTCTGGCAACTTTACTGGCAACTTTACCGGGAACTTAGCTGGCAACTTTACCGGGAACTTTTCCGGCAACTTTACTGGCAACTTCACCCGCAACTTTGCCAGCAACTTTTCCGGCAACTTTACCCACAACTTTACCCGCAACTTTTCCGGCAACTTTACCGGCTACTTTATCGGTAATTTTGCCGGCAGCTTTGCTTGCAACTTTACCGGCAACTTTACCAGGAACTTTTCCGGCAACGTTACCGGCAACTTTGTTGGGAACTTTGCCGGGAACTTTTCCAGCAACTTTGCTCGCAACTTTACCCAGAACTTTGCCAGCAATTTTGCCAGCAACTTTACCCGCAACTTTTCCAGCAACTTTACCCACAACTTTGCCAGTAACTTTTCCGCCAACTTTGCCAGGAAATTTGCCAGGAACTTTGCCGTCAACTTTGTTGGGAACTTTGCCGGCAACTTTGCCAGCAATTTTACCAGGAACTTTACTGGCAACTTTGCCAGCGACTTTACCGGCAACTTTGCCGAGAACTTTGCCTGTAACTTTACCGGGAACTTTACCGGCAACTTTGCTGGCAACTTTACTGGCAACTTTACCGGGAACTATTCTGGCAACTTTGCCGGGATCTTTTCCGGCAAATTTACCGGCACCTTTACCAGGAACTTTACCGGCACCCAACTGGGAACTTTGCCGGCAAATTTACCGTCTACTTTCCCGGCACCTTTACCGGGAACTTTGCCGGCAACTTTACCCGCAACTTTGCCGGGAACTTTACCGGGAACTTTTCCGGCAACTTAACCAGGTACTTTTCTGGCAACTTTAAAGGCAACTTAGCCTGGAACTTAGCCAGGAACTTTACTTGCAACTTTACCCGCAACTTTGCCGGGAACTTTGCCTGCAACTTTACCAGGAACATTGACAGCAACTTTACCAAGAACTTTGTTGGCAACTTTACCGGGAACTTTGCCAGCAACTTTACCCGCTACTTTGCCGGGAACTTTACCGAGAACTTTGCCGGCAACTTTACCCGCAACTTTGCCGGGAACTTTACCGGGATCTTTTCTGGCAACTTTACTGGGAACTTTGTTGTCAACTTTACCGGCAACTTTACAGAGAACTTTTCTGGCAACTTTACCGGGAACTTTCCGGCAACTTTTCCGGCAACTTTTCCCCGGAACTTTGCCAGCAATTTTCCGGCAACTTTACCCGCAACTTTTCCAGCAACTTTACCCGCAACTTTACCGGGAACTTTTCGGGGAAACTTTGCCGGCAGCATTACCGGCAACTTTGCAGGGAACTTTTCTGGCAACTTTGCCAGCTACTTTGACAGAAACCTTACCGGCAATTTTCCGGCAACTTTACCGGCGACTTTTCTGGCAACTTTACCGGGAACTTAGCAGGCAACTTTACTGGGAACTTTTCCGGCAACTTTACTGGCAACTCTACCCACAACTTTGCCAGCAACTTTGCCGGAAACGTTCCCGGCAATTTTTCCGGCAACTTTACCCACAACTTTACCGGGAACTTTTCCGACAACTTTACCGGGGACTTTGCTGGCAACTTTACCGGGAAACTTTGCCGGCAGCTTTACCGGCAACTTTGCCAGGAACTTTGCCAGCTACTTTGGCGGAAACTTTACCGGCAATTTTCCGGCAACTTTACCGGCGACTTTGCTGGCAACCTTACCAGGAACTTCCGGCAACTTTATCGGGAACTTTACCGGCAACTTTACAGAGAACTTTTCTGGCAACTTTACCGAGAACTTTTCCAGCAACTTTACCGGGAATTTTTCCGGCAACTTTATCAGGAACTTTTCCGGCAACTTTACCGAGAACTTTGTCGGCAACTTTACTGGGAACTTTACCCGCAACTTTGCCGGGAACTTTACTGGCAACTTGACTGGCAACTTTACCAGCAACTTGACTGGCAACTTTACCGGCACCTTTACCGGGATCTTTGCCGGCAACTTTACCGGCACCTTTACCGGCAACTTTACCAGCACCTTTACTGGGAACTTTGCCGGCAAATTTACCGGCTACTTTCCAGGCACCTTTACCGGGAACTTTACCGTGAACTTTTCTGGCAACTTTATCCGCAACTTTGCCGGGAACTTTGCCGGCAACTTTACCGGAAACTTTTCCGGCAACTTTACCGGGAACTTTTCCGGCAACTTTACCAGCAACTTTGCCGGGAAATTTGCTGGAAACTTTACCGCCACCTTTACTGGCGGTTTTGCCAGCAATTTTACCAGAAACTTTGCTGCAAAGATGGTTGTTTTTCTGGAAGGTTCTCCTCTCTCGACAGCGAAACGCTGCAGCTCTTTCAGAGTGAACATCGGGATTTTGGTCACTTCCCTTGCCTTCTCCCCCGTTCACTCAGTTTGGCCTGGTGATTGTAAACTTCTTCCTTTTTACGGATGGTGGAGGTCACAGTGCTCATTTGAACCTTTAATGCTTCAGACATTTTTCTGTATCCTTCCCCCGATCAGTTTCTCTATACAATGCTGTCTGAGGTCTACAGAAAATTCCTTAGACTTCATGGCTTAGTTTGTGCAACTTTCCCGGCAACATTATCGGGAACTTTGTTGGCAACTTTACCAGGAACTTTGCCGGCAACTTTACCCAAAACTTTGCCGGGAACTTTTCCGGCAACTTTACCGGAAACTTTACTGGCAACTTTACCGGCACATTTACCGGGATCTTTGCCGGCAAATTTACCGGCACCTTTACCTCCAACTTTACTGGCACCTTTACTGGGAACTTTGCTGGCAAATTTACCGGCTACTTTCCTGGCACCTTTACCGGGAACTTTACCGGGAACTTTTCCGGCAACTTTATCCGCAACTTTGCTGGCAACTTTACTGGGAACTTTTCCGGCAACTTTACCGGGAACTTTACTGGCAACTTTACCGAAACCTTTACCGGGATCTTTTCCGGCAACTTTACCGGAAGTTGACTGGCAACTTTACCAGAAACTTTACCGGAAACTTGACCAGCAACTTTACCGGCAACTTTACCGGGAACTTTACCGGAAACTTGACTGGCAACTTTACCGAAACCTTTACTGGGATCTTTTCCGGCAACTTTACCGGCACCTTTACTGGGAACTTTGCCGGCAAATTTACCGGCTATTTTCCCGGCACCTTTACTGGGAAGTTTTCCGGCAACTTTACTGGGAACTTTGCCGGCAAATTTACCGGGAACTTTGCCGGCAAATTTACCGGGAATTTGGCTGGCAACTTAACCGGGAACTTATCCGGCAACTTTAACGGCAACTTAGCCGGGAACTTTTCTGGGAACTTAGCCAGGAACTTTACTTGCAACTTTACCCACAACTTTGCCGGGAACTTTGCCTGCAACTTTACCGGGAACTTTGCCGGAAACTTACCCCACAACTTTTCCGGCAACTTTACCGGAAACTTGACTGGCAACTTTACCGGCACCTTTACTAGGATCTTTTCCGCCAACTTTACCGTCAACTTTACTGGCACCTTTACCGGCAACTTTACCGGCACCTATACTGGAAACTTTGCTGGCAAATTTACCAGCTACTTTCCCGGCACCTTTACTGGCAACTTTACCCACAACTTTGCCAGGAACTTTGCCGGCAACTTTACCGGGAACTTGACTGGCAACTTTACCGGGATCTTTTCCGGCAACTTTACCGGGAACTTTGCCAGCAACTTAACTGGGAACTTTTCCGGCAGCTTTAACAGCAACTTATCCAGGAATTTTTCCGGGAACTTAGCCAGGAATTTTACTTGCAACTTTGCCGGGAACTTTGCCAGTGAATTTACCAGGAACTTTGCCAGCAACTTTACCGAGAACTTTGCCGGCAACTTTACCCAAAACTTTGCCGGGAACTTTTCCGTCAACTTTACCGGAACCTTTACCGGGATCTTTCCGGCAACTTTACCGGCACCTTTACTGGAAACTTTGCTGGCAAATTTACCAGCTATTTTCCCGGCACCTTTACCGGGAACTTTTCCAGCAACTTTACCCGCAACGTTGCCGGGAACTTTACTGGGAACTTTTCCGGCAACTTTACCGGGAACTTTGCCGGCAACTTTACAGGGAACTTTGCCGGGAACTTTTCCGGCAACTTAACCGGGAACTTATCCGGCAACTTTAACGGCAACTTAGCCGGGAACTTTTCCGGGAACTTAGCCAGGAACTTTACTTGCAACTTTATCCACAACTTTGCCGGGAACTTTGCCTGCAACTTTACCAGGAACTTTGCCAGCAACTTTACAGAGAACTTTGTCGGCAACTTTACCGGGAACTTTGCCGGAAACTTAACCCGCAACTTTACCGGCACCTTTACCGGCTACTTTCCCGGCACCTTTACCAGGAACTTTGCCAGCAACTTAACCGGGAACTTTTCCGGCAACTTTAACGGCAACTTAGCCGGGAACTTTTCCGGGAACTTAGCCAGGAATTTTACTTGCACCTTTACCCGCAACTTTGCCAGGAACTTTGCCAGCAAATTTACCAGGAACTTTGCCGGCAACTTTACTAAAAACTTTGTTGGCAACTTTACCGGGAACTTTGCCAGCAACTTTACCCGCAACTTTGCCGGGAACTTTTCTGGCAACTTTACCGGAAACTTTACTGGCAACTTTACCGGCACCTTTACCGGGATCTTTGCCAGCAAATTTACCGGCACCTTTACCTCCAACTTTACCAGCATCTTTACTGGGAGCTTTGCCGGCAAATTTACCGGCTACTTTCCCGGCACCTTTACCGGGAACTTTTTCGGCAACTTTTCCGGCAACTTTACTGGGAACTTTTCTGGCAACTTTACCAGGAACTTTTCCAGCAACTTTACCCGCAACTTTGCCGGGAACTTTGCTGGAACCTTTACCGGAAACTTGACTGGCAACTTTACCAAAACCTTTACCGGGATCTTTTCCGACAACTTTCCTGGAACTTGACTGGCAACTTTACCGGAAACTTGACCAGCAACTTTACCGGCAACTTTACTGGGAACTTTTCCGGAAACTTTACCGGAAACTTGACTGGCAACTTTACCGAAACCTTTACTGGGATCTTTTCCGGCAACTTTACCGGGAACTTTACCGGCACCTTTACTGGGAACTTTGCCAGCAAATTTACCGGCTATTTTCCCAGCACCTTTACCGGGAACTTTGCTGGCAACTTTACCCGCAAACTTTACCAGGAACTTTGCTGGCAACTTTACCAGGAACTTTGCCGGGAACTTTGCCAGGAACTTTGCTGGGAACTTTGCTGGCAACTTTGCTGGCAACTTAACCGGGAACCTATCCGGCAACTTTAACGGCAACTTAGCCGGGAAATTTTCTGGGAATTTAGCCAGGAACTTTACTTGCAACTTTACCCTCAACTTTGCCGGGAACTTTGCCTGCAACTTTACCAGGAACTATGCCAGCAACTTTACCGAGAACTTTGTCGGGAACTTTACCGGGAACTTTGCCGGAAACTTAACCCGAAACTTTGCTGGCAACTTTACCGGAAACTTGACTGGCAACTTTACCGGCACCTTTACCGGGATCTTTTCCGGCAAATTTACCGGCAACTTTGCCAGGAACTTTGCCAGCAAATTTACCAGGAACTTTGCCGGCAACTTTACTAAAAACTTTGTTGGCAACTTTACCGGGAACTTTGCCAGCAACTTTACCCGCAACTTTGCTGGGAACTTTTCTGGCAACTTTACCGGAAACTTTACTGGCAACTTTACCGGCACCTTTACCGGGATCTTTGCCAGCAAATTTACCGGCACCTTTACCTCCAACTTTACCAGCACCTTTACTGGGAGCTTTGCCGGCAAATTTACCGGCTACTTTACCGGGAACTTTTTCGGCAACTTTTCCGGCAACTTTACTGGGAACTTTTCTGGCAACTTTACCAGGAACTTTTCCAGCAACTTTACCCGCAACTTTGCCGGGAACTTTGCTGGAACCTTTACCGGAAACTTGACTGGCAACTTTACCAAAACCTTTACCGGGATCTTTTCCGACAACTTTCCTGGAACTTGACTGGCAACTTTACCGGAAACTTGACCAGCAACTTTACCGGCAACTTTACTGGGAACTTTTCCGGAAACTTTACCGGAAACTTGACTGGCAACTTTACCGAAACCTTTACTGGGATCTTTTCCGGCAACTTTACCGGGAACTTTACCGGCACCTTTACCGGGAACTTTGCCAGCAAATTTACCGGCTATTTTCCCAGCACCTTTACCGGGAACTTTGCTGGCAACTTTACCCGCAAACTTTACCAGGAACTTTGCTGGCAACTTTACCAGGAACTTTGCCGGGAACTTTGCCAGGGACTTTGCTGGGAACTTTGCTGGCAACTTTTCTGGCAACTTAACCGGGAACCTATCCGGCAACTTTAACGGCAACTTAGCCGGGAAATTTTCTGGGAATTTAGCCAGGAACTTTACTTGCAACTTTACCCTCAACTTTGCCGGGAACTTTGCCTGCAACTTTACCAGGAACTATGCCAGCAACTTTACCGAGAACTTTGTCGGGAACTTTACCGGGAACTTTGCCGGAAACTTAACCCGAAACTTTGCTGGCAACTTTACCGGAAACTTGACTGGCAACTTTACCGGCACCTTTACCGGGATCTTTTCCGGCAAATTTACCGGCAACTTTGCCAGGAACTTTGCCAGCAAATTTACCAGGAACTTTGCCGGCAACTTTACTAAAAACTTTGTTGGCAACTTTACCGGGAACTTTGCCAGCAACTTTACCCGCAACTTTGCTGGGAACTTTTCTGGCAACTTTACCGGAAACTTTACTGGCAACTTTACCGGCACCTTTACCGGGATCTTTGCCAGCAAATTTACCGGCACCTTTACCTCCAACTTTACCAGCACCTTTACTGGGAGCTTTGCCGGCAAATTTACCGGCTACTTTACCGGGAACTTTTTCGGCAACTTTTCCGGCAACTTTACTGGGAACTTTTCTGGCAACTTTACCAGGAACTTTTCCAGCAACTTTACCCGCAACTTTGCCAGGAACTTTGCTGGAACCTTTACCGGAAACTTGACTGGCAACTTTACCAAAACCTTTACCGGGATCTTTTCCGACAACTTTCCTGGAACTTGACTGGCAACTTTACCGGAAACTTGACCAGCAACTTTACCGGCAACTTTACTGGGAACTTTTCCGGAAACTTTACCGGAAACTTGACTGGCAACTTTACCGAAACCTTTACTGGGATCTTTTCCGGCAACTTTACCGGGAACTTTACCGGCACCTTTACCGGGAACTTTGCCAGCAAATTTACCGGCTATTTTCCCAGCACCTTTACCGGGAACTTTGCTGGCAACTTTACCCGCAAACTTTACCAGGAACTTTGCTGGCAACTTTACCAGGAACTTTGCCGGGAACTTTGCCAGGGACTTTGCTGGGAACTTTGCTGGCAACTTAACCGGGAACCTATCCGGCAACTTTAACGGCAACTTAGCCGGGAAATTTTCTGGGAATTTAGCCAGGAACTTTACTTGCAACTTTACCCTCAACTTTGCCGGGAACTTTGCCTGCAACTTTACCAGGAACTATGCCAGCAACTTTACCGAGAACTTTGTCGGGAACTTTACCGGGAACTTTGCCGGAAACTTAACCCGAAACTTTGCTGGCAACTTTACCGGAAACTTGACTGGCAACTTTACCGGCACCTTTACCGGGATCTTTTCCGGCAAATTTACCGGCAACTTTACCGGGAACTTTACCGGCAACTTTTCTGGCAATTTTACCAGAAACTTTACCGGCAACTTTTCTGGCAACTTCACCGGCAACTTTGCCGCAAACTTTCCCTGTAACTTTACCAGCAACTTTACCGGCAACTTTTTCGGGAACTTTACCGGCACCTTTACTGGGAATTTTGCCGGCAAATTTACTGGCTACTTTCCCGGCACCTTTGCTGGGAACTTTCCTGGGAACTTTGCCGGCAACTTTACCGGGAACTTTACCGGGAACTTTTCTGGCAACTTTACCGGGAACTTTTCCGGCAACTTAACCAGGAACTTATCCGGCAACTTTAACGGCAACTTATCCAGGAATTTTTCCAGGAACTTAGCCAGGAATTTTACTTGCAACTTTGCCAGCAAATTTACCAGGAACTTTGCCAGCAACTTTACCGAGAACTTTGTCGGCAACTTTACCAGGAACTTTGCCGGCAACTTTACCCGCAACTTTGCCGGGAACTTTTCCAGAAACTTGACTGGCAACTTTACCGAAACCTTTACCGGGATCTTTCCGGCAACTTTACCGGCAACTTTACCGGCACCTTTACTGGAAACTTTGCCGGCAAATTTACTGGCTATTTTCCCGGCACCTTTACCGGGAACTTTTCTGGCAACTTTACCCGCAACGTTGCCGGGAACTTTACTGGGAACTTTTTCCGGCAACTTTACCGGGAACTTTGCCGGCAACTTTACAGGGAACTTTGCCGGAAACTTTTCCGGCAACTTAACCGGGAACTTATCCGGCAACTTTAACGGAACTTAGCCGGGAACTTTTCCGGGAACTTAGCCAGGAACTTTACTTGCAACTTTATCCGCAACTTTGCCGGGAACTTTGCCTGCAACCTTACCAGGAACTTTGCCAGCAACTTTACAGAGAACTTTGTCGGCAACTTTACCAGGAACTTTGCCAGCAACTTTACCCGCAACTTTGCCGGCAACTTTACCGGGAACTTTGCCAGCAACTTTACCCGCAACTTTGCCGGGAACTTTTCTGGCAACTTTACCGGAAACTTTACTGGCAACTTTACCGGCACCTTTACTGGGATCTTTGCCGGCAAATTTACCGGCACCTTTACCTCCAACTTTACCGGCACCTTTACTGGGAACTTTGCCGGCAAATTTACCGGCTACTTTCCCGGCACCTTTACCTAGAACTTTTTCGGCAACTTTACCGGGAACTTTTCTGGCAACTTTACCAGGAACTTTGCTGGCAACTTTACCCGCAACTTTGCCGGGAACTTTGCTGGAAACTTTACCGGAAACTTGACTGGCAACTTTACCGAAACCTTTACCGGGATCTTTTCCAACAACTTTCCCGGAACTTGACTGGCAACTTTACTGGAAACTTTACCGGAAACTTGACCAGCAACTTTACCGGCAACTTTACCGGGAACTTTTCCGGAAACTTTACC
This sequence comes from Rana muscosa, assembly GCA_029206835.1. NCBI lineage: Eukaryota > Metazoa > Chordata > Amphibia > Anura > Ranidae > Rana > Rana muscosa. The sequence continues at coordinate 255,285 of JARGYO010000248.1, read as the reverse complement.
GGAAACTTGACTGGCAACTTTACCGAAACCTTTACTGGGATCTTTTCCGGCAACTTTACCGGGAACTTTACCGGCACCTTTACTGGGAACTTTGCCAGCAAATTTACCGGCTATTTTCCCAGCACCTTTACCAAGAACTTTGCCGGCAACTTTACCTGCAAACTTTACCAGGAACTTTGCTGGCAACTTTACCAGGAACTTTGCCAGGAACTTTGCCGGGAACTTTGCTGGGAACTTTGCCGGAAACTTAACCCGAAACTTTGCCGGCAACTTTACCGGAAACTTGACTGGCAACTTTACCGGCACCTTTACCGGGATCTTTTCCGGCAAATTTACCGGCAACTTTACCGGGAACTTTACCGGCAACTTTTCTGGCAATTTTACCAGAAACTTTACTGGCAACTTTTCTGGCAACTTTACCGGCAACTTTGCCGCAAACTTTCCCTGTAACTTTACCAGCAACTTTACCGGCAACTTTTTCCGGCAACTTTACCGGGAACTTTACCGGCACCTTTACTGGGAATTTTGCCGGCAAATTTACTGGCTACTTTCCCGGCACCTTTACCGGGAACTTTGCCGGGAACTTTGCTGGCAACTTTACCGGGAACTTTTCTGGCAACTTTACCGGGAACTTTTCCGGCAACTTAACCGGGAACTTATCCAGCAACTTAGCCGGGAACTTTTCCGGGAACTTAGCCAGGAACTTTACTTGCAACTTTACCCACAACTTTGCCAGGAACTTTGCCTGCAACTTTACCGGGAACTTTGCTGTCAACTTTACCGAGAACTTTTCTGGCAACTTTACTGGCAACTTTACCCGCAACTTTACCGGGAACTTAGCTGGCAACTTTACCGGGAACTTTGCTGTCAACTTTACCAGCAACTTTACCGAGAACTTTTCTGGCAACTTTACTGGCAACTTTACCCGCAACTTTACCGGGAACTTAGCTGGCAACTTTACCGGGAACTTTTCCGGCAACTTTACTGGCAACTTCACCCGCAACTTTGCCAGCAACTTTTCCGGCAACTTTACCCACAACTTTACCCGCAACTTTACCGGCTACTTTATCGGTAATTTTGCCGGCAGCTTTGCTGGCAACTTTACCGGCAACTTTACCAGGAACTTTTCCGGCAACGTTACCGGCAACTTTGTTGGGAACTTTGCCGGGAACTTTTCCAGCAACTTTGCTGGCAACTTTACCCAGAACTTTGCCAGCAATTTTGCCAGCAACTTTACCCGCAACTTTTCCAGCAACTTTACCCACAACTTTGCCGGTAACTTTTCCGCCAACTTTGCCAGGAAATTTGCCAGGAACTTTGCCAACAACTTTGTTGGGAACTTTGCCGGCAACTTTTCCAGCAATTTTACCAGGAACTTTACCGGCAACTTTGCCAGCGACTTTACCGGCAACTTTGCCGAGAACTTTGCCTGTAACTTTACCGGGAACTTTACCGGCAACTTTGCTGGCAACTTTACTGGCAACTTTACCGGGAACTATTCTGGCAACTTTGCCAGGATCTTTTCCGGCAAATTTACCGGCACCTTTACCAGGAACTTTACCGGCACCCAACTGGGAACTTTGCCGGCAAATTTACCGTCTACTTTCCCGGCACCTTTACCGGGAACTTTGCCAGCAACTTTACCCGCAACTTTGCCGGGAACTTTACCGGGAACTTTTCCGGCAACTTAACCAGGTACTTTTCTGGCAACTTTAAAGGCAACTTAGCCGGGAACTTAGCCAGGAACTTTACTTGCAACTTTACCCGCAACTTTGCCGGGAACTTTGCCTGCAACTTTACCAGGAACATTGACAGCAACTTTACCAAGAACTTTGTTGGCAACTTTACCGGGATCTTTGCCAGCAACTTTACCCGCTACTTTGCCGGGAATTTTACCGAGAACTTTGCCGGCAACTTTACCCGCAACTTTGCCGGGAACTTTACCGGGATCTTTTCTGGCAACTTTACTGGGAACTTTGTTGTCAACTTTACCGGCAACTTTACAGAGAACTTTTCTGGCAACTTTACCGGGAACTTTTCCGGCAACTTTTCCGGCAACTTTTCCCCGGAACTTTGCCAGCAATTTTCTGGAAACTTTACCCGCAACTTTTCCAGCAACTTTACCCGCAACTTTACCGGGAACTTTTCCGGCAACTTTTCGGGGAAACTTTGCCGGCAGCATTACCGGCAACTTTGCAGGGAACTTTTCCGGCAACTTTGCCAGCTACTTTGACAGAAACCTTACCGGCAATTTTCCGGCAACTTTACCGGCAACTTTTCTGGCAACTTTACCGGGAACTTAGCAGGCAACTTTACTGGGAACTTTTCCGGCAACTTTACTGGCAACTCTACCCACAACTTTGCCAGCAACTTTGCCGGAAACGTTCCCGGCAATTTTTCTGGCAACTTTACCCAAAACTTTACCGGGAACTTTTCCAACAACTTTACCGGGGACTTTGCTGGCAACTTTACCGGGAAACTTTGCCGGCAGCTTTACCGGCAACTTTGCCAGGAACTTTGCCAGCTACTTTGGCAGAAACTTTACCGGCAATTTTCCGGCAACTTTACCGGCGACTTTGCTGGCAACCTTACCAGGAACTTCCGGCAACTTTACCGGCAACTTGACTGGCAACTTTACCGGCACCTTTACCGGGATCTTTGCCGGCAACTTTACCGGCACCTTTACCGGCAACTTTACCAGCACCTTTACTGGGAACTTTGCCGGCAAATTTACTGGCTACTTTCCTGGCACCTTTACCGGGAACTTTACCGTGAACTTTTCTGGCAACTTTATCTGCAACTTTGCCGGGAACTTTGCCGGCAACTTTACCGGAAACTTTTCCGGCAACTTTACCGGGAACTTTTCCGGCAACTTTACCAGCAACTTTGCCGGGAAATTTGCTGGAAACTTTACCGCCACCTTTACTGGCGGTTTTGCCAGCAATTTTACCGGAAACTTTGCTGCAAAGATGGTTGTTTTTCTGGAAGGTTCTCCTCTCTCGACAGCGAAACGCTGCAGCTCTTTCAGAGTGAACATCGGGATTTTGGTCACTTCCCTTGCCTTCTCCCCCGTTCACTCAGTTTGGCCTGGTGATTGTAAACTTCTTCCTTTTACGGATGGTGGAGGTCACAGTGCTCATTGGAACCTTTAATGCTTCAGACATTTTTCTGTATCCTTCCCCCAATCAGTTTCTCTATACAATGCTGTCTGAGGTCTACAGAAAATTCCTTAGACTTCATGGCTTAGTTTGTGCAACTTTCCCGGCAACATTATCGGGAACTTTGTTGGCAACTTTACCAGGAACTTTGCCGGCAACTTTACCCAAAACTTTGCCGGGAACTTTTCCGGCAACTTTACCGGAAACTTTACTGGCAACTTTACCGGCACATTTACCGGGATCTTTGCCGGCAAATTTACCAGCACCTTTACCTCCAACTTTACTGGCACCTTTACTGGGAACTTTGCTGGCAAATTTACCGGCTACTTTCCTGGCACCTTTACCGGGAACTTTACCGGGAACTTTTCCGGCAACTTTATCCGCAACTTTGCTGGCAACTTTACTGGGAACTTTTCCGGCAACTTTACCGGGAACTTTGCCGGCAACTTTACCCGCAACTTTGCCGGAAACTTTACTGGCAACTTTACCAAAACCTTTACCGGGATCTTTTCCGGCAACTTTACCGGAAGTTGACTGGCAACTTTACTGGAAACTTTACCGGAAACTTGACCAGCAACTTTACCGGCAACTTTACCGGGAACTTTACCGGAAACTTGACTGGCAACTTTACCGAAACCTTTACCGGGATCTTTTCCGGCAACTTTACCGGCACCTTTACTGGGAACTTTGCCGGCAAATTTACCGGCTATTTTCCCGGCACCTTTACTGGGAACTTTGCCGGCAAATTTACCGGGAACTTTGCCGGCAAATTTACCAGGAATTTTGCTGGCAACTTAACCGGGAACTTATCCGGCAACTTTAACGGCAACTTAGCCGGGAACTTTTCTGGGAACTTAGCCAGGAACTTTACTTGCAACTTTACCCACAACTTTGCCGGGAACTTTGCCTGCAACTTTACCGGGAACTTTGCCGGAAACTTACCCCACAACTTTTCCGGCAACTTTACCGGAAACTTGACTGGCAACTTTACCGGCACCTTTACTAGGATCTTTTCTGCCAACTTTACCGTCAACTTTACTGGCACCTTTACCGGGAACTTTACCGGCAACTTTACCGGCACCTATACTGGAAACTTTGCTGGCAAATTTACCAGCTACTTTCCCGGCACCTTTACTGGCAACTTTACCCACAACTTTGCCAGGAACTATTCCGGCAACTTTACCGGGAACTTTACCAGGAACTTTGCAGGGAACTTTTCCAGCAACTTTACCCGCAACTTTGCCAGGAACTTAGCCGGGAACTTTACCAGGATCTTTTCCAGCAACTTTACTGGGAACTTTGCCGTCAACTTTACCGGCAACTTTACAGAGAACTTTTCTGGCAACTTTACCAGGAACTTTTCCGGCAACTTTGCTGGCAACTTTTCCCCGGAACTTTACCCACAACTTTACCCGCAACTTTCCCGGCAACTTTACAAGCAACTTTACCGGGAACTTTTCCAGCAACTTTTCGGGGAAACTTTGCTGGCAACTTTGCCAGCTACTTTGATGGAAACTTTACAGGCAATTTTCCGGCAACTTTACCGGCGACTTTTCCGGCAACTTTACCGGGAACTTAGCCGGCAACTTTACCGGGAACTTTTCCGGCAACTTTACTGGCAACTCTACCCGCAACTTTGCCAGCAACTTTGCTGGAAACATTCCTGGCAATTTTTCCGGCAACTTTACCCACAACTTTACCCGCAACTTTTCCAGCAACTTTACCGGCTACTTTATCGGCAATTTTGCCAGCAGCTTTGCTGGCAACTTTACCGGCAACTTTACCTGGAACTTTTCCAGCAACTTTGTTGGGAATTTTGGCGGGAACTTTTCTGGCAACTTTGCTGGCAACTTTACCCGGAACTTTGCCAGCAATTTTGCCAGCAACTTTACCCGCAACTTTTCCGGCAACTTTACCCACAACTTGCCGGTAACTTTGCCGGCAACTTTGCCAGAAAATTTGCCAGGAACTTTGCTGACAACTTTGTTGGGAACTTTGCCGGGAACTTTTCCGGCAACTTTTCCGGCAATTTTACCAGGAACTTTACCGGCAACTTTGCCAGCGACTTTACCGTCAAATTTGCTGAGAACTTTGCCTGTAACTTTACCGGGAACTTTACCGGCAACTTTACTGGCAACTTTACCGGGAACTATTCCGGCAACTTTATCAACAACTTTGCCGGGATCTTTTCCGGCAACTTTACCGGCACCTTTACCGGGAACTTTACCCGCAACTTTACTGGGAACTTTTCCAGCAACTTTTTGGGGAAACTTTGCTGGCAGCATTACCAGCAACTTTGCCGGGAACTTTGCCGGCAACTTTGCCAGCTACTTTGACGGAAACTTTACAGGCAATTTTCCGGCAACTTTACCGGCGACTTTTCCGGCAACTTTTCTGGCAACTTTACCGGGAACTTAGCCGGCAACTTTACCGGGAACTTTTCCGGCAACTTTACTGGCAACTCTACCCGCAACTTTGCCAGCAACTTTTCTGGCAACTTTACCCACAACTTTACCCGCAACTTTTCCGGCAACTTTACCGGCTACTTTATCGGCAACTTTGTTGGGAACTTTGCCGGGAACTTTTCCGGCAACTTTGCTGGCAACTTTACCCAGAACTTTGCCAGCAATTTTGCCAGCAACTTTACCCGCAACTTTTCCGGCAACTTTACCCACAACTTTGCTGGTAACTTTTCGGGCAACTTTGCCAGGAAATTTGCCAGGAACTTTGCGGACAACTTTGTTGGGAACTTTGCCGGCAACTTTGCCAGGAAATTTGCCAGGAACTTTGCCGACAACTTTGTTGGGAACTTTGCCGGCAACTTTTCCAGCAATTTTACCAGGAACTTTACCGGCGACTTTACCGGCAACTTTGCCGAGAACTTTGCCTGTAACTTTACTGGGAACTTTACCGGCAACTTTGCCGGGAACTTTGCTAGCAACTTTACTGGCAACTTTACCGGGAACTATTCTGGCAACTTTACCAGGATCTTTTCCGGCAACTTTACCGGCACCTTTACCGGGAACTTTACTGGCACCCAACTGGGAACTTTGCCGGAAAATTTACTGTCTACTTTCCCGGCACCTTTACCGGGAACTTTACTGGGAACTTTGCTGGCAACTTTACCCGCAACTTTGCCGGGAACTTTGCCGGGAACTTATCCGGGTACTTTTCTGGCAACTTTAACAGCAACTTAGCCGGGAACTTAGCCAGGAACTTTACTTGCAACTTTACCCGCAACTTTGCCAGGAACTTTGCCTGCAACTTTACCAGGAACTTTGCCGGCAACTTTACCAAGAACTTTGTCGGCAACTTTACCGGGAACTTTGCCGCAACTTTACCCGCTACTTTGCCGGGAACTTTACTGAGAACTTTGCCGGCAACTTTACCTGCAACTTTACCGGGAACTTTACCGGGATCTTTTCCGGCAACTTTACCGGGAACTTTGCTGTCAACTTTACCAGCAACTTTACCGAGAACTTTTCTGGCAACTTTACTGGCAACTTTACCTGCAACTTTACCGGGAACTTAGCTGGCAACTTTACCGGGAACTTTTCTGGCAACTTTACTGGCAACTCTACCCGCAACTTTGCCAGCAACTTTTCCGGCAACTTTACCCACAACTTTACCCGCAACTTTTCCGGCAACTTTACCGGCTACTTTATCGGTAATTTTGCCGGCAGCTTTGCTGGCAACTTTACCAGCAACTTTACCAGGAACTTTTCCGGCAACTTTACCGGCAACTTTGTTGGGAACTTTGCCGGGAACTTTTCTGGCAACTTTGCTGGCAACTTTACCTGGAACTTTGCCAGCAATTTTGCCAGCAACTTTACCCGCAACTTTTCCAGCAACTTTACCCACAACTTTGCCGGTAACTTTTCCGGCAACTTTGCCAGGAAATTTGCCAGGAACTTTGCCGACAACTTTGTTGGGAACTTTGCCGGCAACTTTTCCAGCAATTTTACCAGGAACTTTACCGGCAACTTTGCCAGCGACTTTACCGGCAACTTTGCCAAGAACTTTGCCTGTAACTTTACCGGGAATTTTACCGGCAACTTTGCTGGCAACTTTACTGGCAACTTTACCGGGAACTATTCTGGCAACTTTGCCGGGATCTTTTCCGGCAAATTTACTGGCACCTTTACCGGGAACTTTACCGGCACCCAACTGGGAACTTTGCCGGCAAATTTACCGTCTACTTTCCCGGCACCTTTACCGGGAACTTTGCCTGCAACTTTACCCGCAACTTTGCCAGGAACTTTTCCGGCAACTTAACCAGGTACTTTTCTGGCAACTTTAAAGGCAACTTAGCCAGGAACTTAGCCAGGAACTTTACTTGCAACTTTACCCGCAACTTTGCCGGGAACTTTGCCTGCAACTTTACCAGGAACTTTGACAGCAACTTTACCAAGAACTTTGTTGGCAACTTTACCGGGAACTTTGCCAGCAACTTTACCCGCTACTTTGCCGGGAACTTTACCGAGAATGTTGCCGGCAACTTTACCCGCAACTTTTCCAGCAACTTTACCCGCAACTTTACCGGGAACTTTTCCGGCAACTTTTTGGGGAAACTTTGCCGGCAGCATTACCGGCAACTTTGCAGGGAACTTTGCCGGCAACTTTGCCAGCTACTTTGACGGAAACCTTACTGGCAATTTTCCGGCAACTTTACCGGCGACTTTTCTGGCAACTTTACCGGGAACTTAGCCGGCAACTTTACTGGGAACTTTTCCGGCAACTTTACTGGCAACTCTACCTGCAACTTTGCCAGCAACTTTGCCGGAAACGTTCCCGGCAATTTTTCCGGCAACTTTACCGGGAACTTTTCCGACAACTTTACCGGGGACTTTGCTGGCAACTTTACCGGGAAACTTTGCCGGCAGCTTTACCGGCAACTTTGCCAGGAACTTTGCCGGCAACTTTGCTAGCTACTTTGGCGGAAACTTTACCGGCAATTTTCCGGCAACTTTACCAGCACCTTTACTGGGAACTTTGCCGGCAAATTTACTGGCTACTTTCCTGGCACCTTTACCGGGAACTTTACCGTGAACTTTTCCCGCAACTTTGCCGGGAACTTTTCCGGCAACTTTACCGGAAACTTTTCCGGCAACTTTACCGGGAACTTTTCCGGCAACTTTACCAGCAACTTTGCCGGGAAATTTGCTGGAAACTTTACCGCCACCTTTACTGGCGGTTTTGCCAGCAATTTTACCGGAAACTTTGCTGCAAAGATGGTTGTTTTTCTGGAAGGTTCTCCTCTCTCGACAGCAAAACGCTGCAGCTCTTTCAGAGTGAACATCGGGATTTTGGTCACTTCCCTTGCCTTCTCCCCCGTTCACTCAGTTTGGCCTGGTGATTGTAAACTTCTTCCTTTTTACAGATGATGCAGGTCACAGTGCTCATTGGAACCTTTAATGCTTCAGACATTTTTCTGTATCCTTCCCCGATCAGTTTCTCTATACAATGCTGTCTGAGGTCTACAGAAAATTCCTTAGACTTCATGGCTTAGTTTGTGCAACTTTCCTGGCAACATTATCGGGAACTTTGTTGGCAACTTTACCGGGAACTTTGCCGGCAACTTTACCCAAAACTTTGCCGGGAACTTTTCCGGCAACTTTACCGGAAACTTTACTGGCAACTTTACCGGCACATTTACCGGGATCTTTGCCGGCAAATTTACCGGCACCTTTACCTCCAACTTTACTGGCACCTTTACTGGGAACTTTGCTGGCAAATTTACTGGCTACTTTCCTGGCACATTTACCGGGAACTTTACCGGGAACTTTTCCGGCAACTTTATCCGCAACTTTACTGGGAACTTTTCCGGCAACTTTACCGGGAACTTTGCCAGCAACTTTACCCGCAACTTTGCCGGAAACTTTACTGGCAACTTTACCGAAACCTTTACCGGGATCTTTTCCGGCAACTTTACCGGAAGTTGACTGGCAACTTTACTGGAAACTTTACCGGAAACTTGACCAGCAACTTTACCGGGAACTTTACCGGAAACTTGACTGGCAACTTTACCGAAACCTTTACCGGGATCTTTTCCGGCAACTTTACCGGCACCTTTACTGGGAACTTTGCCAGCAAATTTACCGGCTATTTTCCCGGCACCTTTACTGGGAAGTTTTCCGGCAACTTTACTAGGAACTTTGCTGGCAAATTTACCAGGAACTTTGCCGGCAAATTTACCGGGAATTTTGCTGGCAACTTAACCGGGAACTTATCCGGCAACTTTAATGGCAACTTAGCCAGGAACTTTACTTGCAACTTTACCCACAACTTTGCCAGGAACTTTGCCTGCAACTTTACCGGGAACTTTGCCGGAAACTTACCCCACAACTTTTCCGGCAACTTTACCGGAAACTTGACTGGCAACTTTACCGGCACCTTTACTAGGATCTTTTCCGCCAACTTTACCATCAACTTTACTGGCACCTTTACCGGGAACTTTACCGGCAACTTTACCGGCACCTATACTGGAAACTTTGCTGGCAAATTTACCAGCTACTTTCCCGGCACCTTTACTGGCAACTTTACCAAGAACTTTGTCGGCAACTTTACCGGGAACTTTGCCGCAACTTTACCCGCTACTTTGCCGGGAACTTTACTGAGAACTTTTCCGGCAACTTTACCTGCAACTTTACCGGGAACTTTACCGGGATCTTTTCCGGCAACTTTACCGGGAACTTTGCTGTCAACTTTACCAGCAACTTTACCGAGAACTTTTCTGGCAACTTTACTGGCAACTTTACCCGCAACTTTACCGGGAACTTAGCTGGCAACTTTACCGGGAACTTTGCTGTCAACTTTACCAGCAACTTTACCGAGAACTTTTCTGGCAACTTTACTGGCAACTTTACCCGCAACTTTACCGGGAACTTAGCTGGCAACTTTACTGGGAACTTTTTCCGGCAACTTTACTGGCAACTTCACCCGCAACTTTGCCAGCAACTTTTCCGGCAACTTTACCCACAACTTTACCCGCAACTTTTCCGGCAACTTTACCGGCTACTTTATCGGTAATTTTGCCGGCAGCTTTGCTGGCAACTTTACTGGCAACTTTACCAGCAACTTTACCAGGAACTTTTCCGGCAACGTTACCGGCAACTTTGTTGGGAACTTTGCCGGGAACTTTTCCAGCAACTTTGCTGGCAACTTTACCCAGAACTTTGCCAGCAATTTTGCCAGCAACTTTACCCGCAACTTTTCCAGCAACTTTACCCACAACTTTGCCGGTAACTTTTCCGCCAACTTTGCCAGGAAATTTGCCAGGAACTTTGCCGACAACTTTGTTGGGAACTTTGCCGGCAACTTTTCCAGCAATTTTACCAGGAACTTTACCGGCAACTTTGCCAGCGACTTTACCGGCAACTTTGCCGAGAACTTTGCCTGTAACTTTACCGGGAACTTTACCGGCAACTTTGCTGGCAACTTTACTGGGAACTATTCTGGCAACTTTGCCGGGATCTTTTCCGGCAAATTTACCGGCACCTTTACCAGGAACTTTACCGGCACCCAACTGGGAAATTTGCCAGCAAATTTACCGTCTACTTTCCCGGCACCTTTACCGGGAACTTTGCCGGCAACTTTACCCGCAACTTTGCCGGGAACTTTACCGGGAACTTTTCCGGCAACTTAACCAGGTACTTTTCTGGCAACTTTAAAGGCAACTTAGCCGGGAACTTAGCCAGGAACTTTACTTGCAACTTTAACCGCAACTTTGCTGGGAACTTTGCCTGCAACATTACCAGGAACATTGACAGCAACTTTACCAAGAACTTTGTTGGCAACTTTACCGGGAACTTTGCCAGCAACTTTACCCGCTACTTTGCCGGGAACACTTTGCCGGGAACTTTACCGGGATCTTTTCTGGGAACTTTGTTGTCAACTTTACCGGCAACTTTACAGAGAACTTTTCTGGCAACTTTACCGGGAACTTTTCCGGCAACTTTTCTGGCAACTTTTCCCCGGAACTTTGCCAGCAATTTTCCGGCAACTTTACCCGCAACTTTTCCAGCAACTTTACCCGCAACTTTACCGGGAACTTTTCCGGCAACTTTTTGGGGAAACTTTGCCGGCAGCATTACCGGCAACTTTGCAGGGAACTTTTCCGGCAACTTTGCCAGCTACTTTGACAGAAACCTTACCGGCAATTTTCCGGCAACTTTACCGGCGACTTTTCTGGCAACTTTACCGGGAACTTAGCAGGCAACTTTACTGGGAACTTTTCCGGCAACTTTACTGGCAACTCTACCCACAACTTTGCCAGCAACTTTGCCGGAAACGTTCCCGGCAATTTTTCTGGCAACTTTACCCACAACTTTACCGGGAACTTTTCTGACAACTTTACCGGGGACTTTGCTGGCAACTTTACCGGGAAACTTTGCCGGCAGCTTTACCGGCAACTTTGCCAGGAACTTTGCCAGCTACTTTGGCAGAAACTTTACCGGCAATTTTCCGGCAACTTTACCGGCGACTTTGCTGGCAACCTTACCAGGAACTTCCAGCAACTTTATCGGGAACTTTACCGGCAAATTTACAGAGAACTTTTCTGGCAACTTTACCGAGAACTTTTCCAGCAACTTTACCGGGAATTTTGCCGGCAACTTTATCAGGAACTTTGCCGGCAATTTTACCGAGAACTTTGTCGGCAACTTTACTGGGAACTTTACCCGCAACTTTGCCGGGAACTTTACTGGCAACTTGACTGGCAACTTTACCGGCACCTTTACCGGGATCTTTGCCGGCAACTTTACCGGCACCTTTACCGGCAACTTTACCAGCACCTTTACTGGGAACTTTGCCGGCAAATTTACCGGCTACTTTCCTGGCACCTTTACCGGGAACTTTACCGTGAACTTTTCTGGCAACTTTATCCGCAACTTTGCCGGGAACTTTGCCGGCAACTTTACCGGAAACTTTTCCGGCAACTTTACCGGGAACTTTTCCGGCAACTTTACCAGCAACTTTGCCGGGAAATTTGCTGGAAACTTTACCGCCACCTTTACTGGCGGTTTTCCCAGCAATTTTACCGGAAACTTTGCTGCAAAGATGGTTGTTTTTCTGGAAGGTTCTCCTCTCTCGACAGCGAAACACTGCAGCTCTTTCAGAGTGAACATCAGGATTTTGGTCACTTCCCTTGCCTTCTCCCCCGTTCACTCAGTTTGGCCTGGTGATTGTAAACTTCTTCCTTTTTACGGATGGTGGAGGTCACAGTGCTCATTGGAACCTTTAATGCTTCAGACATTTTTCTGTATCCTTCCCCCGATCAGTTTCTCTATACAATGCTGTCTGAGGTCTACAGAAAATTCCTTAGACTTCATGGCTTAGTTTGTGCAACTTTCCCGGCAACATTATCGGGAACTTTGTTGGCAACTTTACCAGGAACTTTGCTGGCAACTTTACCCAAAACTTTGCCGGGAACTTTTCCAGCAACTTTACCGGAAACTTTACTGGCAACTTTACCGGCACATTTACCGGGATCTTTGCCGGCAAATTTACCGGCACCTTTACCTCCAACTTTACTGGCACCTTTACTGGGAACTTTGCTGGCAAATTTACCGGCTACTTTCCTGGCACCTTTACCGGGAACTTTACCGGGAACTTTTCCGGCAACTTTATCCGCAACTTTGCTGGCAACTTTACTGGGAACTTTTCCGGCAACTTTACCGGGAACTTTGCCGGCAACTTTACCCGCAACTTTGCCGGAAACTTTACTGGCAACTTTACCGAAACCTTTACCGGGATCTTTTCCGGCAACTTTACCAGAAGTTGACTGGCAACTTTACCGGAAACTTTACCGGAAACTTGACCAGCAACTTTACCGGCAACTTTACCGGGAACTTTACTGGAAACTTGACTGGCAACTTTACCGAAACCTTTACCGGGATCTTTTCCGGCAACTTTACCGGCACCTTTACTGGGAACTTTGCCGGCAAATTTACCGGCTATTTTCCCGGCACCTTTACTGGGAAGTTTTCCGGCAACTTTACTGGGAACTTTGCCGGCAAATTTACCGGGAACTTTGCTGGCAAATTTACCGGGAATTTTGCTGGCAACTTAACCGGGAACTTATCCGGCAACTTTAACGGCAACTTAGCCGGGAACTTTTCTGGGAACTTAGCCAGGAACTTTACTTGCAACTTTACCCACAACTTTGCCGGGAACTTTGCCTGCAACTTTACCGGGAACTTTGCCGGAAACTTACCCCACAACTTTTCCGGCAACTTTACCGGAAACTTGACTGGCAACTTTACCGGCACCTTTACTAGGATCTTTTCCGCCAACTTTACCGTCAACTTTACTGGCACCTTTACCGGGAACTTTCCCGGCAACTTTACCGGCACCTATACTGGAAACTTTGCTGGCAAATTTACCAGCTACTTTCCCGGCACCTTTACTGGCAACTTTACCCACAACTTTGCCAGGAACTTTGCCGGCAACTTTACTGGGAACTTTACCAGGAACTTTGCAGGGAACTTTTCCAGCAACTTTACCCGCTACTTTGCCGGGAACTTTACTGAGAACTTTGCCGGCAACTTTACCCGCAACTTTGCCAGGAACTTAGCCGGGAACTTTACCGGGATCTTTTCCGGCAACTTTACTGGGAACTTTGCCGTCAACTTTACCGGCAACTTTACAGAGAACTTTTCTGGCAACTTTACCAGGAACTTTTCCGGCAACTTTGCTGGCAACTTTTCCCCGGAACTTTACCCACAACTTTACCCGCAACTTTCCCGGCAACTTTACGAGCAACTTTACCGGGAACTTTTCCAGCAACTTTTCGGGGAAACTTTGCTGGCAACTTTGCCAGCTACTTTGATGGAAACTTTACAGGCAATTTTCCGGCAATTTTCCGGCAACTTTACCGGCGACTTTTCCGGCAACTTTTCCAGCAACTTTACCGGGAACTTAGCCGGCAACTTTACCGGGAACTTTTCCGGCAACTTTACTGGCAACTCTACCCGCAACTTTGCCAGCAACTTTGCTGGAAACATTCCTGGCAATTTTTCCGGCAACTTTACCCACAACTTTACCCGCAACTTTTCCAGCAACTTTACCGGCTACTTTATCGGCAATTTTGCCAGCAGCTTTGCTGGCAACTTTACCGGCAACTTTACCTGGAACTTTTCCGGCAACTTTGTTGGGAATTTTGGCGGGAACTTTTCCAGCAACTTTGCTGGCAACTTTACCCGGAACTTTGCCAGCAATTTTGCCAGCAACTTTACCCGCAACTTTTCCGGCAACTTTACCCACAACTTGCCGGTAACTTTGCTGGCAACTTTGCCAGAAAATTTGCCAGGAACTTTGCTGACAACTTTGTTGGGAACTTTGCCGGGAACTTTTCCGGCAACTTTTCCGGCAATTTTACCAGGAACTTTACCGGCAACTTTGCCGGCGACTTTACCGTCAAATTTGCCGAGAACTTTGCCTGTAACTTTACCGGGAACTTTACCGGCAACTTTACTGGCAACTTTACCGGGAACTATTCCGGCAACTTTATCAACAACTTTGCCGGGATCTTTTCCGGCAACTTTACCGGCACCTTTACCGGGAACTTTACCCGCAACTTTACTGGGAACTTTTCCAGCAACTTTTTGGGGAAACTTTGCTGGCAGCATTACCAGCAACTTTGCCGGGAACTTTGCCGGCAACTTTGCCAGCTACTTTTCTGGCAACTTTTCTGGCAACTTTACCGGGAACTTAGCCGGCAACTTTACCGGGAACTTTTCCGGCAACTTTACTGGCAACTCTACCCGCAACTTTGCCAGCAACTTTTCTGGCAACTTTACCCACAACTTTACCCGCAACTTTTCCGGCAACTTTACCGGCTACTTTATCGGCAACTTTGTTGGGAACTTTGCCGGGAACTTTTCCGGCAACTTTGCTGGCAACTTTACCCAGTACTTTGCCAGCAATTTTGCCAGCAACTTTACCCACAACTTTGCTGGTAACTTTGCCGGCAACTTTGCCAGGAAATTTGCCAGGAACTTTGCGGACAACTTTGTTGGGAACTTTGCCGGCAACTTTGCCAGGAAATTTGCCAGGAACTTTGCCGACAACTTTGTTGGGAACTTTGCCGGCAACTTTTCCAGCAATTTTACCAGGAACTTTACCGGCGACTTTACCGGCAACTTTGCCGAGAACTTTGCCTGTAACTTTACTGGGAACTTTACCGGCAACTTTGCCGGGAACTTTGCTGGCAACTTTACTGGCAACTTTACCGGGAACTATTCTGGCAACTTTACCGGGATCTTTTCCGGCAACTTTACCGGCACCTTTACCGGGAACTTTACTGGCACCCAACTGGGAACTTTGCCGGCAAATTTACTGTCTACTTTCCCGGCACCTTTACCGGGAACTTTACTGGGAACTTTGCTGGCAACTTTACCCGCAACTTTGCCGGGAACTTTGCCGGGAACTTTACCAGGAACTTTGCCGGAAACATATCCAGGTACTTTTCTGGCAACTTTAACAGCAACTTAGCCGGGAACTTAGCCAGGAACTTTACTTGCAACTTTACCCGCAACTTTGCCAGGAACTTTGCCTGCAACTTTACCAGGAACTTTGCCGGCAACTTTACCAAGAACTTTGTGGGCAACTTTACCGGGAACTTTGCCACAACTTTACCCGCTACTTTGCCGGGAACTTTACTAAGAACTTTTCCGGCAACTTTACCTGCAACTTTACCGGGAACTTTACCGGGATCTTTTCTGGCAACTTTACCGGGAACTTTGCTGTCAACTTTACCAGCAACTTTACCGAGAACTTTTCTGGCAACTTTACTGGCAACTTTACCTGCAACTTTACCGGGAACTTAGCTGGCAACTTTACCGGGAACTTTTCTGGCAACTTTACTGGCAACTCTACCCGCAACTTTGCCAGCAACTTTTCCGGCAACTTTACCCACAACTTTACCCGCAACTTTTCCGGCAACTTTACCGGCTACTTTATCGGTAATTTTGCCGGCAGCTTTGCTGGCAACTTTACCAGCAACTTTACCAGGAACTTTTCCGGCAACTTTACCGGCAACTTTGTTGGGAACTTTGCCAGGAACTTTTCCGGCAACTTTGCTGGCAACTTTACCTGGAACTTTGCCAGCAATTTTGCCAGCAACTTTACCCACAACTTTGCCGGTAACTTTTCTGGCAACTTTGCCAGGAAATTTGCCAGGAACTTTGCCGACAACTTTGTTG
The DNA here is from genome assembly GCA_029206835.1 of Rana muscosa. NCBI lineage: Eukaryota > Metazoa > Chordata > Amphibia > Anura > Ranidae > Rana > Rana muscosa. Next base: position 238,925 of record JARGYO010000248.1, on the reverse strand, counting down.
GGAACTTTGCCGGCAACTTTTCCAGCAATTTTACCAGGAACTTTACCGGCAACTTTGCCAGCGACTTTACCGGCAACTTTGCCAAGCACTTTGCCTGTAACTTTACCGGGAACTTTACCGGGAACTTTGCTGGCAACTTTACTGGCAACTTTACCGGGAACTATTCTGGCAACTTTGCCGGGATCTTTTCCGGCAAATTTACCGGCACCTTTACCGGGAACTTTACCAGCACCCAACTGGGAACTTTGCCGGCAAATTTACCGTCTACTTTCCCGGCACCTTTACCGGGAACTTTGCCGGCAACTTTACCCGCAACTTTGCCGGGAACTTTTCCGGCAACTTAACCAGGTACTTTTCTGGCAACTTTAAAGGCAACTTAGCCGGGAACTTAGCCAGGAACTTTACTTGCAACTTTACCCGCAACTTTGCCGGGAACTTTGCCTGCAACTTTACCAGGAACTTTGACAGCAACTTTACCAAGAACTTTACCGAGAACGTTGCCGGCAACTTTACCCGCAACTTTTCCAGCAACTTTACCCGCAACTTTACCGGGAACTTTTCCGGCAACTTTTCGGGGAAACTTTGCCGGCAGCATTACCGGCAACTTTGCAGGGAACTTTGCCGGCAACTTTGCCAGCTACTTTGACGGAAACCTTACTGGCAATTTTCCGGCAACTTTACCGGCGACTTTTCTGGCAACTTTACCGGGAACTTAGCCGGCAACTTTACTGGGAACTTTTCCGGCAACTTTACTGGCAACTCTACCTGCAACTTTGCCAGCAACTTTGCCGGAAACGTTCCCGGCAATTTTTCCGGCAACTTTACCCACAACTTTACCGGGAACTTTTCCGACAACTTTACCGGGGACTTTGCTGGCAACTTTACCGGGAAACTTTGCCGGCAGCTTTACCGGCAACTTTGCCAGGAACTTTGCCGGCAACTTTGCTAGCTACTTTGGCGGAAACTTTACCGGCAATTTTCCGGCAACTTTACCAGCACCTTTACTGGGAACTTTGCCGGCAAATTTACTGGCTACTTTCCTGGCACCTTTACCGGGAACTTTACCATGAACTTTTCCGGCAACTTTATCCGCAACTTTGCCGGGAACTTTGCCGGCAACTTTACCGGAAACTTTTCCGGGAACTTTTCCGGCAACTTTACCAGCAACTTTGCCGGGAAATTTGCTGGAAACTTTACCGCCACCTTTACTGGCAGTTTTGCCAGCAATTTTACCGGAAACTTTGCTGCAAAGATGGTTGTTTTTCTGGAAGGTTCTCCTCTCTCGACAGCAAAACGCTGCAGCTCTTTCAGAGTGAACATTGGGATTTTGGTCACTTCCCTTGCCTTCTCCCCCGTTCACTCAGTTTGGCCTGGTGATTGTAAACTTCTTCCTTTTTACGGATGATGGAGGTCACAGTGCTCATTGGAACCTTTAATGCTTCAGACATTTTTCTGTATCCTTCCCCCGATCAGTTTCTCTATACAATGCTGTCTGAGGTCTACAGAAAATTCCTTAGACTTCATGGCTTAGTTTGTGCAACTTTCCTGGCAACATTATCGGGAACTTTGTTGGCAACTTTACCGGGAACTTTGCCGGCAACTTTACCCAAAACTTTTCCGGGAACTTTTCCGGCAACTTTACCGGAAACTTTACTGGCAACTTTACCGGCACATTTACCGGGATCTTTGCCGGCAAATTTACCGGCACCTTTACCTCCAACTTTACTGGCACCTTTACTGGGAACTTTGCTGGCAAATTTACCGGCTACTTTCCTGACACCTTTACCGGGAACTTTACCGGGAACTTTTCCGGCAACTTTATCCGCAACTTTGCTGGCAACTTTACTGGGAACTTTTCCGGCAACTTTACCGGGAACTTTGCCGGCAACTTTACCCGCAACTTTGCCGGAAACTTTACTGGCAACTTTACCGAAAACCTTTACCGGGATCTTTTCCGGCAACTTTACCGGAAGTTGACTGGCAACTTTACCGGAAACTTTACCGGAAACTTGACCAGCAACTTTACCGGCAACTTTACCAAAACCTTTACCGGGATCTTTTCCGGCACCTTTACCGGCACCTTTACTGGGAACTTTGCCGGCAAATTTACCGGCTATTTTCCCGTCACCTTTACTGGGAAGTTTGCCGGCAACTTTACTGGGAACTTTGCTGGCAAATTTACCGGGAACTTTGCCGGCAAATTTACCGGGAACTTTGCTGGCAACTTAACCGGGAACTTATCCGGCAACTTTACCCTCAACTTTGCCGGGAACTTTGCCTGCAACTTTACCAGGAACTATGCCAGCAACTTTACCAAGAACTTTGTTGGCAACTTTACCGGGAACTTTGCCGGAAACTTAACCCGAAACTTTGCCGGCAACTTTACCGGAAACTTGACTGGCAACTTTACCGGCACCTTTACCGGGATCTTTTCCGGCAAATTTACCGGCAACTTTACCGGGAACTTTACCAGCAACTTTTCTGGCAATTTTACCAGAAACATTACTGGCAACTTTTCTGGCAACTTTACCGGCAACTTTGCCGCAAACTTTCCCTGTAACTTTACCAGCAACTTTACCGGCAACTTTTTCTGGCAACTTTACTGGGAACTTTACCGGCACCTTTACTGGGAATTTTGCCGGCAAATTTACTGGCTACTTTCCCGGCACCTTTACCGGGAACTTTGCCGGGAACTTTGCTGGCAACTTTACCGGGAACTTTTCTGGCAACTTTACCGGGAACTTTTTCCGGCAACTTAACCGGGAACTTATCCAGCAACTTAGCCGGGAACTTTTCTGGGAACTTAGCCAGGAACTTTACTTGCAACTTTACCCACAACTTTGCCAGGAACTTTGCCTGCAACTTTACCAGGAACTTTGCTGGCAACTTTACCGAGAACTTTGTCAGCAACTTTACCGAGAACTTTGCCGGCAACTTTACCTGCAACTTTACCGCCAACTTTACCGGCACCTTTATTGGGAACTTTGCCACCAAATTTACCGCCTACTTTCCCGGCACCTTTACCGGGAACTTTTCCAGCAACTTTATCCGCAACTTTTCCGGCAACTTTACTGGGATCTTTTCCGGCAACTTTTCCAGCAACTTTACCAGCAACTTTGCCGGCAATTTTGCCGGGAACTTTGCCGGCAACTTTACCGGGAACTATGCCGGCAACTTTTCCGGCAACTTTGCCGGCACCTTTACTGTCGGTTTTGCCAGCAATTTTACTGGAAACTTTGCTGCAAAGATGGTTGTTCTTCTGGAAGGTTCTCCTCTCTCCACAGCAAAACGGGGCAGCTCTTTCAGAGTGAACATCGGGATTTTGGTCACTTCCCTTGCCTTCTCCCCCGTTCACTCAGTTTGGCCTGGTGATTGTAAACTTCTTCCTTTTTATGGATGATGCAGGTCACAGTGCTCATTGGAACCTTTAATGCTTCAGACATTTTTCTGTATCCTTCCCCCGATCAGTTTCTCTATACAATGCTGTCTGAGGTCTACAGAAAATTCCTTAGACTTCATGGCTTAGTTTGTGCAACTTTCCTGGCAACATTATCGGGAACTTTGTTGGCAACTTTGCCGGCAACTTTACCCAAAACTTTGCCGGGAACTTTTCCGGCAACTTTACCGGAAACTTTACTGGCAACTTTACTGGCACATTTACCGGGATCTTTGCCGGCAAATTTACCGGCACCTTTACCTCCAACTTTACTGGCACCTTTACTGGGAACTTTGCTGGCAAATTTACCGGCTACTTTCCTGGCACATTTACCGGGAACTTTACCGGGAACTTTTCCGGCAACTTTATCCGCAACTTTTCTGGCAACTTTACTGTGAACTTTTCCGGCAACTTTACCGGGAACTTTGCCGGCAACTTTACCCGCAACTTTGCCGGAAACTTTACTGGCAACTTTACCGAAACCTTTACCAGGATCTTTTCCGGCAACTTTACCGGAAACTTTACCGGAAACTTGACCAGCAACTTTACCGGGAACTTTACCGGAAACTTGACTGGCAACTTTACCGAAACCTTTACCGGGATCTTTTCCGGCAACTTTACCGGCACCTTTACTGGGAACTTTGCCGGCAAATTTACCGACTATTTTCCCGGCACCTTTACTGGGAAGTTTTCCGGCAACTTTACTGGGAACTTTGCCGGCAAATTTACCAGGAACTTTGCCGGCAAATTTACCGGGAATTTTGCTGGCAACTTAACCGGGAACTTATCCGGCAACTTTAACGGCAACTTAGCCAGGAACTTTACTTGCAACTTTACCCACAACTTTGCCAGGAACTTTGCCTGCAACTTTACCGGGAACTTTGCCGGAAACTTACCCCACAACTTTTCCGGCAACTTTACCGGAAACTTGACTGGCAACTTTACCGGCACCTTTACTAGGATCTTTTCCGCCAACTTTACCATCAACTTTACTGGCACCTTTACCAGGAACTTTACCGGCAACTTTACTGGCACCTATACTGGAAACTTTGCTGGCAAATTTACCAGCTACTTTCCCGGCACCTTTACTGGCAACTTTACCAAGAACTTTGTCGGCAACTTTACCGGGAACTTTGCCGCAACTTTACCCGCTACTTTGCCGGGAACTTTACTGAGAACTTTGCCGGCAACTTTACCTGCAACTTTACCGGGAACTTTACCGGGATCTTTTCCAGCAACTTTACTGGGAACTTTGCTGTCAACTTTACCAGCAACTTTACCGAGAACTTTTCTGGCAACTTTACTGGCAACTTTACCCGCAACTTTACCGGGAACTTAGCTGGCAACTTTACCGGGAACTTTGCTGTCAACTTTACCAGCAACTTTACCGATAACTTTTCTGGCAACTTTACCCGCAACTTTACCGGGCACTTAGCTGGCAACTTTACTGGGAACTTTTCCGGCAACTTTACTGGCAACTTCACCCGCAACTTTGCCAGCAACTTTTCCGGCAACTTTACCCACAACTTTACCCGCAACTTTTCCGGCAACTTTACCGGCTACTTTATCGGTAATTTTGCCGGCAGCTTTGCTGGCAACTTTACCGGCAACTTTACCGGCAACTTTACCAGGAACTTTTCCGGCAACGTTACCGGCAACTTTGTTGGGAACTTTGCCGGGAACTTTTCCAGCAACTTTGCCAGTAACTTTACCCGCAACTTTTCCAGCAACTTTACCCACAACTTTGCCGGTACCTTTTCCGCCAACTTTGCCAGGAAATTTGCCAGGAACTTTGCCGACAACTTTGTTGGGAACTTTGCCGGCAACTTTTCCAGCAATTTTACCAGGAACTTTACCGGCAACTTTGCCAGCGACTTTACCGGCAACTTTGCCGAGAACTTTGCCTGTAACTTTACCGGGAACTTTACCGGCAACTTTGCTGGCAACTTTACTGGGAACTATTCTGGCAACTTTGCCGGGATCTTTTCCGGCAAATTTACCGGCACCTTTACCAGGAACTTTACCGGCACCCAACTGGGAAATTTGCCGGCAAATTTACCGTCTACTTTCCCGGCACCTTTACTGGGAACTTTGCCGGCAACTTTACCTGCAACTTTGCCAGGAACTTTACCGGGAACTTTTCCGGCAACTTAACCAGGTACTTTTCTGGCAACTTTAAAGGCAACTTAGCCGGGAACTTAGCCAGGAACTTTACTTGCAACTTTACCCGCAACTTTGCCGGGAACTTTGCCTGCAACTTTACCAGGAACATTGACAGCAACTTTACCAAGAACTTTGTTGGCAACTTTACCGGGAACTTTGCCAGCAACTTTACCCGCTACTTTGCCGGGAACTTTACCGAGAACTTTGCCGGCAACTTTACCCGCAACTTTGCCGGGAACTTTACCGGGATCTTTTCTGGCAACTTTACTGGGAACTTTGTTGTCAACTTTACCGGCAACTTTACAGAGAACTTTTCTGGCAACTTTACCGGGAACTTTTCCGGCAACTTTTCCGGCAACTTTTCCCCGGAACTTTGCCAGCAATTTTCCGGCAACTTTACCCGCAACTTTTCCAGCAACTTTACCCGCAACTTTACCGGGAACTTTTCCGGCAACTTTTCGGGGAAACTTTGCCGGCAGCATTACCGGCAACTTTGCAGGGAACTTTTCCAGCAACTTTGCCAGCTACTTTGACAGAAACCTTACCGGCAATTTTCCGGCAACTTTACCGGCGACTTTTCTGGCAACTTTACCGGGAACTTAGCAGGCAACTTTACTGGGAACTTTTCCGGCAACTTTACTGGCAACTCTACCCACAACTTTGCCAGCAACTTTGCCAGAAACGTTCCCGGCAATTTTTCCGGCAACTTTACCCACAACTTTACCGGGAACTTTTCCGACAACTTTACCGGGGACTTTGCTGGCAACTTTACCGGGAAACTTTGCCGGCAGCTTTACCGGCAACTTTGCCAGGAACTTTGCCGGCAACTTTGCTAGCTACTTTGGCGGAAACTTTACCGGCAATTTTCCGGCAACTTTACCAGCACCTTTACTGGGAACTTTGCCGGCAAATTTACTGGCTACTTTCCTGGCACCTTTACCGGGAACTTTACCATGAACTTTCCGGCAACTTTATCCGCAACTTTGCCGGGAACTTTGCCGGCAACTTTACCGGAAACTTTTCCGGCAACTTTACCGGGAACTTTTCCGGCAACTTTACCAGCAACTTTGCCGGGAAATTTGCTGGAAACTTTACCGCCACCTTTACTGGCGGTTTTGCCAGCAATTTTACCGGAAACTTTGCTGCAAAGATGGTTGTTTTTCTGGAAGGTTCTCCTCTCTCGACAGCAAAACGCTGCAGCTCTTTCAGAGTGAACATTGGGATTTTGGTCACTTCCCTTGCCTTCTCCCCCGTTCACTCAGTTTGGCCTGGTGATTGTAAACTTCTTCCTTTTTACGGATGATGGAGGTCACAGTGCTCATTGGAACCTTTAATGCTTCAGACATTTTTCTGTATCCTTCCCCCGATCAGTTTCTCTATACAATGCTGTCTGAGGTCTACAGAAAATTCCTTAGACTTCATGGCTTAGTTTGTGCAACTTTCCTGGCAACATTATTGGGAACTTTGTTGGCAACTTTACCGGGAACTTTGCCGGCAACTTTACCCAAAACTTTGCCGGGAACTTTTCCGGCAACTTTACCGGAAACTTTACTGGCAACTTTACCGGCACATTTACCGGGATCTTTGCCGGCAAATTTACCGGCACCTTTACCTCCAACTTTACTGGCACCTTTACTGGGAACTTTGCTGGCAAATTTACCGGCTACTTTCCTGACACCTTTACCGGGAACTTTACCGGGAACTTTTCCGGCAACTTTATCCGCAACTTTGCTGGCAACTTTACTGGGAACTTTTCCGGCAACTTTACCGGGAACTTTGCCGGAAACTTTACCCGCAACTTTGCTGGAAACTTTACTGGCAACTTTACCGAAACCTTTACCGGGATCTTTTCCGGCAACTTTACCGGAAGTTGACTGGCAACTTTACCGGAAACTTGACCAGCAACTTTACCGGCAACTTTACCGGCAACTTTACCAAAACCTTTACCGGGATCTTTTCCGGCACCTTTACCGGCACCTTTACTGGGAACTTTGCCGGCAAATTTACCGGCTATTTTCCCGTCACCTTTACTGGGAAGTTTGCCGGCAACTTTACTGGGAACTTTGCCGGCAAATTTACCGGGAACTTTGCCGGCAAATTTACCAGGAACTTTGCTGGCAACTTAACCGGGAACTTATCCGGCAACTTTACCCTCAACTTTGCCGGGAACTTTGCCTGCAACTTTACCAGGAACTATGCCAGCAACTTTACCAAGAACTTTGTTGGCAACTTTACCGGGAACTTTGCCGGAAACTTAACCCGAAACTTTTCCGGCAACTTTACCGGAAACTTGACTGGCAACTTTACCGGCACCTTTACCGGGATCTTTTCCGGCAAATTTACCGGCAACTTTACCGGGAACTTTACCGGCAACTTTACTGGCAATTTTACCAGAAACATTACTGGCAACTTTACCGGCAACTTTGCCGCAAACTTTCCCTGTAACTTTCCCTGTAACTTTACCAGCAACTTTACCGGCAACTTTTTCCGGCAACTTTACCGGGAACTTTACCGACACCTTTACTGGGAATTTTGCCGGCAAATTTACTGGCTACTTTCCCGGCACCTTTACCGGGAACTTTGCCGGGAACTTTGCTGGCAACTTTACCGGGAACTTTTCTGGCAACTTTACCGGGAACTTTTCTGGCAACTTTACCGGGAACTTTTCCGGCAACTTAACCGGGAACTTTTCTGGGAACTTAGCCAGGAACTTTACTTGCAACTTTACCCACAACGTTGCCAGGAACTTTGCCTGCAACTTTACCAGGAACTTTGCTGGCAACTTTACCGAGAACTGTGTCAGCAACTTTACCGAGAACTTTGCCGGCAACTTTACCTGCAACTTTACCGCCAACTTTACCGGCACCTTTATTGGGAACTTTGCCACCAAATTTACCGCCTACTTTCCCGGCACCTTTACCGGGAACTTTTTCGGCAACTTTATCCGCAACTTTTCCGGCAACTTTACTGGGATCTTTTCCGGCAACTTTTCCAGCAACTTTACCAGCAACTTTGCCGGCAATTTTGCCGGGAACTTTGCCGGCAACTTTACCGGGAACTATGCCGGCAACTTTTCCGGCAACTTTGCCGGCACCTTTACTGTCGGTTTTGCCAGCAATTTTACTGGAAACTTTGCTGCAAAGATGGTTGTTCTTCTGGAAGGTTCTCCTCTCTCCACAGCGAAACGGGGCAGCTCTTTCAGAGTGAACATCGGGATTTTGGTCACTTCCCTTGCCTTCTCCCCCGTTCACTCAGTTTGGCCTGGTGATTGTAAACTTCTTCCTTTTTACGGATGATGCAGGTCACAGTGCTCATTGGAACCTTTAATGCTTCAGACATTTTTCTGTATCCTTCCCCCGATCAGTTTCTCTATACAATGCTGTCTGAGGTCTACAGAAAATTCCTTAGACTTCATGGCTTAGTTTGTGCAACTTTCCCGGCAACATTATCGGGAACTTTGTTGGCAACTTTGCCAGCAACTTTACCCAAAACTTTGCCGGGAACTTTTCTGGCAACTTTACCGGAAACTTTACTGGCAACTTTACCGGCACATTTACCGGGATCTTTGCCGGCAAATTTACCGGCACCTTTACCTCCAACTTTACTGGCACCTTTACTGGGAACTTTGCTGGCAAATTTACCGGCTACTTTCCTGGCACATTTACCGGGAACTTTACCGGGAACTTTTCCGGCAACTTTATCCGCAACTTTGCTGGCAACTTTACTGTGAACTTTTCCGGCAACTTTACCGGGAACTTTGCCGGCAACTTTACCCGCAACTTTGCCGGAAACTTTACTGGCAACTTTACCGAAACCTTTACCAGGATCTTTTCCGGCAACTTTACCGGAAGTTGACTGGCAACTTTACCGGAAACTTTACCGGAAACTTGACCAGCAACTTTACCGGGAACTTTACCGGAAACTTGACTGGCAACTTTACCGAAACCTTTACCGGGATCTTTTCCGGCAACTTTACCGGCACCTTTACTGGGAACTTTGCCGGCAAATTTACCGGCTATTTTCCCGGCACCTTTACTGGGAAGTTTTCCGGCAACTTTACTGGGAACTTTGCCGGCAAATTTACCAGGAACTTTGCCGGCAAATTTACCGGGAATTTTGCTGGCAACTTAACCGGGAACTTATCCGGCAACTTTAACGGCAACTTAGCCAGGAACTTTACTTGCAACTTTACCCACAACTTTGCCAGGAACTTTGCCTGCAACTTTACCGGGAACTTTGCCGGAAACTTACCCCACAACTTTTCCGGCAACTTTACCGGAAACTTGACTGGCAACTTTACCGGCACCTTTACTAGGATCTTTTCCGCCAACTTTACCATCAACTTTACTGGCACCTTTACCGGGAACTTTACCGGCAACTTTACCGGCACCTATACTGGAAACTTTGCTGGCAAATTTACCAGCTACTTTCCCGGCACCTTTACTGGCAACTTTACCAAGAACTTTGTCGGCAACTTTACCGGGAACTTTGCCGCAACTTTACCCGCTACTTTGCCGGGAACTTTACTGAGAACTTTGCCGGCAACTTTACCTGCAACTTTACCGGGAACTTTACCGGGATCTTTTTCAGCAACTTTACTGGGAACTTTGCTGTCAACTTTACCAGCAACTTTACCGAGAACTTTTCTGGCAACTTTACTGGCAACTTTACCCGCAACTTTACCGGGAACTTAGCTGGCAACTTTACCAGGAACTTTTCTGGCAACGTTACCGGCAACTTTGTTGGGAACTTTGCCGGGAACTTTTCCAGCAACTTTACCCGCAACTTTTCCAGCAACTTTACCCACAACTTTGCCGGTAACTTTTCCGCCAACTTTGCCAGGAAATTTGCCAGGAACTTTGCCGACAACTTTGTTGGGAACTTTGCCGGCAACTTTTCCAGCAATTTTACCAGGAACTTTACCAGCAACTTTGCCAGCGACTTTACCGGCAACTTTGCCGAGAACTTTGCCTGTAACTTTACCGGGAACTTTACCGGCAACTTTGCTGGCAACTTTACTGGGAACTATTCTGGCAACTTTGCCGGGATCTTTTCCGGCAAATTTACCGGCACCTTTACCAGGAACTTTACCGGCACCCAACTGGGAAATTTGCCGGCAAATTTACCGTCTACTTTCCCGGCACCTTTACCGGGAACTTTGCCGGCAACTTTACCCGCAACTTTGCCGGGAACTTTACCGGGAACTTTTCCGGCAACTTAACCAGGTACTTTTCTGGCAACTTTAAAGGCAACTTAGCCAGGAACTTAGCCAGGAACTTTACTTGCAACTTTACCCGCAACTTTGCCGGGAACTTTGCCTGCAACTTTACCAGGAACATTGACAGCAACTTTACCAAGAACTTTGTTGGCAACTTTACCGGGAACTTTGCCAGCAACTTTACCCGCTACTTTGCCGGGAACTTTACCGAGAACTTTGCCGGCAACTTTACCCGCAACTTTGCCGGGAACTTTACCGGGATCTTTTCTGGCAACTTTACTGGGAACTTTGTTGTCAACTTTACCGGCAACTTTACAGAGAACTTTTCTGGCAACTTTACCGGGAACTTTCCGGCAACTTTTCCGGCAACTTTTCCCCGGAACTTTGCCAGCAATTTTCCGGCAACTTTACCCGCAACTTTTCCAGCAACTTTACCCGCAACTTTACCGGGAACTTTTCCGGCAACTTTTCGGGGAAACTTTGCCGGCAGCATTACCGGCAACTTTGCAGGGAACTTTTCCGGCAACTTTGCCAGCTACTTTGACAGAAACCTTACCGGCAATTTTCCGGCAACTTTACCGGCGACTTTTCTGGCAACTTTACCGGGAACTTAGCAGGCAACTTTACTGGGAACTTTTCCGGCAACTTTACTTGCAACTCTACCCACAACTTTGCCAGCAACTTTGCCAGAAACGTTCCCGGCAATTTTTCCGGCAACTTTACCCACAACTTTACCGGGAACTTTTCCGACAACTTTACCGGGGACTTTGCTGGCAACTTTACCGGGAAACTTTGCCGGCAGCTTTACCGGCAACTTTGCCAGGAACTTTGCCAGCTACTTTGGCGGAAACTTTACCAGCAATTTTCCGGCAACTTTACCGGCGACTTTGCTGGCAACCTTACCAGGAACTTCCGGCAACTTTATCGGGAACTTTACCGGCAACTTTACAGAGAACTTTTCTGGCAACTTTACCGAGAACTTTTCCAGCAACTTTACCGGGAATTTTGCCGGCAACTTTATCAGGAACTTTGCCGGCAACTTTACCGAGAACTTTGTCGGCAACTTTACTGGGAACTTTACCCGCAACTTTGCCGGGAACTTTACTGGCAACTTGACTGGCAACTTTACCGGCAACTTGACTGGCAACTTTACCGGCACCTTTACCGGGATCTTTGCCGGCAACTTTACCGGCACCTTTACCGGCAACTTTACCAGCACCTTTACTGGGAACTTTGCCGGCAAATTTACCGGCTACTTTCCTGGCACCTTTACCGGGAACTTTACCGTGAACTTTTCTGGCAACTTTATCCGCAACTTTGCCGGGAACTTTGCCGGCAACTTTACCGGAAACTTTTCCGGCAACTTTACCGGGAACTTTTCCGGCAACTTTACCAGCAACTTTGCCGGGAAATTTGCTGGAAACTTTACCGCCACCTTTACTGGTGGTTTTGCCAGCAATTTTACCGGAAACTTTGCTGCAAAGATGGTTGTTTTTCTGGAAGGTTCTCCTCTCTCGACAGCGAAACACTGCAGCTCTTTCAGAGTGAACATCGGGATTTTGGTCACTTCCCTTGCCTTCTCCCCCGTTCACTCAGTTTGGCCTGGTGATTGTAAACTTCTTCCTTTTTACGGATGGTGGAGGTCACAGTGCTCATTGGAACCTTTAATGCTTCAGACATTTTTCTGTATCCTTCCCCCGATCAGTTTCTCTATACAATGCTGTCTGAGGTCTACAGAAAATTCCTTAGACTTCATGGCTTAGTTTGTGCAACTTTCCCGGCAACATTATTGGGAACTTTGTTGGCAACTTTACCAGGAACTTTGCCGGCAACTTTACCCAAAACTTTGCCGGGAACTTTTCCGGCAACTTTACCGGCACATTTACCGGGATCTTTGCCGGCAAATTTACCGGCACCTTTACCTCCAACTTTACTGGCACCTTTACTGGGAACTTTGCTGGCAAATTTACCGGCTACTTTCCTGGCACCTTTACCGGGAACTTTACCGGGAACTTTTCCGGCAACTTTATCCGCAACTTTGCTGGCAACTTTACTGGGAACTTTTCCGGCAACTTTACCGGGAACTTTGCCGGCAACTTTACCCGCAACTTTGCCGGAAACTTTACTGGCAACTTTACCGAAACCTTTACCGGGATCTTTTCCGGCAACTTTACCGGAAGTTGACTGGCAACTTTACCAGAAACTTTACCGGAAACTTGACCAGCAACTTTACCGGCAACTTTACCGGGAACTTTACTGGAAACTTGACTGGCAACTTTACCGAAACCTTTACCGGGATCTTTTCCGGCAACTTTACCGGCACCTTTACTGGGAACTTTGCCGGCAAGTTTACCGGCTATTTTCCCGGCACCTTTACTGGGAAGTTTTCCGGCAACTTTACTGGGAACTTTGCCGGCAAATTTACTGGGAACTTTGCCGGCAAATTTACCGGGAATTTTGCTGGCAACTTAACCGGGAACTTATCCGGCAACTTTAACGGCAACTTAGCCGGGAACTTTTCTGGGAACTTAGCCAGGAACTTTACTTGCAACTTTACCCACAACTTTGCCGGGAACTTTGCCTGCAACTTTACCGGGAACTTTGCCGGAAACTTACCCCACAACTTTTCCGGCAACTTTACCGGAAACTTGACTGGCAACTTTACCGGCACCTTTACTAGGATCTTTTCCGCCAACTTTACCATCAACTTTACTGGCACCTTTACCGGGAACTTTACCGGCAACTTTACCGGCACCTATACTGGAAACTTTGCTGGCAAATTTACCAGCTACTTTCCTGGCACCTTTACTGGCAACTTTACCCACAACTTTGCCAGGAACTTTGCCGGCAACTTTACCGGGAACTTTACCAGGAACTTTGCAGGGAACTTTTCCAGCAACTTTACCCGCTACTTTGCCGGGAACTTTACTGAGAACTTTGCCGGCAACTTTACCCGCAACTTTGCCAGGAACTTAGCCGGGAACTTTACCGGGATCTTTTCCGGCAACTTTACTGGGAACTTTGCCGTCAACTTTACCGGCAACTTTACAGAGAACTTTTCTGGCAACTTTACCAGGAACTTTTCCGGCAACTTTGCTGGCAACTTTTCCCCGGAACTTTACCCACAACTTTACCCGCAACTTTCCCGGCAACTGTACGAGCAACTTTACCGGGAACTTTTCCAGCAACTTTTCGGGGAAACTTTGCTGGCAACTTTGCCAGCTACTTTGATGGAAACTTTACAGGCAATTTTCCGGCAACTTTACCGGCGACTTTTCCGGCAACTTTTCCAGCAACTTTACCGGGAACTTAGCTGGCAACTTTACCGGGAACTTTTCCGGCAACTTTACTGGCAACTCTACCCGCAACTTTGCTGGAAACATTCCTGGCAATTTTTCCGGCAACTTTACCCACAACTTTACCCGCAACTTTTCCAGCAACTTTACCGGCTACTTTATCGGCAATTTTGCCAGCAGCTTTGCTGGCAACTTTACCGGCAACTTTACCTGGAACTTTTCCGGCAACTTTGTTGGGAATTTTGGCGGGAACTTTTCCGGCAACTTTGCTGGCAACTTTACCCGGAACTTTGCCAGCAATTTTGCCAGCAACTTTACCCGCAACTTTTCCGGCAACTTTACCCACAACTTGCCGGTAACTTTGCCGGCAACTTTGCCAGAAAATTTGCCAGGAACTTTGCTGACAACTTTGTTGGGAACTTTGCCGGGAACTTTTCCGGCAACTTTTCCGGCAATTTTACCAGGAACTTTACCGGCAACTTTGCCGGCGACTTTACCGTCAAATTTGCCGAGAACTTTGCCTGTAACTTTACCGGGAACTTTACCGGCAACTTTACTGGCAACTTTACCGGGAACTATTCCGGCAACTTTATCAACAACTTTGCCGGGATCTTTTCCGGCAACTTTACCGGCACCTTTACCGGGAACTTTACCCGCAACTTTACTGGGAACTTTTCCAGCAACTTTTTGGGGAAACTTTGCTGGCAGCATTACCAGCAACTTTGCCGGGAACTTTGCCGGCAACTTTGCCAGCTACTTTGACGGAAACTTTACAGGCAATTTTCCGGCAACTTTACCGGCGACTTTTCTGGCAACTTTTCTGGCAACTTTACCGGGAACTTAGCCGGCAACTTTACCGGGAACTTTTCCGGCAACTTTACTTGCAACTCTACCCGCAACTTTGCCAGCAACTTTTCTGGCAACTTTACCCACAACTTTACCCGCAACTTTTCCGGCAACTTTACCGGCTACTTTATCGGCAACTTTGTTGGGAACTTTGCCGGGAACTTTTCCGGCAACTTTGCTGGCAACTTTACCCAGAACTTTGCCAGCAATTTTGCCAGCAACTTTACCCGCAACTTTTCCGGCAACTTTACCCACAACTTTGCTGGTAACTTTGCCGGCAACTTTGCCAGGAAATTTGCCAGGAACTTTGCCGACAACTTTGTTGGGAACTTTGCCGGCAACTTTTCCAGCAATTTTACCAGGAACTTTACCGGCGACTTTACCGGCAACTTTGCCGAGAACTTTGCCTGTAACTTTACTGGGAACTTTACCGGCAACTTTGCCGGGAACTTTGCTGGCAACTTTACTGGCAACTTTACCGGGAACTATTCTGGCAACTTTACCGGGATCTTTTTCGGCAACTTTACCGGCACCTTTACCGGGAACTTTACTGGCACCCAACTGGGAACTTTGCCGGCAAATTTACTGTCTACTTTCCCGGCACCTTTACCGGGAACTTTACTGGGAACTTTGCTGGCAACTTTACCCGCAACTTTGCCGGGAACTTTGCCGGGAACTTTACCAGGAACTTTGCAGGCAACTTATCCGGGTACTTTTCTGGCAACTTTAACAGCAACTTAGCTGGGAACTTAGCCAGGAACTTTACTTGCAACTTTACCCGCAACTTTGCCAGGAACTTTGCCTGCAACTTTACCAGGAACTTTTCCGGCAACTTTACCAAGAACTTTGTCGGCAACTTTACCGGGAACTTTGCCGCAACTTTACCCGCTACTTTGCCGGGAACTTTACTGAGAACTTTGCCGGCAACTTTACCTGCAACTTTACCGGGAACTTTACCAGGATCTTTTCCGGCAACTTTACCGGGAACTTTGCTGTCAACTTTACCAGCAACTTTACCGAGAACTTTTCTGGCAACTTTACTGGCAACTTTACCTGCAACTTTACCGGGAACTTAGCTGGCAACTTTACCGGGAACTTTTCTGGCAACTTTACTGGCAACTCTACCCGCAACTTTGCCAGCAACTTTTCCGGCAACTTTACCCACAACTTTACCCGCAACTTTTCCGGCAACTTTACCGGCTACTTTATCGGTAATTTTGCCGGCAGCTTTGCTGGCAACTTTACCAGCAACTTTACCAGGAACTTTTCCGGCAACTTTACCGGCAACTTTGTTGGGAACTTTGCCGGGAACTTTTCCGGCAACTTTGCCGGCAACTTTACCTGGAACTTTGCCAGCAATTTTGCCAGCAACTTTACCCACAACTTTGCCGGTAACTTTTCCGGCAACTTTGCCAGGAAATTTGCCAGGAACTTTGCCGACAACTTTGTTGGGAACTTTGCCGGCAACTTTTCCAGCAATTTTACCAGGAACTTTACCGGCAACTTTGCCAGCGACTTTACCGGCAACTTTGCCAAGAACTTTGCCTGTAACTTTACCGGGAACTTTACCGGGAACTTTGCTGGCAACTTTACTGGCAACTTTACCGGGAACTATTCTGGCAACTTTGCCGGGATCTTTCCCGGCAAATTTACCGGCACCTTTACCGGGAACTTTACCGGCACCCAACTGGGAACTTTGCTGGCAAATTTACTGTCTACTTTCCCGGCACCTTTACCGGGAACTTTGCCGGCAACTTTACCCGCAACTTTGCCGGGAACTTTTCCGGCAACTTAACCAGGTACTTTTCTGGCAACTTTAAAGGCAACTTAGCCGGGAACTTAGCCAGGAACTTTACTTGCAACTTTACCCGCAACTTTGCGGGGAACTTTGCCTGCAACTTTACCAGGAACTTTGACAGCAACTTTACCAAGAACTTTGTTGGCAACTTTACCGGGAACTTTGCCAGCAACTTTACCCGCTACTTTGCCGGGAACTTTACCGAGAACGTTGCCGGCAACTTTACCCGCAACTTTTCCAGCAACTTTACCCGCAACTTTACCGGGAACTTTTCCGGCAACTTTTCGGGGAAACTTTGCCGGCAGCATTACCGGCAACTTTGCAGGGAACTTTGCCGGCAACTTTGCCAGCTACTTTGATGGAAACCTTACTGGCAATTTTCCGGCAACTTTACCGGCGACTTTTCTGGCAACTTTACCAGGAACTTAGCCGGCAACTTTACTGGGAACTTTTCCGGCAACTTTACTGGCAACTCTACCTGCAACTTTGCCAGCAACTTTGCCGGAAACGTTCCCGGCAATTTTTCCGGCAACTTTACCGGAAGTTGACTGGCAACTTTACCGGAAACTTTACCAGCAACTTTACCGGCAACTTTACCAAAACCTTTACCGGGATCTTTTCCGGCACCTTTACCGGCACCTTTACTGGGAACTTTGCCGGCAAATTTACCGGCTATTTTCCCGTCACCTTTACTGGGAAGTTTGCCGGCAACTTTACTGGGAACTTTGCCGGCAAATTTACCGGGAACTTTGCCGGCAAATTTACCGGGAACTTTGCTGGCAACTTAACCGGGAACTTATCCGGCAACTTTACCCTCAACTTTGCCGGGAACTTTACCGGCAACTTTACCGGAAACTTGACCAGCAACTTTACCGGCAACTTTACCAAAACCTTTACCGGGATCTTTTCCGGCACCTTTACCGGCACCTTTACTGGGAAGTTTGCCGGCAACTTTACTGGGAACTTTGCCGGCAAATTTACCGGGAACTTTGCCAGAAACTTAACCCGAAACTTTGCCGGCAACTTTACCGGAAACTTGACTGGCAACTTTACCGGCACCTTTACCGGGATCTTTTCCGGCAAATTTACCGGGAACTTTACCGGCAACTTTTCTGGCAATTTTACCAGAAACTTTACTGGCAACTTTTCTGGCAACTTTACCGGCAACTTTGCCGCAAACTTTCCCTGTAACTTTACCAGCAACTTTACCGGCAACTTTTCCGGCAACTTTACCGGGAACTTTACCGGCACCTTTACTGGGAATTTTGCCGGCAAATTTACTGGCTACTTTCCCGGCACCTTTACCGGGAACTTTGCCGGGAACTTTGCTGGCAACTTTACCGGGAACTTTTCTGGCAACTTTACCGGGAACTTTTCCGGCAACTTAACCGGGAACTTATCCAGCAACTTAGCCGGGAACTTTTCCGGGAACTTAGCCAGGAACTTTACTTGCAACTTTACCCACAACTTTGCCAGGAACTTTGCCTGCAACTTTACCAGGAACTTTGCTGGCAACTTTACCGAGAACTTTGTCAGCAACTTTACCGAGAACTTTGCCGGCAACTTTACCTGCAACTTTGCTGGGAACTTTTCCGGAAACTTTACTGGCAACTTTACCGGCACCTTTACCGGGATCTTTGCCGGCAACTTTACCGGCACCTTTACCGCCAACTTTACCGGCACCTTTATTGGGAACTTTGCCACCAAATTTACCGTCTACTTTCCCGGCACCTTTACCGTGAACTTTTCCGGCAACTTTATCAGCAACTTTTCCGGCAACTTTACTGGGATCTTTTCCGGCAACTTTTCCAGCAACTTTACCAGCAACTTTGCCGGCAATTTTGCCAGGAACTTTGCCGGCAACTTTACCGGGAACTATGCCGGCAACTTACCGGCAACTTTGCCGGCACCTTTACTGTCGGTTTTGCCAGCAATTTTACTGGAAACTTTGCTGCAAAGATGGTTGTTCTTCTGGAAGGTTATCCTCTCTCCACAGCGAAACGGGGCAGCTCTTTCAGAGTGAACATCGGGATTTTGGTCACTTCCCTTGCCTTCTCCCCCGTTCACTCAGTTTGGCCTGGTGATTGTAAACTTCTTCCTTTTTACGGATGATGCAGGTCACAGTGCTCATTGGAACCTTTAATGCTTCAGACATTTTTCTGTATCCTTCCCCCGATCAGTTTCTCTATACAATGCTGTCTGAGGTCTACAGAAAATTCCTTAGACTTCATGGCTTAGTTTGTGCAACTTTCCCGGCAACATTATCGGGAACTTTGTTGGCAACTTTGCCGGCAACTTTACCCAAAACTTTGCCGGGAACTTTTCCGGCAACTTTACCGGAAACTTTACTGGCAACTTTACCGGCACATTTACCGGGATCTTTGCCGGCAAATTTACCGGCACCTTTACCTCCAACTTTACTGGCACCTTTACTGGGAACTTTGCTGGCAAATTTACCGGCTACTTTCCTGGCACATTTACCGGGAACTTTACCGGGAACTTTTCCGGCAACTTTATCCGCAACTTTGCTGGCAACTTTACTGTGAACTTTTCCGGCAACTTTACCGGGAACTTTGCCGGCAACTTTACCCACAACTTTGCCGGAAACTTTACTGGCAACTTTACCGAAACCTTTACCGGGATCTTTTCCGGCAACTTTACCGGAAGTTGACTGGCAACTTTACCGGAAACTTTACTGGAAACTTGACCAGCAACTTTACCGGGAACTTTCCCGGAAACTTGACTGGCAACTTTACTGAATCCTTTACTGGGATCTTTTCCGGCAACTTTACCGGCACCTTTACTGGGAACTTTGCCGGCAAATTTACCGGCTATTTTCCCGGCACCTTTACTGGGAAGTTTTCCGGCAACTTTACTGGGAACTTTGCCGGCAAATTTACCAGGAACTTTGCCGGCAAATTTACCGGGAATTTTGCTGGCAACTTAACCGGGAACTTATCCGGCAACTTTAACGGCAACTTAGCCAGGAACTTTACTTGCAACTTTACCCACAACTTTGCCAGGAACTTTGCCTGCAACTTTACCGGGAACTTTGCCGGAAACTTACCCCACAACTTTTCCGGCAACTTTACCGGAAACTTGACTGGCAACTTTACCGGCACCTTTACTAGGATCTTTTCCGCCAACTTTACCATCAACTTTACTGGCACCTTTACCGGGAACTTTACCGGCAACTTTACCGGCACCTATACTGGAAACTTTGCTGGCAAATTTACCAGCTACTTTCCTGGCACCTTTACCGGGAACTTTACCGTGAACTTTTCTGGCAACTTTATCCGCAACTTTGCCGGGAACTTTGCCGGCAACTTTACCGGAAACTTTTCCGGCAACTTTACCGGGAACTTTTCCGGCAACTTTACCAGCAACTTTGCCGGGAAATTTGCTGGAAACTTTACCGCCACCTTTACTGGCAGTTTTGCCAGCAATTTTACTGGAAACTTTGGTGCAAAGATGGTTGTTTTTCTGGAAGGTTCTCCTCTCTCGACAGCGAAACGCTGCAGCTCTTTCAGAGTGAACATCGGGATTTTGGTCACTTCCCTTGCCTTCTCCCCCGTTCACTCAGTTTGGCCTGGTGATTGTAAACTTCTTCCTTTTTACGGATGGTGGAGGTCACAGTGCTCATTGGAACCTTTAATGCTTCAGACATTTTTCTGTATCCTTCCCCCGATCAGTTTCTCTATACAATGCTGTCTGAGGTCTACAGAAAATTCCTTAGACTTCATGGCTTAGTTTGTGCAACTTTCCTGGCAACATTATCGGGAAATTTGTTGGCAACTTTACCAGGAACTTTGCCGGCAACTTTACTCAAAACTTTGCCGGGAACGTTTCCGGCAACTTTACCGGAAACTTTACTGGCAACTTTACCGGCACATTTACCGGGATCTTTGCCGGCAAATTTACCGGCACCTTTACCTCCAACTTTACTGGCACCTTTACTGGGAACTTTGCTGGCAAATTTACCGGCTACTTTCCTGGCACCTTTACCGGGAACTTTACCGGGAACTTTTCCGGCAACTTTATCCGCAACTTTGCTGGCAACTTTACTGGGAACTTTTTCCGGCAACTTTACCGGGAACTTTGCCGGCAACTTTACCCGCAACTTTGCCGGAAACTTTACTGGCAACTTTACCGAAACCTTTACCGGGATCTTTTCCGGCAACTTTACCGGAAGTTGACTGGCAACTTTACCGGAAACTTTACCGGAAACTTGACCAGCAACTTTACCGGCAACTTTACCGGGAACTTTACCGGAAACTTGACTGGCAACTTTACCGAAACCTTTACCGGGATCTTTTTCCGGCAACTTTACCAGCACCTTTACTGGGAACTTTGCCGGCAAATTTACTGGCTATTTTCCCGGCACCTTTACTGGGAAGTTTTCCGGCAACTTTACTGGGAACTTTGCCGGCAAATTTACCGGGAACTTTGCCAGCAAATTTACCGGGAATTTTGCTGGCAACTTAACCGGGAACTTATCCGGCAACTTTAACGGCAACTTAGCCGGGAACTTTTCTGGGAACTTAGCCAGGAACTTTACTTGCAACTTTACCCACAACTTTGCCGGGAACTTTGCCTGCAACTTTACCGGGAACTTTGCCGGAAACTTACCCCACAACTTTTCCGGCAACTTTACGGGAAACTTGACTGGCAACTTTACCGGCACCTTTACTAGGATCTTTTCTGCCAACTTTACCGTCAACTTTACTGGCACCTTTACCGGGAACTTTACCGGCAACTTTACCGGCACCTATACTGGAAACTTTGCTGGCAAATTTACCAGCTACTTTCCCGGCACCTTTACTGGCAACTTTACCCACAACTTTGCCAGGAACTTTGCCGGCAACTTTACCGGGAACTTTACCAGGAACTTTGCAGGGAACTTTTCCAGCAACTTTACCCGCTACTTTGCCGGGAACTTTACTGAGGACTTTGCCGGCAACTTTACCCGCAACTTTGCCAGGAACTTAGCCGGGAACTTTACCGGGATCTTTTCCGGCAACTTTACTGGGAACTTTGCCGTCAACTTTACAGAGAACTTTTCTGGTAACTTTACCAGGAACTTTTCCGGCAACTTTGCTGGCAACTTTTCCCCTGAACTTTACCCACAACTTTACCCGCAACTTTCCCGGCAACTTTACGAGCAACTTTACCGGGAACTTTTCCAGCAACTTTTTGGGAAAACTTTGCTGGCAACTTTGTCAGCTACTTTGATGGAAACTTTACAGGCAATTTTCCGGCAACTTTACCGGTGACTTTTCCGGCAACTTTTCCGGCAACTTTACTGGGAACTTAGCCGGCAACTTTACCGGGAACTTTTCCGGCAACTTTACTGGCAACTCTACCCGCAACTTTGCCAGCAACTTTGCTGGAAACATTCCTGGCAATTTTTCCGGCAACTTTACCCACAACTTTACCCGCAACTTTTCCAGCAACTTTACCGGCTACTTTATCGGCAATTTTGCCAGCAGCTTTGCTGGCAACTTTACCGGCAACTTTACCTGGAACTTTTCCGGCAACTTTGTTGGGAATTTTGGCGGGAACTTTTCCGGCAACTTTGCTGGCAACTTTACCCGGAACTTTGCCAGCAATTTTGCCAGCAACTTTACCCGCAACTTTTCCGGCAACTTTACCCACAACTTGCCGGTAACTTTGCCAGAAAATTTGCCAGGAACTTTGCTGACAACTTTGTTGGGAACTTTGCCGGGAACTTTTCCGGCAACTTTTCCGGCAATTTTACCAGGAACTTTACCGGCAACTTTGCCGGCGACTTTACCGTCAAATTTGCCGAGAACTTAGCCTGTAACTTTACCGGGAACTTTACCGGCAACTTTACTGGCAACTTTACCGGGAACTATTCCGGCAACTTTATCAACAACTTTACCAGGAACTTTTCCGGCAACTTTGCTGGCAACTTTTCCCCTGAACTTTACCCACAACTTTACCCGCAACTTTCCCGGCAACTTTACGAGCAACTTTACCGGGAACTTTTCCAGCAACTTTTTGGGAAAACTTTGCTGGCAACTTTGTCAGCTACTTTGATGGAAACTTTACAGGCAATTTTCCGGCAACTTTACCGGTGACTTTTCCGGCAACTTTTCCGGCAACTTTACTGGGAACTTAGCCGGCAACTTTACCGGGAACTTTTCCGGCAACTTTACTGGCAACTCTACCCGCAACTTTGCCAGCAACTTTGCTGGAAACATTCCTGGCAATTTTTCCGGCAACTTTACCCACAACTTTACCCGCAACTTTTCCAGCAACTTTACCGGCTACTTTATCGGCAATTTTGCCAGCAGCTTTGCTGGCAACTTTACCGGCAACTTTACCTGGAACTTTTCCGGCAACTTTGTTGGGAATTTTGGCGGGAACTTTTCCGGCAACTTTGCTGGCAACTTTACCCGGAACTTTGCCAGCAATTTTGCCAGCAACTTTACCCGCAACTTTTCCGGCAACTTTACCCACAACTTGCCGGTAACTTTGCCAGAAAATTTGCCAGGAACTTTGCTGACAACTTTGTTGGGAACTTTGCCGGGAACTTTTCCGGCAACTTTTCCGGCAATTTTACCAGGAACTTTACCGGCAACTTTGCCGGCGACTTTACCGTCAAATTTGCCGAGAACTTAGCCTGTAACTTTACCGGGAACTTTACCGGCAACTTTACTGGCAACTTTACCGGGAACTATTCCGGCAACTTTATCAACAACTTTGCCAGGATCTTTTCCGGCAACTTTACCGACACCTTTACCGGGAACTTTACCCGCAACTTTACTGGGAACTTTTCCAGCAACTTTTTGGGGAAACTTTGCTGGCAGCATTACCAGCAACTTTTGCCGGGAACTTTGCCAGCAACTTTGCCAGCTACTTTGACGGAAACTTTACAGGCAATTTGCCGGCAACTTTACCAGCGACTTTTCCGGCAACTTTTCTGGCAACTTTACCGGGAACTTAGCCGGCAACTTTACCGGGAACTTTTCCGGCAACTTTACTGGCAACTCTACCCGCAACTTTGCCAGCAACTTTTCTGGCAACTTTACCCACAACTTTACCCGCAACTTTACCGGCTACTTTATCGGCAACTTTGTTGGGAACTTTGCCGGGAACTTTTCCAGCAACTTTGCTGGCAACTTTACCCAGAACTTTGCCAGCAATTTTGCCAGCAACTTTACCCGCAACTTTTCCGGCAACTTTACCCACAACTTTGCTGGTAACTTTGCCGGCAACTTTGCCAGGAAATTTGCCAGGAACTTTGCGGACAACTTTGTTGGGAACTTTTCCGGCAACTTTGCCAGGAAATTTGCCAGGAACTTTGCCGACAACTTTGTTGGGAACTTTGCCAGCAACTTTTCCAGCAATTTTACCGGGAACTATTCCGGCAACTTTATCAACAACTTTGCCGGGATCTTTTCCGGCAACTTTACCGACACCTTTACCGGGAACTTTACCCGCAACTTTACTGGGAACTTTTCCAGCAACTTTTTGGGGAAACTTTGCTGGCAGCATTACCAGCAACTTTGCCGGGAACTTTGCCAGCAACTTTGCCAGCTACTTTGACGGAAACTTTACAGGCAATTTGCCGGCAACTTTACCAGCGACTTTTCCGGCAACTTTTCTGGCAACTTTACCGGGAACTTAGCCGGCAACTTTACCGGGAACTTTTCCGGCAACTTTACTGGCAACTCTACCCGCAACTTTGCCAGCAACTTTACCCACAACTTTACCCGCAACTTTTCCGGCAACTTTACCGGCTACTTTATCGGCAACTTTGTTGGGAACTTTGCCGGGAACTTTTCCGGCAACTTTGCTGGCAACTTTACCCAGAACTTTGCCAGCAATTTTGCCAGCAACTTTACCCGCAACTTTTCCGGCAACTTTACCCACAACTTTGCTGGTAACTTTGCCGGCAACTTTGCCAGGAAATTTGCCAGGAACTTTGCGGACAACTTTGTTGGGAACTTTGCCGGCAACTTTGCCAGGAAATTTGCCAGGAACTTTGCCGACAACTTTGTTGGGAACTTTGCCGGCAACTTTTCCAGCAATTTTACCAGGAACTTTACCGGCAACTTTACCGGCAACTTTGCCGAGAACTTTGCCTGTAACTTTACTGGGAACTTTACCAGCAACTTTGCCAGGAACTTTGCTGGCAACTTTACTGGCAACTTTACTGGGAACTATTCTGGCAACTTTACCGGGATCTTTTCCGGCAACTTTACCGGCACCTTTACCGGGAACTTTACTGGCACCCAACTGGGAACTTTGCCGGCAAATTTACTGTCTACTTTCCCGGCACCTTTACCGGGAACTTTACTGGGAACTTTGCTGGCAACTTTACCCGCAACTTTGCCGGGAACTTTGCCGGGAACTTTACCAGGAACTTTGCCGGCAACTTATCCGGGTACTTTTCTGGCAACTTTAACAGCAACTTAGCCGGGAACTTAGCCAGGAACTTTACTTGCAACTTTACCCGCAACTTTGCCAGGAACTTTGCCTGCAACTTTACCAGGAACTTTTCCGCCAACTTTACCAAGAACTTTGTCGGCAACTTTACCGGGAACTTTGCCGCAACTTTACCCGCTACTTTGCCGGGAACTTTACTGAGAACTTTGCCGGCAACTTTACCTGCAACTTTACCGGGAACTTTACCGGGATCTTTTCCGGCAACTTTACCGGGAACTTTGCTGTCAACTTTACCAGCAACTTTACCGAGAACTTTTCTGGCAACTTTACTGGCAACTTTACCTGCAACTTTACCGGGAACTTAGCTGGCAACTTTACTGGGAACTTTTCTGGCAACTTTACTGGCAACTCTACCCGCAACTTTGCCAGCAACTTTTCCGGCAACTTTACCCACAACTTTACCCACAACTTTTCCGGCAACTTTACCGGGAACTTTGCTGTCAACTTTACCAGCAACTTTACCGAGAACTTTTCTGGCAACTTTACTGGCAACTTTACCGGCTACTTTATCGGTAATTTTGCCGGCAGCTTTGCTGGCAACTTTACCAGCAACTTTACCAGGAACTTTTCCGGCAACTTTACCAGCAACTTTGTTGGGAACTTTGCCGGGAACTTTTCCGGCAACTTTGCTGGCAACTTTACTGGGAACTTTTCTGGCAACTTTACTGGCAACTCTACCCGCAACTTTGCCAGCAACTTTTCCGGCAACTTTACCCACAACTTTACCCGCAACTTTTCCGGCAACTTTACCGGCTACTTTATCGGTAATTTTGCCGGCAGCTTTGCTGGCAACTTTACCAGCAACTTTACCAGGAACTTTTCCGGCAACTTTACCAGCAACTTTGTTGGGAACTTTGCCGGGAACTTTTCCGGCAACTTTGCTGGCAACTTTACCTGGAACTTTGCCAGCAATTTTGCCAGCAACTTTACCCGCAACTTTTCCAGCAACTTTACCCACAACTTTGCCGGTAACTTTTCCGGCAACTTTGCCAGGAAATTTGCCAGGAACTTTGCCGACAACTTTGTTGGGAACTTTTCCGGCAACTTTTCCAGCAATTTTACCAGGAACTTTACCGGCAACTTTGCCAGCGACTTTACCGGCAACTTTGCCAAGAACTTTGCCTGTAACTTTACCGGGAACTTTACCGGGAACTTTGCTGGCAACTTTACTGGCAACTTTACCGGGAACTATTCTGGCAACTTTGCCGGGATCTTTTCCGGCAAATTTACCGGCACCTTTACCGGGAACTTTACCGGCACCCAACTGGGAACTTTGCTGGCAAATTTACCGGCAACTTTACCCGCAACTTTGCCGGGAACTTTTCCGGCAACTTAACCAGGTACTTTTCTGGCAACTTTAAAGGCAACTTAGCCGGGAACTTAGCCAGGAACTTTACTTGCAACTTTACCCGCAACTTTGCCGGGAACTTTGCCTGCAACTTTACCAGGAACTTTGACAGCAACTTTACCAAGAACTTTGTTGGCAACTTTACCGGGAACTTTGCCAGCAACTTTACCCGCTACTTTGCTGGGAACTTTACCGAGAACGTTGCCGGCAACTTTACCCGCAACTTTTCCAGCAACTTTACCCGCAACTTTACCGGGAACTTTTCCGGCAACTTTTCGGGGAAACTTTGCCGGCAGCATTACCGGCAACTTTGCAGGGAACTTTGCCGGCAACTTTGCCAGCTACTTTGACGGTAACCTTACTGGCAATTTTCCGGCAACTTTACCGGCGACTTTTCTGGCAACTTTACCGGGAACTTAGCCGGCAACTTTACTGGGAACTTTTCCGGCAACTTTACTGGCAACCCTACCTGCAACTTTGCCGGAAACGTTCCCGGCAATTTTTCTGGCAACTTTACCCACAACTTTACCGGGAACTTTGTTGGGAACTTTGCCGGGAACTTTTGCGGCAACTTTGCTGGCAACTTTACCTGGAACTTTGCCAGCAATTTTGCCAGCAACTTTACCCGCAACTTTTCCAGCAACTTTACCCACAACTTTGCCGGTAACTTTTCCGGCAACTTTGCCAGGAAATTTGCCAGGAACTTTGCCGACAACTTTGTTGGAAACTTTGCCGGCAACTTTTCCAGCAATTTTACCAGGAACTTTACTGGCAACTTTGCCAGCGACTTTACCGGCAACTTTGCCAAGAACTTTGCCTGTAACTTTACCGGGAACTTTGCTGGCAACTTTACTGGCAACTTTACCGGGAACTATTCTGGCAACTTTGCCGGGATCTTTTCCGGCAAATTTACCGGCACCTTTACCGGGAACTTTACCGGCACCCAACTGGGAACTTTGCCGGCAAATTTACCGTCTACTTTCCCGGCACCTTTACCGGGAACTTTGCCGGCAACTTTACCCGCAACTTTGCCGGGAACTTTTCCGGCAACTTAACCAGGTACTTTTCTGGCAACTTTAAAGGCAACTTAGCCGGGAACTTAGCCAGGAACTTTACTTGCAACTTTACCCGCAACTTTGCTGGGAACTTTGCCTGCAACTTTACCAGGAACTTTGACAGCAACTTTACCCACTACTTTGCCGGGAACTTTACCGAGAACGTTGCCGGCAACTTTACCCGCAACTTTTCTAGCAACTTTACCCGCAACTTTACCGGGAACTTTTCCGGCAACTTTTCGGGGAAACTTTGCCGGCAGCATTACCGGCAACTTTGCAGGGAACTTTGCCGGCAACTTTGCCAGCTACTTTGACAGAAACCTTACTGGCAATTTTCCGGCAACTTTACCGGCGACTTTTCTGGCAACTTTACCGGGAACTTAGCCAGCAACTTTACTGGGAACTTTTCCGGCAACTTTACTGGCAACTCTACCTGCAACTTTGCCAGCAACTTTGCCGGAAACGTTCCCGGCAATTTTTCCGGCAACTTTACCCACAACTTTACCGGGAACTTTTACGACAACTTTACCGGGGACTTTGCTGGCAACTTTACCGGGAAACTTTGCCGGCAGCTTTACCGGCAACTTTGCCAGGAACTTTGCCGGCAACTTTGCTAGCTACTTTGGCGGAAACTTTACCGGCAATTTTCCGGCAACTTTACCAGCACCTTTACTGGGAACTTTGCCGGCAAATTTACTGGCTACTTTCCTGGCACTTTTACCGGGAACTTTACCGTGAACTTTTCCGGCAACTTTATCCGCAACTTTGCCAGGAACTTTTCCGGCAACTTTACCGGAAACTTCCCGGCAACTTTACCGGGAACTTTTCCGGCAACTTTACCAGCAACTTTGCCAGGAAATTTGCTGGAAACTTTACCGCCACCTTTACTGGCGGTTTTGCCAGCAATTTTACTGGAAACTTTGCTGCAAAGATGGTTGTTTTTCTGGAAGGTTCTCCTCTCTCGACAGCAAAACGCTGCAGCTCTTTCAGAGTGAACATTGGGATTTTGGTCACTTCCCTTGCCTTCTCCCCCGTTCACTCAGTTTGGCCTGGTGATTGTAAACTTCTTCCTTTTTACGGATGATGGAGGTCACAGTGCTCATTGGAACCTTTAATGCTTCAGACATTTTTCTGTATCCTTCCCCCGATCAGTTTCTCTATACAATGCTGTCTGAGGTCTACAGAAAATTCCTTAGACTTCATGGCTTAGTTTGTGCAACTTTCCTGGCAACATTATCGGGAACTTTGTTGGCAACTTTACTGGGAACTTTGCCGGCAACTTTACCCAAAACTTTGCCGGGAACTTTTCCGGCAACTTTACCAGAAACTTTACTGGCAACTTTACCGGCACATTTACCGGGATCTTTGCCGGCAAATTTACCAGCACCTTTACCTCCAACTTTACTGGCACCTTTACTGGGAACTTTGCTGGCAAATTTACCGGCTACTTTCCTGGCACCTTTACCGGGAACTTTACCGGGAACTTTTCCAGCAACTTTATCCGCAACTTTGCTGGCAACTTTACTGGGAACTTTTCCGGCAACTTTGCCGGCAACTTTACCCGCAACTTTGCCGGAAACTTTACTGGCAACTTTACCGAAACCTTTACCGGGATCTTTTCCGGCAACTTTACCGGAAGTTGACTGGCAACTTTACCGGAAACTTTACCGGAAACTTGACCAGCAACTTTACCGGCAACTTTACCGGCAACTTTACCAAAACCTTTGCCGGGATCTTTTCCGGCACCTTTACCGGCACCTTTACTGGGAACTTTGCCGGCAAATTTACCGGCTATTTTCCCGTCACCTTTACTGGGAAGTTTTCCGGCAACTTTACTGGGAACTTTGCCGGCAAATTTACCGGGAACTTTGCCGGCAAATTTACCGGGAACTTTGCTGGCAACTTAACCGGGAACTTATCCGGCAACTTTAACGGCAACTTAGCCGGGAACTTTTCTGGGAACTTAGCCAGGAACTTTACTTGCAACTTTACCCACAACTTTGCCGGGAACTTTGCCTGCAACTTTACCGGGAACTTTGCCGGAAACTTACCCCACAACTTTTCCGGCAACTTTACCGGAAACTTGACTGGCAACTTTACCGGCACCTTTACCAGGATCTTTTCCGCCAACTTTACCATCAACTTTACTGGCACCTTTACCGGGAACTTTACTGGCAACTTTACCGGCACCTATACTGGAAACTTTGCTGGCAAATTTACCAGCTACTTTCCCGGCACCTTTACTGGCAACTTTACCCGCAACTTTGCCAGGAACTTTGCCGGCAACTTTACCGGGAACTTTACCGGGAACTTTGCAGGGAACTTTTCCGGCAACTTTACCCGCTACTTTGCCGGGAACTTTACCGAGAACTTTGCCAGCAACTTTACCCGCAACTTTGCCAGGAACTTAGCCGGGAACTTTACCGGGATCTTTTCCGGCAACTTTACCGGGAACTTTGCCGTCAACTTTACCGGCAACTTTACAGAGAACTTTTCTGGCAACTTTACCAGGAACTTTTCCGGCAACTTTTCTGGCAACTTTGCTGGCAACTTTTCCCCAGAACTTTACCCACAACTTTACCCGCAACTTTTCCGGCAACTTTACGAGCAACTTTACCGGGAACTTTTCCAGCAACTTTTCGGGGAAACTTTGCCGGCAGCATTGCCGGCAACTTTGCCGGGAACTTTTCCGGCAACTTTGCCGGGAACTTTTCCGGCAACTTTGCCAGCTACTTTGATGGAAACTTTACAGGCAATTTTCCGGCAACTTTACCGGTGACTTTTCCAGCAACTTTTCCGGCAACTTTACCGGGAACTTAGCCGGCAACTTTACCCGCAACTTTTCCGGCAACTTTACCCACAACTTTGCTGGTAACTTTGCCGGCAACTTTGCCAGGAAATTTGCCAGGAACTTTGCGGACAACTTTGTTGGGAACTTTTCCGGCAACTTTGCCAGGAAATTTGCAAGGAACTTTGCCGACAACTTTGTTGGGAACTTTGCCGGCAACTTTTCCAGCAATTTTACCAGGAACTTTACCGGCGACTTTACCGGCAACTTTGCCGAGAACTTTGCCTGTAACTTTACTGGGAACTTTACCAGCAACTTTGCCGGGAACTTTGC
Source organism: Rana muscosa (assembly GCA_029206835.1). Taxonomy (NCBI): domain Eukaryota; kingdom Metazoa; phylum Chordata; class Amphibia; order Anura; family Ranidae; genus Rana; species Rana muscosa. The sequence continues at coordinate 208,169 of JARGYO010000248.1, read as the reverse complement.
TGGCAACTTTACTGGCAACTTTACCGGGAACTATTCTGGCAACTTTACCGGGATCTTTTCCGGCAACTTTACTGGCACCTTTACCGGGAACTTTACTGGCACCCAACTGGGAACTTTGCCGGCAAATTTACTGTCTACTTTCCCGGCACCTTTACCGGGAACTTTACTGGGAACTTTGCTGGCAACTTTGCCGGGAACTTTGCCGGGAACTTTACCAGGAACTTTGCCGGCAACTTATCCGGGTACTTTTCTGGCAACTTTAACAGCAACTTAGCCGGGAACTTAGCCAGGAACTTTACTTGCAACTTTACCCGCAACTTTGCCAGGAACTTTGCCTGCAACTTTACCAGGAACTTTGCCGGCAACTTTACCAAGAACTTTGTCGGCAACTTTACCGGGAACTTTGCCGCAACTTTACCCGCTACTTTGCCGGGAACTTTACTGATAACTTTGCCGGCAACTTTACCTGCAACTTTACCGGGAACTTTACCGGGATCTTTTCCGGCAACTTTACCGGGAACTTTGCTGTCAACTTTACCAGCAACTTTACCGAGAACTTTTCTGGCAACTTTACTGGCAACTTTACCTGCAACTTTACCGGGAACTTATCTGGCAACTTTACCGGGAACTTTTCTGGCAACTTTACTGGCAACTCTACCCGCAACTTTGCCAGCAACTTTTCCGGCAACTTTACCCACAACTTTACCCGCAACTTTTCCGGCAACTTTACCGGCTACTTTATCGGTAATTTTGCCGGCAGCTTTGCTGGCAACTTTACCAGCAACTTTACCAGGAACTTTTCCGGCAACTTTACCGGCAACTTTGTTGGGAACTTTGCCGGGAACTTTTCCGGCAACTTTGCTGGCAACTTTACCTGGAACTTTGCCAGCAATTTTGCCAGCAACTTTACCCGCAACTGTTCCAGCAACTTTACCCACAACTTTGCCGGTAACTTTTCTGGCAACTTTGCCAGGAAATTTGCCAGGAACTTTGCCGACAACTTTGTTGGGAACTTTTCCGGCAACTTTTCCAGCAATTTTACCAGGAACTTTACCGGCAACTTTGCCAGCGACTTTACCGGCAACTTTGCCAAGAACTTTGCCTGTAACTTTACCGGGAACTTTACCGGGAACTTTGCTGGCAACTTTACTGGCAACTTTACCGGGAACTATTCTGGCAACTTTGCCGGGATCTTTTCCGGCAAATTTACCGGCACCTTTACCGGGAACTTTACCAGCACCCAACTGGGAACTTTGCCGGCAAATTTACCGTCTACTTTCCCGGCACCTTTACCGGGAACTTTCCCGGCAACTTTACCCGCAACTTTGCCGGGAACTTTTCCGGCAACTTAACCAGGTACTTTTCTGGCAACTTTAAAGGCAACTTAGCTGGGAACTTAGCCAGGAACTTTACTTGCAACTTTACCCGCAACTTTGCCGGGAACTTTGCCTGCAACTTTACCAGGAACTTTGACAGCAACTTTACCAAGAACTTTGTTGGCAACTTTACCGGGAACTTTGCCAGCAACTTTACCCGCTACTTTGCCGGGAACTTTACCGAGAACGTTGCCGGCAACTTTACCCGCAACTTTTCCAGCAACTTTACCCGCAACTTTACCGGGAACTTTTCCGGCAACTTTTCGGGGAAACTTTGCCGGCAGCATTACCGGCAACTTTGCAGGGAACTTTGCCGGCAACTTTGCCAGCTACTTTGACGGTAACCTTACTGGCAATTTTCCGGCAACTTTACCGGCGACTTTTCTGGCAACTTTACCGGGAACTTAGCCGGCAACTTTACTGGGAACTTTTCCGGCAACTTTACTGGCAACTCTACCTGCAACTTTGCCAGCAACTTTGCCGGAAACGTTCCCGGCAATTTTTCCGGCAACTTTACCCACAACTTTACCGGGAACTTTTCCGACAACTTTACCGGGGACTTTGCTGGCAACTTTACCGGGAAACTTTGCCGGCAGCTTTACCGGCAACTTTGCCAGGAACTTTCCCGGCAACTTTGCTAGCTACTTTGGCGGAAACTTTACCGGCAATTTTCCGGCAACTATACCAGCACCTTTACTGGGAACTTTGCCGGCAAATTTACTGGCTACTTTCCTGGCACCTTTACCGGGAACTTTACCTTGAACTTTTCCGGCAACTTTTCCCCGGAACTTTGCCAGCAATTTTCCGGCAACTTTACCCGCAACTTTTCCAGCAACTTTACCCGCAACTTTACCGGGAACTTTTCCGGCAACTTTTCGGGGAAACTTTGCCGGCAGCATTACCGGCAACTTTGCAGGGAACTTTTCCGGCAACTTTGCCAGCTACTTTGACAGAAACCTTACCGGCAATTTTCCGGCAACTTTACCGGCGACTTTTCTGGCAACTTTACTGGGAACTTAGCGGGCAACTTTACTGGGAACTTTTCCGGCAACTTTACTGGCAACTCTACCCACAACTTTGCCAGCAACTTTGCCGGAAATGTTCCCGGCAATTTTTCCGGCAACTTTACCCACAACTTTACCGGGAACTTTTCCGACAACTTTACCGGGGACTTTGCTGGCAACTTTGCCGGCAGCTTTACCGGCAACTTTGCCAGGAACTTTGCCAGCTACTTTGGCGGAAACTTTACCGGCAATTTTCCGGCAACTTTACCGGCGACTTTGCTGGCAACCTTACCAGGAACTTCCGGCAACTTTATCGGGAACTTTACCGGCAACTTTACAGAGAACTTTTCTGGCAACTTTACCGATAACTTTTCCAGCAACTTTACCGGGAATTTTGCCGGCAACTTTATCAGGAACTTTGCCGGCAACTTTACCGAGAACTTTGTCGGCAACTTTACTGGGAACTTTACCCGCAACTTTGCCAGGAACTTTACTGGCAACTTGACTGGCAACTTTACCGGCAACTTGACTGGCAACTTTACCGGCACCTTTACCGGGATCTTTGCTGGCAACTTTACCGGCACCTTTACCGGCAACTTTACCAGCACCTTTACTGGGAACTTTGCCGGCAAATTTACCGGCTACTTTCCTGGCACCTTTACCGGGAACTTTACCGTGAACTTTTCTGGCAACTTTATCCACAACTTTGCCGGGAACTTTGCCGGCAACTTTACCAGGAACTTTTCCGGCAACTTTACCAGCAACTTTGCCGGGAAATTTGCTGGAAACTTTACCGCCACCTTTACTGGCGGTTTTGCCAGCAATTTTACCGGAAACTTTGCTGCAAAGATGGTTGTTTTTCTGGAAGGTTCTCCTCTCTCGACAGCGAAACGCTGCAGCTCTTTCAGAGTGAACATCGGGATTTTGGTCACTTCCCTTGCCTTCTCCCCCGTTCACTCAGTTTGGCCTGGTGATTGTAAACTTCTTCCTTTTTACGGATGGTGGAGGTCACAGTGCTCATTGGAACCTTTAATGCTTCAGTCATTTTTCTGTATCCTTCCCCCGATCAGTTTCTCTATACAATGCTGTCTGAGGTCTACAGAAAATTCCTTAGACTTCATGGCTTAGTTTGTGCAACTTTCCCGGCAACATTATCGGGAACTTTGTTGGCAACTTTACCAGGAACTTTGCCGGCAACTTTACCCAAAACTTTGCCGGGAACTTTTCCGGCAACTTTACCGGAAACTTTACTGGCAACTTTACCGGCACATTTACCGGGATCTTTGCCGGCAAATTTACCGGCACCTTTACCTCCAACTTTACTGGCACCTTTACTGGGAACTTTGCTGGCAAATTTACCGGCTACTTTCCTGGCACCTTTACCGGGAACTTTACCGGGAACTTTTCCGGCAACTTTATCCGCAACTTTGCTGGCAACTTTACTGGGAACTTTTCCGGCAACTTTACCGGCAACTTTGTTGGGAACTTTGCCGGGAACTTTTCCGGCAACTTTGCTGGCAACTTTACCTGGAACTTTGCCAGCAATTTTGCCAGCAACTTTACCCGCAACTGTTCCAGCAACTTTACCCACAACTTTGCCGGTAACTTTTCTGGCAACTTTGCCAGGAAATTTGCCAGGAACTTTGCCGACAACTTTGTTGGGAACTTTTCCGGCAACTTTTCCAGCAATTTTACCAGGAACTTTACCGGCAACTTTGCCAGCGACTTTACCGGCAACTTTGCCAAGAACTTTGCCTGTAACTTTACCGGGAACTTTACCGGGAACTTTGCTGGCAACTTTACTGGCAACTTTACCGGGAACTATTCTGGCAACTTTGCCGGGATCTTTTCCGGCAAATTTACCGGCACCTTTACCGGGAACTTTACCAGCACCCAACTGGGAACTTTGCCGGCAAATTTACCGTCTACTTTCCCGGCACCTTTACCGGGAACTTTCCCGGCAACTTTACCCGCAACTTTGCCGGGAACTTTTCCGGCAACTTAACCAGGTACTTTTCTGGCAACTTTAAAGGCAACTTAGCTGGGAACTTAGCCAGGAACTTTACTTGCAACTTTACCCGCAACTTTGCCGGGAACTTTGCCTGCAACTTTACCAGGAACTTTGACAGCAACTTTACCAAGAACTTTGTTGGCAACTTTACCGGGAACTTTGCCAGCAACTTTACCCGCTACTTTGCCGGGAACTTTACCGAGAACGTTGCCGGCAACTTTACCCGCAACTTTTCCAGCAACTTTACCCGCAACTTTACCGGGAACTTTTCCGGCAACTTTTCGGGGAAACTTTGCCGGCAGCATTACCGGCAACTTTGCAGGGAACTTTGCCGGCAACTTTGCCAGCTACTTTGACGGTAACCTTACTGGCAATTTTCCGGCAACTTTACCGGCGACTTTTCTGGCAACTTTACCGGGAACTTAGCCGGCAACTTTACTGGGAACTTTTCCGGCAACTTTACTGGCAACTCTACCTGCAACTTTGCCAGCAACTTTGCCGGAAACGTTCCCGGCAATTTTTCCGGCAACTTTACCCACAACTTTACCGGGAACTTTTCCGACAACTTTACCGGGGACTTTGCTGGCAACTTTACCGGGAAACTTTGCCGGCAGCTTTACCGGCAACTTTGCCAGGAACTTTCCCGGCAACTTTGCTAGCTACTTTGGCGGAAACTTTACCGGCAATTTTCCGGCAACTATACCAGCACCTTTACTGGGAACTTTGCCGGCAAATTTACTGGCTACTTTCCTGGCACCTTTACCGGGAACTTTACCTTGAACTTTTCCGGCAACTTTTCCCCGGAACTTTGCCAGCAATTTTCCGGCAACTTTACCCGCAACTTTTCCAGCAACTTTACCCGCAACTTTACCGGGAACTTTTCCGGCAACTTTTCGGGGAAACTTTGCCGGCAGCATTACCGGCAACTTTGCAGGGAACTTTTCCGGCAACTTTGCCAGCTACTTTGACAGAAACCTTACCGGCAATTTTCCGGCAACTTTACCGGCGACTTTTCTGGCAACTTTACTGGGAACTTAGCGGGCAACTTTACTGGGAACTTTTCCGGCAACTTTACTGGCAACTCTACCCACAACTTTGCCAGCAACTTTGCCGGAAATGTTCCCGGCAATTTTTCCGGCAACTTTACCCACAACTTTACCGGGAACTTTTCCGACAACTTTACCGGGGACTTTGCTGGCAACTTTGCCGGCAGCTTTACCGGCAACTTTGCCAGGAACTTTGCCAGCTACTTTGGCGGAAACTTTACCGGCAATTTTCCGGCAACTTTACCGGCGACTTTGCTGGCAACCTTACCAGGAACTTCCGGCAACTTTATCGGGAACTTTACCGGCAACTTTACAGAGAACTTTTCTGGCAACTTTACCGATAACTTTTCCAGCAACTTTACCGGGAATTTTGCCGGCAACTTTATCAGGAACTTTGCCGGCAACTTTACCGAGAACTTTGTCGGCAACTTTACTGGGAACTTTACCCGCAACTTTGCCAGGAACTTTACTGGCAACTTGACTGGCAACTTTACCGGCAACTTGACTGGCAACTTTACCGGCACCTTTACCGGGATCTTTGCTGGCAACTTTACCGGCACCTTTACCGGCAACTTTACCAGCACCTTTACTGGGAACTTTGCCGGCAAATTTACCGGCTACTTTCCTGGCACCTTTACCGGGAACTTTACCGTGAACTTTTCTGGCAACTTTATCCACAACTTTGCCGGGAACTTTGCCGGCAACTTTACCAGGAACTTTTCCGGCAACTTTACCAGCAACTTTGCCGGGAAATTTGCTGGAAACTTTACCGCCACCTTTACTGGCGGTTTTGCCAGCAATTTTACCGGAAACTTTGCTGCAAAGATGGTTGTTTTTCTGGAAGGTTCTCCTCTCTCGACAGCGAAACGCTGCAGCTCTTTCAGAGTGAACATCGGGATTTTGGTCACTTCCCTTGCCTTCTCCCCCGTTCACTCAGTTTGGCCTGGTGATTGTAAACTTCTTCCTTTTTACGGATGGTGGAGGTCACAGTGCTCATTGGAACCTTTAATGCTTCAGTCATTTTTCTGTATCCTTCCCCCGATCAGTTTCTCTATACAATGCTGTCTGAGGTCTACAGAAAATTCCTTAGACTTCATGGCTTAGTTTGTGCAACTTTCCCGGCAACATTATCGGGAACTTTGTTGGCAACTTTACCAGGAACTTTGCCGGCAACTTTACCCAAAACTTTGCCGGGAACTTTTCCGGCAACTTTACCGGAAACTTTACTGGCAACTTTACCGGCACATTTACCGGGATCTTTGCCGGCAAATTTACCGGCACCTTTACCTCCAACTTTACTGGCACCTTTACTGGGAACTTTGCTGGCAAATTTACCGGCTACTTTCCTGGCACCTTTACCGGGAACTTTACCGGGAACTTTTCCGGCAACTTTATCCGCAACTTTGCTGGCAACTTTACTGGGAACTTTTCCGGCAACTTTACCGGGAACTTTGCCGGCAACTTTACCCGCAACTTTGCCGGAAACTTTACTGGCAACTTTACCGAAACCTTTACCGGGATCTTTTCCGGCAACTTTACCGGAAGTTGACTGGCAACTTTACCGGAAACTTTACCGGAAACTTGACCAGCAACTTTACCGGCAACTTTACCGGGAACTTTACCGGAAACTTGACTGGCAACTTTACCGAAACCTTTACCGGGATCTTTTCCGGCAACTTTACCGGCACCTTTACTGGGAACTTTGCCGGCAAATTTACCGGCTATTTTCCCGGCACCTTTACTGGGAAGTTTTCCGGCAACTTTACTGGGAACTTTGCCGGCAAATTTACTGGGAACTTTGCCGGCAAATTTACCGGGAATTTTGCTGGCAACTTAACCAGGAACTTATCCGGCAACTTTAACGGCAACTTAGCCGGGAACTTTTCTGGGAACTTAGCCAGGAACTTTACTTGCAACTTTACCCACAACTTTGCCGGGAACTTTGCCTGCAACTTTACCGGGAACTTTGCCGGAAACTTACCCCACAACTTTTCCGGCAACTTTACCGGAAACTTGACTGGCAACTTTACCGGCACCTTTACTAGGATCTTTTCCGCCAACTTTACCGTCAACTTTACTGGCACCTTTACCGGGAACTTTACCGGCAACTTTACCGGCACCTATACTGGAAACTTTGCTGGCAAATTTACCAGCTACTTTCCCGGCACCTTTACTGGCAACTTTACCCACAACTTTGCCAGGAACTTTGCCGGCAACTTTACCGGGAACTTTACCAGGAACTTTGCAGGGAACTTTTCCAGCAACTTTACCCGCTACTTTGCCGGGAACTTTACTGAGAACTTTGCCGGCAACTTTACCCGCAACTTTGCCAGGAACTTAGCCGGGAACTTCACCGGGATCTTTTCCGGCAACTTTACTGGGAACTTTGCCGTCAACTTTACCGGCAACTTTACAGAGAACTTTTCTGGCAACTTTACCAGGAACTTTTCCGGCAACTTTGCTGGCAACTTTTCCCCGGAACTTTACCCACAACTTTACCCGCAACTTTCCCGGCAACTTTACGAGCAACTTTACTGGGAACTTTTCCAGCAACTTTTCGGGGAAACTTTGCTGGCAACTTTGCCAGCTACTTTGATGGAAACTTTACAGGCAATTTTCCGGCAACTTTACCGGCGACTTTTCCGTCAACTTTTCCGGGAACTTAGCCGGCAACTTTATCGGGAACTTTTCCGGCAACTTTACTGGCAACTCTACCTGCAACTTTGCCAGCAACTTTGCTGGAAACATTCCTGGCAATTTTTCCGGCAACTTTACCCACAACTTTACCCGCAACTTTTCCAGCAACTTTACCGGCTACTTTATCGGCAATTTTGCCAGCAGCTTTGCTGGCAACTTTACCGGCAACTTTACCTGGAACTTTTCCGGCAACTTTGTTGGGAATTTTGGCGGGAACTTTTCTGGCAACTTTGCTGGCAACTTTACCCGGAACTTTGCCAGCAATTTTGCCAGCAACTTTAACCGCAACTTTTCCGGCAACTTTACCCACAACTTGCCGGTAACTTTTCCGGCAACTTTGCCAGAAAATTTGCCAGGAACTTTGCTGACAACTTTGTTGGGAACTTTGCCGGGAACTTTTCCAGCAACTTTTCCGGCAATTTTACCAGGAACTTTACCGGCAACTTTGCCGGCGACTTTACCGTCAAATTTGCCGAGAACTTTGCCTGTAACTTTACCGGGAACTTTACCGGCAACTTTACTGGCAACTTTACCGGGAACTATTCTGGCAACTTTATCAACAACTTTGCCGGGATCTTTTCCGGCAACTTTACCGGCACCTTTACCGGGAACTTTACCCGCAACTTTACTGGGAACTTTTCCAGCAACTTTTTGGGGAAACTTTGCTGGCATTACCAGCAACTTTGCCGGGAACTTTGCCGGCAACTTTGCCAGCTACTTTGACGGAAACTTTACAGGCAATTTTCCGGCAACTTTACCGGCGACTTTTCCGGCAACTTTTCTGGCAACTTTACCGGGAACTTAGCCGGCAACTTTACCGGGAACTTTTCCGGCAACTTTACTGGCAACTCTACCCGCAACTTTGCCAGCAACTTTTCTGGCAACTTTACCCACAACTTTACCCGCAACTTTTCCGGCAACTTTACCGGCTACTTTATCGGCAACTTTGTTGGGAACTTTGCCGGGAACTTTTCCGGCAACTTTGCTGGCAACTTTACCCAGAACTTTGCCAGCAATTTTGCCAGCAACTTTACCCGCAACTTTTCCGGCAACTTTACCCACAACTTTGCTGGTAACTTTGCCGGCAACTTTGCCAGGAAATTTGCCAGGAACTTTGCGGACAACTTTGTTGGGAACTTTGCCGGCAACTTTGCCAGGAAATTTGCCAGGAACTTTGCCGACAACTTTGTTGGGAACTTTGCCGGCAACTTTTCCAGCAATTTTACCAGGAACTTTACCGGTGACTTTACCGGCAACTTTGCCGAGAACTTTGCCTGTAACTTTACTGGGAACTTTACCGGCAACTTTGCCGGGAACTTTGCTGGCAACTTTACTGGCAACTTTACTGGGAACTATTCTGGCAACTTTACCGGGATCTTTTCCGGCAACTTTACCGGCACCTTTACCGGGAACTTTACTGGCACCCAACTGGGAACTTTGCCGGCAAATTTACTGTCTACTTTCCCGGCACCTTTACCGGGAACTTTACTGGGAACTTTGCTGGCAACTTTACCCGCAACTTTGCCGGGAACTTTGCCGGGAACTTTACCAGGAACTTTGCCGGCAACTTATCCGGGTACTTTTCTGGCAACTTTAACAGCAACTTAGCCGGGAACTTAGCCAGGAACTTTACTTGCAACTTTACCCGCAACTTTGCCAGGAACTTTGCCTGCAACTTTACCAGGAACTTTGCCGGCAACTTTACCAAGAACTTTGTCGGCAACTTTACCGGGAACTTTGCCGCAACTTTACCCGCTACTTTGCCGGGAACTTTACCGGGATCTTTTCCGGCAACTTTACCGAGAATTTTGCTGTCAACTTTTGCAGCAACTTTACCGAGAACTTTTCTGGCAACTTTACTGGCAACTTTACCTGCAACTTTACCGGGAACTTAGCTGGCAACTTTACCGGGAACTTTTCTGGCAACTTTACTGGCAACTCTACCCGCAACTTTGCCAGCAACTTTTCCAGCAACTTTACCCACAACTTTACCCGCAACTTTTCCGGCAACTTTACCAGCTACTTTATCGGTAATTTTGCCGGCAGCTTTGCTGGCAACTTTACCAGCAACTTTACCAGGAACTTTTCCGGCAACTTTACCGGCAACTTTGTTGGGAACTTTGCCGGGAACTTTTCCGGCAACTTTGCTGGCAACTTTACCTGGAACTTTGCCAGCAATTTTGCCAGCAACTTTACCCGCAACTTTTCCAGCAACTTTACCCACAACTTTGCCGGTAACTTTTCCGGCAACTTTGCCAGGAAATTTGCCAGGAACTTTGCCGACAACTTTGTTGGGAACTTTGCCGGCAACTTTTCCAGCAATTTTACCAGGAACTTTACCAGCAACTTTGCCAGCGACTTTACCGGCAACTTTGCCAAGAACTTTGCCTGTAACTTTACCGGGAACTTTGCTGGCAACTTTACTGGCAACTTTACCGGGAACTATTCTGGCAACTTTGCCGGGATCTTTTCCGGCAAATTTACCGGCACCTTTACCGGGAACTTTACCGGCACCCAACTGGGAACTTTGCCGGAAAATTTACTGTCTACTTTCCCGGCACCTTTACCGGGAACTTTGCCGGCAACTTTACCCGCATCTTTGCCGGGAACTTTTCCGGCAACTTAACCAGGTACTTTTCTGGCAACTTTAAAGGCAACTTAGCCGGGAACTTAGCCAGGAACTTTACCCGCAACTTTGCCGGGAACTTTGCCTGCAACTTTACCAGGAACTTTGACAGCAACTTTACCCGCTACTTTGCCGGGAACTTTACCGAGAACGTTGCCGGCAACTTTACCCGCAACTTTTCCAGCAACTTTACCCGCAACTTTACCGGGAACTTTTCCGGCAACTTTTCGGGGAAACTTTGCCGGCAGCATTACCGGCAACTTTGCAGGGAACTTTGCCGGCAACTTTGCCAGCTACTTTGACGGAAACCTTACTGGCAATTTTCCGGCAACTTTACCGGCGACTTTTCTGGCAACTTTACCGGGAACTTAGCCAGCAACTTTACTGGGAACTTTTCCGGCAACTTTACTGGCAACTCTACCTGCAACTTTGCCAGCAACTTTGCCGGAAACGTTCCCGGCAATTTTTCCGGCAACTTTACCCACAACTTTACCGGGAACTTTTACGACAACTTTACCGGGGACTTTGCTGGCAACTTTACCGGGAAACTTTGCCGGCAGCTTTACCGGCAACTTTGCCAGGAACTTTGCTGGCAACTTTGCTAGCTACTTTGGCGGAAACTTTACCGACAATTTTCCGGCAACTTTACCAGCACCTTTACTGGGAACTTTGCCGGCAAATTTACTGGCTACTTTCCTGGCACCTTTACCGGGAACTTTACCGTGAACTTTTCCGGCAACTTTATCCGCAACTTTGCCAGGAACTTTGCCGGCAACTTTACCGGAAACTTTCCGTCAACTTTACCGGGAACTTTTCCGGCAACTTTACCAGCAACTTTGCCGGGAAATTTGCTGGAAACTTTACCGCCACCTTTACTGGCGGTTTTGCCAGCAATTTTACCGGAAACTTTGCTGCAAAGATGGTTGTTTTTCTGGAAGGTTCTCCTCTCTCGACAGCAAAACGCTGCAGCTCTTTCAGAGTGAACATCGGGATTTTGGTCACTTCCCTTGCCTTCTCCCCCGTTCACTCAGTTTGGCCTGGTGATTGTAAACTTCTTCCTTTTTACGGATGATGGAGGTCACAGTGCTCATTGGAACCTTTAATGCTTCAGACATTTTTCTGTATCCTTCCCCCGATCAGTTTCTCTATACAATGCTGTCTGAGGTCTACAGAAAATTCCTTAGACTTCATGGCTTAGTTTGTGCAACTTTCCTGGCAACATTATCGGGAACTTTGTTGGCAACTTTACCGGGAACTTTGCCGGCAACTTTACCCAAAACTTTGCCGGGAACTTTTCCGGCAACTTTACCGGAAACTTTACTGGCAACTTTACCGGCACATTTACCGGGATCTTTGCCGGCAAATTTACCAGCACCTTTACCTCCAACTTTACTGGCACCTTTACTGGGAACTTTGCTGGCAAATTTACCGGCTACTTTCCTGGCACCTTTACCGGGAACTTTACTGGGAACTTTTCCAGCAACTTTATCCGCAACTTTGCTGGCAACTGTACTGGGAACTTTTCCGGCAACTTTTCCGGCAACTTTACCCGCAACTTTGCCGGAAACTTTACTGGCAACTTTACCGAAACCTTTACCGGGATCTTTTCCGGCAACTTTACCGGAAGTTGACTGGCAACTTTACCGGAAACTTTACCGGAAACTTGACCAGCAACTTTACCGGCAACTTTACCGGCAACTTTACCAAAACCTTTACCGGGATCTTTTCCGGCACCTTTACCGGCACCTTTACTGGGAACTTTGCCGGCAAATTTACTGGCTATTTTCCTGTCACCTTTACTGGGAAGTTTGCCGGCAACTTTACTGGGAACTTTGCCGGCAAATTTACCGGGAACTTTGCCGGCAAATTTACCGGGAACTTTGCTGGCAACTTAACCGGGAACTTATCCGGCAACTTTAACGGCAACTTAGCCGGGAACTTTTCTGGGAACTTAGCCAGGAACTTTACTTGCAACTTTACCCACAACTTTGCCGGGAACTTTGCCTGCAACTTTACCGGGAACTTTGCCGGAAACTTACCCCACAACTTTTCCGGCAACTTTACCGGAAACTTGACTGGCAACTTTACCGGCACCTTTACCAGGATCTTTTCCGCCAACTTTACCGTCAACTTTACTGGCACCTTTACCGGGAACTTTACTGGCAACTTTACCGGCACCTATACTGGAAACTTTGCTGGCAAATTTACCAGCTACTTTCCCGGCACCTTTACTGGCAACTTTACCCGCAACTTTGCCAGGAACTTTGCCGGCAACTTTACCGGGAACTTTACCGGGAACTTTGCAGGGAACTTTTCCGGCAACTTTACCCGCTACTTTGCCGGGAACTTTACCGAGAACTTTGCCAGCAACTTTACCCGCAACTTTGCCAGGAACTTAGCCGGGAACTTTACCGGGATCTTTTCCGGCAACTTTACCGGGAACTTTGCCGTCAACTTTACCGGCAACTTTACAGAGAACTTTTCTGGCAACTTTACCAGGAACTTTTCCGGCAACTTTTCTGGCAACTTTGCTGGCAACTTTTCCCCAGAACTTTACCCACAACTTTACCCGCAACTTTTCCGGCAACTTTACGAGCAACTTTACCGGGAACTTTTCCAGCAACTTTTCGGGGAAACTTTGCCGGCAGCATTGCCGGCAACTTTGCCGGGAACTTTTCCGGCAACTTTGCCGGGAACTTTTCCGGCAACTTTGCCAGCTACTTTGATGGAAACTTTACAGGCAATTTTCCGGCAACTTTACCGGTGACTTTTCCAGCAACTTTTCCGGCAACTTTACCGGGAACTTAGCCGGCAACTTTACCGGGAACTTTTCCGGCAACTTTACTGGCAACTCTACCCGCAACTTTGCCAGCAACTTTGCCGGAAACATTCCCGGCAATTTTTCCGGCAACTTTACCCACAATTTTACCCGCAACTTTTCCAGCAACTTTACCGGCTACTTTATCGGTAATTTTGCCGGCAGCTTTGCTGGCAACTTTACCGGCAACTTTACCAGGAACTTTTCCAGCAACTTTACCGGCAACTTTGTTGGGAACTTTGCCGGGAACTTTTCCGGCAACTTTGCTGGCAACTTTACCTGGAACTTTGCCAGCAACTTTACCCGCAACTTTTCCAGCAACTTTACCCACAACTTTGCCGGTAACTTTTCCGGCAACTTTGCCAGGAAATTTGCCAGGAACTTTGCCGACAACTTTGTTGGGAACTTTGCCGGCAACTTTTCCAGCAATTTTACCAGGAACTTTACCGGCAACTTTGCCAGCGACTTTACCGGCAACTTTGCCGAGAACTTTGCCTGTAACTTTACCGGGAACTTTACCGGCAACTTTGCTGGCAACTTTACCGGGAACTATTCTGCCAACTTTGCCGGGATATTTTCCGGCAAATTTACCGGCACCTTTACCGGGAACTTTACCGGCACCCAACTGGGAACTTTGCTGGCAAATTTACCGTCTACTTTCCCGGCACCTTTACCAGGAACTTTGCCGGGAACTTTTCCGGCAACTTAACCAGGTACTTTTCTGGCAACTTTAAAGGCAACTTAGCCGGGAACTTAGCCAGGAACTTTACTTGCAACTTTACCCGCAACTTTGCCTGCAACTTTACCAGGAACTTTGACAGCAACTTTACCAAGAACTTTGTTGGCAACTTTACCGGGAACTTTGCCAGCAACTTTACCCGCTACTTTGCTGGGAACTTTACCGAGAACTTTTCCGGCAACTTTACCCACAACTTTGCCGGGAACTTTACCGGGATCTTTTCTGGCAACTTTACTGGGAACTTTGTTGTCAACTTTACCGGCAACTTTACAGAGAACTTTTCTGGCAACTTTACCGGGAACTTTTCCGGCAACTTTGCCGGCAACTTTTCCCTGGAACTTTGCCAGCAATTTTCCGGCAACTTTACCCGCAACTTTTCCAGCAACTTTACCCGCAACTTTACCGGGAACTTTTCCGGCAACGTTTCGGGGAAACTTTGCCGGCAGCATTACCGGGAACTTTGCCGGCAACTTTGCCAGCTACTTTGACGGAAACCTTACCGGCAATTTTCCGGCAACTTTACCGGTGACTTTTCTGGCAACTTTACCGGGAACTTAGCCGGCAACTTTACTGGGAACTTTACCGGCAACTTTACTGGCAACTCTACCCGCAACTTTGCCAGCAACTTTGCCGGAAACGTTCCCGGCAATTTTTCCGGCAACTTTACCCACAACTTTACCGGGAACTTTTCCGACAACTTTACCGGGGACTTTGCTGGCAACTTTACCGGGAAACTTTGCCGGCAGCTTTACCGGCAACTTTGCCAGGAACTTTGCCGGCAACTTTGCCAGCTACTTTGGCGGAAACTTTACCGGCAACTTTGCCGACAACCTTACCAGGAACTTCCGGCAACTTTATCGGGAACTTTATCGGCAACTTTACAGAGAACTTTTCTGGCAACTTTACCGAGAACTTTTCCAGCAACTTTATCGGGAACTTTGCCGGCAACTTTGCCGGGAACTTTTCCGGCAACTTAACCAGGTACTTTTCTGGCAACTTTAAAGGCAACTTAGCCGGGAACTTAGCCAGGAACTTTACTTGCAACTTTATCGGGAACTTTGCCGGCAACTTTACCGAGAACTTTGTCGGCAACTTTACCGGGAACTTTACCCGCAACTTTGCCGGGAACTTTACTGGCAACTTGACTGGCAACTTTACCGGCAACTTGACTGGCAACTTTACCAGCACCTTTACCGGGATCTTTGCCGGCAACTTTACCGGCACCTTTACCGGCAACTTTACCAGCACCTTTACTGGGAACTTTGCTGGCAAATTTACCGGCTACTTTCCTGGCACCTTTACTGGGAACTTTACCGTGAACTTTTCCGGCAACTTTATCCGCAACTTTGCCGGGAACTTTGCCGGCAACTTTACCGGAAACTTTTCCGGCAACTTTACCGGGAACTTTTCCAGCAACTTTACCAGCAACTTTGCCGGGAAATTTGCTGGAAACTTTACCGCCACCTTTACTGGCGGTTTTGCCAGCAATTTTACCGGAAACTTTGCTGCAAAGATGGTTGTTTTTCTGGAAGGTTCTCCTCTCTCGACAGCAAAACGCTGCAGCTCTTTCAGAGTGAACATCGGGATTTTGGTCACTTCCCTTGCCTTCTCCCCCGTTCACTCAGTTTGGCCTGGTGATTGTAAACTTCTTCCTTTTTACGGATGATGGAGGTCACAGTGCTCATTGGAACCTTTAATGCTTCAGACATTTTTCTGTATCCTTCCCCCGATCAGTTTCTCTATACAATGCTGTCTGAGGTCTACAGAAAATTCCTTAGACTTCATGGCTTAGTTTGTGCAACTTTCCTGGCAACATTATCGGGAACTTTGTTGGCAACTTTACCGGGAACTTTGCCGGCAACTTTACCCAAAACTTTGCCGGGAACTTTTCCGGCAACTTTACCGGAAACTTTACTGGCAACTTTACCGGCACATTTACCAGGATCTTTGCCAGCAAATTTACCAGCACCTTTACCTCCAACTTTACTGGCACCTTTACTGGGAACTTTGCTGGCAAATTTACCGGCTACTTTCCTGGCACCTTTACCGGGAACTTTACCGGGAACTTTTCCAGCAACTTTATCCGCAACTTTGCTGGCAACTTTACTGGGAACTTATCCGGCAACTTTGCCGGCAACTTTACCCGCAACTTTGCCAGAAACTTTACTGGCAACTTTACCGAAACCTTTACCGGGATCTTTTCCGGCAACTTTACCGGAAGTTGACTGGCAACTTTACCGGAAACTTTACTGGAAACTTGACCAGCAACTTTACCGGCAACTTTACCGGCAACTTTACCAAAACCTTTACCGGGATCTTTTCCGGCACCTTTACCAGCACCTTTACTGGGAACTTTGCCGGCAAATTTACCGGCTATTTTCCCGTCACCTTTACTGGGAAGTTTTCCGGCAACTTTACTGGGAACTTTGCCGGCAAATTTACCGGGAACTTTGCCGGCAAATTTACCGGGAACTTTGCTGGCAACTTAACCGGGAACTTATCCGGCAACTTTAACGGCAACTTAGCCGGGAACTTTTCTGGGAACTTAGCCAGGAACTTTACTTGCAACTTTACCCACAACTTTGCCGGGAACTTTGCCTGCAACTTTACCGGGAACTTTGCCGGAAACTTACCCCACAACTTTTCCGGCAACTTTACCGGAAACTTGACTGGCAACTTTACCGGCACCTTTACCAGGATCTTTTCCGCCAACTTTACCGTCAACTTTACTGGCACCTTTACCGGGAACTTTACTGGCAACTTTACCGGCACCTATACTGGAAACTTTGCTGGCAAATTTACCAGCTACTTTCCCGGAACCTTTACTGGCAACTTTACCCACAACTTTGCCAGGAACTTTGCCGGCAACTTTACCGGGAACTTTACCGGGAACTTTGCAGGGAACTTTTCCGGCAACGTTACCCGCTACTTTGCCGGGAACTTTACCGAGAACTTTGCCAGCAACTTTACCCGCAACTTTGCCAGGAACTTAGCCGGGAACTTTACCGGGATCTTTTCCGACAACTTTACCGGGAACTTTGCCGTCAACTTTACCAGCAACTTTACAGAGAACTTTTCTGGCAACTTTACCAGGAACTTTTCCGGCAACTTTTCTGGCAACTTTGCTGGCAACTTTTCCCCAGAACTTTTCCCACAACTTTACCCGCAACTTTTCCGGCAACTTTACGAGCAACTTTACCGGGAACTTTTCCAGCAACTTTTCGGGGAAACTTTGCCGGCAGCATTGCCGGCAACTTTGCCGGGAACTTTTCCGGCAACTTTGCCGGGAACTTTTCCGGCAACTTTGCCAGCTACTTTGATGGAAACTTTACAGGCAATTTTCCGGCAACTTTACCGGTGACTTTTCCAGCAACTTTTCCAGCAACTTTACCGGGAACTTAGCCGGCAACTTTACCGGGAACTTTTCCGGCAACTTTACTGGCAACTCTACCCGCAACTTTGCCAGCAACTTTGCCGGAAACATTCCCGGCAATTTTCCGGCAACTTTACCCACAATTTTACCCGCAACTTTTCCAGCAACTTTACCGGCTACTTTATCGGTAATTTTGCCGGCAGCTTTGCTGGCAACTTTACCGGCAACTTTACCAGGAACTTTTCCAGCAACTTTACCGGCAACTTTGTTGGGAACTTTGCCGGGAACTTTTCCGGCAACTTTGCTGGCAACTTTACCTGGAACTTTGCCAGCAACTTTACCCGCAACTTTTCCAGCAACTTTACCCACAACTTTGCCGGTAACTTTTCCGGCAACTTTGCCAGGAAATTTGCCAGGAACTTTGCCGACAACTTTGTTGGGAACTTTGCCGGCAACTTTTCCAGCAATTTTACCAGGAACTTTACCGGCAACTTTGCCAGCGACTTTACCGGCAACTTTGCCGAGAACTTTGCCTGTAACTTTACCGGGAACTTTACCGGCAACTTTGCTGGCAACTTTACCGGGAACTATTCTGGCAACTTTGCCGGGATATTTTCCGGCAAATTTACCGGCACCTTTACCGGGAACTTTACCGGCACCCAACTGGGAACTTTGCTGGCAAATTTACCGTCTACTTTCCCGGCACCTTTACCAGGAACTTTGCCGGCAACTTTGCCGGGAACTTTTCCGGCAACTTAACCAGGTACTTTTCTGGCAACTTTAAAGGCAACTTAGCCGGGAACTTAGCCAGGAACTTTACTTGCAACTTTACCCGCAACTTTGCCTGCAACTTTACCAGGAACTTTGACAGCAACTTTACCAAGAACTTTGTTGGCAACTTTACCGGGAACTTTGCCAGCAACTTTACCCGCTACTTTGCTGGGAACTTTACCGAGAACTTTGCCGGCAACTTTACCCGCAACTTTGCCGGGAACTTTACCGGGATCTTTTCTGGCAACTTTACTGGGAACTTTGTTGTCAACTTTACCGGCAACTTTACAGAGAACTTTTCTGGCAACTTTACCAGGAACTTTTCCGGCAACTTTGCCGGCAACTTTTCCCTGGAACTTTGCCAGCAATTTTCCGGCAACTTTACCCGCAACTTTTCCAGCAACTTTACCTGCAACTTTACCGGGAACTTTTCCGGCAACGTTTCGGGGAAACTTTGCCGGCAGCATTACCGGCAACTTTGCAGGGAACTTTGCCGGCAACTTTGCCAGCTACTTTGATGGAAACCTTACCGGCAATTTTCCGGCAACTTTACCGGCGACTTTTCTGGCAACTTTACCGGGAACTTAGCCGGCAACTTTACTGGGAACTTTACCGGCAACTTTACTGGCAACTCTACCCGCAACTTTGCCAGCAACTTTGCCGGAAACGTTCCCGGCAATTTTTCCGGCAACTTTACCCACAACTTTACCGGGAACTTTTCCGACAACTTTACCGGGGACTTTGCTGGCAACTTTACCGGGAAACTTTGCCGGCAGCTTTACCGGCAACTTTGCCAGGAACTTTGCCGGCAACTTTGCCAGCTACTTTGGCGGAAACTTTACCGGCAATTTTCCGGCAACTTTACCGGCAACTTTGCCGACAACCTTACCAGGAACTTCCGGCAACTTTATCGGGAACTTTATCGGCAACTTTACAGAGAACTTTTCTGGCTACTTTACCGAGAACTTTTCCAGCAACTTTATCGGGAACTTTGCCGGCAACTTTGCCGGGAACTTTTCCGGCAACTTAACCAGGTACTTTTCTGGCAACTTTAAAGGCAACTTAGCCGGGAACTTAGCCAGGAACTTTACTTGCAACTTTGCCGGGAACTTTGCCGGCAACTTTACCGGAAACTTTTCCGGCAACTTTACCGGGAACTTTGCCGGCAACTTTACCCGCAACTTTGCCAGAAACTTTACTGGCAACTTTACCGAAACCTTTACTGGGATCTTTTCCGGCAACTTTACCAGAAGTTGACTGGCAACTTTACCGGAAACTTTACCGGAAACTTGACCAGCAACTTTACCGGCAACTTTACCAGGAACTTTACCGGAAACTTGACTGGCAACTTTACCGAAACCTTTACCGGGATCTTTTCTGGCAACTTTACCAGCACCTTTACTGGGAACTTTGCCGGCAAATTTACCGGCTATTTTCCCGGCACCTTTACTGGGAAGTTTGCCGGCAACTTTACTGGGAACTTTGCCGGCAAATTTACCGGGAACTTTGCCGGCAAATTTACCGGGAACTTTGCTGGCAACTTAACCGGGAACTTATCCGGCAACTTTAACAACAACTTAGCCGGGAACTTTTCTGGGAACTTAGCCAGGAACTTTACTTGCAACTTTACCCACAACTTTGCTGGGAACTTTGCCTGCAACTTTACCGGGAACTTTGCCAGAAAATTACCCCACAACTTTTCCGGCAACTTTACCAGAAACTTGACTGGCAACTTTACCGGCACCTTTACCAGGATCTTTTCCGCCAACTTTACCGGCAACTTTACTGGCACCTTTACCGGCACCTATACTGGAAACTTTGCTGGCAAATTTACCAGCTACTTTCCCGGCACCTTTACTGGCAACTTTACCCGCAACTTTGCCAGGAACTTTGCCGGCAACTTTACCGGGAACTTTACTGGGAACTTTGCCAGGAACTTTTCCGGCAACTTTATCTGCAACTTTGCCGGGAACTTTACCGGGAACTTTGCTGGCAACTTTACCCGCAACTTTGCCGGGAACTTTGCCGGAAACTTTACCGGAAACTTGACTGGCAACTTTACCGAAACCTTTACCGGGATCTTTTCCGGCAACTTTCCCGGAACTTGACTGGCAACTTTACCGGCAACTTTACCGGAAACTTGACCAGCAACTTTACCGGCAACTTTACCAGCAACTTTGCCGCAAACTTTCCCTGTAACTTTACCAGCAACTTTACCGGTAACTTTTTCCGGTAACTTTACCGGGAACTTTACCGGCACCTTACCGGCATCTTTACCGGCACCTTTACTGGGAACTTTGCAGGCAAATTTACCGGCTACTTTCCCGGCACCTTTACCGGGAACTTTTCCGGCAACTTTACCAGGAACTTTACCGGGAACTTTGCCGGGAACTTTGCTGGCAACTTAACCGGGAACTTATCCGGCAACTTTAACAGCAACTTAGCCGGGAACTTTTCCAGGAACTTAGCCAGGAACTTTACTTGCAACTTTACCTGCAACTTTGCCGGGAACTTTGCCTGCAACTTTACCAGGAACTTTGCCAGCAACTTTACCGAGAACTTTGTCGGCAACTTTACCAGGAACTTTGCCGGAAACTTAACCTGCAACTTTGCCGGAAACTTTACCGGAAACTTGACTGGCAACTTTACCGGGATCTTTTCCGGCAACTTTACCAGGAACTTTGCCAGCAACTTTGCTGGCAACTTTACCCGGAACTTTGCCAGCAATTTTGCCAGCAACTTTACCCGCAACTTTTCCCACAACTTTGCCGGTAACTTTGCCGGCAACTTTGCCAGAAAATTTGCCAGGAACTTTGCTGACAACTTTGTTGGGAACTTTGCCGGGAATTTTTCCGGCAACTTTTCCGGCAATTTTACCAGGAACTTTACCGGCAACTTTGCTGGCAACTTTACCGACAAATTTGCCGAGAACTTTGCCTGTAACTTTACCGGGAACTTTACCGGCAACTTTGCTGGGAACTTTGCAGGCAACTTTACTGGCAACTTTACCGGGAACTATTCCGGCAACTTTATCAACAACTTTGCCGGGATCTTTTCCGGCAACTTTACCGGCACCTTTACCGGGAACTTTACCTGCAACTTTACCGGGAACTTTTCCAGCAACTTTTTGGGGAAACTTTGCTGGCAGCATTACCAGCAACTTTGCCGGGAACTTTGCCGGCAACTTTGCCAGCTACTTTGACGGAAACTTTACAGGCAATTTTCCGGCAACTTTACCGGCGACTTTTCCGGCAACTTTTCTGGCAACTTTACCGGGAACTTAGCCGGCAACTTTACCGGGAACTTTACAGAGAACTTTTCCGGCAACTTTACTGGCAACTCTACCCTTTACAGAGAACTTTTCCGGCAACTTTACTGGCAACTCTACCCGCAACTTTGCCAGCAACTTTTCCGGCAACTTTACCCACAACTTTACCCGCAACTTTTCCGGCAACTTTACCGGCTACTTTATCAGCAACTTTGTTGGGAACTTTGCCGGGAACTTTTCCGGCAACTTTGCTGGCAACTTTACCCAGAACTTTGCCAGCAATTTTGCCAGCAACTTTACCCGCAACTTTTCCGGCAACTTTACCCACAACTTTGCTGGTAACTTTGCCGGCAACTTTGCCAGGAAATTTGCCAGGAATTTTGCTGACAACTTTGTTGGGAACTTTGCCGGAAACTTTGCCAGGAAATTTGCCAGGAACTTTGCCGACAACTTTGTTGGGAACTTTGCCGGCAACTTTTCCAGCAATTTTACCAGGAACTTTACCGGCGACTTTACCGGCAACTTTGCCGAGAACTTTGCCTGTAACTTTACCGGGAACTTTACCGGCAACTTTGCTGGCAACTTTACTGGCAACTTTACCGGGAACTATTCTGGCAACTTTACCGGGATCTTTTCCGGCAACTTTACCGGCACATTTACTGGGAACTTTACCGGCAACTTTACTGGCACCCAACTGGGAACTTTGCCGGCAAATTTACTGTCTACTTTACCGGCACCTTTACCGGGAACTTTACTGGGAACTTTGCTGGCAACTTTACCCGCAACTTTGCCGGGAACTTTACCAGGAACTTTGCCGGCAACTTATCCGGGTACTTTTCTGGCAACTTTAACAGCAACTTAGCCGGGAACTTAGCCAGGAACTTTACTTGCAACTTTACCCGCAACTTTGCCAGGAACTTTGCCTGCAACTTTACCAGGAACTTTGCCGGCAACTTTACCAAGAACTTTGTCAGCAACTTTACCGGGAACTGTGCCGCAACTTTACCCGCTACTTTGCCGGGAACTTTACTGAGAACTTTGCCGGCAACTTTACCTGCAACTTTACCGGGAACTTTACCGGGATCTTTTCCGGCAACTTTACCGGGAACTTTGCTGTCAACTTTACCAGCAACTTTACCGAGAACTTTTCTGGCAACTTTACTGGCAACTTTACCCGCAACTTTACCGGGAACTTAGCTGGCAACTTTACCGGGAACTTTTCCTGCAACTTTACTGGCAACTCTACCCGCAACTTTGCCAGCAACTTTTCCGGCAACTTTACCCACAACTTTACCCGCAACTTTACCGGCTACTTTATTGGTAATTTTGCCGGCAGCTTTGCTGGCAACTTTACCGGCAACTTTACCAGCAACTTTTCCAGCAACTTTACCCACAACTTTACCCGCAACTTTTCCGGCAACTTTACCGGCTACTTTATCGGTAATTTTGCCGGCAGCTTTGCTGGCAACTTTACCAGCAACTTTACCAGGAACTTTTCCGGCAACTTTGTTGGGAACTTTGCCGGGAACTTTTCCGGCAACTTTGCTGGCAACTTTACCTGGAACTTTGCCAGCAATTTTGCCAGCAACTTTACCCGCAACTTTTCCAGCAACTTTACCCACAACTTTGCTGGTAACTTTTCCGGCAACTTTGCCAGGAAATTTGCCAGGAACTTTGCCGACAACTTTGTTGGGAACTTTGCCGGCAACTTTTCCAGCAATTTTACCAGGAACTTTACCGGCAACTTTGCCAGCGACTTTACCGGCAACTTTGCCGAGAACTTTGCCTGTAACTTTACCGGGAACTTTACCGGCAACTTTGCTGGCAACTTTACCGGGAACTATTCTGGCAACTTTGCCGGGATCTTTTCCGGCAAATTTACTGGCACCTTTACCGGGAACTTTACCGGCACCCAACTGGGAACTTTGCTGGCAAATTTACCGTCTACTTTCCCGGCACCTTTACCGGGAACTTTGCCGGGAACTTTTCCGGCAACTTAACCAGGTACTTTTCTGGCAACTTTAAAGGCAACTTAGCCGGGAACTTAGCCAGGAACTTTACTTGCAACTTTACCCGCAACTTTGCCGGGAACTTTGCCTGCAACTTTACCAGGAACTTTGACAGCAACTTTACCAAGAACTTTGTTGGCAACTTTACCGGGAACTTTGCCAGCAACTTTACCCGCTACTTTGCCGGGAACTTTACCGAGAACTTTTCCGGCAACTTTACCCGCAACTTTGCCGGGAACTTTACCGGGATCTTTTCTGGCAACTTTACTGGGAACTTTGTTGTCAACTTTACCGGCAACTTTACAGAGAACTTTTCTGGCAACTTTACCGGGAACTTTTCCGGCAACTTTGCCAGCAACTTTTCCCTGGAACTTTGCCAGCAATTTTCCGGCAACTTTACCCGCAACTTTTCCAGCAACTTTACCCGCAACTTTACCGGGAACTTTTCCGGCAACGTTTTGGGGAAACTTTGCCAGCAGCATTACCGGCAACTTTGCAGGGAACTTTGCCGGCAACTTTGCCAGCTACTTTGACGGAAACCTTACCGGCAATTTTCCGGCAACTTTACCGGCGACTTTTCTGGCAACTTTACCGGGAACTTAGCTGGCAACTTTACTGGGAACTTTACCGGCAACTTTACTGGCAACTCTACCCGCAACTTTGCCAGCAACTTTGCCGGAAACATTCCCGGCAATTTTTCTGGCAACTTTACCCACAACTTTACCGGGAACTTTTCCGACAACTTTACCGGGGACTTTGCTGGCAACTTTACCGGGAAACTTTGCCGGCAGCTTTACCGGCAACTTTGCCAGGAACTTTGCCGGCAACTTTGCCAGCTACTTTGGCGGAAATTTTACCGGCAATTTTCCAGCAACTTTACCGGCGACTTTGCCGACAACCTTACCAGGAACTTCCGGCAACTTTATCGGGAACTTTACCGGCAACTTTACAGAGAACTTTTCTGGCAACTTTACCGAGAACTTTTCCAGCAACTTTACCTGGAATTTTGCCAGCAACTTTATCAGGAACTTTGCCGGCAACTTTACCGAGAACTTTGTCGGCAACTTTACCGGGAACTTTACCCGCAACTTTGCCGGGAACTTTACTGGCAACTTGACTGGCAACTTTACCGGCAACTTGACTGGCAACTTTACCAGCACCTTTACCGGGATCTTTGCCAGCAACTTTACCGGCACCTTTACCGGCAACTTTACCAGCACCTTTACTGGGAACTTTGCCGGCAAATTTACCGGCTACTTTCCTGGCACCTTTACCGGGAACTTTACCGTGAACTTTTCCGGCAACTTTGTCCGCAACTTTGCCGGGAACTTTGCCGGCAACTTTACCGGAAACTTTTCCGGCAACTTTACCGGGAACTTTTCCAGCAACTTTTCCAGCAACTTTGCCGGGAAATTTGCTGGAAACTTTACCGCCACCTTTACTGGCGGTTTTGCCAGCAATTTTACCGGAAACTTTGCTGCAAAGATGGTTGTTTTTCTGGAAGGTTCTCCTCTCTCGACAGCGAAACGCTGCAGCTCTTTCAGAGTGAACATCGGGATTTTGGTCACTCCCCTTGCCTTCTCCCCCGTTCACTCAGTTTGGCCTGGTGATTGTAAACTTCTTCCTTTTTACGGATGATGGAGGTCACAGTGCTCATTGGAACCTTTAATGCTTCAGATATTTTTCTGTATCCTTCACCCGATCAGTTTCTCTATACAATGCTGTCTGAGGTCTACAGAAAATTCCTTAGACTTCATGGCTTAGTTTGTGCAACTTTCCCGGCAACATTATCGGGAACTTTGTCGGCAACTTTACCTGGAACTTTGCCGGCAACTTTACCCAAAACTTTGCCGGGAACTTTTCCGGCAACTTTACCGGAAACTTTACTGGCAACTTTACCGGCACATTTACCGGGATCTTTGCCGGCAAATTTACCGGCACCTTTACCTCCAACTTTACTGGCACCTTTACTGGGAACTTTGCTGGCAAATTTACCGGCTACTTTCCTGGCACCTTTACCGGGAACTTTACCGGGAACTTTTCCGGCAACTTTACCAGAAGTTGACTGGCAACTTTACCGGAAACTTTACCGGAAACTTGACCAGCAACTTTACCGGCAACTTTACCGGGAACTTTACCGGAAACTTGACTGGCAACTTTACCGAAACCTTTACCGGGATCTTTTCCGGCAACTTTACCAGCACCTTTACTGGGAACTTTGCCGGCAAATTTACCGGCTATTTTCCCGGCACCTTTACTGGGAAGTTTGCCGGCAACTTTACTGGGAACTTTTCCGGCAAATTTACCGGGAACTTTGCCGGCAAATTTACTGGGAACTTTGCTGGCAACTTAACCGGGAACTTATCCGGCAACTTTAACAGCAACTTAGCCGGGAACTTTTCTGGGAACTTAGCCAGGAACTTTACTTGCAACTTTACCCACAACTTTGCTGGGAACTTTGCCTGCAACTTTACCGGGAACTTTGCCGGAAACTTACCCCACAACTTTTCCGGCAACTTTACCAGAAACTTGACTGGCAACTTTACCGGCACCTTTACCAGGATCTTTTCCGCCAACTTTACCGGCAACTTTACTGGCACCTTTACCGGCACCTATACTGGAAACTTTGCTGGCAAATTTACCAGCTACTTTCCCGGCACCTTTACTGGCAACTTTACCCGCAACTTTGCCAGGAACTTTGCCGGCAACTTTACCGGGAACTTTACCGGGAACTTTGCCAGGAACTTTTCCGGCAACTTTATCTGCAACTTTGCCGGGAACTTTACCGGGAACTTTGCTGGCAACTTTACCCGCAACTTTGCCGGGAACTTTGCCGGAAACTTGACTGGCAACTTTACCGAAACCTTTACCGGGATCTTTTCCGGCAACTTTCCCGGAACTTGACTGGCAACTTTACCGGCAACTTTACCGGAAACTTGACCAGCAACTTTACCGGCAACTTTACCAGCAACTTTGCCGCAAACTTTCCCTGTAACTTTACCAGCAACTTTACCGGTAACTTTTTCCGGTAACTTTACCGGGAACTTTACCGGCACCTTACCGGCAACTTTACCGGCACCTTTACTGGGAACTTTGCAGGCAAATTTACCGGCTACTTTCCCGGCACCTTTACCGGGAACTTTTCCGGCAACTTTACCAGGAACTTTACCGGGAACTTTGCTGGGAACTTTGCTGGCAACTTAAGCAGGAACTTATCCGGCAACTTTAATGGCAACTTAGCCGGGAACTTTTCCGGGAACTTAGCCAGGAACTTTACCTGCAACTTTGCCGGGAACTTTGCCTGCAACTTTACCAGGAACTTTGCCAGCAACTTTACCGAGAACTTTGTCAGCAACTTTACCGGGAACTTTGCCGGAAACTTAACCTGCAACTTTGCCGGAAACTTTACCGGAAACTTGACTGGCAACTTTACCGGGATCTTTTCCGGCAACTTTACCAGGAACTTTGCCAGCAA
Source organism: Rana muscosa (assembly GCA_029206835.1). Classification (NCBI taxonomy): domain Eukaryota; kingdom Metazoa; phylum Chordata; class Amphibia; order Anura; family Ranidae; genus Rana; species Rana muscosa. The sequence continues at coordinate 180,956 of JARGYO010000248.1, read as the reverse complement.
CTTAACTGGGAACTTTTCCGGCAGCTTTAACAGCAACGTATCCAGGAATTTTTCCAGCAGCTTTAACAGCAACGTATCCAGGAATTTTTCCGGGAACTTAGCCAGGAATTTTACTTGCAACTTTGCCGGGAACTTTGCCAGCAAATTTACCAGGAACTTTGCCAGCAATTTTACCGAGAACTTTGCCGGCAACTTTACCAGGAACTTTTCCGGCAACTTTACCCACAACTTTGCCGGGAACTTTTCCGGCAACTTTACCGGAAACTTGACTGGCAACTTTACCGAAACCTTTACCGGGATCTTTCCGGCAACTTTACCGGGAACTTTACCGGCACCTTTACTGGAAACTTTTCCGGCAAATTTACCGGCTATTTTCCTGGCACCTTTACCGGGAACTTTTCCGGCAACTTTACCCGCAACGTTGCCGGGAACTTTACTGGGAACTTTTTCTGGCAACTTTACCGGGAACTTTGCCGGCAACTTTACAGGGAACTTTTCTGGGAACTTTTCCGGCAACTTAACCGGGAACTTATCCAGCAACTTTAACAGCAACTTAGCCGGGAACTTTTCCGGGAACTTAGCCAGGAACTTTACTTGCAACTTTATCCGCAACTTTGCCGGGAACTTTGCCTGCACCTATACTGGAAACATTGCTGGCAAATTTACCAGCTACTTTCCCGGCACCTTTACTGGCAACTTTACCCGCAACTTTGCCAGGAACTTTGCCGGCAACTTTACCGGGAACTTTGCAGGGAACTTTTCTGGCAACTTTACCGGCACCTATACTGGAAACTTTGCTGGCAAATTTACCAGCTACTTTCCCGGCACCTTTACTGGCAACTTTACCCGCAACTTTGCCAGGAACTTTGCCGGCAACTTTTCCAGGAACTTTACCGGGAACTTTGCAGGGAACTTTTCCGGCAACTTTACCCGCAACTTTGCCAGGAACTTAGCCGGGAACTTTACCGGGATCTTTTCTGGCAACTTTACTGGGAACTTTGCCGTCAACTTTACCGCCAACTTTACAGAGAACTTTTCTGGCAACTTTACCAGGAACTTTTCCGGCAACTTTGCTGGCAACTTTTCCCCGGAACTTTACCCACAACTTTACCCGCAACTTTTCCGGCAACTTTACGAGCAACTTTACCGGGAACTTTTCCAGGAACTTTTCGGGGAAACTTTGCTGGCAGCATTGCCGGCAACTTTGCCGGGAACTTTGCCGGCAACTTTGCCAGCTACTTTGATGGAAACTTTACAGGCAATTTTCTGGCAACTTTACCGGCGACTTTTCCGGCAACTTTTCCGGCAACTTTACCGGGAACTTAGCCGGCAACTTTACCGGGAACTTTTCCGGCAACTTTACTGGCAACTCTACCCGCAACTTTGCCAGCAACTTTGCCGGAAACATTCCCGGCAATTTTCCGGCAACTTTACCCACAACTTTTCCAGCAACTTTACCGGCTACTTTATCAGCAATTTTGCCAGCAGCTTTGCTGGCAACTTTACCGGCAACTTTACCAGGAACTTTTCCGGCAACTTTGTTGGGAATTTTGGCAGGAACTTTTTCCGGCAACTTTGCTGGCAACTTTACCCGGAACTTTGCCAGCAATTTTGCCAGCAACTTTACCCGCAACTTTTCTGGCAACTTTACCCACAACTTTGCCGGTAACTTTGCCGGCAACTTTGCCAGAAAATTTGACAGGAACTTTGCTGACAACTTTGTTGGGAACTTTGCCGGGAACTTTGCCGGCAACTTTTCCGGCAATTTTACCAGGAACTTTACTGGCAACTTTGCCGGCGACTTTACCGACAAATTTGCCGATAACTTTGCCTGTAACTTTACTGGGAACTTTACCGGCAACTTTGCCGGGAACTTTGCTGGCAACTTTACTGGCAACTTTACCGGGAACTATTCCGGCAACTTTATCAACAACTTTGCCGGGATCTTTTCCAGCAACTTTACCGGCACCTTTACCGGGAACTTTACCCGCAACTTTACCGGGAACTTTTCCAGCAACTTTTTGGGGAAACTTTGCTGGCAACATTATCAGCAACTTTGCCAGGAACTTTGCCGGCAACTTTGCCAGCTACTTTGACGGAAACTTTACAGGCAATTTTCCGGCAACTTTACCGGCGACTTTTCCGGCAACTTTTCCGGCAACTTTACCGGGAACTTAGCCGACAACTGTACCGGGAACTTTTCCGGCAACTTTACTGGCAACTCTACCCGCAACTTTGCCAGCAACTTTTCCGGAAGCTTTACCCACAACTTTACCCGCAACTTTTCCAGCAACTTTACCGGCTACTTTATCGGCAACTTTGTTGGGAACTTTGCCGGGAACTTTTCCGGCAACTTTGCTGGCAACTTTACCCAGAACTTTGCCAGCAATTTTGCCAGCAACTTTACCCGCAACTTTTCCGGCAACTTTACCCACAACTTTGCTGGTAACTTTGCCGGCAACTTTGCCAGGACATTTGCCAGGAACTTTGCCGACAACTTTGTTGGGAACTTTGCCGGCAACTTTGCCAGGAAATTTGCCAGGAACTTTGCCGACAACTTTGTTGGGAACTTTGCCGGCAACTTTTCCAGCAATTTTACCAGGAACTTTACCGGCGACTTTACCGGCAACTTTGCCGAGAACTTTGCCTGTAACTTTACCGGGAACTTTACCGGCAACTTTGCTGGCAACTTTACTGGCAACTTTACCGGGAACTATTCTGGCAACTTTACCGGGATCTTTTCCGGCAACTTTACCGGCACCTTTACCGGGAACTTTACCGGCAACTTTACTGGCACCCAACTGGGAACTTTGCCGGCAAATTTACTGTCTACTTTCCCGGCACCTTTACCGGGAACTTTACTGGGAACTTTGCTGGCAACTTTACCCGCAACTTTGCAGGGAACTTTGCCGGGAACTTTACCAGGAACTTTGCCGGCAACTTATCCGGGTACTTTTCTGGCAACTTTAACAGCAACTTAGCCGGGAACTTAGCCAGGAACTTTACTTGCAACTTTACCCGCAACTTTGCCAGGAACTTTGCCTGCAACTTTACCAGGAACTTTGCCGGCAAATTTACCAAGAACTTTGTCGGCAACTTTACCGGGAACTTTGCCGCAACTTTACCCGCTACTTTGCCGGGAACTTTACTGAGAACTTTGCCGGCAACTTTACCTGCAACTTTACCGGGAACTTTACCGGGATCTTTTCCGGCAACTTTACCGGGAACTTTGCTGTCAACTTTACCCGCAACTTTGCCAGCAACTTTTCCGGCAACTTTACCCACAACTTTACCCGCAACTTTTCCGGCAACTTTACCGGCTACTTTATTGGTAATTTTGCCGGCAGCTTTGCTGGCAACTTTACCAGGAACTTTTCCGGCAACTTTACCGGCAACTTTGTTGGGAACTTTGCCGGGAACTTTTCCGGCAACTTTGCTGGCAACTTTACCTGGAACTTTGCCAGCAATTTTGCCAGCAACTTTACCCGCAACTTTTCCAGCAACTTTACCCACAACTTTGCCGGTAACTTTTCCGGCAACTTTGCCAGGAAATTTGCCAGGAACTTTGCCGACAACTTTGTTGGGAACTTTGCCGGCAACTTTTCCAGCAATTTTACCAGGAACTTTACCGGCAACTTTGCCAGTGACTTTACCGGCAACTTTGCCGAGAACTTTGCCTGTAACTTTACCGGGAACTTTACCCGCAACTTTGCCGGGAACTTTTCCGGCAACTTAACCAGGTACTTTTCTGGCAACTTTAAAGGCAACTTAGCCGGGAACTTAGCCAGGAACTTTACTTGCAACTTTACCCGCAACTTTGCCAGGAACTTTGCCTGCAACTTTACCAGGAACTTTGACAGCAACTTTACCAAGAACTTTGTTGGCAACTTTACCGGGAACTTTGCCAGCAACTTTACCCGCTACTTTGCCAGGAACTTTACCGAGAACTTTGCCGGCAACTTTACCCGCAACTTTGCCGGGAACTTTACCGGGATCTTTTCTGGCAACTTTACTGGGAACTTTGTTGTCAACTTTACCGGCAACTTTACAGAGAACTTTTCTGGCAACTTTACCGGGAACTTTTCCGGCAACTTTGCCGGCAACTTTTCCCCGGAACTTTGCCAGCAATTTTCCGGCAACTTTACCCGCAACTTTTCCAGCAACTTTACCCGCAACTTTACCGGGAACTTTTCCGGCAACTTTTCGGGGAAACTTTGCCGGCAGCATTACCGGCAACTTTGCAGGGAACTTTGCCGGCAACTTTGCCAGCTACTTTGATGGAAACCTTACCGGCAATTTTCCGGCAACTTTACCGGCAACTTTTCTGGCAACTTTACCGGGAACTTAGCCAGCAACTTTACTGGGAACTTTTCCGGCAACTTTACTGGCAACTCTACCTGCAACTTTGCCAGCAACTTTGCCGGAAATGTTCCCGGCAATTTTTCCAGCAACTTTACCCACAACTTTACCGGGAACTTTTCCGACAACTTTACCGGGGACTTTGCTGGCAACTTTACCGGGAAACTTTGCCGGCAGCTTTACCGGCAACTTTGCCAGGAACTTTGCCGGCAACTTTGCCAGCTACTTTGACGGAAACCTTACCGGCAATTTTCCAGCAACTTTACCGGCGACTTTTCTGGCAACTTTACCGGGAACTTAGCCAGCAACTTTACTGGGAACTTTTCCGGCAACTTTACTGGCAACTCTACCTGCAACTTTGCCAGCAACTTTGCCGGAAACGTTCCCGGCAATTTTTCCGGCAACTTTACCCACAACTTTACCGGGAACTTTTCCGACAACTTTACCGGGGACTTTGCTGGCAACTTTACCGGGAAACTTTGCCGGCAGCTTTACCGGCAACTTTGCCAGGAACTTTGCTGGCAACTTTGCCAGCTACTTTGGTGGAAACTTTACCGGCAATTTTCCGGCAACTTTGCCGGCAACCTTACCAGGAACTTCCGGCAACTTTATCGGGAACTTTACCGGCAACTTTACAGAGAACTTTTCCGGCAACTTTACCGAGAACTTTTCCAGCAACTTTACCGGGAATTTTGCCGGCAACTTTATCGGGAACTTTGCCGACAACTTTACCGAGAACTTTGTCGGCAACTTTACCGAGAACTTTACCCGCAACTTTGCCGGGAACTTTACTGGCAACTTGACTGGCAACTTTACCGACACCTTTACCGGGATCTTTGCCAGCAACTTTACCGGCACCTTTACCGGCAACTTTACCAGCACCTTTACTGGGAACTTTGCCGGCAAATTTACTGGCTACTTTCCTGGCACATTTACCGGGAACTTTACCGTGAACTTTTCCGGCAACTTTATCCGCAACTTTGCCGGGAACTTTGCCGGCAACTTTACCGGAAACTTTTCCGGCAACTTTACCGGGAACTTTTCTGGCAACTTTACCAGCAACTTTGCCGGGAAATTTGCTGGAAACTTTACCGCCACCTTTACTGGCGGTTTTGCCAGCAATTTTACCGGAAACTTTGCTGCAAAGATGGTTGTTTTTCTGGGTTCTCCTCTCTCGACAGCAAAACGCTGCAGCTCTTTCAGAGTGAACATCGGGATTTTGGTCACTTCCCTTGCCTTCTCCCCCGTTCACTCAGTTTGGCCTGGTGATTGTAAACTTCTTCCTTTTTACGGATGATGGAGGTCACAGTGCTCATTGGAACCTTTAATGCTTCAGACATTTTTCTGTATCCTTCCCCCGAGCAGTTTCTCTATACAATGCTGTCTGAGGTCTACAGAAAATTCCTTAGACTTCATGGCTTAGTTTGTGCAACTTTCCCGGCAACATTATCGAGAACTTTGTTGGCAACTTTTCCGGGAACTTTGCCGGCAACTTTACCCAAAACTTTGCCGGGAACTTTTCCGGAAACTTTACTGGCAACTTTACCGGCACATTTACCGGGATATTTGCCGGCAAATTTACCGGCACCTTTACCTCCAACTTTACTGGCACCTTTACTGGGAACTTTGCTGGCAAATTTACCGGCTACTTTCCTGGCACCTTTACCGGGAACTTTACCGGGAACTTTTCCGGCAACTTTATCCGCAACTTTGCTGGCAACTTTACTGGGAACTTTTCCGGCAACTTTACCGGGAACTTTGCCGGCAACTTTACCCGCAACTTTGCCGGAAACTTTACTGGCAACTTTACCGAAACCTTTACCGGGATCTTTTCCGGCAACTTTACCGGAAGTTGACTGGCAACTTTACCGGAAACTTTACCAGCAACTTTACCGGCAACTTTACCGGGAACTTTACCGGAAACTTGACTGGGATCTTTTCTGGCAACTTTACCGGCACCTTTACTGGGAACTTTGCCGGCAAATTTACCGGCTATTTTCCCGATACCTTTACTGGGAAGTTTGCCGGCAACTTTACTGGGAACTTTGCCAGCAAATTTACCGGGAACTTTGCCGGCAACTTAACCGGGAACTTTGCTGGCAACTTAACCGGGAACTTATCCGGCAACTTTAACAGCAACTTAGCCGGGAACTTTTCTGGGAACTTAGCCAGGAACTTTACTTGCAACTTTACCCACAACTTTGCTGGGAACTTTGCCTGCAAATTTACCGGGAACTTTGCCGGCAACTTAACCGGGAACTTTGCTGGCAACTTAACCGGGAACTTATCTGGCAACTTTAACAGCAACTTAGCCGGGAACTTTGCCAGGAACTTAGCCGGGAACTTTACCGGGATCTTTTCCGACAACTTTACCGGGAACTTTGCTGTCAACTTTACCGGCAACTTTACAGAGAACTTTTCTGGCAACTTTTCTGGCAACTTTTCCGGCAACTTTTCTGGCAACTTTGCTGGCAACTTTTCCCCAGAACTTTACCCACAACTTTACCCTCAACTTTTCCGGCAACTTTACGAGCAACTTTACCGGGAACTTTTCCAGCAACTTTTCGGGGAAACTTTGCCGGCAGCATTGCCGGCAACTTTGCCGGGAACTTTTCCGGCAACTTTGCCGGGAACTTTTCCGGCAACTTTGCCAGCTACTTTGATGGAAACTTTACAGGCAATTTTCCGGCAACTTTACCGGTGACTTTTCCAGCAACTTTTCCAGCAACTTTACCGGGAACTTAGCCGGCAACTTTACCGGGAACTTTTCCGGCAACTTTACTGGCAACTCTACCCGCAACTTTGCCAGCAACTTTGCCGGAAACATTCCCGGCAATTTTTCCGGCAACTTTACCCACAATTTTACCCGCAACTTTTCCAGCAACTTTACCGGCTACTTTATCGGTAATTTTGCCGGCAGCTTTGCTGGCAACTTTACCGGCAACTTTACCAGGAACTTTTCCAGCAACTTTACCGGCAACTTTGTTGGGAACTTTGCCGGGAACTTTTCCGGCAACTTTGCTGGCAACTTTACCTGGAACTTTGCCAGCAACTTTACCCGCAACTTTTCCAGCAACTTTACCCACAACTTTGCCGGTAACTTTTCCGGCAACTTTGCCAGGAAATTTGCCAGGAACTTTGCCGACAACTTTGTTGGGAACTTTGCCGGCAACTTTTCCAGCAATTTTACCAGGAACTTTACCGGCAACTTTGCCAGCGACTTTACCGGCAACTTTGCCGAGAACTTTGCCTGTAACTTTACCGGGAACTTTACCGGCAACTTTGCTGGCAACTTTACCGGGAACTATTCTGGCAACTTTGCCGGGATATTTTCCGGCAAATTTACCGGCACCTTTACCGGGAACTTTACCGGCACCCAACTGGGAACTTTGCTGGCAAATTTACCGTCTACTTTCCCGGCACCTTTACCAGGATCTTTGCCGGCAACTTTGCCGGGAACTTTTCCGGCAACTTAACCAGGTACTTTTCTGGCAACTTTAAAGGCAACTTAGCCGGGAACTTAGCCAGGAACTTTACTTGCAACTTTACCCGCAACTTTGCCTGCAACTTTACCAGGAACTTTGACAGCAACTTTACCAAGAACTTTGTTGGCAACTTTACCGGGAACTTTGCCAGCAACTTTACCCGCTACTTTGCTGGGAACTTTACCGAGAACTTTGCCGGCAACTTTACCCGCAACTTTGCCGGGAACTTTACCGGGATCTTTTCTGGCAACTTTACTGGGAACTTTGTTGTCAACTTTACCGGCAACTTTACAGAGAACTTTTCTGGCAACTTTACCGGGAACTTTTTCCGGCAACTTTGCCGGCAACTTTTCCCTGGAACTTTGCCAGCAATTTTCCGGCAACTTTACCCGCAACTTTTCCAGCAACTTTACCCGCAACTTTACCGGGAACTTTTCCGGCAACGTTTCGGGGAAACTTTGCCGGCAGCATTACCGGCAACTTTGCAGGGAACTTTGCCGGCAACTTTGCCAGCTACTTTGATGGAAACCTTACCGGCAATTTTCCGGCAACTTTACCGGCGACTTTTCTGGCAACTTTACTGGGAACTTTACCGGCAACTTTACTGGCAACTCTACCCGCAACTTTGCCAGCAACTTTGCCGGAAACGTTCCCGGCAATTTTTCCGGCAACTTTACCCACAACTTTACCGGGAACTTTTCCGACAACTTTACCGGGGACTTTGCTGGCAACTTTACCGGGAAACTTTGCCGGCAGCTTTACCGGCAACTTTGCCAGGAACTTTGCCGGCAACTTTGCCAGCTACTTTGGCGGAAACTTTACCGGCAATTTTCCGGCAACTTTACCGGCAACTTTGCCGACAACCTTACCAGGAACTTCCGGCAACTTTATCGGGAACTTTATCGGCAACTTTACAGAGAACTTTTCTGGCAACTTTACCGAGAACTTTTCCAGCAACTTTATCGGGAACTTTTCCGGCAACTTTGCCGGGAACTTTTCCGGCAACTTAACCAGGTACTTTTCTGGCAACTTTAAAGGCAACTTAGCCGGGAACTTAGCCAGGAACTTTACTTGCAACTTTATCGGGAACTTTGCCGGCAACTTTACCGAGAACTTTGTCGGCAACTTTACCGGGAACTTTACCTGCAACTTTGCCGGGAACTTTACTGGCAACTTGACTGGCAACTTTACCGGCAACCTGACTGGCAACTTTACCAGCACCTTTACCGGGATCTTTGCCGGCAACTTTACCAGCACCTTTACCGGCAACTTTACCAGCACCTTTACTGGGAACTTTGCCGGCAAATTTACCGGCTACTTTCCTGGCACCTTTACTGGGAACTTTACCGTGAACTTTTCCGGCAACTTTATCCGCAACTTTGCTGGGAACTTTGCCGGCAACTTTACCGGAAACTTTTCCGGCAACTTTACCGGGAACTTTGCCGGCAACTTTACCCGCAACTTTGCCGGAAACTTTACTGGCAACTTTACCGAAACCTTTACTGGGATCTTTTCCGGCAACTTTACCAGAAGTTGACTGGCAACTTTACCGGAAACTTTACCGGAAACTTTACCGGAAACTTGACCAGCAACTTTACCGGGAACTTTACCGGAAACTTGACTGGCAACTTTACCGAAACCTTTACCGGGATCTTTTCTGGCAACTTTACCAGCACCTTTACTGGGAACTTTGCCGGCAAATTTACCGGCTATTTTCCCGGCACCTTTACTGGGAAGTTTGCCGGCAACTTTACTGGGAACTTTGCCGGCAAATTTACCGGGAACTTTGCCGGCAAATTTACCGGGAACTTTGCTGGCAACTTAACCGGGAACTTATCCGGCAACTTTAACAGCAACTTAGCCGGGAACTTTTCTGGGAACTTAGCCAGGAACTTTACTTGCAACTTTACCCACAACTTTGCTGGGAACTTTGCCTGCAACTTTACCGGGAACTTTGCCAGAAAATTACCCCACAACTTTTCCGGCAACTTTACCAGAAACTTGACTGGCAACTTTACCGGCACCTTTACCAGGATCTTTTCTGCCAACTTTACCGGCAACTTTACTGGCACCTTTACCGGCACCTATACTGGAAACTTTGCTGGCAAATTTACCAGCTACTTTCCCGGGAACTTTACCGGGATCTTTTCCGGCAACTTTACCGGGAACTTTGCTGTCAACTTTACCCGCAACTTTGCCAGCAACTTTTCCGGCAACTTTACCCACAACTTTACCCGCAACTTTTCCGGCAACTTTACCGGCTACTTTATCGGTAATTTTGCCGGCAGCTTTGCTGGCAACTTTACCAGGAACTTTTCCGGCAACTTTACCGGCAACTTTGTTGGGAACTTTGCCGGGAACTTTTCTGGCAACTTTGCTGGCAACTTTACCTGGAACTTTGCCAGCAATTTTGCCAGCAACTTTACCCGCAACTTTTCCAGCAACTTTACCCACAACTTTGCCGGTAACTTTCCCGGCAACTTTGCCAGGAAATTTGCCAGGAACTTTGCCGACAACTTTGTTGGGAACTTTGCCGGCAACTTTTCCAGCAATTTTACCAGGAACTTTACCGGCAACTTTGCCAGTGACTTTACCGGCAACTTTGCCGAGAACTTTGCCTGTAACTTTACCGGGAACTTTACCCGCAACTTTGCCGGGAACTTTTCCGGCAACTTAACCAGGTACTTTTCTGGCAACTTTAAAGGCAACTTAGCCGGGAACTTAGCCAGGAACTTTACTTGCAACTTTACCCGCAACTTTGCCGGGAACTTTGCCTGCAACTTTACCAGGAACTTTGACAGCAACTTTACCAAGAACTTTTCTGGCAACTTTACCGGGAACTTTTCCGGCAACTTTGCCGGCAACTTTTCCCCGGAACTTTGCCAGCAATTTTCCGGCAACTTTACCCGCAACTTTTCCAGCAACTTTACCCGCAACTTTACCGGGAACTTTTCCGGCAACTTTTCGGGGAAACTTTGCCGGCAGCATTACCGGCAACTTTGCAGGGAACTTTGCCGGCAACTTTGCCAGCTACTTTGATGGAAACCTTACCGGCAATTTTCCGGCAACTTTACCGGCAACTTTTCTGGCAACTTTACCGGGAACTTAGCCAGCAACTTTACTGGGAACTTTTCCGGCAACTTTACTGGCAACTCTACCTGCAACTTTGCCAGCAACTTTGCCGGAAATGTTCCCGGCAATTTTTCCAGCAACTTTACCCACAACTTTACCGGGAACTTTTCCGACAACTTTACCGGGGACTTTGCTGGCAACTTTACCGGGAAACTTTGCCGGCAGCTTTACCGGCAACTTTGCCAGGAACTTTGCCGGCAACTTTGCCAGCTACTTTGACGGAAACCTTACCGGCAATTTTCCGGCAACTTTACCGGCGACTTTTCTGGCAACTTTACCGGGAACTTAGCCAGCAACTTTACTGGGAACTTTTCCGGCAACTTTACTGGCAACTCTACCTGCAACTTTGCCAGCAACTTTGCCGGAAACGTTCCCGGCAATTTTTCCGGCAACTTTACCCACAACTTTACCGGGAACTTTTCCGACAACTTTACCGGGGACTTTGCTGGCAACTTTACCGGGAAACTTTGCCGGCAGCTTTACCGGCAACTTTGCCAGGAACTTTGCCGGCAACTTTGCCAGCTACTTTGGTGGAAACTTTACCGGCAATTTTCCGGCAACTTTGCCGGCAACCTTACCAGGAACTTCCGGCAACTTTATCGGGAACTTTACCGGCAACTTTACAGAGAACTTTTCCGGCAACTTTACCGAGAACTTTTCCAGCAACTTTACCGGGAATTTTGCCGGCAACTTTATCGGGAACTTTGCCGACAACTTTACCGAGAACTTTGTCGGCAACTTTACCGAGAACTTTACCCGCAACTTTGCCGGGAACTTTACTGGCAACTTGACTGGCAACTTTACCGACACCTTTACCGGGATCTTTGCCAGCAACTTTACCGGCACCTTTACCGGCAACTTTACCAGCACCTTTACTGGGAACTTTGCCGGCAAATTTACTGGCTACTTTCCTGGCACATTTACCGGGAACTTTACCGTGAACTTTTCCGGCAACTTTATCCGCAACTTTGCCGGGAACTTTGCCGGCAACTTTACCGGAAACTTTTCCGGCAACTTTACCGGGAACTTTTCTGGCAACTTTACCAGCAACTTTGCCGGGAAATTTGCTGGAAACTTTACCGCCACCTTTACTGGCGGTTCTGCCAGCAATTTTACCGGAAACTTTGCTGCAAAGATGGTTGTTTTTCTGGGTTCTCCTCTCTCGACAGCAAAACGCTGCAGCTCTTTCAGAGTGAACATCGGGATTTTGGTCACTTCCCTTGCCTTCTCCCCCGTTCACTCAGTTTGGCCTGGTGATTGTAAACTTCTTCCTTTTTACGGATGATGGAGGTCACAGTGCTCATTGGAACCTTTAATGCTTCAGACATTTTTCTGTATCCTTCCCCCGATCAGTTTCTCTATACAATGCTGTCTGAGGTCTACAGAAAATTCCTTAGACTTCATGGCTTAGTTTGTGCAACTTTCCCGGCAACATTATCGAGAACTTTGTTGGCAACTTTTCCGGGAACTTTGCCGGCAACTTTACCCAAAACTTTGCCGGGAACTTTTCCGGAAACTTTACTGGCAACTTTACCGGCACATTTACCGGGATCTTTGCCGGCAAATTTACCGGCACCTTTACCTCCAACTTTACTGGCACCTTTACTGGGAACTTTGCTGGCAAATTTACCGGCTACTTTCCTGGCACCTTTACTGGGAACTTTACCGGGAACTTTTCCGGCAACTTTATCCGCAACTTTGCTGGCAACTTTACTGGGAACTTTTCCGGCAACTTTACCGGGAACTTTGCCGGCAACTTTACCCGCAACTTTGCCGGAAACTTTACTGGCAACTTTACCGAAACCTTTACCGGGATCTTTTCCGGCAACTTTACCGGAAGTTGACTGGCAACTTTACCGGAAACTTTACCAGCAACTTTACCGGCAACTTTACCGGGAACTTTACCGGAAACTTGACTGGCAACTTTACCGAAACCTTTACTGGGATCTTTTCTGGCAACTTTACCGGCACCTTTACTGGGAACTTTGCCGGCAAATTTACCGGCTATTTTCCCGATACCTTTACTGGGAAGTTTGCCGGCAACTTTACTGGGAACTTTGCCAGCAAATTTACCGGGAACTTTTCCGGCAACTTAACCAGGAACTTATCCGGCAACTTTAACGGCAACTTAACCGGGAACTTTTCTGGGAACTTAGCCAGGAACTTTACTTGCAACTTTACTCACAACTTTGCCGGGAACTTTGCCTGCAACTTTACCGGGAACTTTGCTGGAAGCTTACCCCGCAACTTTGCCGGCAACTTTACTGGAAACTTGACTGGCAACTTTACCGGCACCTTTACCAGGATCTTTTCCGGCAACTTTACCGGCACCTTTACTGAAACCTTTACCGGGATCTTTCCGGCAACTTTACCAGAAGTTGACTGGCAATTTTACTGGAAACTTTACCGGAAACTTGACCGGCAACTTTACCGGGAACTTTACCGGAAACTTGACTGGCAACTTTACCGAAACCTTTACTGGGATCTTTTCCAGCAACTTTACCGGCACCTTTACTGGGAACTTTGCCGGCAAATTTACCGGCTATTTTCCCGGCACCTTTACTGGGAAGTTTTCCGGCAACTTTACTGGGAACTTTGCCGGCAAATTTACCGGGAACTTTGCCGGCAACTTAACCGGGAACTTATCCGGCAACTTTAACGGCAACTTAACCAGGAACTTTTCCGGGAACTTAGCCAGGAACTTTACTTGCAACTTTACTCACAACTTTGCCAGGAACTTTGCCTGCAACTTTACCAGGAACTTTGCCGGAAGCTTACCCCGCAACTTTGCCGGCAACTTTACTGGAAACTTGACTGGCAACTTTACCGGCACCTTTACCAGGATCTTTTCTGGCAACTTTACCGGCAACTTTACTGGCACCTTTACCGGGAACTTTACCGGCAACTTTACCGGCACCTATACTGGAAACTTTGCTGGCAAATTTACCAGCTACTTTCCCAGCACCTTTACTGGCAACTTTACCCACAACTTTGCCAGGAACTTTGCCAGCAACTTTACCGGGAACTTTACCGGGAACTTTGCCGGGAACTTTTCCGGCAACTTTATGCGCAACTTTGCCGGGAACTTTACTGGGAACTTTACCGGGAACTTTGCTGGCAACTTTACCCGCAACTTTGCCGGGAACTTTGCTGGAAACTTTACCGGGAACTTTGCCAGAAACTTTACCGGAAACTTGACTGGCAACTTTACCAAAACCTTTACCGGGATCTTTTCCGGCAACTTTCCCGGAACTTGACTGGCAACTTTACCGGCAACTTTACCAGAAACTTGACCAGCAACTTTACCGGCAACTTTACCGGGAACTTTACCAGCAACTTTGCCGCAAACTTTCCCCGTAACTTTACCAGCAACTTTACCGGTAACTTTTTCCGGTAACTTTACCGGGAACTTTACTGGCACCTTACCGGCAACTTTACCGGCACCTTTACTGGGAACTTTGCAGGCAAATTTACCGGCTACTTTCCCGGCACCTTTACCGGGAACTTTTCCGGCAACTTTACCAGGAACTTTACCGGGAACTTTGCCGGGAACTTTGCTGGCAACTTAACCGGGAACTTATGCGGCAACTTTAACGGCAACTTAGCCGGGAACTTTTCTGGGAACTTAGCCAGGAACTTTACTTGCAACTTTACCTGCAACTTTGCCGGGAACTTTGCCTGCAACTTTACCAGGAACTTTGCCAGCAACTTTACCGAGAACTTTGTCGGCAACTTTACCGGGAACTTTGCCAGAAACTTAACCTGCAACTTTGCCGGAAACTTTACCGGAAACTTGACTGGCAACTTTACCGGGATCTTTTCCGGCAACTTTACCGGGAACTTTGCCAGCAACTTAACTGGGAACTTTTCCGGCAGCTTTAACAGCAACGTATCCAGGAATTTTTCCGGGAACTTAGCCAGGAATTTTACTTGCAACTTTGCCGGGAACTTTGCCAGCAAATTTACCAGGAACTTTGCCAGCAACTTTACCGAGAACTTTGTCGGCAACTTTACCAGGAACTTTGCCGGCAACTTTACCCGCAACTTTGCGGGAACTTTTCCGGCAACTTTACCGGAAACTTGACTGGCAACTTTACCGAAACCTTTACCGGGATCTTTCCGGCAACTTTACCGGGAACTTTACCGGCACCTTTACTGGAAACTTTGCCGGCAAATTTACCGGCTATTTTCCTGGCACCTTTACCGGGAACTTTTCCGGCAACTTTACCGGGAACTTTGCCGGCAACTTTACCGGGAACTTTGCCGGCAACTTTACCGGGAACTTTGCCGGCAACTTTACAGGGAACTTTGCCGGGAACTTTTCTGGGAACTTAACCGGGAACTTATCCATCAACTTTAACGGCAACTTAGCCGGGAACTTTTCCGGGAACTTAGCCAGGAACTTTACTTGCAACTTTATCCGCAACTTTGCCGGGAACTTTGCCTGCAACTTTACCAGGAACTTTGCCAGCAACTTTACAGAGAACTTTGTTGGCAACTTTACCGGGAACTTTGCTGGAAACTTTTCTGGCAACTTTTCCGGCAATTTTACCAGAAACTTTACCGGCAACTTTTCCAGCAACTTTACCGGCAAGTTTGCCGCAAACTTTCCCTGTAACTTTACCGGCAACTTTACCGGGAACTTTACCGGCACCTTTACTGGCTACTTTCCCGGCACCTTTACCAGGAACTTTGTCGGCAACTTTGCCGGGAACTTTTCCGGAAACTTTACTGGCAACTTTACCGAAACCTTTACCGGGATCTTTCCAGCAACTTTACCGGGAACTTTACTGGCAACTTTATCGGCACCTTTACTGGAAACTTTGCCGGCAAATTTACCAGCTATTTTCCCAGCACCTTTACCGGGAACTTTGCCGGAAACTTTACCCGCAATGTTGCTGGGAACTTTACTGGGAACTTTCCGGCAACTTTACCAGGAACTTTTCCGGCAACTTTACAGGGAACTTTGCCGGGAACTTTGCCGGCAACTTAACCGGGAACTTTGCCAGCAACTTTACCGAGAACTTTGTCGGCAACTTTACCGGGAACTTTGCCGGAAACTTACCCCACAACTTTTCCGGCAACTTTACCGAAAACTTGACTGGCAACTTTACCGAAAACTTGACTGGCAACTTTACCGGCACCTTTACTGGGAACTTTACCAGGCAACTTTTCTGGCAACTTTTCCAGCAATTTTACCAGAAACTTTACCGGCAACTTTTCCGGCAACTTTGCCACAAACTTTCCCTGTAACTTTACCAGGAACTTTACCGGCAACTTTACCGGCACCTTTACCGGCTACTTTCCCGGCACCTTTACCAGGAACTTTGCCAGCAACTTAACCGGGAACTTTTCTGGCAACTTTAACGGCAACTTTACCTGCAACTTTGCCGGGAACTTTGCCAGCAAATTTACAGAGAACTTTGTCGGTAACTTTACCGGGAACTTTGCTGGCAACTTTACTTGTAACTTTGCCGGGAACTTTTCTGGCAACTTTACCGGAAACTTTACCGGAAACTTGTCTGGCAACTTTACCGAAACCTTTACCGGGATCTTTTCCGGCAACTTTACCGGGAACTTTACCGGCAACTTTACCGGCACCTTTACTGGGAACTTTGCCGGCAAATTTACCAGCTATTTTCCCGGCAACTTTACCAGGAACTTTGCCGGAAACTTTACCGGGAACTTTCCCAGCAACTTTACCTGGAACTTTACCGGGAACTTTGCCGGCAACTTTACCAGGAACTTTGCCAGCAACTTAACCGGGACTTTATCCGGCAACTTTAATGGCAACTTAGCCGGGAACTTTTCTGGGAACTTAGCCAGGAACTTTACTTGCAACTTTACCCGCAACTTTGCCGGGAACTTTGCCTGCACTTTCAGAGTGAACATCAGGATTTTGGTCACTTCCCTTGCCTTCTCCCCCTTTCACTCAGTTTGGCCTGGTGATTGTAAACTTCTTCCTTTTTACGGATGATGGAGGTCACAGTGCTCATTGGAACCTTTAATGCTTCAGACATTTTTCTGTATCCTTCCCCCAATCAGTTTCTCTATACAATGCTGTCTGAGGTCTACAGACAATTCCTTAGACTTCATGGCTTAGTTTGTGCAACTTTCCCGGCAACATTATCGGGAACTTTGTCGGCAACTTTACCGGGAAATTTCCCAGCAACTTTGCCGGGAACGTTACCTGGAACTATTCCGGCAACTTTTCCGGCAACTTTACGTAACTTTGCCGTGAACTTTACCAGTAACTTTACCGTGAACTTTTCTGGCAACTTTGCTGGCAACTTTACCCGGAACTTTGCAATTTTTCCGGCAACTGTACCCACAACTTTGCCTGCAACTTTTCTGGCAACTTTACCCACAACTTTGCCGGTAACTTTGCTGGCAACTTTACCGGCAACTTTGCCGGAAACTTTACCGGCAAATTTACCGGGAACTTTGCCGGCAACTTTCCAGGGAACTTTTCCGGCAACTTTACCCGCTACTTTGCTGGGAACTTTACCGAGAACTTTGCCGGCAACTTTACCCGCAACTTTGTCGGGAACTTAGCCGGGAACTTTACCGGGAACTTTACCAGGATCTTTTCCGTCAACTTTACCGGCAACTTTACCGAGGACTTTTCTGGCAACTTTACCGGGAACTTTTCCGGCAACTTTGCTGGCAACTTTACCCGGAACTTTGCCAGCAATTTTGCCGGAAACTTTACCCACAACTTTACCCGCAACTTTTCCGGGAACTTTGCCGGCAACTTTACCAGGAACTTTGCCGACAACTTTGTTGGGAACTTTGCCGGGGACTTTTCCGGCAACTTTACCTGGAATTTCCGGCAACTTTACTGGGAACTTTGCCAGGAACTTTGCCGGGAACTTTACTGGCAACTTTTCCCAGCAATTTTACCAGGAACTTTTTTTTTCTCCCGAAAAAAACAAAGTTTATTGATTCAAATTTAACACTTACAGTCCAAAGTACCATAATCTCTTCAAATACAGTCAACATGACCGTACTACTTACAATACATACAATGAATTTTAAACACAATTGTCACCATCCTGAGTATTC
Organism: Rana muscosa; assembly: GCA_029206835.1. NCBI lineage: Eukaryota > Metazoa > Chordata > Amphibia > Anura > Ranidae > Rana > Rana muscosa. The sequence continues at coordinate 162,915 of JARGYO010000248.1, read as the reverse complement.
ATACTGCCATGAGCGGCCACCGCCCCTCCCCCAAGTCACTGTCCATGCCTGGACAATCAGCCCACTATACTCCAGTGCCTACGCACTTAAGTAGCATATCAACCCACATTTAGTCTCAAAAGTCTGTCCATAATTAGGTCGTCCGGAGCTAGCCCCGGTGTTCCCAACCACAGGTCCCATAATTTTTCAAACTTTCCAGAGCATCCCCTATGTTGGTATATAACCTTTTCCATTCTCAGTGCGTTACCAAGTGCAGTAATCCATTCCCTGACTGTGGGGGGTGATTCAGACTTCCAATGTTGCATAATCATTTTGCGGGCCATGAAAAGGGCCCTAGTGAGGGCTTCCCTAATATGGGGTTCCCATTCCAGCTCATCTAGCAGATTCAGAAGACATTGTTTCGGATCTAATGGGACTGACACCTGGAATACTGTGTTCAGCGTGTCTATCACCCCCTTCCAATAGGTATGCAACTTGGGGCAGAGCCAGAGCATGTGTATCAGGTCCCCATGGTCCCTTTTACATCTCGTACAGGTCGGTGCGGGCAGCAGTCCCATACCATGTAGTCTGTGAGGCGTGTAGTATACTCTCAGGAGTGTATATAGTTGCGTCAGCCGCTGTGTCACATTGAGGGAGCATACGGTAACCGACTGCAGGGCCTCCTCCCACTGATCCTCATCCAGGGGTCCTACATCTGTTTCCCATTTCCCTTTAACAGTCAGGGGGTGTTTTGTGAGAAATTTACAAAGCAGCGTACCGTAGCTGTGGGAAATGAAGCCCTTAGACATCTCTGCACCCCTAAGCTGCAAGAGAAGTGGAGGGGAATCTACATGCCACTCTGAGACCCTTGACTGAGCTGTAAATGCATGCCGAAGCTGCAGATAGTAGAAAAGCATGTTCGCAGGCAAATGATATGCCTCCCTTAAAGTCTCAAAGGGCAGTAACTTACCGTTCCCAATAATTTGTGTCAGGTAGCAGACTCCATATCTCTTCCACCTGTCCCCATGCTGTAATTTGGCTAGCTCGGGATAGGAATCATTTGCCCAGATAGGGCTGAACTCTGTAATACCTGAGGCCCCCTGTAGATATTTAGTTTTATTCCATATCTTCTGTATTAAATTGTATGTAGGGAAGCTTTTGTGAGGCCTTCCAAAAGCTAGGGCCTCAAGCGCTGTCGGAACTGACTTTCCCCCCACTGTCCAAAGCATAATATGTTCAGAGGCGCCATGGCTTCTACCCGCCGTGTCACCCTCCAAAACCATGGTACCTATCAGATGCTGCAATTGCGACGCCAGATAGTACAACCACCGATTTGGCAAAGCAAGGCCACCTTCACCCTTGGGGCGTTGCAAGTGCCTAATTTTATCCTGGGGGGGCGATTTTTCCAGATCAGTTCGCGAAATATGGTATTCACTATTCTGAAGATTTTCAGTGGGATCACTACCGGGGAATTGTGGAGCATGTACAGCAGTTGGGGCATAAGAATCATTTTAATTAGATTCACTCTGCCCGCAACCGACATACACAGAGTGTTCCACGTTTTAACCCGAGATCGGAATCTGGCCAGCAGCGGGGAGATATTGAGCTGACTGTATTCCCTGATATGCGGCGTCACTTGTATCCCCAGATATTTGAAGGAGGTGGCTACAGGGATACCCCCCACCCGGTCTCCGTGATGTAAGAGGACATCATCCAGTGGCATTAAGGCTGACTTGGTCCAATTTATTTTAAGGCCCGAGAACTCCCCAAACCGAACCACCGTCTCCATCGTCTCGCTCAGGGATTGCTCTGTATCACCCAGCAGAATCATTGTATCATCTGCATAAAGCATCACTTTCTCCTGTCTTTCCCCATAGCAGAAGCCAGTGATACCTCTATGGTCTCTAATCCGAATCGCCAATGGTTCTATAGCCAAGGCAAACAGCAGGGGGGACAATGGACACCCCTGCCGCGTACCCCGGCCCAGAGCAAAGGCCGGCGACACTCTCCCCACCTCTCTAATAACCACCTGGGGGCAGTGGTGCAGCAAACGCACCCAAGAAATGAACACCTCCCCGAAACCAAATCGCCTCAACACCTCCCAAAGGTACGGCTACTCAACGCTATCAAAAGCTTTCATAGCGTCCAGCGACAGCAGAGCTCTCTTACCCATGTTATCAGCCTGGGATTGCATATTAAGAAATAGTCTCCTGAGGTTTATTGCCGTGGATTTGTTGGGCATAAATCCCGCCTGATCTGGGTGTATGACAGAGGTAATCACTTTATTTAGTCTGAGGGCCAGTACCTTCGCCAAAATCTTTATATCTGTTTGTAATAGCAAAATCGGCCTATACGAGGCCGGGTCCACTGGGTCCTTTCCTGGTTTGAGGATCAACACAATATGTGCCTTGGCCATAGAGGGCGGGAGGACGTCAGACTCCCTTGCAGCATTAAAGACCCCCAACAGCTTAGGCAACAGGACCTCTGAGTACTGTCCGTAAATCTCCATGGGGATTCCACCCCCCCTGGAGCCTTACCGTTAGGGAAGGCCGCCACCGCCACCTGCATCTCCTCCAAACTCAATGGAGAATCCAACTCCATGCTTTGAGTAGGGGAGAGACGTGGGAACGTAATTTCGTCCAGGTAGCCAGACAGCTCCCCCGAGCTATACTCCAAGGCTGGGCGATACAATGATTCATAGAAGTCTGCCAATGTCTTTATTATGAGATCAGTGGAGTTAACCAGTCGCCCCTCCGTGGTTCGCAGGGTACCAATAACCGGGAATTTCTGTTCTGAATTAGCTATCCTAGCCAAGAGACGGCCCGTCATCTCCCCCTCCTCAAAAAATGCTGTTTTGGTAAAGAACCTCTTTTTTTCCGCCGAAGAGGCAAGCATGTGCTCATATGCAGATTGAGCCGACTGCCATGCCCCTTAGCCAAGTCAGTGGGATCCTGCACGTACTTAGCCTCCAGAGAATGGACTTGTAGCTCCAGAGCTTCTCTGAAGGCTTCAGAGTGCCTCTTGACCTTATTGACCTCATTGCTAAGTAAACGTCGAAGGTAAACTTTAAATGCCTCCCATTCAGCAAGGAGAGACCCTGGATCAGGCTGGTCGGAGAAAAACCTCTGAATGCTCCCCTCTAGTTCCTCTGGGGCAGTAAATAGCTTAAGCCAAAAGGCGTTAAATTTCCAGGGTGCTCTGGAGAGTGTAGATAAATGAGTCGCTGTAAGACCGATCACCATGTAAGAGTGATCAGAAACACATCTATTTTTGTATGAGACCTCCGAAACCGAGGGGAGCATCGCAGGGTTACCCACCGCCAAGTATATTCTAGATAGTGACCCATGGGACTTAGAGAAACAAGAAAATTGTTTAACTGTAGGGTTTCGGTGCCTCCATATGTCTAGCCAGCCCACCTCCTGAAACAGTCTAGCCAGAGGAGTAGGCCTACAAGAGCTCGCCCCCGGTACCGGATGTTTGTCCATCCCCGGATCCAACCAGCTGTTAAAGTCTCCCACAAGAAGCATCGGGAGCTCCGGCCTTCCCCCCAAAAACTCCAGGAGAAGCCGCAGCACCCGAGCATCAAACAGGGGAGGTATGTAAACACAGGCCAATATACAGTTCAAAATGCCAATGCGGCAATGTAAAAACACAAACCTGCCCTCAGAATCAACCCTAGAGGCATACTCCTGGTAGTCCAGGGACCTGTGCACCACCACGCTCACCCCCGGGAGAAGGAGGTGTGAGTGGAGTGGTACGCCCAGCCCACCCAGGAGTATTTCATACATCCTTTAGTGTCAGGTGTCAGATGCGTTTCCTGAAAACATAAGATAGCAGGGTAGAACTTTTTCATACAAGTAAACACCATAGTTCGCTTAAGGGGGGAGTTCAGGCCCCTAACATTTCAGGAGATCAAGGGGGTATCCTCCATTTCAGAGGCAGAAATAGTGACAGGGTGGGGCCCTTGGGCACCCCCAGCTCGGACTGTTCCAGTGAGTCAAAGTTAGTGGGGCGATGAAGAACTACGGTAGCAACAAAATGATAGGTGACCAGAAAAAAGTACATCTTTGGACTGTAAGGTAGCATACACTGTAGAACACAACAAGGCACAACGGTGCCAACAAACAGTAGTGCAGTTGTTGATAGGTAGTCCCCAGTCCGGCAGAGAATCCTCACAATAGGAAGCGCCTGGACAGGGCTGAAATATATAGTCAGCCACAGTAACATCGCCAACAGGGCAACTCCTGGTACCGCAACCCAGCCCAACAGTGGGCTAACTGAAGTTCTATGCATTTCTACTAGATTCAAAATTAAACCTAAGTTGAATTCACAGTTCTTGTCCTAGCACATTTGGAAATTAAGTTTTCCCCCCGGCACAAGAAGAGGAACCGGATAAGATGAAAGGGTGTCCTCAAAGCCAGAACAGCATCCCATCAATGCAAGGAGATCAACAATCCAGGTATAAATGCACAGTTTGTGTTACACGAGTTGTCAGAGTCAGTCTCCTCCAGCATCCACCCTGAGACAACGTAAGGCCTGCTCATTGTGATCCAGCCAGGCCGCCACGTCCCTGGCCGACTCAAAAAACTGCGCCTGGCCGTCCGCCGTCACTCGCAGTTTAGCTGGGTAGAGCATGGCATATGGCAGTTGCAGGGCTCTCAGGCGTTTCTTTACGTCACCAAATTTTGCTCTACTCCTCTGCACCTCAGCAGAGAAATCGGGGTAGAATGACACTCTGACTCCGTTAAATGTGACATTGCCCTGCTCCCGTGCGCAGCGAAGAACTGTCTCTCTGTCACGGTAATGTAGGAGCTTCGCCAGCATTGAACGGGGAGGGGCCCCCTGTGGGGGGGGGCCCGGCACTCTATGGGCTCGTTCCACTGTAAAAAATGGGGAAAAAGCTTTCCTGCCAAACACCTCGATAAGCCAGTTCTCCACAAACATGGTGGGGTCTCTGCCCTCTGATTTCTCTGGGAGACCGACAATACGGACGTTGTTCCTGCACAAACTATTTTCTGTGTCCTCTGCTCTGTTAAATGTGTCTTGGGCCATGCGGTGTGCTGCCCTGGCTTCACTTGCTAATGGGGGTAACTTGTCCTCTAAATCGCTCACTCTGCTCTCCACAGCTGTTGCCCTTTCCCTGACCTTTTGAAGATCTTGCCTAAGAAGGGACACTTCTTCCCACAGTCCCCCAAACTGTGCCTTCATGTCAGCATTGCCCATCTGCACAGCCCTCAGTATGTCTGCTAATGTAGGCTCTGGTGTGTCTTCCGAAGGGGGGAGGAGGGGGGCTGAACAGCATCAGCCTCAGAGCGGTGGGGATTGTCCTCCGTATCACGGCCCCAGTCTGCCTGCGTGGCCTGGTTTCCTCCATCCCCAACATCCACTGTCCCCCCAGCGTCAGAAAGTACAGGGCCCTGTACCTTCTGGGTGTAGTAGAGCATGTCCCTCGTCTGAGCCTTTGGAGCTTTCCTACTGCCAACTTCCTTAGGCTTGTCTGTCAGCCGCAATGAGCGCTGTGCTGCGGCGGCGCCATCTTGGGAGTCCGGTCCCGCCATCTCCAGCATACCACAACGGGTCTTCCCCATGTACAGAGGGCCGGCGGTGGGTCCGGGCAGTGCAGGGGTTTGGTAGCCAGCTGGGGAGCCGAAGAGAGCAGGATCAGAGATGCTGGGGTAGGATCAATGGACGGATCAGGCAGGAGCTGTGAGAAGTGTGTCCTCTCACATGCCGGTCTTGGCCACGCCCCCCTTACCAGGAACTTTACCGGCAACTTTGCTGGGAACATTGCCTGTAACTTTACCGGGAACCTTACCGGCAACTTTGCCGGCAACTTTACCGGGAACTTTGCCGGAAACTTTACCAGGAACTTTGCCGGAACTTTTCCGTCAACTTTACCGGCAATTTTGCCGACATCTTTACCGGCAACTTTGCCGGGAACTTTACCGGGGACTTTGACGGCAACTTAACCGGGAACTTTTCCGGCAACTTTAACGGCAACTTAGCCAGGAACTTTTCCGGGAACTTAGCCAGGAACTTTACTTGCAACTTTACCCGCAACTTTGCCAGGAACTTTGCCTGCAACTTTACCAGGAACTTTGCCGGCAACTTTACCGAGAACTTTGTTGGCAACTTTACCGGGAACTTTGCAGGGAACGTTGCTGGCAACTTTACTGGGAACTTTTCCGGCAACTTTACCGGCAACTATACCGGTAACTAATCCGGCAACTTTATCAGCAACTTTGCAGGGAACTTTACTGGGAACTTTACCGGCAACTTTGCTGGAAACTTTACCGGCAACTTTGTCGGAAACTTTACCGGCAAATTTACCGGGAACTTTGCCGGCAACTTTACCGGGAACTTTACCGGCAACTTTCCAGGGAACTTTTCCGGCAACTTTACTGGGAACTTTGCGGCAACTTTACCGGCAACTTTCCAGGGAACTTTACCGGCAACTTTACCTGCTACTTTGCCGGGAACTTTACCGAGAACTTTGCCGGCAACTTTACCCGCAACTTTGCCAGGAACTTAGCCGGGAACTTTACTGGGATCTTTCCGGCAACTTTACCTGGAACTTTGCCGTCAACTTTACCGGCAACTTTACAGAGAACTTTTCTGGCAACTTTACCAGGAACTTTTCCGGCAACTTTGCCGGCAACTTTGCTGGCAACTTTTCCCCGGAACTTTACCCACAACTTTACCCGGAACTTTTCCGGCAACTTTACCCGCAACTTTACCGGGAACTTTTCCGGCAACTTTGTTGGGAATTTTGGCGGGAACTTTTCCGGCAACTTTACCCGGAACTTTGCCAGCAATTTTGACAGCAACTTTACCCACAACTTTGCTGGGAACTTTACTGGGAACTTTACCGGGAACTTTGCTGGCAACTTTACCCGCAACTTTGCCGGGAACTTTGCCGGAAACTTTACCGGAAACTTGACTGGCAACTTTACCAAAACCTTTACCGGGATCTTTTCCGGCAACTTTCCCGGAACTTGACTGGCAACTTTACCGGCAACTTTACCGGAAACTTGGCCAGCAACTTTACCGGCAACTTTACCGGGAACTTTACCAGCAACTTTGCCGCAAACTTTCCCTGTAACTTTACCAGCAACTTTACCGGTAACTTTTTCCGGTAACTTTACCGGGAACTTTACCGGCACCTTACCGGCAACTTTACCGGCACCTTTACTGGGAACTTTGCAGGCAAATTTACCGGCTACTTTCCCGGCACCTTTACCGGGAACTTTTCCGGCAACTTTACCGGGAACTTTGCCGGGAACTTTGCTGGCAACTTAACCGGGAACTTATCCAGCAACTTTAACGGCAACTTAGCCGGGAACGTTTCCGGGAACTTAGCCAGGAACTTTACTTGCAACTTTACCTGCAACTTTGCCAGGAACTTTGCCTGCAACTTTACCAGGAACTTTGCCAGCAACTTTACCGAGAACTTTGTCAGCAACTTTACCGGGAACTTTGCCGGAAACTTAACCTGCAACTTTGCCAGAAACTTAACCTGCAACTTTGCCGGAAACTTTACTGGCAACTTTACCGGGATCTTTTCCGGCAACTTTACCGGGAACTTTGCCAGCAACTTAACTGGGAACTTTTCCGGCAGCTTTAACAGCAACGTATCCAGAAATTTTTCCGGGAACTTAGCCAGGAATTTTACTTGCAACTTTGCCTGGAACTTTGCCAGCAAATTTACCAGGAACTTTGCCAGCAACTTTACCGATAACTTTGTCGGCAACTTTACCAGGAACTTTGCCGGCAACTTTACCCGCAACTTTGCGGGAACTTTTCCGGCAACTTTACCGGAAACTTGACTGGCAACTTTACCGAAACCTTTACCGGGATCTTTCCGGCAACTTTACCGGGAACTTTACTGGAAACATTGCCGGCAAATTTACCGGCTATTTTCCTGGCACCTTTACCGGGAACTTTTCCGGCAACTTTACCCGCAACGTTGCCGGGAACTTTACTGGGAACTTTTTCCGGCAACTTTACCGGGAACTTTGCCGGCAACTTTACAGGGAACTTTTCCGGGAACTTTTCCGGCAACTTAACCGGGAACTTATCTGTCAACTTTAACGGCAACTTAGCTGGGAACTTTTCCGGGAACTTAGCCAGGAACTTTACTTGCAACTTTATCCGCAACTTTGCCGGGAACTTTGCCTGCAACTTTACCAGGAACTTTGCCAGCAACTTTACAGAGAACTTTGTCGGCAACTTTACCGGGAACTTTGCCGGAAACTTAACCCGCAACTTTGCCGGCAACTTTACCGGAAACTTTACCGGAAACTTGACTGGCAACTTTACCGGCACCTTTACCGGGAACTTTACTGGCAATTTTTCTGGCAACTTTTCCGGCAATTTTACCAGAAACTTTACCGGCAACTTTTCCAGCAACTTTACCGGCAAGTTTGCCGCAAACTTTCCCTGTAACTTTACCGGCAACTTTACCGGGAACTTTACCGGCACCTTTACCGGCTACTTTCCCGGCACCTTTACCAGGAACTTTGTCGGCAACTTTACCGGGAACTTTGCCGGCAACTTTACCCGCAACTTTGCCGGGAACTTTTCTGGAAACTTTACTGGCAACTTTACCGAAACCTTTACCGGGATCTTTCTGGCAACTTTACCGGGAACTTTACTGGCAACTTTATCGGCACCTTTACTGGAAACTTTGCCGGCAAATTTACCGGCTATTTTCCCGGCACCTTTACTGGGAACTTTGCCAGAAACTTTACCCGCATTGTTGCTGGGAACTTTACTGGGAACTTTTCCGGCAACTTTACCAGGAACTTTGCCGGCAACTTTACAGGGAACTTTGCCGGGAACTTTGCCGGCAACTTAACCGGGAACTTTGCCAGCAACTTTACCGAGAACTTTGTCGGCAACTTTTCCTGGGAACTTTGCCGGAAACTTACCCCACAACTTTGCCGGCAACTTTACCGGAAACTTGACTGGCAACTTTACCGGCACCTTTACTGGGAACTTTACCAGGCAACTTTTCTGGCAACTTTTCCGTCAATTTTACCAGAAACTTTACCGGCGACTTTTCCGGCAACTTTGCCACAAACTTTCCCTGTAACTTTACCAGGAACTTTACCGGCAACTTTACCGGGAACTTTACTGGCACCTTTACCGGCTACTTTCCTGGCACCTTTACCAGGAACTTTGCCAGCAACTTAACTGGGAACTTTTCTGGCAACTTTAACGGCAACTTAGCCGGGAACTTTTCCGGGAACTTAGCCAGGAATTTTACTTGCAACTTTACCCGCAACTTTGCCGGGAACTTTGCCAGCAAATTTACAGAGAACTTTGTCGGTAACTTTACCGGGAACTTTGCTGGCAACTTTACTCGCAACTTTGCCGGGAACTTTTCTGGCAACTTTACCGGAAACTTTACCGGAAACTTGTCTGGCAACTTTACCGAAACCTTTACCGGGATCTCTTCCGGCAACTTTACCGGGAACTTTACCGGCAACTTTACCGGCACCTTTACTGGGAACTTTGCCAGCAAATTTACCGGCTATTTTCCCGGCAACTTTACCGGGAACTTTGCCAGAAACTTTACCGGGAACTTTCCCAGCAACTTTACCGGGAACTTTGCTGGTAACTTTACCAGGAACTTTGCCAGCAACTTAACCGGGAACTTATCCGGCAACTTTAACGGCAACTTAGCCGGGAACTTTTCTGGGAACTTAGCCAGGAACTTTACTTGCAACTTTACCCGCAACTTTGCCGGGAACTTTGCCTGCACTTTCAGAGTGAACATCAGGATTTTGGTCACTTCCCTTGCCTTCTCCCCCTTTCACTCAGTTTGGCCTGGTGATTGTAAACGTCTTCCTTTTTACGGATGATGGAGGTCACAGTGCTCATTGAAACCTTTAATGCTTCAGACATTTTTCTGTATCCTTCCCCCAATCAGTTTCTCTATACAATGCTGTCTGAGGTCTACAGACAATTCCTTAGACTTCATGGCTTAGTTTGTGCAACTTTCCCGGCAACATTATCGGGAACTTTGTTGGCAACTTTACCGGGAAATTTCCCAGCAACTTTGCCGGGAACGTTACCGGGAACTATTCCGGCAACTTTTCCGGCAACTTTACGTAACTTTGCCGTGAACTTTACCAGTAACTTTACCGTGAACTTTCCGGCAACTTTGCTGGCAACTTTACCCGGAACTTTGCAATTTTTCCGGCAACTGTACCCACAACTTTGCCTGCAACTTTACCGGCAACTTTACCCACAACTTTGCCGGTAACTTTGCTGGCAACTTTACCGGCAACTTTGCCGGAAACTTTACCGGCAAATTTACCGGGAACTTTTCCGGCAAGTTTACCGGGAACTTTTCCGGCAACTTTACCAGCAACTTTCCAGGGAACTTTTCCGGCAACTTTACCCGCTACTTTGCTGGGAACTTTACCGAGAACTTTGCCGGCAACTTTACCCGCAACTTTGTCGGGAACTTAGCCGGGAACTTTACCGGGAACTTTACCAGGATCTTTTCCGTCAACTTTACCGAGAACTTTTCTGGCAACTTTACCGGGAACTTTTCCGGCAACTTTGCTGGCAACTTTACCCGGAACTTTGCCAGCAATTTTGCCGGAAACTTTACCCACAACTTTACCCGCAACTTTTCCGGGAACTTTGCCAGCAACTTTACCGGGAACTTTGCCGACAACTTTGTTGGGAACTTTGCCGGGGACTTTTCCGGCAACTTTACCTGGAATTTCCGGCAACTTTACTGGGAACTTTGCCAGGAACTTTGCCGGGAACTTTACTGGCAACTTTTCCCAGCAATTTTACCAGGAACTTTTTTTTTCTCCCGAAAAAAAACAAAGTTTATTGATTAAAATTTAACACTTACAGTCCAAAGTACCATAATCTCTTCAAATACAGTCAACATGACCGTACTACTTACAATACATGCAATGAATTTTAAACACAATTGTCACCATCCTGAGTATTCATACTGCCATGAGCGGCCACTGCACCTCCCCCAAGTCACTGTCCGTGCCCGGACAATCAGCCCACTATACTCCAGTGCCTACGCACTTAAGTAGCATATCAACCCACATTTAGTCTCAAAAGTCTGTCCATAATTAGGTCGTCCGGAGCTAGCCCCGGTGTTCCCAACCACAGGTCCCATAATTTTTCAAACTTTCCAGAGCATCCCCTATGTTGGTATATAACCTTTTCCATTCTCAGTGCGTTACCAAGTGCAGTAATCCATTCCCTGACTGTGGGGGGTGATTCAGACTTCCAATGTTGCATAATCATTTTGTGGGCCATGAAAAGGGCCCTAGTGAGGGCTTCCCTATAATGGGGTTCCCATTCCAGCTCATCTAGCAGATTCAGAAGACATTGTTTCGGATCTAATGGGACTGACACCTGAAATACTGTGTTCAGCGTGTCTATCACCCCCTTCCAATAGGTATGCAACTTGGGGCAGAGCCAGAGCATGTGTATCAGGTCCCCATGGTCCCTTTTACATCTCATACAGGTCGGTGCAGGCAGCATTCCCATACCATGTAGTCTGTGAGGCGTGTAGTATACTCTCAGGAGTGTATATAGTTGCGTCAGCCGCTGTGTCACATTGAGGGAGCATACGGTAACCGACTGCAGGGCCTCCTCCCACTGATCCTCATCCAGGGGTCCTACATCTGTTTCCCATTTCCCTTTAACAGTCAGGGGGTGTTTTGTGAGAAATTTCCAAAGCAGCGTACCGTAGCTGTGGGAAATGAAGCCCTTAGACATCTCTGCACCCCTAAGCTGCAAGAGAAGTGGAGGGGAATCTACATGCCACTCTGAGACCCTTGACTGAGCTGTAAATGCATGCCGAAGCTGCAGATAGTAGAAAAACATGTTCGCAGGCAAATGATATGCCTCCCTTAAAGTCTCAAAGGGCAGCAACTTACCGTTCCCAATAATTTGTGTCAGGTAGCAGACTCCATATCTCTTCCACCTGTCCCCATGCTGTAATTTGGCTAGCTCGGGATAGGAATAATTTGCCCAGATAGGGCTGAACTCTGTAATACCTGAGGCCCCCTGTAGATATTTAGTTTTATTCCATATCTTCTGTATTAAATTGTATGTAGGGAAGCTTTTGTGAGGCCTTCCAAAAGCTAGGGCCTCAAGCGCTGTCGGAACTGACTTTCCCCCCACTGTCCAAAGCATAATATGTTCAGAGGCGCCATGGCTTCTACCCGCCGTGTCACCCTCCAAAACCATGGTACCTATCAGATGCTGCAATTGCGACACCAGATAGTACAACCACGGATTCGGCAAAGCAAGGCCACCTTCACCCTTGGGGCGTTGCAAGTGCTCTAATTTAATCCTGGGGGGGGCGATTTTTCCAGATCAGTTCGCGAAATATGGTATTCACTATTCTGAAGATCTTCAGTGGGATCACTACCGGGGAATTGTGGAGCATGTACAGCAGTTGGGGCATAAGAATCATTTTAATTAGATTCACTCTGCCCGCAACCGACATACACAGAGTGTTCCACGTTTTAACCCGAGATCGGAATCTGGCCAGCAGCGGGGAGATATTGAGCTGACTGTATTCCCTGATATGCGGCGTCACTTGTATCCCCAGATATTTGAAGGAGGTGGCTACAGGGATACCCCCCACCCGGTCTCCGTGATGTAAGAGGACATCATCCAGTGGCATTAAGGCTGACTTGGTCCAATTTATTTTAAGGCCCGAGAACTCCCCAAACCGAACCACCGTCTCCATCGTCTCGCTCAGGGATTGCTCTGTATCACCCAGCAGAATCATTGTATCATCTGCATAAAGCATCACTTTCTCCTATCTTTCCCCATAGCAGAAGCCAGTGATACCTCTATGGTCTCTAATCCGAATCGCCAATGGTTCTATAGCCAAGGCAAACAGCAGGGGGGACAATGGACACCCCTGCCGCGTACCCCGGCCCAGAGCAAAGGCCGGCGACACTCTCCCCGCCTCTCTAATAACCACCTGGGGCAGTGGTGCAGCAAACGCACCCAAGAAATGAACACCTCCCCGAAACCAAATCGCCTCAACACCTCCCAAAGGTACGGCCACTCAACGCTATCAAAAGCTTTCATAGCGTCAAGCGACAGCAGAGCTCTCTTACCCATGTTATCAGCCTGGGATTGCATATTAAGAAATAGTCTCCTGAGGTTTATTGCCGTGGATTTGTTGGGCATAAATCCCGCCTGATCTGGGTGTATGACAGAGGTAATCACTTTATTTAGTCTGAGGGCCAGTACCTTCGCCAAAATCTTTATATCTGTTTGTAATAGCGAAATCGGCCTATACGAGGCCGGGTCCACTGGGTCCTTTCCTGGTTTGAGGATCAACACAATGTGTGCCTTGGCCATAGAGGGCGGGAGGACGTCAGACTCCCTTGCAGCATTAAAGACCCCCAACAGCTTAGGCAACAGGACCTCTGAGTACTGTCTGTAAATCTCCATGGGGATTCCACCCCCCCTGGAGCCTTACCGTTAGGGAAGGCCACCACCGCCACCTGCATCTCCTCCAAACTCAATGGAGAATCCAACTCCATGCTTTGAGTAGGGGAGAGACGTGGGAACGTAATTTCGTCCAGGTAGCCAGACAGCTCCCCCGAGCTATACTCCGAGGCTGGGCGATACAATGATTCATAGAAGTCTGCCAATGTCTTTATTATGAGATCAGGGGAGTTAACCAGTCGCCCCTCCGTGGTTCGCAGGGTACCAATAACCGGGAATTTCTGTTCTGAATTAGCTATCCTAGCCAAGAGACGGCCCGTCATCTCCCCCTCCTCAAAAAATGCTGTTTTGGTAAAGAACCTCTTTTTTTCCGCCGAAGATGCAAGCATGTGCTCATATGCAGATTGAGCCGACTGCCATGCCCCTTAGCCAAGTCAGTGGGATCCTGCACGTACTTAGCCTCCAGAGAATGGACTTGTAGCTCCAGAGCTTCTCTGAAGGCTTCAGAGTGCCTCTTGACCTTATTGACCTCATTGCTAAGTAAACGTCAAAGGTAAACTTTAAATGCCTCCCATTCAGCAAGGAGAGACCCTGGATCAGGCTGGTCAGAGAAAAACCTCTGAACGCTCCCCTCTAGTTCCTCTGGGGCAGTAAATAGCTTAAGCCAAAAGGCGTTAAATTTCCAGGGTGCTCTGGAGAGTGTAGATAAATGAGTCGCCGTAAGACCGATCACCATGTAAGAGTGATCAGAAACACATCTATTTTTGTATGAGACCTCCGAAACCGAGGGGAGCATCGCAGGGTTACCCACCACCAAGTCTATTCTAGATAGTGACCCATGGGACTTAGAGAAACAAGAAAATTGTTTAACTGTAGGGTTTCGGTGCCTCCATATGTCTAGCCAGCCCACCTCCTGAAACAGTCTAGCCAGAGGAGTAGGCCTACAAGAGCTCGCCCCCGGTACCGGATGTTTGTCCATCCCCGGATCCAACCAGCTGTTAAAGTCTCCCACAAGAAGCATCGGGAGCTCCGGCCTTCCCCCCAAAAACTCCAGGAGAAGCCGCAGCACCCGAGCATCAAACGGGGGAGGTATGTAAACACAGGCCAATATACAGTTCAAAATGCCAATGCGGCAATGTAAAAACACAAACCTGCCCTTAGAATCAACCCTAGAGGCATACTCCTGGTAGTCCAGGGACCTGTGCACCACCACGCTCACCCCTGGGAGAAGGAGGTGTGAGTGGAGTGGTACGCCCAGCCCACCCAGGAGTATTTCATACATCCTTTAGTGTCAGGTGTCAGATGCGTTTCCTGAAAACATAAGATAGCAGGGTAGAACTTTTTCATACAAGTAAACACCATAGTTCGCTTAAGGGGGGAGTTCAGGCCCCTAACATTTCAGGAGATCAAGGGGGTATCCTCCATTGCAGAGGCAGAAATAGTGACAGGGTGGGGCCCTTGGGCACCCCCAGCTCGGATTGTTCCAGTGAGTCAAAGTTAGTGGGGCGATGAAGAACTACGGTAGCAACAAAATGATAGGTGACCAGAAAAAAGTACATCTTTGGACTGTAAGGTAGCGTACACTGTAGAACACAACAAGGCACAACGGTGCCAACAAACAGTAGTGCAGTTGTTGATAGGTAGTCCCCAGTCCGGCGGAGAATCCTCACAATAGGAAGCACCTGGACAGGGCTGAAATATATAGTCAGCCACAGTAACATCGCCAACAGGGCAACTCCTGGTACCGCAACCCAGCCCAACAGTGGGCTAACTGAAGTTCTATGCATTTCTACTAGATTAAAAATTAAACCTAAGTTGAATTCACAGTTCTTGTCCTAGCACATTTGGAAATTAAGTTTTCCCCCGGCACAAGAAGAGGAACTGGATAAGATGAAAGGGTGTCCTCAAAGCCAGAACAGCATCCCATCAATGCAAGGAGATCAACAATCCAGGTATAAATGCACAGTTTGTGTTACACGAGTTGTCAGAGTCAGTCTCCTCCAGCATCCACCCTGAGACAACGTAAGGCCTGCTCATTGTGATCCAGCCAGGCCGCCGCGTCCCTGGCCGACTCAAAAAACTGCGCCTGGCCGTCCGCCGTCACTCGCAGTTTAGCTGGGTAGAGCATGGCATATGGCAGTTGCAGGGCTCTCAGGCGTTTCTTTACGTCACCAAATTTTGCTCTACTCCTCTGCACCTCAGCAGAGAAATCGGGGTAGAATGACACTCTGACTCCGTTAAATGTGACATTGCCCCGCTCCCGTGCACAGCGAAGAACTGTCTCTCTGTCACGGTAATGTAGGAGCTTGGCCAGCATTGAACGGGGAGGGGCCCCCTGTGGGGGGGGGGCCGGCACTCTATGGGCTCGTTCCACTGTAAAAAATGGGGAAAAAGCTTTCCTGCCAAACCTCGATAAGCCAGTTCTCCACAAACATGGTGGGGTCTCTGCCCTCTGATTTCTCTGGGAGACCGACAATACAGACGTTGTTCCTGCACAAACTATTTTCTGTGTCCTCTGCTCTGTTAAATGTGTCTTGGGCCATGCGGTGTGCTGCCCTGGCTTCACTTGCTAATGGGGGTAACTTGTCCTCTAAATCGCTCACTCTGCTCTCCACAGCTGTTGCCCTTTCCCTGACCTTTTGAAGATCTTGCCTAAGAAGGGACACTTCTTCCCACAGTCCCCCAAACTGTGCCTTCATGTCAGCATTGCCCATCTGCACAGCCCTCAGTATGTCTGCTAATGTAGGCTCTGGTGTATCTTCCGAAGGGGGGAGGAGGGGGCTGAACAGCATCAGCCTCAGAGCGGTGGGGATTGTCCTCTGTATCACGGCCCCAGTCTGCCTGCGTGGCCTGGTTTCCTCCATCCCCAACATCCACTGTCCCCCCAGCGTCAGAAAGTACAGGGCCCTGTACCTTCTGGGTGTAGTAGAGCATGTCCCTCGTCTGAGCCTTTGGAGCTTTCCTACTGCCAACTTCCTTAGGCTTGTCTGTCAGCCGCGATGAGCGCTGTGCTGCGGCGGCGCCATCTTGGGAGTCCGGTCCCGCCATCTCCAGCATACCACAATGGGTCTTCCCCATGTACAGAGGGCCGGCGGTGGGTCCGGGCAGTGCAGGGGTTCGGTAGCCAGCTGGGGAGCCGAAGAGAGCAGGATCAGAGATGCCGGGGTAGGATCAATGGACGGATCAGGCAGGAGCTGTGAGAAGTGTGTCCTCTCACATGCCGGTCTTGGCCACGCCCCCCTTACCAGGAACTTTACCGGCAACTTTGCTGGGAACATTGCCTGTAACTTTACCGGGAACCTTACCGGCAACTTTGCCGGCAACTTTACCGGGAACTTTGCCGGAAACTTTACCAGGAACTTTGCCGGAACTTTTCCGTCAACTTTACCGGCAATTTTGCCGACATCTTTACCGGCAACTTTGCCGGGAACTTTACCAGGGACTTTGACGGCAACTTAACCGGGAACTTTTCCGGCAACTTTAACGGCAACTTAGCCAGGAACTTTTCCGGGAACTTAGCCAGGAACTTTACTTGCAACTTTACCCGCAACTTTGCCAGGAACTTTGCCTGCAACTTTACCAGGAACTTTGCCGGCAACTTTACTGAGAACTTTGTTGGCAACTTTACCGGGAACTTTGCAGGGAACGTTGCCGGAAACTTTACTGGGAACTTTGCCGGCAACTTTACCGGCAACTATACCGGTAACTAATCCGGCAACTTTATCAGCAACTTTGCAGGGAACTTTACTGGGAACTTTACCGGCAACTTTGCTGGAAACTTTACCGGCAACTTTGCCGGAAACTTTACCGGCAAATTTACCGGGAACTTTGCCGGCAACTTTACCGGGAACTTTACCGGCAACTTTCCAGGGAACTTTACTGGGAACTTTGCCAGCAACTTTACCGGCAACTTTCCAGGGAACTTTTCCGGCAACTTTACCCGCTACTTTGCCGGGAACTTTACAGAGAACTTTGCCGGCAACTTTACCCGCAACTTTGCCAGGAACTTAGCCGGGAACTTTACCGGGATCTTTTCCGGCAACTTTACCGGGAACTTTGCCGGCAACTTTACAGAGAACTTTTCTGGCAACTTTACCAGGAACTTTTCTGGCAACTTTTCCGGCAACTTTGCTGGCAACTTTTCCCCGGAACTTTACCCACAACTTTACCCGCAACTTTTCCGGCAACTTTACGAGCAACTTTACCGGGAACTTTTCCAGCAACTTTTCGGGGAAACTTTGCCGGCAGCATTTCCGGCAACTTTGCCGGGAACTTTGCTGGCAACTTTGCCAGCTACTTTGATGGAAACTTTACAGGCAATTTTCCGGCAACTTTACCGGCGACTTTTCCGGCAACTTTTCTGGCAACTTTACCGGGAACTTTCCGGCAACTTTACTGGCAACTCTACCCGCAACTTTGCCAGCAACTTTTCCAGCAACTTTACCGGCTACTTTATCGGCAATTTTGCCAGCAGCTTTGCTGGCAACTTTACCGGCAACTTTACCGGGAACTTTTCCGTCAACTTTGTTGGGAATTTTGGCGGGAACTTTTCCGGCAACTTTGCTGGCAACTTTACCCGGAACTTTGCCAGCAATTTTGCCAGCAACTTTACCCGCAACTTTTCCGGCAACTTTACCCACAACTTTGCTGGTAACTTTGCCGGCAACTTTGCCAGGTAATTTGCCAGGAACTTTGCCGACAACTTTGTTGGGAACTTTTCCGGCAACTTTGCCAGGAAATTTGCCAGGAACTTTGCCGACAACTTTGTTGGGAACTTTTCCTGCAACTTTTCCGGCAATTTTACCAGAAACTTTACTGGCAACTTTATCGGCACCTTTACTGGAAACTTTGCTGGCAAATTTACCGGCTATTTTCCCGGCACCTTTACTGGGAACTTTGCCGGAAACTTTACCCGCATTGTTGCTGGGAACTTTACTGGGAACTTTTCCGGCAACTTTACCAGGAACTTTGCTGGCAACTTTACAGGGAACTTTGCCGGGAACTTTGCCGGCAACTTAACCGGGAACTTTGCCAGCAACTTTACCGAGAACTTTGTCGGCAACTTTTCCTGGGAACTTTGCCGGAAACTTACCCCACAACTTTTCCGGCAACTTTACCGGAAACTTGACTGGCAACTTTACCGGCACCTTTACTGGGAACTTTACCAGGCAACTTTTCTGGCAACTTTTCCGGCAATTTTACCAGAAACTTTACCGGCAACTTTTCCGGCAACTTTGCCACAAACTTTCCCTGTAACTTTACCAGGAACTTTACCGGCAACTTTACCGGGAACTTTACTGGCACCTTTACCGGCTACTTTCCTGGCACCTTTACCAGGAACTTTGCCAGCAACTTAACTGGGAACTTTTCTAGCAACTTTAACGGCAACTTAGCCGGGAACTTTTCTGGGAACTTAGCCAGGAATTTTACTTGCAACTTTACCCGCAACTTTGCCGGGAACTTTGCCAGCAAATTTACAGAGAACTTTGTCGGTAACTTTACCGGGAACTTTGCTGGCAACTTTACTCGCAACTTTGCCGGGAACTTTTCTGGCAACTTTACCGGAAACTTTACCGGAAACTTGTCTGGCAACTTTACCGGCACCTTTACTGGGAACTTTGCCGGCAAATTTATTTTCCCGGGAACTTTGCCAGAAACTTTACCGGGAACTTTCCCAGCAACTTTACCGGGAACTTTGCTGGTAACTTTACCAGGAACTTTGCCAGCAACTTAACCGGGAACTTATCCGGCAACTTTAACGGCAACTTAGCCGGGAACTTTTCTGGGAACTTAGCCAGGAACTTTACTTGCAACTTTACCCGCAACTTTGCCGGGAACTTTGCCTGCACTTTCAGAGTGAACATCAGGATTTTGGTCACTTCCCTTGCCTTCTCCCCCTTTCACTCAGTTTGGCCTGGTGATTGTAAACTTCTTCCTTTTTATGGATGATGGAGGTCACAGTGCTCATTGGAACCTTTAATGCTTCAGACATTTTTCTGTATCCTTCCCCCAATCAGTTTCTCTATACAATGCTGTCTGAGGTCTACAGACAATTCCTTAGACTTCATGGCTTAGTTTGTGCAACTTTCCCGGCAACATTATCGGGAACTTTGTTGGCAACTTTACCGGGAAATTTCCCAGCAACTTTGCCGGGAACGTTACCGGGAACTATTCCGGCAACTTTTCCGGCAACTTTACGTAACTTTGCCGTGAACTTTACCAGTAACTTTACCGTGAACTTTCCGGCAACTTTGCTGGCAACTTTACCCGGAACTTTGCAATTTTTCCGGCAACTGTACCCACAACTTTGCCTGCAACTTTACCGGCAACTTTACCCACAACTTTGCCGGTAACTTTGCTGGCAACTTTACCGGCAACTTTGCCGGAAACTTTACCGGCAAATTTACCGGGAACTTTTCCGGCAACTTTACCGGGAACTTTTCCGGCAACTTTACCAGCAACTTTCCAGGGAACTTTTCCGGCAACTTTACCCGCTACTTTGCTGGGAACTTTACCGAGAACTTTGCCGGCAACTTTACCCGCAACTTTGTCGGGAACTTAGCCGGGAACTTTACCGGGAACTTTACCAGGATCTTTTCCGTCAACTTTACCGAGAACTTTTCTGGCAACTTTACCGGGAACTTTTCCGGCAACTTTGCTGGCAACTTTACCCGGAACTTTGCCAGCAATTTTGCCGGAAACTTTACCCACAACTTTACCCGCAACTTTTCCGGGAACTTTGCCAGCAACTTTACCGGGAACTTTGCCGACAACTTTGTTGGGAACTTTGCCGGGGACTTTTCCGGCAACTTTACCTGGAATTTCCGGCAACTTTACTGGGAACTTTGCCAGGAACTTTGCCGGGAACTTTACTGGCAACTTTTCCCAGCAATTTTACCAGGAACTTTTTTTTTCTCCCGAAAAAAAACAAAGTTTATTGATTCAAATTTAACACTTACAGTCCAAAGTACCATAATCTCTTCAAATACAGTCAACATGACCGTACTACTTACAATACATGCAATGAATTTTAAACACAATTGTCACCATCCTGAGTATTCATACTGCCATGAGCGGCCACCGCACCTCCCCCAACTTTACTGGCAACTCTACCTGCAACTTTGCCAGCAACTTTGCCGGAAACGTTCCCGGCAATTTTTCCGGCAACTTTACCCACAACTTTACCGGGAACTTTTCCGACAACTTTACCGGGGACTTTGCTGGCAACTTTACCGGGAAACTTTGCCAGGAACTTTGCCAGCTACTTTGGCGGAAACTTTACCGGCAATTTTCCGGCAACTTTACCGGCGACTATGCCAGCAACCTTACCAGGAACTTCCGGCAACTTTATCAGGAACTTTACATAGAACTTCTCCGGCAACTTTACCGAGAACTTTTCCAGCAACTTTACCGGGAATTTTGCAGGCAACTTTATCGGGAACTTTGCCGGCAACTTTACCGAGAACTTTGTCGGAAACTTTACCGGGAACTTTACCAGCAACTTTGCCGGGAACTTTACTGGCAACTTGACTGGCAACTTTACCGGCAACTTGACTGGCAACTTTACCGGCACCTTTACCGGGATCTTTGCCGGCAACTTTACCGGCACCTTTACCGGCAACTTTACCAGCACCTTTACTGGAAACTTTGCCGGCAAATTTACCGGCTACTTTCCTGGCACCTTTACCGGGAACTTTATCGTGAACTTTACCGGAAACTTTTCCGGCAACTTTACCGGGAACTTTTCCGGCAACTTTACCAGCAACTTTGCCGGGAAATTTGCTGGAAACTTTACCGCCACCTTTACTGGTGGTTTTGCCAGCAATTTTACCGGAAACTTTGCTGCAAAGATGGTTGTTTTTCTGGAAGGTTCTCCTCTCTCGACAGCAAAACGCTGCAGCTCTTTCAGAGTGAACATCGGGATTTTGGTCACTTCCCTTGCCTTCTCCCCCGTTCACTCAGTTTGGCCTGGTGATTGTAAACTTCTTCCTTTTTACGGATGATGGAGGTCACAGTGCTCATTGGAACCTTTAATGCTTCAGACATTTTTCTGTATCCTTCCCCCGATCAGTTTCTCTATACAATGCTGTCTGAGGTCTACAGAAAATTCCTTAGACTTCATGGCTTAGTTTGTGCAACTTTCCCGGCAACATTATCGGGAACTTTGTTGGCAACTTTACCGGGAACTTTTCCGGCAACTTTACCCAAAACTTTGCCGGGAACTTTTCCGGCAACTTTACCGGAAACTTTACTGGCAACTTTACCGGCACATTTACCGGGATCTTTGTCTGCAAATTTACCGGCACCTTTACCTCCAACTTTACTGGCACCTTTACTGGGAACTTTGCTGGCAAATTTACCGGCTACTTTCCTGGCACCTTTACCGGGAACTTTACTGGGAACTTTTCCGGCAACTTTATCCGCAACTTTGCTGGCAACTTTACTGGGAACTTTTCCAGCAACTTTTTGGGGAAACTTTGCTGGCAGCATTACCAGCAACTTTGCCGGGAACTTTGCTGGCAACTTTGCCAGCTACTTTGACGGAAACTTTACAGGCAATTTTCCGGCAACTTTACCGGCGACTTTTCCGGTGACTTTTCCGGCAACTTTTCCAGCAACTTTACCGGGAACTTAGCTGGCAACTTTACCGGGAACTTTTCCAGCAACTTTACTGGCAACTCTACCCGCAACTTTGCCAGCAACTTTTCCGGCAACTTTACCCACAACTTTACCCGCAACTTTTCCGGCAACTTTACCGGCTACTTTATTGGCAACTTTACTGGGAACTTTGCTGGCAACTTTACCCGCAACTTTGCTGGGAACTTTACCAGGAACTTTTCCGGCAACTTATCCGGGTACTTTTCTGGCAACTTTAACAGCAACTTAGCCGGGAACTTAGCCAGGAACTTTACTTGCAACTTTACCCGCAACTTTGCCAGGAACTTTGCCTGCAACTTTACCAGGAACTTTTCCGGCAACTTTACCAATAACTTTGCCTGCAACTTTACCAGGAACTTTGCCGGCAACTTTACCAAGAACTTTGTTGGCAACTTTACCGGGAACTTTGCCGCAACTTTACCCGCTACTTTGCCGGGAACTTTACTGAGAACTTTGCCGGCAACTTTACCTGCAACTTTACCGGGAACTTTACCGGGATCTTTTCCGGCAACTTTACCGGGAACTTTGCTGTCAACTTTACCAGCAACTTTACCGAGAACTTTTCTGGCAACTTTACTGGCAACTTTACCCGCAACTTTACCGGGAACTTAGCTGGCAACTTTACCCAGAACTTTTCCGGCAACTTTACTGGCAACTCTACCCGCAACTTTGCCAGCAACTTTTCCGGCAACTTTACCCACAACTTTACCCACAACTTTACCCGCAACTTTTCCAGCAACTTTACCGGCTACTTTATCGGTAATTTTGCCAGCAGCTTTGCTGGCAACTTTACCGGCAACTTTACCAGGAACTTTTCCGGCAACTTTACCGGCAACTTTGTTGGGAACTTTGCCGGCAACTTTTCCAGCAATTTTACCAGGAACTTTACCGGCAACTTTGCCAGCGACTTTACCGGCAACTTTGCCTGTAACTTTACCGGGAACTTTACCGGCAACTTTGCTGGCAACTTTACTGGCAACTTTACCGGGAACTATTCTGGCAACTTTGCCGGGATCTTTTCCGGCAAATTTACCGGCACCTTTACCGGGAACTTTACCGGCACCCAACTGGGAACTTTGCCGGCAAATTTACCGTCTACTTTCCCGGCACCTTTACCAGGAACTTTGCCGGCAACTTTACCCGCAACTTTGCCAGGAACTTTACCGGGAACTTTTCCGGCAACTTAACCAGGTACTTTTCTGGCAACTTTAAAGGCAACTTAGCTGGGAACTTAGCCAGGAACTTTACCCGCAACTTTGCCGGGAACTTTGCCTGCAACTTTACCAGGAACATTGACAGCAACTTTACCAAGAACTTTGCCGGCAACTTTTCCCCAGAACTTTGCCAGCAATTTTCCGGCAACTTTACCCGCAACTTTTCCAGCAACTTTACCCGCAACTTTACTGGGAACTTTTCCGGCAACTTTTCAGGGAAACTTTGCCAGCAGCATTACCGGCAACTTTGCAGGGAACTTTGCCGGCAACTTTGCCAGCTACTTTGACAGAAACCTTACCGGCAATTTTCCGGCAACTTTACTGGCGACTTTTCTGGCAACTTTACCGGGAACTTAGCCAGCAACTTTACTGGGAACTTTTCCGGCAACTTTACTGGTAACTCTACCCGCAACTTTGCCAGCAACTTTGCCGGAAACGTTCCCGGCAATTTTTCCGGCAACTTTACCCACAACTTTACCGGGAACTTTTCCGACAACTTTACCGGGGACTTTGCTGGCAACTTTACCGGGAAACTTTGCCGGCAGCTTTACCGGCAACTTTGCCGGCAGCTTTACCGGCAACTTTGCCAGGAACTTTGCCAGCTACTTTGGTGGAAACTTTACCGGCAATTTTCCGGCAACTTTACCGGCGACTTTGCTGGCAACCTTACCAGGAACTTCCGGCAACTTTATCGGGAACTTTACCGGCAACTTTACAGAGAACTTTTCTGGCAACTTTACCGAGAACTTTTCCAGCAACTTTACCGGGAATTTTGCCGGCAAGTTTATCGGGAACTTTGCCGGCAACTTTACCGAGAACTTTGTCGGCAACTTTACCGGGATCTTTGCCGGCAACTTTACCGGCACCTTTACCGGCAACTTTACCAGCACCTTTACTGGGAACTTTGCCGGCAAATTTACCGGCTACTTTCCTGGCACCTTTACCGGGAACTTTACGGTGAACTTTTCTGGCAACTTTATCCGCAACTTTGCCAGGAACTTTGCCGGCAACTTTACCGGAAACTTTTCCGGCAACTTTACCGGGAACTTTTCCGGCAACTTTACCAGCAACTTTGCTGGGAAATTTGCTGGAAACTTTACCGCCACCTTTACTGGCGGTTTTGCCAGCAATTTTACCGGAAACTTTGCTGCAAAGATGGTTGTTTTTCTGGAAGGTTCTCCTCTCTCGACAGCGAAACGCTGCAGCTCTTTACGCAAATTTACCGGCACCTTTACCTCCAACTTTACTGGCACCTTTACTGGGAACTTTGCTGGCAAATTTACCAGCTACTTTCCTGGCACCTTTACCGGGAACTTTACCGGGAACTTTTTCAGCAACTTTATCCGCAACTTTGCTGGCAACTTTACTGGGAACTTTTCCGGCAACTTTACCCGCAACTTTGCCGGAAACTTTACTGGCAACTTTACCGAAACCTTTACCGGGATCTTTTCCGGCAACTTTACCGGAAGTTGACTGGCAACTTTACCGGAAACTTTACCGGAAACTTGACCAGCAACTTTACCGGCAACTTTACCGGGAACTTTACCGGAAACTTGACTGGCAACTTTACCGAAACCTTTACCGGGATCTTTTCCAGCAACTTTACCGGCACCTTTACTGGGAACTTTGCCGGCAAATTTACCGGCTATTTTCCCGGCACCTTTACTGGGAAGTTTTCCAGCAACTTTACTGGGAACTTTGCCGGCAAATTTACCGGGAACTTTGCCGGCAAATTTACCAGGAATTTTGCTGGCAACTTAACCGGGAACTTATCCGGCAACTTTAACGGCAACTTAGCCGGGAACTTTTCTGGGAACTTAGCCAGGAACTTTACTTGCAACTTTACCCACAACTTTGCCGGGAACTTTGCCTGCAACTTTACCGGGAACTTTGCCGGAAACTTACCCCACAACTTTTCTGGCAACTTTACCGGAAACTTGACTGGCAACTTTACCGGCACCTTTACTAGGATCTTTTCCGCCAACTTTACCGTCAACTTTACTGGCACCTTTACCGGGAACTTTACCGGCAACTTTACCGGCACCTATACTGGAAACTTTGCTGGCAAATTTACCAGCTACTTTCCCGGCACCTTTACTGGCAACTTTACCCGCAACTTTGCCAGCAACTTTACCGGGAACTTTACCGGGAACTTTGCAGGGAACTTTTCTGGCAACTTTACCCGCTACTTTGCCGGGAACTTTACCGAGAACTTTGCCGGCAACTTTACCCGCAACTTTGCCAGGAACTTAGCCGGGAACTTTACCGGGATCTTTTCCGGCAACTTTACTGGGAACTTTGCCGTCAACTTTACAGAGAACTTTTCTGGCAACTTTACCAGGAACTTTTCCGGCAACTTTTCCGGCAACTTTGCTGGCAACTTTTCCCTGGAACTTTACCCAGAACTTTACCCGCAACTTTACGGGGAACTTTTCCAGCAACTTTTCGGGGAAACTTTGCCGGCAGCATTGCCGGCAACTTTGCTGGCAACTTTGCCAGCTACTTTGATGGAAACTTTACAGGCAATTTTCCGGCAACTTTACCGGCGACTTTTCCGGCAACTTTTCTGGCAACTTTACCGGGAACTTAGCCGGCAACTTTACCGGGAACTTTTCCGGCAACTTTGCTGGCAACTTTACCTTGAACTTTGCCAGCAATTTTGCCAGCAACTTTACCCGCAACTTTTCCAGCAACTTTACCCACAACTTTGCCGGTAACTTTTCCAGCAACTTTGCCAGGAAATTTGCCAGGAACTTTGCCGACAACTTTGTTGGGAACTTTGCCAGCAACTTTTCCAGCAATTTTACCAGGAACTTTAACGGCAACTTTGCCAGCGACTTTACCGGCAACTTTGCCGAGAACTTTGCCTGTAACTTTACCGGGAACTTTACCGGCAACTTTGCTGGCAACTTTACTGGCAACTTTACCAGGAACTATTCTGGCAACTTTGCTGGGATCTTTTCCGGCAAATTTACCAGCACCTTTACCGGGAACTTTACCGGCACCCAACTGGGAACTTTGCCGGCAAATTTACCGTCTACTTTCCCGGCACCTTTACCGGGAACTTTTCCGGCAACTTTACCCACAACTTTGCCGGGAACTTTTCCGGCAACTTAACCAGGTACTTTTCTGGCAACTTTAAAGGCAACTTAGCCGGGAACTTAGCCAGGAACTTTACTTGCAACTTTACCCGCAACTTTGCCGGGAACTTTGCCTGCAACTTTACCAGGAACTTTGACAGCAACTTTACCAAGAACTTTGTTGGTAACTTTACCGGGAACTTTGCCAGCAACTTTACCCGCTACTTTGCCGGGAACTTTACCGAGAACTTTGCCGGCAACTTTACCCGCAACTTTGCCAGGAACTTTACCGGGATCTTTTCTGGCAACTTTACTGGGAACTTTGTTGTCAACTTTACCGGCAACTTTACAGAGAACTTTTCTGGCAACTTTACCGGGAACTTTTCCGGCAACTTTGCCGGCAACTTTTCCCCGGAACTTTGCCAGCAATTTTCCGGCAACTTTACCCGCAACTTTTCCAGCAACTTTACCCGCAACTTTACCGGGAACTTTTCCGGCAACTTTTCGGGGAAACTTTGCCGGCAGCATTACCGGCAACTTTGAAGGGAACTTTGCCGGAAACTTTGCCAGCTACTTTGACGGAAACCTTACCGGCAATTTCCCGGCAACTTTACCGGTGACTTTTCTGGCAACTTTACCGGGAACTTAGCCGGCAACTTTACTGGGAACTTTTCCGGCAACTTTACTGGCAACTCTACCTGCAACTTTGCCAGCAACTTTGCCGGAAACGTTCCCGGCAATTTTTCCGGCAACTTTACCCACAACTTTACCGGGAACTTTTCCGACAACTTTACCGGGGACTTTGCTGGCAACTTTACTGGGAAACTTTGCCGGCAGCTTTACCGGCAACTTTGCCAGGAACTTTGCCAGCTACTTTGGCGGAAACTTTACCGGCAATTTTCCGGCAACTTTACCGGCGACTTTGCCAGCAACCTTACCAGGAACTTCCGGCAACTTTATCAGGAACTTTACCGGCAACTTTACATAGAACTTTTCCGGCAACTTTACCGAGAACTTTTCCAGCAACTTTACCGGGAATTTTGCAGGCAACTTTATCGGGAACTTTGCCGGCAACTTTACCGAGAACTTTGTCGGCAACTTTACCGGGAACTTTACCAGCAACTTTGCCGGGAACTTTACTGGCAACTTGACTGGCAACTTTACCGGCAACTTGACTGGCAACTTTACCGGGATCTTTTCCGGCAACTTTACCGGCACCTTTACCGGCAACTTTACCAGCACCTTTACTGGAAACTTTGCCGGCAAATTTACCGGCTACTTTCCTGGCACCTTTACCGGGAACTTTACCGTGAACTTTTCCGGCAACTTTATCCGCAACTTTACCGAGAACTTTTCCAGCAACTTTACCGGGAATTTTGCAGGCAACTTTATCGGGAACTTTGCTGGCAACTTTACCGAGAACTTTGTTGGCAACTTTACCGGGAACTTTACCAGCAACTTTGCCGGGAACTTTACTGGCAACTTGACTGGCAACTTTACCGGCAACTTGACTGGCAACTTTACCGGCACCTTTACCGGGATCTTTTCCGGCAACTTTACCGGCACCTTTACCGGCAACTTTACCAGCACCTTTACTGGAAACTTTGCCGGCAAATTTACCGGCTACTTTCCTGGCACCTTTACCGGGAACTTTACCAGGAACTTTTCCGGCAACTTTATCCGCAACTTTGCTGGCAACTTTACTGGGAACTTTTCCGGCAACTTTACCGGGAACTTTGCCGGCAACTTTACCCGCAACTTTGCCGGAAACTTTACTGGCAACTTTACCGAAACCTTTACCGGGATCTTTTCCGGCAACTTTACCGGAAGTTGACTGGCAACTTTACCGGAAACTTTACTGGAAACTTGACCAGCAACTTTACCGGCAACTTTACCAGGAACTTTACCGGAAACTTGACTGGCAACTTTACCGAAACCTTTACTGGGATCTTTTCCGGCAACTTTACCCGCACCTTTACTGGGAACTTTGCCAGCAAATTTACCGGCATTTTCCTGGCACCTTTACTGGGAAGTTTGCCAGCAACTTTACTGAGAACTTTGCCGGCAAATTTACCGGGAACTTTGCCGGCAAATTTACCGGGAATTTTGCTGGCAACTTAACCGGGAACTTATCCGGCAACTTTAACGGCAACTTAGCCGGGAACTTTTCTGGGAACTTAGCCAGGAACTTTACTTGCAACTTTACCCACAACTTTGCCGGGAACTTTGCCTGCAACTTTACCGGGAACTTTGCTGGAAACTTACCCCACAACTTTTCCGGCAACTTTACCGGAAACTTGACTGGCAACTTTACCGGCACCTTTACTAGGATATTTTCCGCCAACTTTACCGTCAACTTTACTGGCACCTTTACCGGGAACTGTACCGGCAACTTTACCGGCACCTATACTGGAAACTTTGCTGGCAAATTTACCAGCTACTTTCCCAGCACCTTTACTGGCAACTTTACCCGCAACTTTGCCAGGAACTTTGCCGGCAACTTTACTGGGAACTTTACCGGGAACTTTGCAGGGAACTTTTCCGGCAACTTTACCCACTACTTTGCCGGGAACTTTACCGAGAACTTTGCCGGCAACTTTACCCGCAACTTTGCCAGGAACTTAGCCGGGAACTTTACCGGGATCTTTTCCGCCAACTTTACTGGGAACTTTGCCGTCAACTTTACCTGCAACTTTACAGAGAACTTTTCTGGCAACTTTACCAGGAACTTTTCCGGCAACTTTTCCGGCAACTTTGCTGGCAACTTTTCCCCGGAACTTTACCCACAACTTTACCCGCAACTTTTCCGGCAACTTTACGAGCAACTTTACCGGGAACTTTTCCAGCAACTTTTCGGGGAAACTTTGCCGGCAGCATTGCCGGCAACTTTGCCGGCAACTTTGCCAGCTACTTTGATGGAAACTTTACAGGCAATTTTCCGGAAACTTTACTTGCGACTTTTCCGGCAACTTTTCCGGCAACTTTACCGGGAACTTAGCCGGCAACTTTACCAGGAACTTTTCCGGCAACTTTACTGGCAACTCTACCCGCAACTTTGCCAGCAACTTTGCCGGAAACATTCCCGGCAATTTTTCCGGCAACTTTACCCACAACTTTACCCGCAACTTTTCCAGCAACTTTACCGGCTACTTTATCGGCAATTTTGCCAGCAGCTTTGCTGGCAACTTTACTGGGAACTTTTCCGGCAACTTTGTTTGGAATTTTGGCGGGAACTTTTCTGGCAACTTTGCTGGCAACTTTACCCGGAACTTTGCCAGCAATTTTGCCAGCAACTTTACCCGCAACTTTTCCAGCAACTTTACCCACAACTTTGCCGGTAACTTTGCCGGCAACTTTGCCAGCAACTTTACCCGCAACTTTGCTGACAACATTTTGGGAACTTTTTTGGGAACTTTGCCGGCAACTTTTCCGGCAATTTTACCAGGAACTTTACAAGCAACTTTGCCGGCGACTTTACCGACAAATTTGCAGAGAACTTTGCCTGTAACTTTACCGGGAACTTTACCGGCAACTTTGCTGGGAACTTTGCTGGTAACTTTACTGGCAACTTTACCGGGAACTATTCCGGCAACTTTATCAACAACTTTGCCGGGATCTTTTCCAGCAACTTTACCAGCACCTTTACCAGGAACTTTACCCGCAACTTTACCGGGAACTTTTCCAGCAACTTTTTGGGGAAACTTTGCTGGCAGCATTACCAGCAACTTTGCCGGGAACTTTGCCGGGAACTTTGCCAGCTACTTTGACGGAAACTTTACAGGCAATTTTCCGGCAACTTTACCGGTGACTTTTCTGGCAACTTTTCCGGCAACTTTACCGGGAACTTAGCCGGCAACTTTACCGGGAACTTTTCCGGCAACTTTACTGGCAACTCTACCCGCAACTTTGCCAGCAACTTTTCCGGCAACTTTACCCACAACTTTACCCGCAACTTTTCCGGCAACTTTACCGGCTACTTTATCGGCAACTTTGTTGGGAACTTTGCCGGGAACTTTTCCGGCAACTTTGCTGGCAACTTTAACCAGAACTTTGCCAGCAATTTTGCCAGCAACTTTACCCGCAACTTTTCCGGCAACTTTACCCACAACTTTGCTGGTAACTTTGCCGGAAACTTTGCCAGGAAATTTGCCAGGAACTTTGCCGACAACTTTGTTGGGAACTTTGCCGGCAACTTTGCCAGGAAATTTGCCAGGAACTTTGCCGACAACTTTGTTGGGAACTTTGCCGGCAACTTTTCCAGCAATTTTACCAGGAACTTTACCGGCGACTTTACCGGCAACTTTGCCGAGAACTTTGCCTGTAACTTTACTGGCAACTTTACCGGCAACTTTGCCGGGAACTTTGCTGGCAACTTTACTGGCAACTTTACCGGGAACTATTCTGGCAACTTTACAAGGATCTTTTCCGGTAACTTTACCGGCACCTTTACCGGGAACTTTACCGGCAACTTTACTGGCACCCAACTGGGAACTTTGCCGGCAAATTTACTGTCTACTTTCCTGGCACCTTTACCGGGAACTTTACTGGGAACTGTGCTGGCAACTTTACCCGCAACTTTGCCGGGAACTTTACCAGGAACTTTGCCGGCAACTTATCCGGGTACTTTTCTGGCAACTTTAACAGCAACTTAGCCGGGAACTTAGCCAGGAACTTTACTTGCAACTTTACCCGCAACTTTGCCAGGAACTTTGCCTGCAACTTTACCAGGAACTTTTCCGGCAACTTTACCAAGAACTTTGTCGGCAACTTTACTGGGAACTTTGCCGCAACTTTACCCGCTACTTTGCCGGGAACTTTACCTGCAACTTTACCGGGAACTTTACCGGGATCTTTTCCGGCAACTTTACCGGGAACTTTGCTGTCAACTTTACCAGCAACTTTACCGAGAACTTTTCTGGCAACTTTACTGGCAACTTTACCCGCAACTTTACTGGGAACTTAGCTGGCAACTTTACTGGGAACTTTTCCGGCAACTTTACTGGCAACTCTACCCGCAACTTTGCCAGCAACTTTCCGGCAACTTTACCCACAACTTTACCCGCAACTTTTCCGGCAACTTTACCGGCTACTTTATCGGTAATTTTGCCGGCAGCTTTGCTGGCAACTTTACCAGGAACTTTTCCGGCAACTTTACCGGCAACTTTGTTGGGAACTTTGCCAGGAACTTTTCCGGCAACTTTGCCGGCAACTTTACCCGCAACTTTGCCGGGAACTTTACCGGGATCTTTTCTGGGAACTTTACTGGGAACTTTATTGTCAACTTTACCGGCAACTTTACAGAGAACTTTTCTGGCAACTTTACCGGGAACTTTTCCGGCAACTTTGCCGGCAACTTTTCCCCGGAACTTTGCCAGCAATTTTCCGGCAACTTTGCCCGCAACTTTTCAAGCAACTTTACCCACAACTTTTCCAGCAACTTTACCCGCAACTTTACCGGGAACTTTTCCGGCAACTTTTCAGGGAAACTTTGCCGGCAGCATTACCAGCAACTTTGCCGGGAACTTTGCTGGCAACTTTGCCAGCTACTTTGATGGAAACCTTACCGGCAATTTTCCGGCAACTTTACCGGTGACTTTTCTGGCAACTTTACCGGGAACTTAGCCGGCAACTTTACTGGGAACTTTTCCGGCAACTTTACTGGCAACTCTACCCGCAACTTTGCCAACAACTTTGCCGGAAACGTTCCCAGCAATTTTTCCGGCAACTTTACCCACAACTTTACCGGGAACTTTTCCGACAACTTTACCGGGGACTTTGCTGGCAACTTTACTGGGAAACTTTGCCGGCAGCTTTACCGGCAACTTTGCCGGCAGCTTTACCGGCAACTTTGCCAGGAACTTTGCCAGCTACTTTGGCGGAAACTTTACCTGCAATTTTCCGGCAACTTTACCGGCGACTTTGCTGGCAACCTTACCAGGAACTTCCGGCAACTTTATCGGGAACTTTACCGGCAACTTTACAGAGAACTTTTCTGGCAACTTTACCGAGAACTTTTCCAGCAACTTTACCTGGAATTTTTCCGGCAACTTTATCAGGAACTTTGCCGGCAACTTTACCGAGAACTTTGTCGGCAACTTTACCGGGAACTTTACCTGCAACTTTGCCGGGAACTTTACTGGCAACTTGACTGGCAACTTTACCGGCAACTTGACTGGCAACTTTACCGGCACCTTTACCGGGATCTTTGCTGGCAACTTTACCGGCACCTTTACCGGCAACTTTACCAGCACCTTTACTGGGAACTTTGCCGGAAAATTTACCGGCTACTTTCCTGGCACCTTTACCGGGAACTTAACCGTGAACTTTTCTGGCAACTTTATCCACAACTTTGCCGGGAACTTTGCCGGAAACTTTACCGGAAACTTTTCCGGCAACTTTACCGGGAACTTTTCCGGCAACTTTACCAGCAACTTTGCCGGGAAATTTGCTGGAAACTTTACCGCCACCTTTACTGGCGGTTTTGCCAGCAATTTTACCGGAAACTTTGCTGCAAAGATGGTTGTTTTTCTGGAAGGTTCTCCTCTCTCGACAGCGAAACGCTGCAGCTCTTTCAGAGTGAACATCGGGATTTTGGTCACTTCCCTTGCCTTCTCCCCCGTTCACTCAGTTTGGCCTGGTGATTGTAAACTTCTTCCTTTTTACGGATGATGGAGGTCACAGTGCTCATTGGAACCTTTAATGCTTCAGACATTTTTCTGTATCCTTCCCCCGATCAGTTTCTCTATACAATGCTGTCTGAGGTCTACAGAAAATTCCTTAGACTTCATGGCTTAGTTTGTGCAACTTTCCCGGCAACATTATCAGGAACTTTGTTGGCAACTTTACCGGGAACTTTGCCGGCAACTTTACCCAAAACTTTGCCGGGAACTTTTCCGGCAACTTTACCGGAAACTTTACTGGCAACTTTACCGGCACATTTACCGGGATCTTTGCCGGCAAATTTACCGGCACCTTTACCCCCAACTTTACTGGCACCTTTACTGGGAACTTTGCTGGCAAATTTACCGGCTACTTTCCTGGCACCTTTACCGGGAACTTTACCGGGAACTTTCCGGCAACTTTATCCGCAACTTTGCTGGGAACTTTTCCGGCAACTTTACCGGGAACTTTTCCGGCAACTTTACCCGCAACTTTGCCGGAAACTTTACTGGCAACTTTACCAAAACCTTTACCGGGATCTTTTTCGGCAACTTTACCAGAAGTTGACTGGCAACTTTACCGGAAACTTTACCAGAAACGTGACCAGCAACTTTACCGGCAACTTTACCGGGAACTTTACCGGAAACTTGACTGGCAACTTTACCGAAACCTTTACCGGGATCTTTTCCGGCAACTTTACCTGCACCTTTACTGGGAACTTTGCCGGCAAATTTACCGGCTATTTTCCCGGCACCTTTACTGGGAAGTTTGCCGGCAACTTTACTGGGAACTTTGCCGGCAAATTTACCGGGAACTTTGCCGGCAAATTTACCGGGAATTTTGCTGGCAACTTAACCGGGAACTTATCCGGCAACTTTAATGGCAACTTAGCCGGGAACTTTTCTGGGAACTTAGCCAGGAACTTTACTTGCAACTTTACCCACAACTTTGCCAGGAACTTTGCCTGCAACTTTACCGGGAACTTTGCCGGAAACTTACCCCACAACTTTTCTGGCAACTTTACCGGAAACTTGACTGGCAACTTTACCGGCACCTTTACTAGGATCTTTTCCGCCAACTTTACCGTCAACTTTACTGGCACCTTTACCGGGAACTTTACCGGCACCTATACTGGAAACTTTGCTGGCAAATTTACCAGCTACTTTCCCGGCACCTTTACTGGCAACTTTACCCGCAACTTTGCCGGCAACTTTACCGGGAACTTTACCGGGAACTTTGCAGGGAACTTTTCTGGCAACT
Source organism: Rana muscosa (assembly GCA_029206835.1). Taxonomy (NCBI): domain Eukaryota; kingdom Metazoa; phylum Chordata; class Amphibia; order Anura; family Ranidae; genus Rana; species Rana muscosa. The sequence goes on along the minus strand of JARGYO010000248.1, from coordinate 128,600 downwards.
TTACCCGCTACTTTGCCGGGAACTTTACCGAGAACTTTGCCGGCAACTTTACCCGCAACTTTGCCAGGAACTTAGCCGGGAACTTTACCGGGATCTTTTCCGGCAACTTTACTGGGAACTTTGCCGTCAACTTTACCGGCAACTTTACAGAGAACTTTTCTGGCAACTTTACCAGGAACTTTTCCGGCAACTTTTCTGGCAACTTTGCTGGCAACTTTTCCCCGGAACTTTACCCACAACTTTACCCGCAACTTTTCCGGCAACTTTATGAGCAACTTTACCGGGAACTTTTCCAGCAACTTTTCGGGGAAACTTTGCCGGCAGCATTGCCGGCAATTTTGCCGGCAACTTTGCCAGCTACTTTGATGGAAACTTTACAGGCAATTTTCTGGCAACTTTACCGGCGACTTTTCCGGCAACTTTTCCGGCAACTTTACCGGGAACTTAGCCGGCAACTTTACCGGGAACTTTTCCGGCAACTTTACTGGCAACTCTACCCGCAACTTTGCCAGCAACTTTGCCGGAAACATTCCCGGCAATTTTTACGGCAACTTTACCCACAACTTTACCCGCAACTTTTCCAGCAACTTTACCAGCTACTTTATCAGCAATTTTCCCAGCAGCTTTGCTGGCAACTTTACCAGCAACTTTACCGGGAACTTTTCTGGCAACTTTGTTGGGAATTTTGGTGGGAACTTTTCCGGCAACTTTGCTGGCAACTTTACCTGGAACTTTGCCAGCAATTTTGCCAGCAACTTTACCCGCAACTTATCCGGCAACTTTACCCACAACTTTGCCGGTAACTTTGCCGGCAACTTTGCCAGAAAATTTGCCTGGAACTTTGCTGACAACTTTGTTGGGAACTTTGCCGGCAACTTTTCCGGCAATTTTACCAGGAACTTTACCGGCAACTTTGCCGGTGACTTTACCGACAAATTTGCCGAGAACTTTGCCTGTAACTTTACCGGGAACTTTACCGGCAACTTTGCCGGGAACTTTGCTGGCAACTTTACCGGGAACTATTCCGGCAACTTTATCAACAACTTTGCCGGGATCTTTTCCGGTAACTTTACCGGCACCTTTACCAGGAACTTTACCCGCAACCCGAAACTTTGCTGGCAGCATTACCAGCAACTTTTGCCGGGAACTTTGCCGGAACTTTGCCAGCTACTTTGACGGAAACTTTACAGGCAATTTTCCGGCAACTTTACCGGCGACTTTCCGGCAACTTTACCGGGAACTTAGCCGGCAACTTTACCGGGAACTTTTCCGGCAACTTTACTGGCAACTCTACCCGCAACTTTGCCAGCAACTTTTCCGGCAACTTTACCCACAACTTTACCCGCAACTTTTCTGGCAACTTTACCGGCTACTTTATCGGCAACTTTGTTGGGAACTTTGCTGGGAACTTTTCCGGCAAATTTGCTGGCAACTTTACCCAGAACTTTGCCAGCAATTTTGCCAGCAACGTTACCCGCAACTTTTCCGGCAACTTTACCCACAACTTTGCTGGTAACTTTGCCGGCAACTTTGCCAGGAAATTTGCCAGGAACTTTGCCGACAACTTTGTTGGGAACTTTGCCAGCAACTTTGCCAGGAAATTTGCCAGGAACTTTGCCGACAACTTTGTTTGAACTTTTCCGGCAACTTTTCCAGCAATTTTACCAGGAACTTTACCGGCAACTTTACCGGCAACTTTGCCGAGAACTTTGCCTGTAACTTTACCGGGAACTTTACCGGCAACTTTGCCGGGAACTTTGCTGGCAACTTTACTGGCAACTTTACCGGGAACTATTCTGGCAACTTTACCGGGATCTTTTCCAGCAACTTTACCAGCACCTTTACCGGGAACTTTACCGGCAACTTTACTGGCACCCAACTGGGAACTTTGCCGGCAAATTTACTGTCTACTTTCCCGGCACCTTTACCGGGAACTTTACTGGGAACTTTGCTGGCAACTTTACCCGCAACTTTACCCGCAACTTTGCCGGGAACTTTGCCGGGAACTTTACCAGGAACTTTGCCGGCAACTTATCCGGGTACTTTTCTGGCAACTTTAACAGCAACTTAGCCGGGAACTTAGCCAGGAACTTTACTTGCAACTTTACCCGCAACTTTGCCAGGAACTTTGCCTGCAACTTTACCAGGAACTTTTCCGGCAACTTTACCAAGAACTTTGTTGGCAACTTTACCGGGAACTTTGCCGCAACTTTACCCGCTACTTTGCCGGGAACTTTACTGAGAACTTTGCCGGCAACTTTACCGGGAACTTTACCGGGATCTTTTCCGGCAACTTTACCGGGAACTTTGCTGTCAACTTTACCAGCAACTTTACCGAGAACTTTTCTGGCAACTTTACTGGCAACTTTACCCGCAACTTTACCGGGAACTTAGCTGGCAACTTTCCCGGGAACTTTTTTCGGCAACTTTACTGGCAACTCTACCCGCAACTTTGCCAGCAACTTTTCCGGCAACTTTACCCACAACTTTACCCGCCACTTTTCTTACAACTTTACCGGCTACTTTATCTGTAATTTTGCCGGCAGCTTTGCTGGCAACTTTACCGGCAACTTTACCAGGAACTTTTCCTGTCAATTTTACCGGAACTTTTCTGGCAACTTTACTGGCAACTTTACCCGAAACTTTACCGGGAACTTTGCTGGCAACTTTACCCAGAACTTTGCCAGCAATTTTGCCAGCAACTTTACCCGCAACTCTTCCGGCAACTTTACCCACAACTTTGCTGGTAACTTTTTCGGCAACTTTGCCAGGAAATTTGCCAGGAACTTTGCCGACAACTTTGTTGGGAACTTTGCCGGCAACTTTGAAAGGAAATTTGCCAGGAACTTTGCCGACAACTTTGTTGGGAACTTTGCCTGTAACTTTACCGGGAACTATTCTGGCAACTTTACCGGGATCTTTTCCGGCAACTTTACCGGCACCTTTACCGGCAACTTTACTGGCACCCAACTGGGAACTTTGCTGGCAAATTTACTGTCTACTTTCCCGGCACCTTTACCGGGAACTTTACTGGGAACTTTGCTGGCAACTTTACCCGCAACTTTGCCAGGAACTTTGCCGGGAACTTTACCAGGAACTTTGCCGGCAACTTATCCGGGTACTTTTCTGGCAACTTTAACAGCAACTTAGCCGGGAACTTAGCCAGGAACTTTACTTGCAACTTTACCTGCAACTTTGCCAGGAACTTTGCCTGCAACTTTACCAGGAACTTTTCCGGCAACTTTACCAAGAACTTTGTCGGCAACTTTACCGGGAACTTTGCCGCAACTTTACCCGCTACTTTGCCGGGAACTTTACTGAGAACTTTGCCGGCAACTTTACCTGCAACTTTACCGGGAACTTTACCGGGATCTTTTCCGGCAACTTTACCGGGAACTTTGCTGTCAACTTAACCAGCAACTTTACCGAGAACTTTTCTGGCAACTTTACCCGCAACTTTACCCGCAACTTTACCGGGAACTTAGCTGGCAACTTTACCGGGAACTTTGCTGTCAACTTTACCAGCAACTTTACCGAGAACTTTTCTGGCAACTTTACTGGCAACTTTACCCGCAACTTTACCGGGAACTTAGCTGGCAACTTTACCGGGAACTTTTCCGGCAACTTTACTGGCAACTCTACCCGCAACTTTGCCAGCAACTTTCCGGCAACTTTACCCGCAACTTTTCCGGCAACTTTACCGGCTACTTTATCGGTAATTTTGCCGGCAGCTTTGCTGGCAACTTTACCGGCAACTTTACCGGCAACTTTACCAGGAACTTTTCCGGCAACTTTACCGGCAACTTTGTTGGGAACTTTGCCGGGAACTTTTCCGGCAACTTTGCTGGCAACTTTACCCAGAACTTTGCCAGCAATTTTGCCAGCAACTTTACCCGCAACTTTTCCAGCAACTTCACCCACAACTTTGCCGGTAACTTTTCCGGCAACTTTGCCAGGAAATTTGCCAGGAACTTTGCCGACAACTTTGTTGGGAACTTTGCCGGCAACTTTTCCAGCAATTTTACCAGGAACTTTACCGGCAACTTTGCCAGGAATTTACCGGCAACTTTGCCGAGAACTTTGCCTGTAACTTTACCGGGAACTTTACCGGCAACTTTGCTGGCAACTTTACCGGGAACTATTCTGGCAACTTTTCCAGGATCTTTTCCGGCAAATTTACCGGCACCTTTACCGGTAACTTTACCGGCACCCAACTGGGAACTTTGCCGGCAAATTTATGGTCTACTTTCCCGGCACCTTTACCGGGAACTTTGCCGGCAACTTTACCCGCAACTTTGCTGGGAACTTTACCGGGAACTTTTCCGGCAACTTAACCAGGTACTTTTCTGGCAACTTTAAAGGCAACTTAGCCGGGAACTTAGCCAGGAACTTTACTTGCAACTTTACCCGCAACTTTGCCGGGAACTTTGCCTGCAACTTTACCAGGAACATTGACAGCAACTTTACCAAGAACTTTGTTGGCAACTTTACCGGGAACTTTGCCAGCAACTTTACCCGCTACTTTGCCGGGAACTTTACTGAGAACTTTGCTGGCAACTTTACCCGCAACTTTGCCGGGAACTTTACCGGGATCTTTTCTGGCAACTTTACTGGGAACTTTGTTGTCAACTTTACCGGCAACTTTACAGAGAACTTTTCTGGCAACTTTACCGGGAACTTTTTCGGCAACTTTTCCCCGGAACTTTGCCAGCAATTTTCCGGCAACTTTACCCGCAACTTTTCCAGCAACTTTACCCGCAACTTTACTGGGAACTTTTCTGGCAACTTTTTGGGGAAACTTTGCCGGCAGCATTACCGGCAACTTTGCAGGGAACTTTGCCGGCAACTTTGCCAGCTACTTTGATGGAAACCTCACCGGCAATTTTCCGGCAACTTTACCGGCGACTTTTCTGGCAACTTTACCGGGAACTTAGCCGGCAACTTTACTGGGAACTTTTCCGGCAACTTTACTGGCAACTCTACCCGCAACTTTGCCAGCAACTTTGCCGGAAACATTCCCGGCAATTTTTCTGGCAACTTTACCCACAACTTTACCGGGAACTTTTCCGACAACTTTACCGGGGACTTTGCTGGCAACTTTACCGGGAAACTTTGCCGGCAGCTTTACCGGCAACTTTGCCGGCAGCTTTACCGGCAACTTTGCCAGGAACTTTGCCAGCTACTTTGGCGGAAACTTTACCGGCAATTTTCCGGCAACTTTACCGGCGACTTTGCTGGCAACCTTACCAGGAACTTCCGGCAACTTTATCTGGAACTTTACTGGCAACTTTACAGAGAACTCTTCTGGCAACTTTACCGAGAACTTTTCCAGCAACTTTACCTGGAATTTTTCCGGCAACTTTATCAGGAACTTTGCCGGCAACTTTACCGAGAACTTTGTCGGCAACTTTACCGGGAACTTTACCTGCAACTTTGCCGGGAACTTTACTGGCAACTTGACTGGCAACTTTACCGGCAACTTGACTGGCAACTTTACCACCACCTTTACCGGGATCTTTGCTGGCAACTTTACCGGCACCTTTACCGGCAACTTTACCAGCACCTTTACTGGGAACTTTGCCAGAAAATTTACCGGCTACTTTCCTGGCACCTTTACCGGGAACTTAACCGTGAACTTTTCTGGCAACTTTATCCACAACTTTGCCGGGAACTTTGCCGGAAACTTTACCGGAAACTTTTCCGGCAACTTTACCGGGAACTTTTCCGGCAACTTTACCAGCAACTTTGCCAGGAAATTTGCTGGAAACTTTACCGCCACCTTTACTGGCGGTTTTGCCAGCAATTTTACCGGAAACTTTGCTGCAAAGATGGTTGTTTTTCTGGAAGGTTCTCCTCTCTCGACAGCGAAATGCTGCAGCTCTTTTTAGAGTGAACATCGGGATTTTGGTCACTTCCCTTGCCTTCTCCCCCGTTCACTCAGTTTGGCCTGGTGATTGTAAACTTCTTCCTTTTTACGGATGATGGAGGTCACAGTGCTCATTGGAACCTTTAATGCTTCAGACATTTTTCTGTATCCTTCCCCCGATCAGTTTCTCTATACAATGCTGTCTGAGGTCTACAGAAAATTCCTTAGACTTCATGGCTTAGTTTGTGCAACTTTCCCGGCAACATTATCGGGAACTTTGTTGGCAACTTTACCGGGAACTTTGCCGGCAACTTTACCCAAAACTTTGCCGGGAACTTTTCCGGCAACTTTACCGGAAACTTTACTGGCAACTTTACCGGCACATTTACCGGGATCTTTGCCGGCAAATTTACCGGCACCTTTACCTCCAACTTTACTGGCACCTTTACTGGGAACTTTGCTGGCAAATTTACCAGCTACTTTCCTGGCACCTTTACCGGGAACTTTACCGGGAACTTTCCGGCAACTTTATCCGCAACTTTGCTGGGAACTTTTCCGGCAACTTTACCGGGAACTTTTCCGGCAACTTTACCCGCAACTTTGCCGGAAACTTTACTGGCAACTTTACCAAAACCTTTACCGGGATCTTTTCCAGCAACTTTACCAGAAGTTGACTGGCAACTTTACCAGAAACGTGACCAGCAACTTTACCGGCAACTTTACCGGGAACTTTACCGGAAACTTGACTGGCAACTTTACCGAAACCTTTACCGGGATCTTTTCCGGCAACTTTACCTGCACCTTTACTGGGAACTTTGCCGGCAAATTTACCGGCTATTTTCCCGGCACCTTTACTGGGAAGTTTGCCGGCAACTTTACTGGGAACTTTGCCGGCAAATTTACCGGGAACTTTGCCGGCAAATTTACCGGGAATTTTGCTGGCAACTTAACCGGGAACTTATCCGGCAACTTTAATGGCAACTTAGCCGGGAACTTTTCTGGGAACTTAGCCAGGAACTTTACTTGCAACTTTACCCACAACTTTGCCAGGAACTTTGCCTGCAACTTTACCGGGAACTTTGCCGGAAACTTACCCCACAACTTTTCTGGCAACTTTACCGGAAACTTGACTGGCAACTTTACCGGCACCTTTACTAGGATCTTTTCCGCCAACTTTACCGTCAACTTTACTGGCACCTTTACCGGGAACTTTACCGGCACCTATACTGGAAACTTTGCTGGCAAATTTACCAGCTACTTTCCCGGCACCTTTACTGGCAACTTTACCCGCAACTTTGCCGGCAACTTTACTGGGAACTTTACCGGGAACTTTGCAGGGAACTTTTCCGGCAACTTTACCCGCTACTTTGCCGGGAACTTTACCGTGAACTTTGCCGGCAACTTTACCCGCAACTTTGCCAGGAACTTAGCCGGGAACTTTACCGGGATCTTTTCCGGCAACTTTACTGGGAACTTTGCCGTCAACTTTACCGGCAACTTTACAGAGAACTTTTCTGGCAACTTTACCAGGAACTTTTCTGGCAACTTTTCTGGCAACTTTGCTGGCAACTTTTCCCCGGAACTTTACCCACAACTTTACCCGCAACTTTTCCGGCAACTTTATGAGCAACTTTACCGGGAACTTTTCCAGCAACTTTTCGGGGAAACTTTGCCGGCAGCATTGCCGGCAATTTTGCTGGCAACTTTGCCAGCTACTTTGATGGAAACTTTACAGGCAATTTTCTGGCAACTTTACCGGCGACTTTTCCGGCAACTTTTCCGGCAACTTTACTGGGAACTTAGCCGGCAACTTTACCGGGAACTTTTCCGGCAACTTTACTGGCAACTCTACCCGCAACTTTGCCAGCAACTTTGCCAGAAACATTCCCGGCAATTTTTACGGCAACTTTACCCACAACTTTACCCGCAACTTTTCCAGCAACTTTACCGGCTACTTTATCAGCAATTTTGCCAGCAGCTTTGCTGGCAACTTTACCGGCAACTTTACCGGGAACTTTTCTGGCAACTTTGTTGGGAATTTTGGCGGGAACTTTTCCGGCAACTTTGCTGGCAACTTTACCCGGAACTTTGCCAGCAATTTTGCCAGCAACTTTACCCGCAACTTTTCCGGCAACTTTACCCACAACTTTGCCGGTAACTTTGCCGGCAACTTTGCCAGAAAATTTGCCTGGAACTTTGCTGACAACTTTGTTGGGAACTTTGCCGGGAACTTTGCCGGCAACTTTTCCAGCAATTTTACCAGGAACTTTACCGGCAACTTTGCCGGTGACTTTACCGACAAATTTGCCGAGAACTTTGCCTGTAACTTTACCGGGAACTTTACCGGCAACTTTGCCGGGAACTTTGCTGGCAACTTTACCGGGAACTATTCCGGCAACTTTATCAACAACTTTGCCAGGATCTTTTCCGGCAACTTTACCGGCACCTTTACCAGGAACTTTACCCGCAACCCGAAACTTTGCTGGCAGCATTACCAGCAACTTTGCCGGGAACTTTGCCGGAACTTTGCCAGCTACTTTGACGGAAACTTTACAGGCAATTTTCCGGCAACTTTACCGGCGACTTTCCCGCAACTTTTCCGGCAACTTTACCGGGAACTTAGCCGGCAACTTTACCGGGAACTTTTCCGGCAACTTTACTGGCAACTCTACCCGCAACTTTGCCAGCAACTTTTCCGGCAACTTTACCCACAACTTTACCCGCAACTTTTCTGGCAACTTTACCGGCTACTTTATCGGCAACTTTGTTGGGAACTTTGCTGGGAACTTTTCCGGCAAATTTGCTGGCAACTTTACCCAGAACTTTGCCAGCAATTTTGCCAGCAACGTTACCCGCAACTTTTCCGGCAACTTTACCCACAACGTTGCTGGTAACTTTGCCGGCAACTTTGCCAGGAAATTTGCCAGGAACTTTGCCGACAACTTTGTTGGGAACTTTGCCAGCAACTTTGCCAGGAAATTTGCCAGGAACTTTGCCGACAACTTTGTTGGGAACTTTTCCGGCAACTTTTCCAGCAATTTTACCAGGAACTTTACCGGCAACTTTACCGGCAACTTTGCCGAGAACTTTGCCTGTAACTTTACCGGGAACTTTACCGGCAACTTTGCCGGGAACTTTGCTGGCAACTTTACTGGCAACTTTACCGGGAACTATTCTGGCAACTTTACCGGGATCTTTTCCAGCAACTTTACCAGCACCTTTACCGGGAACTTTACCGGCAACTTTACTGGCACCCAACTGGGAACTTTGCCGGCAAATTTACTGTCTACTTTCCCGGCACCTTTACCGGGAACTTTACTGGGAACTTTGCTGGCAACTTTACCCGCAACTTTACCCGCAACTTTGCCGGGAACTTTGCCGGGAACTTTACCAGGAACTTTGCCGGCAACTTATCCGGGTACTTTTCTGGCAACTTTAACAGCAACTTAGCCGGGAACTTAGCCAGGAACTTTACTTGCAACTTTACCCGCAACTTTGCCAGGAACTTTGCCTGCAACTTTACCAGGAACTTTTCCGGCAACTTTACCAAGAACTTTGTTGGCAACTTTACCGGGAACTTTGCCGCAACTTTACCCGCTACTTTGCCGGGAACTTTACTGAGAACTTTGCCGGCAACTTTACCGGGAACTTTACCGGGATCTTTTCCGGCAACTTTACCGGGAACTTTGCTGTCAACTTTACCAGCAACTTTACCGAGAACTTTTCTGGCAACTTTACTGGCAACTTTACCCGCAACTTTACCCGCCACTTTTCTTACAACTTTACCGGCTACTTTATCTGTAATTTTGCCGGCAGCTTTGCTGGCAACTTTACCGGCAACTTTACCGGCAACTTTACCAGGAACTTTTCCTGTCAATTTTACCGGAACTTTTCTGGCAACTTTACTGGCAACTTTACCCGCAACTTTACCGGGAACTTTGCTGGCAACTTTACCCAGAACTTTGCCAGCAATTTTGCCAGCAACTTTACCCGCAACTCTTCCGGCAACTTTACCCACAACTTTGCTGGTAACTTTTTCGGCAACTTTGCCAGGAAATTTGCCAGGAACTTTGCCGACAACTTTGTTGGGAACTTTGCCGGCAACTTTGAAAGGAAATTTGCCAGGAACTTTGCCGACAACTTTGTTGGGAACTTTGCCTGTAACTTTACCGGGAACTATTCTGGCAACTTTACCGGGATCTTTTCCGGCAACTTTACCGGCACCTTTACCGGCAACTTTACTGGCACCCAACTGGGAACTTTGCTGGCAAATTTACTGTCTACTTTCCCGGCACCTTTACCGGGAACTTTACTGGGAACTTTGCTGGCAACTTTACCCGCAACTTTGCCAGGAACTTTGCCGGGAACTTTACCAGGAACTTTGCCGGCAACTTATCCGGGTACTTTTCTGGCAACTTTAACAGCAACTTAGCCGGGAACTTAGCCAGGAACTTTACTTGCAACTTTACCTGCAACTTTGCCAGGAACTTTGCCTGCAACTTTACCAGGAACTTTTCCGGCAACTTTACCAAGAACTTTGTCGGCAACTTTACCGGGAACTTTGCCGCAACTTTACCCGCTACTTTGCCGGGAACTTTACTGAGAACTTTGCCGGCAACTTTACCTGCAACTTTACCGGGAACTTTACCGGCATCTTTTCCGGCAACTTTACCGGGAACTTTGCTGTCAACTTAACCAGCAACTTTACCGAGAACTTTTCTGGCAACTTTACCCGCAACTTTACCCGCAACTTTACCGGGAACTTAGCTGGCAACTTTACCGGGAACTTTGCTGTCAACTTTACCAGCAACTTTACCGAGAACTTTTCTGGCAACTTTACTGGCAACTTTACCCGCAACTTTACCGGGAACTTAGCTGGCAACTTTACCGGGAACTTTTCCGGCAACTTTACTGGCAACTCTACCCGCAACTTTGCCAGCAACTTTCCGGCAACTTTACCCGCAACTTTTCCGGCAACTTTACCGGCTACTTTATCGGTAATTTTGCCGGCAGCTTTGCTGGCAACTTTACCGGCAACTTTACCGGCAACTTTACCAGGAACTTTTCCGGCAACTTTACCGGCAACTTTGTTGGGAACTTTGCCGGGAACTTTTCCGGCAACTTTGCTGGCAACTTTACCCAGAACTTTGCCAGCAATTTTGCCAGCAACTTTACCCGCAACTTTTCCAGCAACTTCACCCACAACTTTGCCGGTAACTTTTCCGGCAACTTTGCCAGGAAATTTGCCAGGAACTTTGCCGACAACTTTGTTGGGAACTTTGCCGGCAACTTTTCCAGCAATTTTACCAGGAACTTTACCGGCAACTTTGCCAGGAATTTACCGGCAACTTTGCCGAGAACTTTGCCTGTAACTTTACCGGGAACTTTACCGGCAACTTTGCTGGCAACTTTACCGGGAACTATTCTGGCAACTTTTCCAGGATCTTTTCCGGCAAATTTACCGGCACCTTTACCGGTAACTTTACCGGCACCCAACTGGGAACTTTGCCGGCAAATTTATGGTCTACTTTCCCGGCACCTTTACCGGGAACTTTGCCGGCAACTTTACCCGCAACTTTGCTGGGAACTTTACCGGGAACTTTTCCGGCAACTTAACCAGGTACTTTTCTGGCAACTTTAAAGGCAACTTAGCCGGGAACTTAGCCAGGAACTTTACTTGCAACTTTACCCGCAACTTTGCCGGGAACTTTGCCTGCAACTTTACCAGGAACATTGACAGCAACTTTACCAAGAACTTTGTTGGCAACTTTACCGGGAACTTTGCCAGCAACTTTACCCGCTACTTTGCCGGGAACTTTACTGAGAACTTTGCTGGCAACTTTACCCGCAACTTTGCCGGGAACTTTACCGGGATCTTTTCTGGCAACTTTACTGGGAACTTTGTTGTCAACTTTACCGGCAACTTTACAGAGAACTTTTCTGGCAACTTTACCGGGAACTTTTTCGGCAACTTTTCCCCGGAACTTTGCCAGCAATTTTCCGGCAACTTTACCCGCAACTTTTCCAGCAACTTTACCCGCAACTTTACTGGGAACTTTTCTGGCAACTTTTTGGGGAAACTTTGCCGGCAGCATTACCGGCAACTTTGCAGGGAACTTTGCCGGCAACTTTGCCAGCTACTTTGACGGAAACCTCACCGGCAATTTTCCGGCAACTTTACCGGCGACTTTTCTGGCAACTTTACCGGGAACTTAGCCGGCAACTTTACTGGGAACTTTTCCGGCAACTTTACTGGCAACTCTACCCGCAACTTTGCCAGCAACTTTGCCGGAAACATTCCCGGCAATTTTTCTGGCAACTTTACCCACAACTTTACCGGGAACTTTTCCGACAACTTTACCGGGGACTTTGCTGGCAACTTTACTGGGAAACTTTGCCGGCAGCTTTACCGGCAACTTTGCCGGCAGCTTTACCGGCAACTTTGCCAGGAACTTTGCCAGCTACTTTGGCGGAAACTTTACCGGCAATTTTCCGGCAACTTTACCGGCGACTTTGCTGGCAACCTTACCAGGAACTTCCGGCAACTTTATCTGGAACTTTACTGGCAACTTTACAGAGAACTCTTCTGGCAACTTTACCGAGAACTTTTCCAGCAACTTTACCTGGAATTTTTCCGGCAACTTTATCAGGAACTTTGCCGGCAACTTTACCGAGAACTTTGTCGGCAACTTTACCGGGAACTTTACCTGCAACTTTGCCGGGAACTTTACTGGCAACTTGACTGGCAACTTTACCGGCAACTTGACTGGCAACTTTACCAGCACCTTTACCGGGATCTTTGCTGGCAACTTTACCGGCACCTTTACCGGCAACTTTACCAGCACCTTTACTGGGAACTTTGCCAGAAAATTTACCGGCTACTTTCCTGGCACCTTTACCGGGAACTTAACCGTGAACTTTTCTGGCAACTTTATCCACAACTTTGCCGGGAACTTTGCCGGAAACTTTACCGGAAACTTTTCCGGCAACTTTACCGGGAACTTTTCCGGCAACTTTACCAGCAACTTTGCCAGGAAATTTGCTGGAAACTTTACCGCCACCTTTACTGGCGGTTTTGCCAGCAATTTTACCGGAAACTTTGCTGCAAAGATGGTTGTTTTTCTGGAAGGTTCTCCTCTCTCGACAGCGAAATGCTGCAGCTCTTTTTAGAGTGAACATCGGGATTTTGGTCACTTCCCTTGCCTTCTCCCCCGTTCACTCAGTTTGGCCTGGTGATTGTAAACTTCTTCCTTTTTACGGATGATGGAGGTCACAGTGCTCATTGGAACCTTTAATGCTTCAGACATTTTTCTGTATCCTTCCCCCGATCAGTTTCTCTATACAATGCTGTCTGAGGTCTACAGAAAATTCCTTAGACTTCATGGCTTAGTTTGTGCAACTTTCCCGGCAACATTATCGGGAACTTTGTTGGCAACTTTACCGGGAACTTTGCCGGCAACTTTACCCAAAACTTTGCCGGGAACTTTTCCGGCAACTTTACCGGAAACTTTACTGGCAACTTTACCGGCACATTTACCGGGATCTTTGCCGGCAAATTTACCGGCACCTTTACCTCCAACTTTACTGGCACCTTTACTGGGAACTTTGCTGGCAAATTTACCGGCTACTTTCCTGGCACCTTTACCGGGAACTTTACCGGGAACTTTCCGGCAACTTTATCCGCAACTTTGCTGGGAACTTTTCCGGCAACTTTACCGGGAACTTTTCCGGCAACTTTACCCGCAACTTTGCCGGAAACTTTACTGGCAACTTTACCAAAACCTTTACCGGGATCTTTTCCGGCAACTTTACCAGAAGTTGACTGGCAACTTTACCAGAAACGTGACCAGCAACTTTACCGGCAACTTTACCGGGAACTTTACCGGAAACTTGACTGGCAACTTTACCGAAACCTTTACCGGGATCTTTTCCGGCAACTTTACCTGCACCTTTACTGGGAACTTTGCCGGCAAATTTACCGGCTATTTTCCCGGCACCTTTACTGGGAAGTTTGCCGGCAACTTTACTGGGAACTTTGCCGGCAAATTTACCGGGAACTTTGCCGGCAAATTTACCGGGAATTTTGCTGGCAACTTAACCGGGAACTTATCCGGCAACTTTAATGGCAACTTAGCCGGGAACTTTTCTGGGAACTTAGCCAGGAACTTTACTTGCAACTTTACCCACAACTTTGCCAGGAACTTTGCCTGCAACTTTACCGGGAACTTTGCCGGAAACTTACCCCACAACTTTTCTGGCAACTTTACCGGAAACTTGACTGGCAACTTTACCGGCACCTTTACTAGGATCTTTTCCGCCAACTTTACCGTCAACTTTACTGGCACCTTTACCGGGAACTTTACCGGCACCTATACTGGAAACTTTGCTGGCAAATTTACCAGCTACTTTCCCGGCACCTTTACTGGCAACTTTACCCGCAACTTTGCCGGCAACTTTACCGGGAACTTTACCGGGAACTTTGCAGGGAACTTTTCCGGCAACTTTACCCGCTACTTTGCCGGGAACTTTACCGTGAACTTTGCCGGCAACTTTACCCGCAACTTTGCCAGGAACTTAGCCGGGAACTTTACCGGGATCTTTTCCGGCAACTTTACTGGGAACTTTGCCGTCAACTTTACCGGCAACTTTACAGAGAACTTTTCTGGCAACTTTACCAGGAACTTTTCTGGCAACTTTTCTGGCAACTTTGCTGGCAACTTTTCCCCGGAACTTTACCCACAACTTTACCCGCAACTTTTCCGGCAACTTTATGAGCAACTTTACCGGGAACTTTTCCAGCAACTTTTCAGGGAAACTTTGCCGGCAGCATTGCCGGCAATTTTGCCGGCAACTTTGCCAGCTACTTTGATGGAAACTTTACAGGCAATTTTCTGGCAACTTTACCGGCGACTTTTCCGGCAACTTTTCCGGCAACTTTACTGGGAACTTAGCCGGCAACTTTACCGGGAACTTTTCCGGCAACTTTACTGGCAACTCTACCCGCAACTTTGCCAGCAACTTTGCCAGAAACATTCCCGGCAATTTTTACGGCAACTTTACCCACAACTTTACCCGCAACTTTTCCAGCAACTTTACCGGCTACTTTATCAGCAATTTTGCCAGCAGCTTTGCTGGCAACTTTACCGGCAACTTTACCGGGAACTTTTCTGGCAACTTTGCTGGAATTTTGGCCAGAACTTTTCCGGCAACTTTGCTGGCAACTTTACCCGGAACTTTGCCAGCAATTTTGCCAGCAACTTTACCCGCAACTTTTCCGGCAACTTTACCCACAACTTTGCCGGTAACTTTGCCGGCAACTTTGCCAGAAAATTTGCCTGGAACTTTGCTGACAACTTTGTTGGGAACTTTGCCGGGAACTTTGCCGGCAACTTTTCCAGCAATTTTACCAGGAACTTTACCGGCAACTTTGCCGGTGACTTTACCGACAAATTTGCCGAGAACTTTGCCTGTAACTTTACCGGGAACTTTACCGGCAACTTTGCCGGGAACTTTGCTGGCAACTTTACCGGGAACTATTCCGGCAACTTTATCAACAACTTTGCCGGGATCTTTTCCGGCAACTTTACCGGCACCTTTACCAGGAACTTTACCCGCAACCCGAAACTTTGCTGGCAGCATTACCAGCAACTTTGCCGGGAACTTTGCCGGAACTTTGCCAGCTACTTTGACGGAAACTTTACAGGCAATTTTCCGGCAACTTTACCGGCGACTTTCCGGCAACTTTTCCGGCAACTTTACCGGGAACTTAGCCGGCAACTTTACCGGGAACTTTTCCGGCAACTTTACTGGCAACTCTACCCGCAACTTTGCCAGCAACTTTTCCGGCAACTTTACCCACAACTTTACCCGCAACTTTTCTGGCAACTTTACCGGCTACTTTATCGGCAACTTTGTTGGGAACTTTGCTGGGAACTTTTCCGGCAAATTTGCTGGCAACTTTACCCAGAACTTTGCCAGCAATTTTGCCAGCAACGTTACCCGCAACTTTTCCGGCAACTTTATCCACAACGTTGCTGGTAACTTTGCCGGCAACTTTGCCAGGAAATTTGCCAGGAACTTTGCCGACAACTTTGTTGGGAACTTTGCCAGCAACTTTGCCAGGAAATTTGCCAGGAACTTTGCCGACAACTTTGTTGGGAACTTTTCCGGCAACTTTTCCAGCAATTTTACCAGGAACTTTACCGGCAACTTTACCGGCAACTTTGCCGAGAACTTTGCCTGTAACTTTACCGGGAACTTTACCGGCAACTTTGCCGGGAACTTTGCTGGCAACTTTACTGGCAACTTTACCGGGAACTATTCTGGCAACTTTACCGGGATCTTTTCCGGCAACTTTACCAGCACCTTTACCGGGAACTTTACCGTCAACTTTACTGGCACCCAACTGGGAACTTTGCCGGCAAATTTACTGTCTACTTTCCCGGCACCTTTACCGGGAACTTTACTGGGAACTTTGCTGGCAACTTTACCCGCAACTTTACCCGCAACTTTGCCGGGAACTTTGCCGGGAACTTTACCAGGAACTTTGCCGGCAACTTATCCGGGTACTTTTCTGGCAACTTTAACAGCAACTTAGCCGGGAACTTAGCCAGGAACTTTACTTGCAACTTTACCCGCAACTTTGCCAGGAACTTTGCCTGCAACTTTACCAGGAACTTTTCTGGCAACTTTACCAAGAACTTTGTTGGCAACTTTACCGGGAACTTTGCCGCAACTTTACCCGCTACTTTGCCGGGAACTTTACTGAGAACTTTGCCGGCAACTTTACCGGGAACTTTACCGGGATCTTTTCCGGCAACTTTACCGGGAACTTTGCTGTCAACTTTACCAGCAACTTTACCGAGAACTTTTCTGGCAACTTTACTGGCAACTTTACCCGCAACTTTACCGGGAACTTAGCTGGCAACTTTCCCGGGAACTTTTTTCGGCAACTTTACTGGCAACTCTACCCGCAACTTTGCCAGCAACTTTTCCGGCAACTTTACCCACAACTTTACCCGCAACTTTTCTGGCAACTTTACCGGCTACTTTATCTGTAATTTTGCCAGCAGCTTTGCTGGCAACTTTACCGGCAACTTTGCCGGCAACATTACCGGCAACTTTACCAGGAACTTTTCCAGCAATTTTACCGGCAACTTTGCTGGCAACTTTACCCAGAACTTTGCCAGCAATTTTGCCAGCAACTTTACCCGCAACTTTTCCGGCAACTTTACCCACAACTTTGCTGGTAACTTTTCCGGCAACTTTGCCAGGAAATTTGCCAGGAACTTTGCCGACAACTTTGTTGGGAACTTTGCCGGCAACTTTGCCAGGAAATTTGCCAGGAACTTTGCCGACAACTTTGTTGGGAACTTTGCCTGTAACTTTACCGGGAACTTTACCGGCAATTTTGCCGGGAACTTTGCTGGCAACTTTACTGGCAACTTTACCGGGAACTATTCTGGCAACTTTACCGGGATCTTTTCTGGCAACTTTACTGGGATCTTTTCCGGCAACTTTACCGGCACCTTTACCGGCAACTTTACTGGCACCCAACTGGGAACTTTGCTGGCAAATTTACTGTCTACTTTCCCGGCACCTTTACCAGGAACTTTACTGGGAACTTTGCTGGCAACTTTACCCGCAACTTTGCAGGGAACTTTGCCGGGAACTTTACCAGGAACTTTGCCGGCAACTTATCCGGGTACTTTTCTGGCAACTTTAACAGCAACTTAGCCGGGAACTTAGCCAGGAACTTTACTTGCAACTTTACCTGCAACTTTGCCAGGAACTTTGCCTGCAACTTTACCAGGAACTTTTCCGGCAACTTTACCAAGAACTTTGTCGGCAACTTTACCGGGAACTTTGCCGCAACTTTACCCGCTACTTTGCCGGGAACTTTACTGAGAACTTTGCCGGCAACTTTACCTGCAACTTTACCGGGAACTTTACCGGGATCTTTTCCGGCAACTTTACCGGGAACTTTGCTGTCAACTTAACCAGCAACTTTACCGAGAACTTTTCTGGCAACTTTACCCGCAACTTTACCCGCAACTTTACCGGGAACTTAGCTGGCAACTTTACCGGGAACTTTGCTGTCAACTTTACCAGCAACTTTACCGAGAACTTTTCTGGCAACTTTACTGGCAACTTTACCCGCAACTTTACCAGGAACTTAGCTGGCAACTTTACCGGGAACTTTTCCGGCAACTTTACTGGCAACTCTACCCGCAACTTTGCCAGCAACTTTCCGGCAACTTTACCCGCAACTTTTCCGGCAACTTTACCGGCTACTTTATCGGTAATTTTGCCGGCAGCTTTGCTGGCAACTTTACCGGCAACTTTACCGGCAAGTTTACCGGCAACTTTGTTGGGAACTTTGCCGGGAACTTTTCCGGCAACTTTGCTGGCAACTTTACCCAGAACTTTGCCAGCAATTTTGCCAGCAACTTTACCCGCAACTTTTCCAGCAACTTTACCCACAACTTTGCCGGTAACTTTTCCGGCAACTTTGCCAGGAAATTTGCCAGGAACTTTGCCGACAACTTTGTTGGGAACTTTGCCGGCAACTTTTCCAGCAATTTTACCAGGAACTTTACCGGCAACTTTGCCAGGAATTTAATGGCAACTTTGCCGAGAACTTTGCCTGTAACTTTACCGGCAACTTTGCTGGCAACTTTACCGGGAACTATTCTGGCAACTTTTCCAGGATCTTTTCCGGCAAATTTACCGGCACCTTTACCGGTAACTTTACCGGCACCCAACTGGGAACTTTGCCGGCAAATTTATGGTCTACTTTCCCGGCACCTTTACCGGGAACTTTGCCGGCAACTTTACCCGCAACTTTGCTGGGAACTTTACCGGGAACTTTTCCGGCAACTTAACCAGGTACTTTTCTGGCAACTTTAAAGGCAACTTAGCCGGGAACTTAGCCAGGAACTTTACTTGCAACTTTACCCGCAACTTTGCCGGGAACTTTGCCTGCAACTTTACCAGGAACATTGACAGCAACTTTACCAAGAACTTTGTTGGCAACTTTACTGGGAACTTTGCCAGCAACTTTACCCGCTACTTTGCCGGGAACTTTACTGAGAACTTTGCCGGCAACTTTACCCGCAACTTTGCCGGGAACTTTACCGGGATCTTTTCTGGCAACTTTACTGGGAACTTTGTTGTCAACTTTACCGGCAACTTTACAGAGAACTTTTCTGGCAACTTTACCGGGAACTTTTTCGGCAACTTTTCCCCGGAACTTTGCCAGCAATTTTCCGGCAACTTTACCTGCAACTTTTCCAGCAACTTTACCCGCAACTTTACTGGGAACTTTTCTGGCAACTTTTTGGGGAAACTTTGCCGGCAGCATTACCGGCAACTTTGCAGGGAACTTTGCCGGCAACTTTGCCAGCTACTTTGACGGAAACCTTACCGGCAATTTTCCGGCAACTTTACCGGCGACTTTTCTGGCAACTTTACCGGGAACTTAGCCGGGAACTTTACTGGGAACTTTTCCGGCAACTTTACTGGCAACTCTACCCGCAACTTTGCCAGCAACTTTGCCGGAAACGTTCCCGGCAATTTTTCTGGCAACTTTACCCACAACTTTACCGGGAACTTTTCCGACAACTTTACCGGGGACTTTGCTGGCAACTTTACCGGGAAACTTTGCCGGCAGCTTTACCGGCAACTTTGCCGGCAGCTTTACCGGCAACTTTGCCAGGAACTTTGCCAGCTACTTTGGCGGAAACTTTACCGGCAATTTTCCGGCAACTTTACCAGCGACTTTGCTGGCAACCTTACCAGGAACTTCCGGCAACTTTATCGGGAACTTTACCGGCAACTTTACAGAGAACTTTTCTGGCAACTTTACCGAGAACTTTTCCAGCAACTTTACCGGGAATTTTGCCGGCAACTTTATCGGGAACTTTGCCGGCAACTTTACCGAGAACTTTGTCGGCAACTTTACCGGGAACTTTACCCGCAACTTTGCCGGGAACTTTACTGGCAACTTGACTGGCAACTTTACTGGCAACTTGACTGGCAACTTTACCGGCACCTTTACCGGGATCTTTGCCGGCAACTTTACCGGCAACTTTACCAGCACCTTTACTGGGAACTTTGCCGGCAAATTTACCGGCTACTTTCCTGGCACCTTTACCGGGAACTTTACCGTGAACTTTTCTGGCAACTTTACCAGCGACTTTGCTGGCAACCTTACCAGGAACTTCCGGCAACTTTATCGGGAACTTTACCGGCAACTTTACAGAGAACTTTTCTGGCAACTTTACCGAGAACTTTTCCAGCAACTTTACCGGGAATTTTGCCGGCAACTTTATCGGGAACTTTGCCGGCAACTTTACCGAGAACTTTGTCGGCAACTTTACCGGGAACTTTACCCGCAACTTTGCCGGGAACTTTACTGGCAACTTTACTGGCAACTTGACTGGCAACTTTACCGGCACCTTTACCGGGATCTTTGCCGGCAACTTTACCGGCAACTTTACCAGCACCTTTACTGGGAACTTTGCCGGCAAATTTACCGGCTACTTTCCTGGCACCTTTACCGGGAACTTTACCGTGAACTTTTCTGGCAACTTTATCCGCAACTTTGCCGGGAACTTTGCCGGCAACTTTACCGGAAACTTTTCCGGCAACTTTACCAGCAACTTTGCTGGAAACTTTACCGCCACCTTTACTGGCGGTTTTGCCAGCAATTTTACCGGAAACTTTGCTGCAAAGATGGTTGTTTTTCTGGAAGGTTCTCCTCTCTCGACAGCGAAACGCTGCAGCTCTTTCAGAGTGAACATCGGGATTTTGGTCACTTCCCTTGCCTTCTCCCCCGTTCACTCAGTTTGGCCTGGTGATTGTAAACTTCTTCCTTTTTACGGATGATGGAGGTCACAGTGCTCATTGGAACCTTTAATGCTTCGGACATTTTTATGTATCCTTCCCCCGATCAGTTTCTCTATACAATGCTGTCTGAGGTCTACAGAAAATTCCTTAGACTTCATGGCTTAGTTTGTGCAACTTTCCCGGCAACATTATCGGGAACTTTGTTGGCAACTTTACCGGGAACTTTGACGGAAACCTTACCGGCAATTTTCCGGCAACTTTACCGGCGACTTTTCTGGCAACTTTACCGGGAACTTAGCCGGCAACTTTACTGGGAACTTTTCCGGCAACTTTACTGGCAACTCTACCCGCAACTTTGCCAGCAACTTTGCCGGAAACGTTCCCGGCAATTTTTCCGGCAACTTTACCCACAACTTTACCGGGAACTTTTCCGACAACTTTACCGGGGACTTTGCTGGCAACTTTACCGGGAAACTTTGCCGGCAGCTTTACCGGCAACTTTGCCGGCAGCTTTACCGGCAACTTTGCCAGGAACTTTGCCAGCTACTTTGGCGGAAACTTTACCGGCAATTTTCCGGCAACTTTACCGGCGACTTTGCTGGCAACCTTACCAGGAACTTCCGGCAACTTTATCGGGAACTTTACCGGCAACTTTACAGAGAACTTTTCTGGCAACTTTACCGAGAACTTTTCCAGCAACTGTACCGGGAATTTTTCCGGCAACTTTATCGGGAACTTTGCCGGCAACTTTACCGAGAACTTTGTCGGCAACTTTACCGGGAACTTTACCCGCAACTTTGCCGGGAACTTTACTGGCAACTTGACTGGCAACTTTACTGGCAACTTGACTGGCAACTTTACCGGCACCTTTACCGGGATCTTTGCCGGCAACTTTACCGGCAACTTTACCAGCACCTTTACTGGGAACTTTGCCGGCAAATTTACCGGCTACTTTCCTGGCACCTTTACCGGGAACTTTACCGTGAACTTTTCTGGCAACTTTATCCGCAACTTTGCCGGGAACTTTGCCAGCAACTTTACCGGAAACTTTTCCGGCAACTTTACCTGCAACTTTGCCGGGAAATTTGCTGGAAACTTTACCGCCACCTTTACTGGCGGTTTTGCCAGCAATTTTACCGGAAACTTTGCTGCAAAGATGGTTGTTTTTCTGGAAGGTTCTCCTCTCTCGACAGCGAAACGCTGCAGCTCTTTCAGAGTGAACATCGGGATTTTGGTCACTTCCCTTGCCTTCTCCCCCGTTCACTCAGTTTGGCCTGGTGATTGTAAACTTCTTCCTTTATACGGATGATGGAGGTCACAGTGCTCATTGGAACCTTTAATGCTTCGGACATTTTTATGTATCCTTCCCCCGATCAGTTTCTCTATACAATGCTGTCTGAGGTCTACAGAAAATTCCTTAGATTTCATGGCTTAGTTTGTGCAACTTTCCCGGCAACATTATCGGGAACTTTGTTGGCAACTTTACCGGGAACTTTGCCGGCAACTTTACCCAAAACTTTGCCGGGAACTTTTCCGGCAACTTTACCGGAAACTTTACTGGCAACTTTACCGGCACATTTACCGTGATCTTTGCCTGGAAAATTTACCGGCACCTTTACCTCCAACTTTACTGGCACCTTTACTGGGAACTTTGCTGGCAACTTTACTGGCAACTTTACCAGGAACTATTCTGGCAACTTTGCTGGGATCTTTTCCGGCAAATTTACCAGCACCTTTACCGGGAACTTTACCGGCACCCAACTGGGAACTTTGCCGGCAAATTTACCGTCTACTTTCCCGGCACCTTTACCGGGAACTTTTCCGGCAACTTTACCCACAACTTTGCCGGGAACTTTTCCGGCAACTTAACCAGGTACTTTTCTGGCAACTTTAAAGGCAACTTAGCCGGGAACTTAGATCGGAACTTTACTTGCAACTTTACCCGCAACTTTGCCGGGAACTTTGCCTGCAACTTTACCAGGAACTTTGACAGCAACTTTACCAAGAACTTTGTTGGTAACTTTACCGGGAACTTTGCCAGCAACTTTACCTGCTACTTTGCCGGGAACTTTACCGAGAACTTTGCCGGCAACTTTACCCGCAACTTTGCCAGGAACTTTACTGGGATCTTTTCTGGCAACTTTACTGGGAACTTTGTTGTCAACTTTACCGGCAACTTTACAGAGAACTTTTCTGGCAACTTTACCGGGAACTTTTCCGGCAACTTTGCCGGCAACTTTTCCCCGGAACTTTGCCAGCAATTTTCCGGCAACTTTACCCGCAACTTTTCCAGCAACTTTACCCGCAACTTTACCAGGAACTTTTCCGGCAACTTTTCGGGGAAACTTTGCCGGCAGCATTACCGGCAACTTTGAAGGGAACTTTGCCGGCAACTTTGCCAGCTACTTTGACGGAAACCTTACCGGCAATTTTCCGGCAACTTTACCGGTGACTTTTCTGGCAACTTTACCGGGAACTTAGCCGGCAACTTTACTGGGAACTTTTCCGGCAACTTTACTGGCAACTCTACCTGCAACTTTGCCAGCAACTTTGCCGGAAACGTTCCCGGCAATTTTTCCGGCAACTTTACCCACAACTTTACCGGGAACTTTTCCGACAACTTTACCGGGGACTTTGCTGGCAACTTTACCGGGAAACTTTGCCGGCAGCTTTACCGGCAACTTTGCCAGGAACTTTGCCAGCTACTTTGGCGGAAACTTTACCGGCAATTTTCCGGCAACTTTACCGGCGACTTTGCCAGCAACCTTACCAGGAACTTCCGGCAACTTTATCAGGAACTTTACCGGCAACTTTACATAGAACTTTTCCGGCAACTTTACCGAGAACTTTTCCAGCAACTTTACCGGGAATTTTGCAGGCAACTTTATCGGGAACTTTGCCGGCAACTTTACCGAGAACTTTGTCGGCAACTTTACCGGGAACCTTACCAGCAACTTTGCCGGGAACTTTACTGGCAACTTGACTGGCAACTTTACCGGCAACTTGACTGGCAACTTTACCGGCACCTTTACCGGGATCTTTGCCGGCAACTTTACCGGCAACTTTACCAGCACCTTTACTGGGAACTTTGCCGGCAAATTTACCGGCTACTTTCCTGGCACCTTTACCGGGAACTTTACCGTGAACTTTTCTGGCAACTTTACCAGCGACTTTGCTGGCAACCTTACCAGGAACTTCCGGCAACTTTATCGGGAACTTTACCGGCAACTTTACAGAGAACTTTTCTGGCAACTTTACCGAGAACTTTTCCAGCAACTTTACCGGGAATTTTGCTGGCAACTTTATCGGGAACTTTGCCGGCAACTTTACCGAGAACTTTGTCGGCAACTTTACCGGGAACTTTACCCGCAACTTTGCCGGGAACTTTACTGGCAACTTGACTGGCAACTTTACTGGCAACTTGACTGGCAACTTTACCGGCACCTTTACCGGGATCTTTGCCGGCAACTTTACCGGCAACTTTACCAGCACCTTTACTGGGAACTTTGCCGGCAAATTTACCGGCTACTTTCCTGGCACCTTTACCGGGAACTTTACCGTGAACTTTTCTGGCAACTTTATCCGCAACTTTGCCGGGAACTTTGCCGGCAACTTTACCGGAAACTTTTCCGGCAACTTTACCAGCAACTTTGCTGGAAACTTTACCGCCACCTTTACTGGCGGTTTTGCCAGCAATTTTACCGGAAACTTTGCTGCAAAGATGGTTGTTTTTCTGGAAGGTTCTCCTCTCTCGACAGCGAAACGCTGCAGCTCTTTACGCAAATTTACCGGCACCTTTACCTCCAACTTTACTGGCACCTTTACTGGGAACTTTGCTGGCAAATTTACCAGCTACTTTCCTGGCACCTTTACCGGGAACTTTACCGGGAACTTTTTCGGCAACTTTATCCGCAACTTTGCTGGCAACTTTACTGGGAACTTTTCCGGCAACTTTACCCGCAACTTTGCCGGAAACTTTACTGGCAACTTTACCGAAACCTTTACCGGGATCTTTTCCGGCAACTTTACCGGAAGTTGACTGGCAACTTTACCGGAAACTTTACCGGAAACTTGACCAGCAACTTTACCGGCAACTTTACCGGGAACTTTACCGGAAACTTGACTGGCAACTTTACCGAAACCTTTACCGGGATCTTTTCCAGCAACTTTACCGGCACCTTTACTGGGAACTTTGCCGGCAAATTTACCGGCTATTTTCCCGGCACCTTTACTGGGAAGTTTTCCGGCAACTTTACTGGGAACTTTGCCGGCAAATTTACCGGGAACTTTGCCGGCAAATTTACCAGGAATTTTGCTGGCAACTTAACCGGGAACTTATCCGGCAACTTTAACGGCAACTTAGCCGGGAACTTTTCTGGGAACTTAGCCAGGAACTTTACTTGCAACTTTACCCACAACTTTGCCGGGAACTTTGCCTGCAACTTTACCGGGAACTTTGCCGGAAACTTACCCCACAACTTTTCTGGCAACTTTACCGGAAACTTGACTGGCAACTTTACCGGCACCTTTACTCGGATCTTTTCCGCCAACTTTACCGTCAACTTTACTGGCACCTTTACCGGGAACTTTACCGGCAACTTTACCGGCACCTATACTGGAAACTTTGCTGGCAAATTTACCAGCTACTTTCCCGGCACCTTTACTGGCAACTTTACCCGCAACTTTTCCGGGAACTTTACCGGGAACTTTGCAGGGAACTTTTCTGGCAACTTTACCCGCTACTTTGCCGGGAACTTTACCGAGAACTTTGCCGGCAACTTTACCCGCAACTTTGCCAGGAACTTAGCCAGGAACTTTACCGGGATCTTTTCCGGCAACTTTACTGGGAACTTTGCCGTCAACTTTACAGAGAACTTTTCTGGCAACTTTACCAGGAACTTTTCCGGCAACATTTCCGGCAACTTTGCTGGCAACTTTTCCCTGGAACTTTACCCACAACTTTACCCGCAACTTTACGGGGAACTTTTCCAGCAACTTTTCGGGGAAACTTTGCCGGCAGCATTGCCGGCAACTTTGCCAGCTACTTTGATGGAAACTTTACAGGCAATTTTCCAGCAACTTTACCGGCGACTTTTCCGGCAACTTTTCCGGCAACTTTACCGGGAACTTAGCCGGCAACTTTACCGGGAACTTAGCCGGCAACTTTACCTGGAACTTTGCCAGCAATTTTGCCAGCAACTTTACCCGCAACTTTTCCAGCAACTTTACCCACAACTTTGCCGGTAACTTTTCCAGCAACTTTGCCAGGAAATTTGCCAGGAACTTTGCCGACAACTTTGTTGGGAACTTTGCCAGCAACTTTTCCAGCAATTTTACCAGGAACTTTAACGGCAACTTTGCCAGCGACTTTACCGGCAACTGTGCCGAGAACTTTGCCTGTAACTTTACCGGGAACTTTACCGGCAACTTTGCTGGCAACTTTACTGGCAACTTTACCAGGAACTATTCTGGCAACTTTGCTGGGATCTTTTCCGGCAAATTTACCAGCACCTTTACCGGGAACTTTACCGGCACCCAACTGGGAACTTTGCCGGCAAATTTACCGTCTACTTTCCCGGCACCTTTACCGGGAACTTTTCCGGCAACTTTACCCACAACTTTGCCGGGAACTTTTCCGGCAACTTAACCAGGTACTTTTCTGGCAACTTTAAAGGCAACTTAGCCGGGAACTTAGCCAGGAACTTTACTTGCAACTTTACCCGCAACTTTGCCGGGAACTTTGCCTGCAACTTTACCAGGAACTTTGACAGCAACTTTACCAAGAACTTTGTTGGTAACTTTACCGGGAACTTTGCCAGCAACTTTACCTGCTACTTTGCCGGGAACTTTACCAAGAACTTTGCCGGCAACTTTACCCGCAACTTTGCCAGGAACTTTACTGGGATCTTTTCTGGCAACTTTACTGGGAACTTTGTTGTCAACTTTACCGGCAACTTTACAGAGAACTTTTCTGGCAACTTTACCGGGAACTTTTCCGGCAACTTTGCCGGCAACTTTTCCCCGGAACTTTGCCAGCAATTTTCCGGCAACTTTACCCGCAACTTTTCCAGCAACTTTACCCGCAACTTTACCGGGAACTTTTCCGGCAACTTTTCGGGGAAACTTTGCCGGCAGCATTACCGGCAACTTTGAAGGGAACTTTGCCGGCAACTTTGCCAGCTACTTTGACGGAAACCTTACCGGCAATTTTCCGGCAACTTTACCGGTGACTTTTCTGGCAACTTTACCGGGAACTTAGCCGGCAACTTTACCGGGAACTTAGCCGGCAACTTTACCTGGAACTTTGCCAGCAATTTTGCCAGCAACTTTACCCGCAACTTTTCCAGCAACTTTACCCACAACTTTGCCGGTAACTTTTCCAGCAACTTTGCCAGGAAATTTGCCAGGAACTTTGCCGACAACTTTGTTGGGAACTTTGCCAGCAACTTTTCCAGCAATTTTACCAGGAACTTTAATGGCAACTTTGCCAGCGACTTTACCGGCAACTGTGCCGAGAACTTTGCCTGTAACTTTACCGGGAACTTTACCGGCAACTTTGCTGGCAACTTTACTGGCAACTTTACCAGGAACTATTCTGGCAACTTTGCTGGGATCTTTTCCGGCAAATTTACCAGCACCTTTACCGGGAACTTTACCGGCACCCAACTGGGAACTTTGCCGGCAAATTTACCATCTACTTTCCCGGCACCTTTACCGGGAACTTTTCCGGCAACTTTACCCACAACTTTGCCGGGAACTTTTCCGGCAACTTAACCAGGTACTTTTCTGGCAACTTTAAAGGCAACTTAGCCGGGAACTTAGCCAGGAACTTTACTTGCAACTTTACCCGCAACTTTGCCGGGAACTTTGCCTGCAACTTTACCAGGAACTTTGACAGCAACTTTACCAAGAACTTTGTTGGTAACTTTACCGGGAACTTTGCCAGCAACTTTACCTGCTACTTTGCCGGGAACTTTACCGAGAACTTTGCCGGCAACTTTACCCGCAACTTTGCCAGGAACTTTACTGGGATCTTTTCTGGCAACTTTACTGGGAACTTTGTTGTCAACTTTACCGGCAACTTTACAGAGAACTTTTCTGGCAACTTTACCGGGAACTTTTCCGGCAACTTTGCCGGCAACTTTTCCCCAGAACTTTGCCAGCAATTTTCCGGCAACTTTACCCGCAACTTTTCCAGCAACTTTACCCACAACTTTACCGGGAACTTTTCCGGCAACTTTTCGGGGAAACTTTGCCGGCAGCATTACCGGCAACTTTGAAGGGAACTTTGCCGGCAACTTTGCCAGCTACTTTGACGGAAACCTTACCGGCAATTTTCCGGCAACTTTACCGGTGACTTTTCTGGCAACTTTACCGGGAACTTAGCCGGCAACTTTACTGGGAACTTTTCCGGCAACTTTACTGGCAACTCTACCTGCAACTTTGCCAGCAACTTTGCCAGAAACGTTCCCGGCAATTTTTCCGGCAACTTTACCCACAACTTTACCGGGAACTTTTCCGACAACTTTACCGGGGACTTTGCTGGCAACTTTACCGGGAAACTTTGCCGGCAGCTTTACCGGCAACTTTGCCAGGAACTTTGCCAGCTACTTTGGCGGAAACTTTACCGGCAATTTTCCGGCAACTTTACCGGCGACTTTGCCAGCAACCTTACCAGGAACTTCCGGCAACTTTATCAGGAACTTTACCGGCAACTTTACATAGAACTTTTCCGGCAACTTTACCGAGAACTTTTCCAGCAACTTTACCGGGAATTTTGCAGGCAACTTTATCGGGAACTTTGCCGGCAACTTTACCGAGAACTTTGTCGGCAACTTTACCGGGAACTTTACCAGCAACTTTGCCGGGAACTTTACTGGCAACTTGACTGGCAACTTTACCGGCAACTTGACTGGCAACTTTACCGGCACCTTTACCGGGATCTTTGCCGGCAACTTTACCGGCAACTTTACCAGCACCTTTACTGGGAACTTTGCCGGCAAATTTACCGGCTACTTTCCTGGCACCTTTACCGGGAACTTTACCGTGAACTTTTCTGGCAACTTTACCAGCGACTTTGCTGGCAACCTTACCAGGAACTTCCGGCAACTTTATCGGGAACTTTACCGGCAACTTTACAGATAACTTTTCTGGCAACTTTACCGAGAACTTTTCCAGCAACTTTACCGGGAATTTTGCCGGCAACTTTATCGGGAACTTTGCCGGCAACTTTACCCAGAACTTTGTCGGCAACTTTACCGGGAACTTTACCCGCAACTTTGCCGGGAACTTTACTGGCAACTTGACTGGCAACTTTACTGGCAACTTGACTGGCAACTTTACCGGCACCTTTACCGGGATCTTTGCCGGCAACTTTACCGGCAACTTTACCAGCACCTTTACTGGGAACTTTGCCGGCAAATTTACCGGCTACTTTCCTGGCACCTTTACCGGGAACTTTACCGTGAACTTTTCTGGCAACTTTATCCGCAACTTTGCCGGGAACTTTGCCGGCAACTTTACCGGAAACTTTTCCGGCAACTTTACCAGCAACTTTGCTGGAAACTTTACCGCCACCTTTACTGGCGGTTTTGCCAGCAATTTTACCGGAAACTTTGCTGCAAAGATGGTTGTTTTTCTGGAAGGTTCTCCTCTCTCGACAGCGAAACGCTGCAGCTCTTTCAGAGTGAACATCGGGATTTTGGTCACTTCCCTTGCCTTCTCCCCCGTTCACTCAGTTTGGCCTGGTGATTGTAAACTTCTTCCTTTTTACGGATGATGGAGGTCACAGTGCTCATTGGAACCTTTAATGCTTCGGACATTTTTATGTATCCTTCCCCCGATCAGTTTCTCTATACAATGCTGTCTGAGGTCTACAGAAAATTCCTTAGACTTCATGGCTTAGTTTGTGCAACTTTCCCGGCAACATTATCGGGAACTTTGTTGGCAACTTTACCGGGAACTTTGACGGAAACCTTACCGGCAATTTTCCGGCAACTTTACCGGCGACTTTTCTGGCAACTTTACCGGGAACTTAGCCGGCAACTTTACTGGGAACTTTTCCGGCAACTTTACTGGCAACTCTACCCGCAACTTTGCCAGCAACTTTGCCGGAAACGTTCCCGGCAATTTTTCCGGCAACTTTACCCACAACTTTACCGGGAACTTTTCCGACAACTTTACCGGGGACTTTGCTGGCAACTTTGCCGGCAGCTTTACCGGCAACTTTGCCGGCAGCTTTACCGGCAACTTTGCCAGGAACTTTGCCAGCTACTTTGGCGGAAACTTTACCGGCAATTTTCCGGCAACTTTACCGGCGACTTTGCTGGCAACCTTACCAGGAACTTCCGGCAACTTTATCGGGAACTTTACCGGCAACTTTACAGAGAACTTTTCTGGCAACTTTACCGAGAACTTTTCCAGCAACTGTACCGGGAATTTTTCCGGCAACTTTATCGGGAACTTTGCCGGCAACTTTACCGAGAACTTTGTCGGCAACTTTACCGGGAACTTTACCCGCAACTTTGCCGGGAACTTTACTGGCAACTTGACTGGCAACTTTACTGGCAACTTGACTGGCAACTTTACCGGCACCTTTACCGGGATCTTTGCCGGCAACTTTACCGGCAACTTTACCAGCACCTTTACTGGGAACTTTGCCGGCAAATTTACCGGCTACTTTCCTGGCACCTTTACCGGGAACTTTACCGTGAACTTTTCTGGCAACTTTATCCGCAACTTTGCCGGGAACTTTGCCAGCAACTTTACCGGAAACTTTTCCGGCAACTTTACCTGCAACTTTGCCGGGAAATTTGCTGGAAACTTTACCGCCACCTTTACTGGCGGTTTTGCCAGCAATTTTACCGGAAACTTTGCTGCAAAGATGGTTGTTTTTCTGGAAGGTTCTCCTCTCTCGACAGCGAAACGCTGCAGCTCTTTCAGAGTGAACATCGGGATTTTGGTCACTTCCCTTGCCTTCTCCCCCGTTCACTCAGTTTGGCCTGGTGATTGTAAACTTCTTCCTTTATACGGATGATGGAGGTCACAGTGCTCATTGGAACCTTTAATGCTTCGGACATTTTTATGTATCCTTCCCCCGATCAGTTTCTCTTTACAATGCTGTCTGAGGTCTACAGAAAATTCCTTAGATTTCATGGCTTAGTTTGTGCAACTTTCCCGGCAACATTATCGGGAACTTTGTTGGCAACTTTACCGGGAACTTTGCCGGCAACTTTACCCAAAACTTTGCCGGGAACTTTTCCGGCAACTTTACCGGAAACTTTACTGGCAACTTTACCGGCACATTTACCGTGATCTTTGCCTGGAAAATTTACCGGCACCTTTACCTCCAACTTTACTGGCACCTTTACTGGGAACTTTGCTGGCAACTTTACTGGCAACTTTACCAGGAACTATTCTGGCAACTTTGCTGGGATCTTTTCCGGCAAATTTACCAGCACCTTTACCGGGAACTTTACCGGCACCCAACTGGGAACTTTGCCGGCAAATTTACCGTCTACTTTCCCGGCACCTTTACCGGGAACTTTTCCGGCAACTTTACCCACAACTTTGCCGGGAACTTTTCCGGCAACTTAACCAGGTACTTTTCTGGCAACTTTAAAGGCAACTTAGCCGGGAACTTAGATCGGAACTTTACTTGCAACTTTACCCGCAACTTTGCCGGGAACTTTGCCTGCAACTTTACCAGGAACTTTGACAGCAACTTTACCAAGAACTTTGTTGGTAACTTTACCGGGAACTTTGCCAGCAACTTTACCTGCTACTTTGCCGGGAACTTTACCGAGAACTTTGCCGGCAACTTTACCCGCAACTTTGCCAGGAACTTTACTGGGATCTTTTCTGGCAACTTTACTGGGAACTTTGTTGTCAACTTTACCGGCAACTTTACAGAGAACTTTTCTGGCAACTTTACCGGGAACTTTTCCGGCAACTTTGCCGGCAACTTTTCCCCGGAACTTTGCCAGCAATTTTCCGGCAACTTTACCCGCAACTTTTCCAGCAACTTTACCCGCAACTTTACCGGGAACTTTTCCGGCAACTTTTCGGGGAAACTTTGCCGGCAGCATTACCGGCAACTTTGAAGGGAACTTTGCCGGCAACTTTGCCAGCTACTTTGACGGAAACCTTACCGGCAATTTTCCGGCAACTTTACCGGTGACTTTTCTGGCAACTTTACCGGGAACTTAGCCGGCAACTTTACTGGGAACTTTTCCGGCAACTTTACTGGCAACTCTACCTGCAACTTTGCCAGCAACTTTGCCGGAAACGTTCCCGGCAATTTTTCCGGCAACTTTACCCACAACTTTACCGGGAACTTTTCCGACAACTTTACCGGGGACTTTGCTGGCAACTTTACCGGGAAACTTTGCCGGCAGCTTTACCGGCAACTTTGCCAGGAACTTTGCCAGCTACTTTGGCGGAAACTTTACCGGCAATTTTCCGGCAACTTTACCGGCGACTTTGCCAGCAACCTTACCAGGAACTTCCGGCAACTTTATCAGGAACTTTACCGGCAACTTTACATAGAACTTTTCCGGCAACTTTACCGAGAACTTTTCCAGCAACTTTACCGGGAATTTTGCAGGCAACTTTATCGGGAACTTTGCCGGCAACTTTACCGAGAACTTTGTCGGCAACTTTACCGGGAACTTTACCAGCAACTTTGCCGGGAACTTTACTGGCAACTTGACTGGCAACTTTACCGGCAACTTGACTGGCAACTTTACCGGCACCTTTACCGGGATCTTTGCCGGCAACTTTACCGGCAACTTTACCAGCACCTTTACTGGGAACTTTGCCGGCAAATTTACCGGCTACTTTCCTGGCACCTTTACCGGGAACTTTACCGTGAACTTTTCTGGCAACTTTACCAGCGACTTTGCTGGCAACCTTACCAGGAACTTCCGGCAACTTTATCGGGAACTTTACCGGCAACTTTACAGAGAACTTTTCTGGCAACTTTACCGAGAACTTTTCCAGCAACTTTACCGGGAATTTTGCCGGCAACTTTATCGGGAACTTTGCCGGCAACTTTACCGAGAACTTTGTCGGCAACTTTACCGGGAACTTTACCCGCAACTTTGCCGGGAACTTTACTGGCAACTTGACTGGCAACTTTACTGGCAACTTGACTGGCAACTTTACCGGCACCTTTACCGGGATCTTTGCCGGCAACTTTACCGGCAACTTTACCAGCACCTTTACTGGGAACTTTGCCGGCAAATTTACCGGCTACTTTCCTGGCACCTTTACCGGGAACTTTACCGTGAACTTTTCTGGCAACTTTATCCGCAACTTTGCCGGGAACTTTGCCGGCAACTTTACCGGAAACTTTTCCGGCAACTTTACCAGCAACTTTGCTGGAAACTTTACCGCCACCTTTACTGGCGGTTTTGCCAGCAATTTTACCGGAAACTTTGCTGCAAAGATGGTTGTTTTTCTGGAAGGTTCTCCTCTCTCGACAGCGAAACGCTGCAGCTCTTTACGCAAATTTACCGGCACCTTTACCTCCAACTTTACTGGCACCTTTACTGGGAACTTTGCTGGCAAATTTACCAGCTACTTTCCTGGCACCTTTACCGGGAACTTTACCGGGAACTTTTTCGGCAACTTTATCCGCAACTTTGCTGGCAACTTTACTGGGAACTTTTCCGGCAACTTTACCCGCAACTTTGCCGGAAACTTTACTGGCAACTTTACCGAAACCTTTACCGGGATCTTTTCCGGCAACTTTACCGGAAGTTGACTGGCAACTTTACCGGAAACTTTACCGGAAACTTGACCAGCAACTTTACCGGCAACTTTACCGGGAACTTTACCGGAAACTTGACTGGCAACTTTACCGAAACCTTTACCGGGATCTTTTCCAGCAACTTTACCGGCACCTTTACTGGGAACTTTGCCGGCAAATTTACCGGCTATTTTCCCGGCACCTTTACTGGGAAGTTTTCCGGCAACTTTACTGGGAACTTTGCCGGCAAATTTACCGGGAACTTTGCCGGCAAATTTACCAGGAATTTTGCTGGCAACTTAACCGGGAACTTATCCGGCAACTTTAACGGCAACTTAGCCGGGAACTTTTCTGGGAACTTAGCCAGGAACTTTACTTGCAACTTTACCCACAACTTTGCCGGGAACTTTGCCTGCAACTTTACCGGGAACTTTGCCGGAAACTTACCCCACAACTTTTCTGGCAACTTTACCGGAAACTTGACTGGCAACTTTACCGGCACCTTTACTCGGATCTTTTCCGCCAACTTTACCGTCAACTTTACTGGCACCTTTACCGGGAACTTTACCGGCAACTTTACCGGCACCTATACTGGAAACTTTGCTGGCAAATTTACCAGCTACTTTCCCGGCACCTTTACTGGCAACTTTACCCGCAACTTTTCCGGGAACTTTACCGGGAACTTTGCAGGGAACTTTTCTGGCAACTTTACCCGCTACTTTGCCGGGAACTTTACCGAGAACTTTGCCGGCAACTTTACCCGCAACTTTGCCAGGAACTTAGCCAGGAACTTTACCGGGATCTTTTCCGGCAACTTTACTGGGAACTTTGCCGTCAACTTTACAGAGAACTTTTCTGGCAACTTTACCAGGAACTTTTCCGGCAACATTTCCGGCAACTTTGCTGGCAACTTTTCCCTGGAACTTTACCCACAACTTTACCCGCAACTTTACGGGGAACTTTTCCAGCAACTTTTCGGGGAAACTTTGCCGGCAGCATTGCCGGCAACTTTGCCAGCTACTTTGATGGAAACTTTACAGGCAATTTTCCAGCAACTTTACCGGCGACTTTTCCGGCAACTTTTCCGGCAACTTTACCGGGAACTTAGCCGGCAACTTTACCGGGAACTTAGCCGGCAACTTTACCTGGAACTTTGCCAGCAATTTTGCCAGCAACTTTACCCGCAACTTTTCCAGCAACTTTACCCACAACTTTGCCGGTAACTTTTCCAGCAACTTTGCCAGGAAATTTGCCAGGAACTTTGCCGACAACTTTGTTGGGAACTTTGCCAGCAACTTTTCCAGCAATTTTACCAGGAACTTTAACGGCAACTTTGCCAGCGACTTTACCGGCAACTGTGCCGAGAACTTTGCCTGTAACTTTACCGGGAACTTTACCGGCAACTTTGCTGGCAACTTTACTGGCAACTTTACCAGGAACTATTCTGGCAACTTTGCTGGGATCTTTTCCGGCAAATTTACCAGCACCTTTACCGGGAACTTTACCGGCACCCAACTGGGAACTTTGCCGGCAAATTTACCGTCTACTTTCCCGGCACCTTTACCGGGAACTTTTCCGGCAACTTTACCCACAACTTTGCCGGGAACTTTTCCGGCAACTTAACCAGGTACTTTTCTGGCAACTTTAAAGGCAACTTAGCCGGGAACTTAGCCAGGAACTTTACTTGCAACTTTACCCGCAACTTTGCCGGGAACTTTGCCTGCAACTTTACCAGGAACTTTGACAGCAACTTTACCAAGAACTTTGTTGGTAACTTTACCGGGAACTTTGCCAGCAACTTTACCTGCTACTTTGCCGGGAACTTTACCAAGAACTTTGCCGGCAACTTTACCCGCAACTTTGCCAGGAACTTTACTGGGATCTTTTCTGGCAACTTTACTGGGAACTTTGTTGTCAACTTTACCGGCAACTTTACAGAGAACTTTTCTGGCAACTTTACCGGGAACTTTTCCGGCAACTTTGCCGGCAACTTTTCCCCGGAACTTTGCCAGCAATTTTCCGGCAACTTTACCCGCAACTTTTCCAGCAACTTTACCCGCAACTTTACCGGGAACTTTTCCGGCAACTTTTCGGGGAAACTTTGCCGGCAGCATTACCGGCAACTTTGAAGGGAACTTTGCCGGCAACTTTGCCAGCTACTTTGACGGAAACCTTACCGGCAATTTTCCGGCAACTTTACCGGTGACTTTTCTGGCAACTTTACCGGGAACTTAGCCGGCAACTTTACCGGGAACTTAGCCGGCAACTTTACCTGGAACTTTGCCAGCAATTTTGCCAGCAACTTTACCCGCAACTTTTCCAGCAACTTTACCCACAACTTTGCCGGTAACTTTTCCAGCAACTTTGCCAGGAAATTTGCCAGGAACTTTGCCGACAACTTTGTTGGGAACTTTGCCAGCAACTTTTCCAGCAATTTTACCAGGAACTTTAATGGCAACTTTGCCAGCGACTTTACCGGCAACTGTGCCGAGAACTTTGCCTGTAACTTTACCGGGAACTTTACCGGCAACTTTGCTGGCAACTTTACTGGCAACTTTACCAGGAACTATTCTGGCAACTTTGCTGGGATCTTTTCCGGCAAATTTACCAGCACCTTTACCGGGAACTTTACCGGCACCCAACTGGGAACTTTGCCGGCAAATTTACCATCTACTTTCCCGGCACCTTTACCGGGAACTTTTCCGGCAACTTTACCCACAACTTTGCCGGGAACTTTTCCGGCAACTTAACCAGGTACTTTTCTGGCAACTTTAAAGGCAACTTAGCCGGGAACTTAGCCAGGAACTTTACTTGCAACTTTACCCGCAACTTTGCCGGGAACTTTGCCTGCAACTTTACCAGGAACTTTGACAGCAACTTTACCAAGAACTTTGTTGGTAACTTTACCGGGAACTTTGCCAGCAACTTTACCTGCTACTTTGCCGGGAACTTTACCGAGAACTTTGCCGGCAACTTTACCCGCAACTTTGCCAGGAACTTTACTGGGATCTTTTCTGGCAACTTTACTGGGAACTTTGTTGTCAACTTTACCGGCAACTTTACAGAGAACTTTTCTGGCAACTTTACCGGGAACTTTTCCGGCAACTTTGCCGGCAACTTTTCCCCGGAACTTTGCCAGCAATTTTCCGGCAACTTTACCCGCAACTTTTCCAGCAACTTTACCTGCAACTTTACCGGGAACTTTTCCGGCAACTTTTCGGGGAAACTTTGCCGGCAGCATTACCGGCAACTTTGAAGGGAACTTTGCCGGCAACTTTGCCAGCTACTTTGACGGAAACCTTACCGGCAATTTTCCGGCAACTTTACCGGTGACTTTTCTGGCAACTTTACCGGGAACTTAGCCGGCAACTTTACTGGGAACTTTTCCGGCAACTTTACTGGCAACTCTACCTGCAACTTTGCCAGCAACTTTGCCAGAAACGTTCCCGGCAATTTTTCCGGCAACTTTACCCACAACTTTACCGGGAACTTTTCCGACAACTTTACCGGGGACTTTGCTGGCAACTTTACCGGGAAACTTTGCCGGCAGCTTTACCGGCAACTTTGCCAGGAACTTTGCCAGCTACTTTGGCGGAAACTTTACCGGCAATTTTCCGGCAACTTTACCGGCGACTTTGCCAGCAACCTTACCAGGAACTTCCGGCAACTTTATCAGGAACTTTACCGGCAACTTTACATAGAACTTTTCCGGCAACTTTACCGAGAACTTTTCCAGCAACTTTACCGGGAATTTTGCAGGCAACTTTATCGGGAACTTTGCCGGCAACTTTACCGAGAACTTTGTCGGCAACTTTACCGGGAACTTTACCAGCAACTTTGCCGGGAACTTTACTGGCAACTTGACTGGCAACTTTACCGGCACCTTTACCGGGATCTTTGCCGGCAACTTTACCGGCAACTTTACCAGCACCTTTACTGGGAACTTTGCCGGCAAATTTACCGGCTACTTTCCTGGCACCTTTACCGGGAACTTTACCGTGAACTTTTCTGGCAACTTTACCAGCGACTTTGCTGGCAACCTTACCAGGAACTTCCGGCAACTTTATCGGGAACTTTACCGGCAACTTTACAGATAACTTTTCTGGCAACTTTACCGAGAACTTTTCCAGCAACTTTACCGGGAATTTTGCCGGCAACTTTATCGGGAACTTTGCCGGCAACTTTACCCAGAACTTTGTCGGCAACTTTACCGGGAACTTTACCCGCAACTTTGCCGGGAACTTTACTGGCAACTTGACTGGCAACTTTACTGGCAACTTGACTGGCAACTTTACCGGCACCTTTACCGGGATCTTTGCCGGCAACTTTACCGGCAACTTTACCAGCACCTTTACTGGGAACTTTGCCGGCAAATTTACCGGCTACTTTCCTGGCACCTTTACCGGGAACTTTACCGTGAACTTTTCTGGCAACTTTATCCGCAACTTTGCCGGGAACTTTGCCGGCAACTTTACCGGAAACTTTTCCGGCAACTTTACCAGCAACTTTGCTGGAAACTTTACCGCCACCTTTACTGGCGGTTTTGCCAGCAATTTTACCGGAAACTTTGCTGCAAAGATGGTTGTTTTTCTGGAAGGTTCTCCTCTCTCGACAGCGAAACGCTGCAGCTCTTTCAGAGTGAACATCGGGATTTTGGTCACTTCCCTTGCCTTCTCCCCCGTTCACTCAGTTTGGCCTGGTGATTGTAAACTTCTTCCTTTTTACGGATGATGGAGGTCACAGTGCTCATTGGAACCTTTAATGCTTCGGACATTTTTATGTATCCTTCCCCCGATCAGTTTCTCTATACAATGCTGTCTGAGGTCTACAGAAAATTCCTTAGACTTCATGGCTTAGTTTGTGCAACTTTCCCGGCAACATTATCGGGAACTTTGTTGGCAACTTTACCGGGAACTTTGACGGAAACCTTACCGGCAATTTTCCGGCAACTTTACCGGCGACTTTTCTGGCAACTTTACCGGGAACTTAGCCGGCAACTTTACTGGGAACTTTTCCGGCAACTTTACTGGCAACTCTACCCGCAACTTTGCCAGCAACTTTGCCGGAAACGTTCCCGGCAATTTTTCCGGCAACTTTACCCACAACTTTACCGGGAACTTTTCCGACAACTTTACCGGGGACTTTGCTGGCAACTTTACCGGGAAACTTTGCCGGCAGCTTTACCGGCAACTTTGCCGGCAGCTTTACCGGCAACTTTGCCAGGAACTTTGCCAGCTACTTTGGCGGAAACTTTACCGGCAATTTTCCGGCAACTTTACCGGCGACTTTGCTGGCAACCTTACCAGGAACTTCCGGCAACTTTATCGGGAACTTTACCGGCAACTTTACAGAGAACTTTTCTGGCAACTTTACCGAGAACTTTTCCAGCAACTGTACCGGGAATTTTTCCGGCAACTTTATCGGGAACTTTGCCGGCAACTTTACCGAGAACTTTGTCGGCAACTTTACCGGGAACTTTACCCGCAACTTTGCCGGGAACTTTACTGGCAACTTGACTGGCAACTTTACTGGCAACTTGACTGGCAACTTTACCGGCACCTTTACCGGGATCTTTGCCGGCAACTTTACCGGCAACTTTACCAGCACCTTTACTGGGAACTTTGCCGGCAAATTTACCGGCTACTTTCCTGGCACCTTTACCGGGAACTTTACCGTGAACTTTTCTGGCAACTTTATCCGCAACTTTGCCGGGAACTTTGCCAGCAACTTTACCGGAAACTTTTCCGGCAACTTTACCTGCAACTTTGCCGGGAAATTTGCTGGAAACTTTACCGCCACCTTTACTGGCGGTTTTGCCAGCAATTTTACCGGAAACTTTGTTGCAAAGATGGTTGTTTTTCTGGAAGGTTCTCCTCTCTCGACAGCGAAACGCTGCAGCTCTTTCAGAGTGAACATCGGGATTTTGGTCACTTCCCTTGCCTTCTCCCCCGTTCACTCAGTTTGGCCTGGTGATTGTAAACTTCTTCCTTTATACGGATGATGGAGGTCACAGTGCTCATTGGAACCTTTAATGCTTCGGACATTTTTATGTATCCTTCCCCCGATCAGTTTCTCTATACAATGCTGTCTGAGGTCTACAGAAAATTCCTTAGACTTCATGGCTTAGTTTGTGCAACTTTCCCGGCAACATTATCGGGAACTTTGTTGGCAACTTTACCGGGAACTTTGCCGGCAACTTTACCCAAAACTTTGCCGGGAACTTTTCCGGCAACTTTACCGGAAACTTTACTGGCAACTTTACCGGCACATTTACCGTGATCTTTGCCTGGAAAATTTACCGGCACCTTTACCTCCAACTTTACTGGCACCTTT
The DNA here is from genome assembly GCA_029206835.1 of Rana muscosa. Classification (NCBI taxonomy): domain Eukaryota; kingdom Metazoa; phylum Chordata; class Amphibia; order Anura; family Ranidae; genus Rana; species Rana muscosa. The sequence continues at coordinate 88,800 of JARGYO010000248.1, read as the reverse complement.
ACTGGGAACTTTGCTGGCAAATTTACCGGCTACTTTCCTGGCACCTTTACCGGGAACTTTACCGGGAACTTTTCCGGCAACTTTATCCGCAACTTTGCTGGCAACTTTACTGGGAACTTTTCCGGCAACTTTACTGGGAACTTTGCCGGCAACTTTACCCGCAACTTTGCCGGAAACTTTACTGGCAACTTTACCGAAACCTTTACCGGGATCTTTTCCGGCAACTTTACCGGAAGTTGACTGGCAACTTTACCGGAAACTTTACCGGAAACTTGACCAGCAACTTTACCGGCAACTTTACCAGGAACTTTACCGGAAACTTGACTGGCAACTTTACCGAAACCTTTAATGGGATCTTTTCTGGCAACTTTACCGGCACCTTTACTGGGAACTTTGCCGGCAAATTTACCGGCTATTTTCCCGGCACCTTTACTGGGAAGTTTGCCGGCAACTTTACTGGGAACTTTGCCGGCAAATTTACCGGGAACTTTGCCGGCAAATTTACCGGGAATTTTGCTGGCAACTTAACCGGGAACTTATCCGGCAACTTTAACGGCAACTTAGCCGGGAACTTTTCTGGGAACTTAGCCAGGAACTTTACTTGCAACTTTACCCACAACTTTGCCGGGAACTTTGCCTGCAACTTTACCGGGAACTTTGCCGGAAACTTACCCCACAACTTTTCCGGCAACTTTACCGGAAACTTGACTGGCAACTTTACCGGCACCTTTACTAGGATCTTTTCCGCCAACTTTACCATCAACTTTACTGGCACCTTTACCAGGAACTTTACCGGCAACTTTACCGTCACCTATACTGGAAACTTTGCTGGCAAATTTACCAGCTACTTTCCCGGCACCTTTACTGGCAACTTTACCCGCAACTTTGCCGGCAACTTTACCGGGAACTTTACCGGGAACTTTGCAGGGAACTTTTCTGGCAACTTTACCCGCTACTTTGCCGGGAACTTTACCGAGAACTTTGCTGGCAACTTTACCCGCAACTTTGCCAGGAACTTAGCCGGGAACTTTACCGGGATCTTTTCCGGCAACTTTACTGGGAACTTTGCCGGGAACTTTACCAGGATCTTTTCTGGCAACTTTACTGGGAACTTTGTTGTCAACTTTACCGGCAACTTTACAGAGAACTTTTCTGGCAACTTTACCGGGAACTTTTCCAGCAACTTTGCCGGCAACTTTTCCCCGGAACTTTGCCAGCAATTTTCCGGCAACTTTACCTGCAACTTTTCCAGCAACTTTACCCGCAACTTTTCCAGCAACTTTACCCGCAACTTTACCGGGAACTTTTCCGGCAACTTTTCAGGGAAACTTTGCAGGCAGCATTACCGGCAACTTTGCAGGGAACTTTGCCGGCAACTTTGCCAGCTACTTTGACAGAAACCTTACCGGCAATTTTCCGGCAACTTTACCGGCGACTTTTCTGGCAACTTTACCGGGAACTTAGCCAGCAACTTTACTGGGAACTTTTCCGGCAACTTTACTGGCAACTCTACCCGCAACTTTGCCAGCAACTTTGCCGGAAACGTTCCCGGCAATTTTTTCCGGCAACTTTACCCACAACTTTACTGGGAACTTTTCCGACAACTTTACCGGGGACTTTGCTGGCAACTTTACCCGCAACTTTACCGGGAACTTAGCTGGCAACTTTACCGGGAACTTTTCCGGCAACTTTACTGGCAACTCTACCCGCAACTTTGCTAGCAACTTTTCCGGCAACTTTACCCACAACTTTACCCGCAACTTTTCCGGCAACTTTTCCGGCAACTTTTCCGGCTACTTTATCGGCAACTTTGTTGGGAACTTTGCCGGGAACTTTTCCGGCAACTTTGCTGGCAACTTTACCCAGAACTTTGCCAGCAATTTTGCCAGCAACTTTACCCACAACTTTTCCGGCAACTTTACCCACAACTTTTCCGGCAACTTTACCCACAACTTTACCCGCAACTTTTCCGGCAACTTTACCGGCTACTTTATCGGTAATTTTGCCGGCAGCTTTGCCGGCAACTTTACCGGCAACTTTACCAGGAACTTTTCTGGCAACTTTACCGGCAACTTTGTTGGGAACTTTGCCGGGAACTTTTCCGGCAACTTTGCTGGCAACTTTACCTGGAACTTTGCCAGCAATTTTGCCAGCAACTTTACCCGCAACTTTTCCAGCAACTTTACCCACAACTTTGCCGGTAACTTTTCCAGCAACTTTGCCAGGAAATTTGCCAGGAACTTTGCCGACAACTTTGTTGGGAACTTTGCCAGCAACTTTTCCAGCAATTTTACCAGGAACTTTACCGGCAACTTTGCCAGCGACTTTACCGGCAACTTTGCCGAGAACTTTGCCTGTAACTTTACCGGGAACTTTACCGGCAACTTTGCTGGCAACTTTACTGGCAACTTTACCAGGAACTATTCTGGCAACTTTGCCGGGATCTTTTCCGGAAAATTTACCAGCACCTTTACCGGGAACTTTACCGGCACCCAACTGGGAACTTTGCCGGCAAATTTACCGTCTACTTTCCCGGCACCTTTACCGGGAACTTTTCCGGCAACTTTACCCACAACTTTGCCGGGAACTTTTCCGGCAACTTAACCAGGTACTTTTCTGGCAACTTTAAAGGCAACTTAGCCGGGAACTTAGCCAGGAACTTTACTTGCAACTTTACCCGCAACTTTGCCGGGAACTTTGCCTGCAACTTTACCAGGAACTTTGACAGCAACTTTACCAAGAACTTTGTTGGTAACTTTACCGGGAACTTTGCCAGCAACTTTACCCGCTACTTTGCCGGGAACTTTACCGAGAACTTTGCCGGCAACTTTACCCGCAACTTTGCCAGGAACTTTACCGGGATCTTTTCTGGCAACTTTACTGGGAACTTTGTTGTCAACTTTACCGGCAACTTTACAGAGAACTTTTCTGGCAACTTTACCGGGAACTTTTCCCGGCAACTTTTCCGGCAACTTTTCCCCGGAACTTTGCCAGCAATTTTCCGGCAACTTTACCCGCAACTTTTCCAGCAACTTTACCCGCAACTTTACCGGGAACTTTTCCAGCAACTTTTCGGGGAAACTTTGCCGGCAGCATTACCGGCAACTTTGAAGGGAACTTTTCCGGCAACTTTGCCAGCTACTTTGACGGAAACCTTACCCGCAATTTTCCGGCAACTTTACCGGTGACTTTTCTGGCAACTTTACCGGGAACTTAGCCGGCAACTTTACTGGGAACTTTTCCGGCAACTTTACTGGCAACTCTACCTGCAACTTTGCCAGCAACTTTGCCGGAAACGTTCCCGGCAATTTTTCCGGCAACTTTACCCACAACTTTACCGGGAACTTTTCCGACAACTTTACCGGGGACTTTGCTGGCAACTTTACCGGGAAACTTTGCCGGCAGCTTTACCGGCAACTTTGCCAGGAACTTTGCCAGCTACTTTGGCGGAAACTTTACCGGCAATTTTCCGGCAACTTTACCGGCGACTTTGCCAGCAACCTTACCAGGAACTTCCGGCAACTTTATCAGGAACTTTACCGGCAACTTTACATAGAACTTTTCCGGCAACTTTACCGAGAACTTTTCCAGCAACTTTACCGGGAATTTTGCAGGCAACTTTATCGGGAACTTTCCTGGCAACTTTACCGAGAACTTTGTCGGCAACTTTACCAGGAACTTTACCAGCAACTTTGCCGGGAACTTTACTGGCAACTTGACTGGCAACTTTACCGGCAACTTGACTGGCAACTTTACCGGCACCTTTACCGGGATCTTTGCCGGCAACTTTACCGGCACCTTTACCGGCAACTTTACCAGCACCTTTACTGGAAACTTTGCCGGCAAATTTACGGGCTACTTTCCTGGCACCTTTACCGGGAACTTTACCGTGAACTTTTCCGGCAACTTTATCCGCAACTTTGCCGGGAACTTTGCCGGCAACTTTACCGGAAACTTTTCCGGCAACTTTACCGGGAACTTTTCCGGCAACTTTACCAGCAACTTTGCCGGGAAATTTGCTGGAAACTTTACCGCCACCTTTACTGGTGGTTTTGCCAGCAATTTTACCGGAAACTTTGCTGCAAAGATGGTTGTTTTTCTGGAAGGTTCTCCTCTCTCGACAGCGAAACGCTGCAGCTCTTTCAGAGTGAACATCGGGATTTTGGTCACTTCCCTTGCCTTCTCCCCCATTCACTCAGTTTGGCCTGGTGATTGTAAACTTCTTCCTTTTTACGGATGATGGAGGTCACAGTGCTCATTGGAACCTTTAATGCTTCAGACATTTTTCTGTATCCTTCCCCCGATCAGTTTCTCTATACAATGCTGTCTGAGGTCTACAGAAAATTCCTTAGACTTCATGGCTTAGTTTGTGCAACTTTCCCGGCAACATTATCGGGAACTTTGTTGGCAACTTTACCGGGAACTTTTCCGGCAACTTTACCCAAAACTTTGCCGGGAACTTTTCCGGCAACTTTACCGGAAACTTTACTGGCAACTTTACCGGCACATTTACCGGGATCTTTGTCGGCAAATTTACCGGCACCTTTACCTCCAACTTTACTGGCACCTTTACTGGGAACTTTGCTGGCAAATTTACCGGCTACTTTCCTGGCACCTTTACCGGGAACTTTACCGGGAACTTTTCCGGCAACTTTATCCGCAACTTTGCTGGCAACTTTACTGGGAACTTTTCCAGCAACTTTTTGGGGAAACTTTGCTGGCAGCATTACCAGCAACTTTGCCGGGAACTTTGCTGGCAACTTTGCCAGCTACTTTGACAGAAACTTTACAGGCAATTTTCCGGCAACTTTACCGGCGACTTTTCCGGCAACTTTTCCGGCAACTTTACCGGGAACTTAGCCGGCAACTTTACCGGGAACTTTTCCGGCAACTTTACTGGCAACTCTACCCGCAACTTTGCCAGCAACTTTTCCGGCAACTTTACCCACAACTTTACCTGCAACTTTTCCGGCAACTTTACCGGCTACTTTATTGGCAACTTTACTGGGAACTTTGCTGGCAACTTTACCCGCAACTTTGCTGGGAACTTTGCCGGGAACTTTACCAGGAACTTTTCCGGCAACTTATCCGGGTACTTTTCTGGCAACTTTAACAGCAACTTAGCCGGGAACTTAGCCAGGAACTTTACTTGCAACTTTACCCGCAACTTTGCCAGGAACTTTGCCTGCAACTTTACCAGGAACTTTTCCGGCAACTTTACCAAGAACTTTGCCTGCAACTTTACCAGGAACTTTGCCGGCAACTTTACCAAGAACTTTGTTGGCAACTTTACCGGGAACTTTGCCGCAACTTTACCCGCTACTTTGCCGGGAACTTTACTGAGAACTTTGCCGGCAACTTTACCTGCAACTTTACCGGGAACTTTACCGGGATCTTTTCCGGCAACTTTACCGGGAACTTTGCTGTCAACTTTACCAGCAACTTTACCGAGAACTTTTCTGGCAACTTTACTGGCAACTTTACCCGCAACTTTACCGGGAACTTAGCTGGCAACTTTACCCGGAACTTTTCCGGCAACTTTACTGGCAACTCTACCCGCAACTTTGCCAGCAACTTTTCCGGCAACTTTACCCACAACTTTACCCACAACTTTACCCGCAACTTTTCCAGCAACTTTACCGGCTACTTTATCGGTAATTTTGCCAGCAGCTTTGCTGGCAACTTTACCGGCAACTTTACCAGGAACTTTTCCGGCAACTTTACCGGCAACTTTGTTGGGAACTTTGCCGGCAACTTTTCCAGCAATTTTACCAGGAACTTTACCGGCAACTTTGCCAGCGACTTTACCGGCAACTTTGCCTGTAACTTTACCGGGAACTTTACCGGCAACTTTGCTGGCAACTTTACTGGCAACTTTACCGGGAACTATTCTGGCAACTTTGCCGGGATCTTTTCCGGCAAATTTACCGGCACCTTTACCGGGAACTTTACCGGCACCCAACTGGGAACTTTGCCGGCAAATTTACCGTCTACTTTCCCGGCACCTTTACCAGGAACTTTGCCGGCAACTTTACCCGCAACTTTGTCAGGAACTTTACCGGGATCTTTTCCGGCAACTTAACCAGGTACTTTTCTGGCAACTTTAAAGGCAACTTAGCTGGGAACTTAGCCAGGAACTTTACTTGCAACTTTACCCGCAACTTTGACGGGAACTTTGCCTGCAACTTTACCAGGAACATTGACAGCAACTTTACCAAGAACTTTGTTGGCAATTTTCCCGGGAACTTTGCCAGCAACTTTACCCGCTACTTTGCCGGGAACTTTACCGAGAACTTTGCCGGCAACTTTACCCGCAACTTTGCCGGGAACTTTACCGGGATCTTTTCTGGCAACTTTACTGGGAACTTTGTTGTCAACTTTACTGGCAACTTTACAGAGAACTTTTCTGGCAACTTTACCGGGAACTTTTCCAGCAACTTTGCCGGCAACTTTTCCCCGGAACTTTACCAGCAATTTTCCGGCAACTTTACCCGCAACTTTTCCAGCAACTTTACCCGCAACTTTACCGGGAACTTTTCCGGCAACTTTTCAGGGAAACTTTGCCAGCAGCATTACCGGCAACTTTGCAGGGAACTTTTCCGGCAACTTTGCCAGCTACTTTGACGGAAACCTTACTGGCAATTTTCCGGCAACTTTACTGGCGACTTTTCTGGCAACTTTACCGGGAACTTAGCCAGCAACTTTACTGGGAACTTTTCCGGCAACTTTACTGGCAACTCTACCCGCAACTTTGCCAGCAACTTTGCCGGAAACGTTCCCGGCAATTTTTCCGGCAACTTTACCCACAACTTTACCGGGAACTTTTCCGACAACTTTACCGGGGACTTTGCTGGCAACTTTACCGGGAAACTTTGCCGGCAGCTTTACCGGCAACTTTGCCGGCAGCTTTACCGGCAACTTTGCCAGGAACTTTGCCAGCTACTTTGGCGGAAACTTTACCGGCAATTTTCCGGCAACTTTACCGGCGACTTTGCTGGCAACCTTACCAGGAACTTCCGGCAACTTTATCGGGAACTTTACCGGCAACTTTACAGAGAACTTTTCTGGCAACTTTACCAAGAACTTTTCCAGCAACTTTACCGGGAATTTTTCTGGCAAGTTTATCGGGAACTTTGCCGGCAACTTTACCGAGAACTTTGTCGGCAACTTTACCGGGAACTTTACCCGCAACTTTGCCGGCAACTTGACTGGCAACTTTACCGGCACCTTTACCGGGATCTTTGCCGGCAACTTTACCGGCACCTTTACCGGCAACTTTACCAGCACCTTTACTGGGAACTTTGCTGGCAAATTTACCGGCTACTTTCCTGGCACCTTTACTGGGAACTTTACCGTGAACTTTTCTGGCAACTTTATCCGCAACTTTGCCAGGAACTTTGCCGGCAACTTTACCGGAAACTTTTCCGGCAACTTTACCGGGAACTTTTCCGGCAACTTTACCAGCAACTTTGCTGGGAAATTTGCTGGAAACTTTACCGCCACCTTTACTGGCGGTTTTGCCAGCAATTTTACCGGAAACTTTGCTGCAAAGATGGTTGTTTTTCTGGAAGGTTCTCCTCTCTCGACAGCGAAACGCTGCAGCTCTTTACGCAAATTTACCGGCACCTTTACCTCCAACTTTACTGGCACCTTTACTGGGAACTTTGCTGGCAAATTTACCAGCTACTTTCCTGGCACCTTTACCGGGAACTTTACCGGGAACTTTTTCGGCAACTTTATCCGCAACTTTGCTGGCAACTTTACTGGGAACTTTTCCGGCAACTTTACCCGCAACTTTGCCGGAAACTTTACTGGCAACTTTACCGAAACCTTTACCGGGATCTTTTCCGGCAACTTTACCGGAAGTTGACTGGCAACTTTACCGGAAACTTTACCGGAAACTTGACCAGCAACTTTACCGGCAACTTTACCGGGAACTTTACCGGAAACTTGACTGGCAACTTTACCGAAACCTTTACCGGGATCTTTTCCAGCAACTTTACCGGCACCTTTACTGGGAACTTTGCCGGCAAATTTACCGGCTATTTTCCCGGCACCTTTACTGGGAAGTTTTCCGGCAACTTTACTGGGAACTTTGCCGGCAAATTTACCGGGAACTTTGCCGGCAAATTTACCGGGAACTTTGCCGGCAAATTTACCAGGAATTTTGCTGGCAACTTAACCGGGAACTTATCCGGCAACTTTAACGGCAACTTAGCCGGGAACTTTTCTGGGAACTTAGCCAGGAACTTTACTTGCAACTTTACCCACAACTTTGCCGGGAACTTTGCCTGCAACTTTACCGGGAACTTTGCCGGAAACTTACCCCACAACTTTTCTGGCAACTTTACCGGAAACTTGACTGGCAACTTTACCGGCACCTTTACTCGGATCTTTTCCGCCAACTTTACCGTCAACTTTACTGGCACCTTTACCGGGAACTTTACCGGCAACTTTACCGGCACCTATACTGGAAACTTTGCTGGCAAATTTACCAGCTACTTTCCCGGCACCTTTACTGGCAACTTTACCCGCAACTTTTCCGGGAACTTTACCGGGAACTTTGCAGGGAACTTTTCTGGCAACTTTACCCGCTACTTTGCCGGGAACTTTACCGAGAACTTTGCCGGCAACTTTACCCGCAACTTTGCCAGGAACTTAGCCGGGAACTTTACCGGGATCTTTTCCGGCAACTTTACTGGGAACTTTGCCGTCAACTTTACAGAGAACTTTTCTGGCAACTTTACCAGGAACTTTTCCGGCAACATTTCCGGCAACTTTGCTGGCAACTTTTCCCTGGAACTTTACCCACAACTTTACCCGCAACTTTACGGGGAACTTTTCCAGCAACTTTTCGGGGAAACTTTGCCGGCAGCATTGCCGGCAACTTTGCCAGCTACTTTGATGGAAACTTTACAGGCAATTTTCCAGCAACTTTACCGGCGACTTTCCGGCAACTTTTCCGGCAACTTTACCGGGAACTTAGCCGGCAACTTTACCGGGAACTTAGCCGGCAACTTTACCTGGAACTTTGCCAGCAATTTTGCCAGCAACTTTACCCGCAACTTTTCCAGCAACTTTACCCACAACTTTGCCGGTAACTTTTCCAGCAACTTTGCCAGGAAATTTGCCAGGAACTTTGCCGACAACTTTGTTGGGAACTTTGCCAGCAACTTTTCCAGCAATTTTACCAGGAACTTTAACGGCAACTTTGCCAGCGACTTTACCGGCAACTGTGCCGAGAACTTTGCCTGTAACTTTACCGGGAACTTTACCGGCAACTTTGCTGGCAACTTTACTGGCAACTTTACCAGGAACTATTCTGGCAACTTTGCTGGGATCTTTTCCGGCAAATTTACCAGCACCTTTACCGGGAACTTTACCGGCACCCAACTGGGAACTTTGCCGGCAAATTTACCGTCTACTTTCCCGGCACCTTTACCGGGAACTTTTCCGGCAACTTTACCCACAACTTTGCCGGGAACTTTTCCGGCAACTTAACCAGGTACTTTTCTGGCAACTTTAAAGGCAACTTAGCCGGGAACTTAGCCAGGAACTTTACTTGCAACTTTACCCGCAACTTTGCCGGGAACTTTGCCTGCAACTTTACCAGGAACTTTGACAGCAACTTTACCAAGAACTTTGTTGGTAACTTTACCGGGAACTTTGCCAGCAACTTTACCTGCTACTTTGCCGGGAACTTTACCGAGAACTTTGCCGGCAACTTTACCCGCAACTTTGCCAGGAACTTTACTGGGATCTTTTCTGGCAACTTTACTGGGAACTTTGTTGTCAACTTTACCGGCAACTTTACAGAGAACTTTTCTGGCAACTTTACCGGGAACTTTTCCGGCAACTTTGCCGGCAACTTTTCCCCGGAACTTTGCCAGCAATTTTCCGGCAACTTTACCCGCAACTTTTCCAGCAACTTTACCTGCAACTTTACCGGGAACTTTTCCGGCAACTTTTCGGGGAAACTTTGCCGGCAGCATTACCGGCAACTTTGAAGGGAACTTTGCCGGCAACTTTGCCAGCTACTTTGACGGAAACCTTACCGGCAATTTTCCGGCAACTTTACCGGTGACTTTTCTGGCAACTTTACCGGGAACTTAGCCGGCAACTTTACTGGGAACTTTTCCGGCAACTTTACTGGCAACTCTACCTGCAACTTTGCCAGCAACTTTGCCGGAAACGTTCCCGGCAATTTTTCCGGCAACTTTACCCACAACTTTACCGGGAACTTTTCCGACAACTTTACCGGGGACTTTGCTGGCAACTTTACCGGCAACTTTGCCAGGAACTTTGCCAGCTACTTTGGCGGAAACTTTACCGGCAATTTTCCGGCAACTTTACCGGCGACTTTGCCAGCAACCTTACCAGGAACTTCCGGCAACTTTATCAGGAACTTTACCGGCAACTTTACATAGAACTTTTCCGGCAACTTTACCGAGAACTTTTCCAGCAACTTTACCGGGAATTTTGCAGGCAACTTTATCGGGAACTTTGCCGGCAACTTTACCGAGAACTTTGTCGGCAACTTTACCGGGAACTTTACCAGCAACTTTGCCGGGAACTTTACTGGCAACTTGACTGGCAACTTGACTGGCAACTTTACCGGCACCTTTACCGGGATCTTTGCCGGCAACTTTACCGGCACCTTTACCGGCAACTTTACCAGCACCTTTACTGGAAACTTTGCCGGCAAATTTACCGGCTACTTTCCTGGCACCTTTACCGGGAACTTTACCGTGAACTTTTCCGGCAACTTTATCCGCAACTTTGCCGGGAACTTTGCCGGCAACTTTACCGGAAACTTTTCCGGCAACTTTACCGGGAACTTTTCCGGCAACTTTACCAGCAACTTTGCCGGGAAATTTGCTGGAAACTTTACCGCCACCTTTACTGGTGGTTTTGCCAGCAATTTTACCGGAAACTTTGCTGCAAAGATGGTTGTTTTTCTGGAAGGTTCTCCTCTCTCGACAGCGAAACGCTGCAGCTCTTTCAGAGTGAACATCGGGATTTTGGTCACTTCCCTTGCCTTCTCCCCCGTTCACTCAGTTTGGCCTGGTGATTGTAAACTTCTTCCTTTTTACGGATGATGGAGGTCACAGTGCTCATTGGAACCTTTAATGCTTCAGACATTTTTCTGTATCCTTCCCCCGATCAGTTTCTCTATACAATGCTGTCTGAGGTCTACAGAAAATTCCTTAGACTTCATGGCTTAGTTTGTGCAACTTTCCCGGCAACATTATCGGGAACTTTGTTGGCAACTTTACCGGGAACTTTTCCGGCAACTTTACCCAAAACTTTGCCGGGAACTTTTCCGGCAACTTTACCGGAAACTTTACTGGCAACTTTACCGGCACATTTACCGGGATCTTTGTCGGCAAATTTACCGGCACCTTTACCTCCAACTTTACTGGCACCTTTACTGGGAACTTTGCTGGCAAATTTACCGGCTACTTTCCTGGCACCTTTACCGGGAACTTTACCGGGAACTTTTCCGGCAACTTTATCCGCAACTTTGCTGGCAACTTTACTGGGAACTTTTCCAGCAACTTTTTGGGGAAACTTTGCTGGCAGCATTACCAGCAACTTTGCCGGGAACTTTGCTGGCAACTTTGCCAGCTACTTTTGACGGAAACTTTACAGGCAATTTTCCGGCAACTTTACCGGCGACTTTTCCGGCAACTTTTCCGGCAACTTTACCGGGAACTTAGCCGGCAACTTTACCGGGAACTTTTCCGGCAACTTTACTGGCAACTCCACCCCCAAATTTGCCAGCAACTTTTCCGGCAACTTTACCCACAACTTTACCCGCAACTTTTCCGGCAACTTTACCGGCTACTTTATTGGCAACTTTACTGGGAACTTTTCTGGCAACTTTACCCGCAACTTTGCTGGGAACTTTGCCGGGAACTTTACCAGGAACTTTGCCGGCAACTTAACCGGGTACTTTTCTGGCAACTTTAACAGCAACTTAGCCGGGAACTTAGCCAGGAACTTTACTTGCAACTTTACCCGCAACTTTGCCAGGAACTTTGCCTGCAACTTTACCAGGAACTTTCCGGCAACTTTACCAAGAACTTTGCCTGCAACTTTACCAGGAACTTTGCCGGCAACTTTACCAAGAACTTTGTTGGCAACTTTACCGGGAACTTTGCCGCAACTTTACCCGCTACTTTGCCGGGAACTTTACTGAGAACTTTGCCGGCAACTTTACCTGCAACTTTACCGGGAACTTTACCGGGATCTTTTCCGGCAACTTTACCGGGAACTTTGCTGTCAACTTTACCAGCAACTTTACCGAGAACTTTTCTGGCAACTTTACTGGCAACTTTACCCGCAACTTTACCGGGAACTTAGCTGGCAACTTTACCCTGAACTTTTCCGGCAACTTTACTGGCAACTCTACCCGCAACTTTGCCAGCAACTTTTCCGGCAACTTTACCCACAACTTTACCCGCAACTTTTCCAGCAACTTTACTGGCTACTTTATCGGTAATTTTGCCAGCAGCTTTGCTGGCAACTTTACCGGCAACTTTACCAGGAACTTTTCCGGCAACTTTACCGGCAACTTTGTTGGGAACTTTGCCGGCAACTTTTCCAGCAATTTTACCAGGAACTTTACCGGCAACTTTGCCAGCGACTTTACCGGCAACTTTGCCTGTAACTTTACCGGGAACTTTACCGGCAACTTTGCTGGCAACTTTACTGGCAACTTTACCGGGAACTATTCTGGCAACTTTGCCGGGATCTTTTCCGGCAAATTTACCGGCACCTTTACCGGGAACTTTACCGGCACCCAACTGGGAACTTTGCCGGCAAATTTACCGTCTACTTTCCCGGCACCTTTACCAGGAACTTTCCCGGCAACTTTACCCGCAACTTTGCCAGGAACTTTACCGGGAACTTTTCCGGCAACTTAACCAGGTACTTTTCTGGCAACTTTAAAGGCAACTTAGCTGGGAACTTAGCCAGGAACTTTACTTGCAACTTTACCCGCAACTTTGCCGGGAACTTTGCCTGCAACTTTACCAGGAACATTGACAGCAACTTTACCAAGAACTTTGTTGGCAACTTTACCGGGAACTTTGCCAGCAACTTTACCCGCTACTTTGCCGGGAACTTTACCGAGAACTTTGCTGGCAACTTTACCCGCAACGTTGCCGGGAACTTTACCGGGATCTTTTCTGGCAACTTTACTGGGAACTTTGTTGTCAACTTTACTGGCAACTTTACAGAGAACTTTTCTGGCAACTTTACCGGGAACTTTTCCGGCAACTTTGCCGGCAACTTTTCCCCGGAACTTTGCCAGCAATTTTCCGGCAACTTTACCCGCAACTTTTCCAGCAACTTTACCCGCAACTTTACCGGGAACTTTTCCGGCAACTTTTCAGGGAAACTTTGCCAGCAGCATTACCGGCAACTTTGCAGGGAACTTTGCCGGCAACTTTGCCAGCTACTTTGACAGAAACCTTACCGGCAATTTTCCGGCAACTTTACTGGCGACTTTTCTGGCAACTTTACCGGGAACTTAGCCAGCAACTTTACTGGGAACTTTTCCGGCAACTTTACTGGCAACTATACCCGCAACTTTGCCAGCAACTTTGCCGGAAACGTTCCCGGCAATTTTTCCGGCAACTTTACCCACAACTTTACCAGGAACTTTTCCGACAACTTTACCGGGGACTTTGCTGGCAACTTTACCGGGAAACTTTGCCGGCAGCTTTACCGGCAACTTTGCTGGCAGCTTTACCGGCAACTTTGCCAGGAACTTTGCCAGCTACTTTGGCGGAAACTTTACCGGCAATTTTCCGGCAACTTTACCGGCGACTTTGCTGGCAACCTTACCAGGAACTTCCGGCAACTTTATCGGGAACTTTACCGGCAACTTTACAGAGAACTTTTCTGGCAACTTTACCGAGAACTTTTCCAGCAACTTTACCGGGAATTTTGCCGGCAAGTTTATCGGGAACTTTGCCGGCAACTTTACCGAGAACTTTGTCGGCAACTTTACCGGGAACTTTACCCGCAACTTTGCCGGCAACTTGACTGGCAACTTTACCGGCACCTTTACCGGGATCTTTGCCGGCAACTTTACCGGCACCTTTACTGGCAACTTTACCAGCACCTTTACTGGGAACTTTGCCGGCAAATTTACCGGCTACTTTCCTGGCACCTTTACCGGGAACTTTACGGTGAACTTTTCTGGCAACTTTATCCGCAACTTTGCCAGGAACTTTGCCGGCAACTTTACCGGAAACTTTTCCGGCAACGTTACCGGGAACTTTTCCGGCAACTTTACCAGCAACTTTGCTGGGAAATTTGCTGGAAACTTTACCGCCACCTTTACTGGCGGTTTTGCCAGCAATTTTACCGGAAACTTTGCTGCAAAGATGGTTGTTTTTCTGGAAGGTTCTCCTCTCTCGACAGCGAAACGCTGCAGCTCTTTACGCAAATTTACCGGCACCTTTACCTCCAACTTTACTGGCACCTTTACTGGGAACTTTGCTGGCAAATTTACCAGCTACTTTCCTGGCACCTTTACCGGGAACTTTACCGGGAACTTTTTCGGCAACTTTATCCGCAACTTTTCTGGCAACTTTACTGGGAACTTTTCCGGCAACTTTACCCGCAACTTTGCCGGAAACTTTACTGGCAACTTTACCGAAACCTTTACCGGGATCTTTTCCGGCAACTTTACCGGAAGTTGACTGGCAACTTTACCGGAAACTTTACCGGAAACTTGACCAGCAACTTTACCGGCAACTTTACCGGGAACTTTACCGGAAACTTGACTGGCAACTTTACCGAAACCTTTACCGGGATCTTTTCCAGCAACTTTACCGGCACCTTTACTTGGAACTTTGCCGGCAAATTTACCGGCTATTTTCCCGGCACCTTTACTGGGAAGTTTTCCGGCAACTTTACTGGGAACTTTGCCGGCAAATTTACCGGGAACTTTGCCGGCAAATTTACCAGGAATTTTGCTGGCAACTTAACCGGGAACTTATCCGGCAACTTTAACGGCAACTTAGCCGGGAACTTTTCTGGGAACTTAGCCAGGAACTTTACTTGCAACTTTACCCACAACTTTGCCGGGAACTTTGCCTGCAACTTTACCGGGAACTTTGCCGGAAACTTACCCCACAACTTTTCTGGCAACTTTACCGGAAACTTGACTGGCAACTTTACCGGCACCTTTACTAGGATCTTTTCCGCCAACTTTACCATCAACTTTACTGGCACCTTTACCGGGAACTTTACCGGCAACTTTACCGGCACCTATACTGGAAACTTTGCTGGCAAATTTACCAGCTACTTTCCCGGCACCTTTACTGGCAACTTTACCCGCAACTTTTCCGGCAACTTTACCGGGAACTTTACCGGGAACTTTGCAGGGAACTTTTCTGGCAACTTTACCCGCTAATTTGCCGGGAACTTTACCGAGAACTTTGCCGGCAACTTTACCCGCAACTTTGCCAGGAACTTAGCCGGGAACTTTACCGGGATCTTTTCCGGCAACTTTACTGGGAACTTTGCCGTCAACTTTACAGAGAACTTTTCTGGCAACTTTACCAGGAACTTTTCTGGCAACTTTTCCGGCAACTTTGCTGGCAACTTTTCCCTGGAACTTTACCCACAACTTTACCCGCAACTTTACGGGGAACTTTTCCAGCAACTTTTCGGGGAAACTTTGCCGGCAGCAATGCCGGCAACTTTGCCGGCAACTTTGCCAGCTACTTTGATGGAAACTTTACAGGCAATTTTCCGGCAACTTTACCGGCGACTTTTCCGGCAAACTTTCCGGCAACTTTACCGGGAACTTAGCCGGCAACTTTACCGGGAACTTTTCCGGCAACTTTGCTGGCAACTTTACCTGGAACTTTGCCAGCAATTTTGCCAGCAACTTTACCCGCAACTTTTCCAGCAACTTTACCCACAACTTTACCGGTAACTTTTCCAGCAACTTTGCCAGGAAATTTGCCAGGAACTTTGCCGACAACTTTGTTGGGAACTTTGCCAGCAACTTTTCCAGCAATTTTAGCAGGAACTTTAATGGCAACTTTGCCAGCGACTTTACCGGCAACTTTGCCGAGAACTTTGCCTGTAACTTTACCGGGAACTTTACCGGCAACTTTGCTGGCAACTTTACTGGCAACTTTACCAGGAACTATTCTGGCAACTTTGCTGGGATCTTTTCCGGCAAATTTACCAGCACCTTTACCGGGAACTTTACCGGCACCCAACTGGGAACTTTGCTGGCAAATTTACCGTCTACTTTCCCGGCACCTTTACCGGGAACTTTTCCGGCAACTTTACCCACAACTTTGCCGGGAACTTTTCCGGCAACTTAACCAGGTACTTTTCTGGCAACTTTAAAGGCAACTTAGCCGGGAACTTAGCCAGGAACTTTACTTGCAACTTTACCCGCAACTTTGCCGGGAACTTTGCCTGCAACTTTACCAGGAACTTTGACAGCAACTTTACCAAGAACTTTGTTGGTAACTTTACCGGGAACTTTGCCAGCAACTTTACCCGCTACTTTGCCGGGAACTTTACCGAGAACTTTGCCGGCAACTTTACCCGCAACTTTGCCAGGAACTTTACCGGGATCTTTTCTGGCAACTTTACTGGGAACTTTGTTGTCAACTTTACCGGCAACTTTACAGAGAACTTTTCTGGCAACTTTACCGGGAACTTTTCCGGCAACTTTGCCGGCATTTTTTCCCCGGAACTTTGCCAGCAATTTTCCGGCAACTTTACCCGCAACTTTTCCAGCAACTTTACCCGCAACTTTACCAGGGACTTTGCTGGCAACTTTACCGGGAAACTTTGCCGGCAGCTTTACCGGCAACTTTGCCAGGAACTTTGCCAGCTACTTTGGCGGAAACTTTACCGGCAATTTTCCGGCAACTTTACCGGCGACTTTGCCAGCAACCTTACCAGGAACTTCCGGCAACTTTATCAGGAACTTTACCGGCAACTTTACATAGAACTTTTCCGGCAACTTTACCGAGAACTTTTCCAGCAACTTTACCGGGAATTTTGCAGGCAACTTTATCGGGAACTTTGCCGGCAACTTTACCGAGAACTTTGTCGGCAACTTTACCGGGAACTTTACCAGCAACTTTGCCGGGAACTTTACTGGCAACTTGACTGGCAACTTTACTGGCAACTTTACCGGCACCTTTACCGGGATCTTTGCCGGCAACTTTACCGGCAACTTTACCAGCACCTTTACTGGAAACTTTGCCGGCAAATTTACCGGCTACTTTCCTGGCACCTTTACCGGGAACTTTACCGTGAACTTTTCCGGCAACTTTATCCGCAACTTTGCCGGGAACTTTGCCGGCAACTTTACCAGAAACTTTTCCGGCAACTTTACCGGGAACTTTTCCGGCAACTTTACCAGCAACTTTGCCGGGAAATTTGCTGGAAACTTTACCGCCACCTTTACTGGTGGTTTTGCCAGCAATTTTACCGGAAACTTTGCTGCAAAGATGGTTGTTTTTCTGGAAGGTTCTCCTCTCTCGACAGCAAAACGCTGCAGCTCTTTCAGAGTGAACATCGGGATTTTGGTCACTTCCCTTGCCTTCTCCCCCGTTCACTCAGTTTGGCCTGGTGATTGTAAACTTCTTCCTTTTTACGGATGATGGAGGTCACAGTGCTCATTGGAACCTTTAATGCTTCAGACATTTTTCTGTATCCTTCCCCCGATCAGTTTCTCTATACAATGCTGTCTGAGGTCTACAGAAAATTCCTTAGACTTCATGGCTTAGTTTGTGCAACTTTCCCGGCAACATTATCGGGAACTTTGTTGGCAACTTTACCGGGAACTTTTCCGGCAACTTTACCCAAAACTTTGCCGGGAACCTTTCCGGCAACTTTACCGGAAACTTTACTGGCAACTTTACCGGCACATTTACCGGGATCTTTGTCGGCAAATTTACCGGCACCTTTACCTCCAACTTTACTGGCACCTTTACTGGGAACTTTGCTGGCAAATTTACCGGCTACTTTCCTGGCACCTTTACCGGGAACTTTACCGGGAACTTTTCCGGCAACTTTATCCGCAACTTTGCTGGCAACTTTACTGGGAACTTTTCCAGCAACTTTTTGGGGAAACTTTGCTGGCAGCATTACCAGCAACTTTGCCGGGAACTTTGCTGGCAACTTTGCCAGCTACTTTGACGGAAACTTTACAGGCAATTTTCCGGCAACTTTACCGGCGACTTTTCCGGCAACTTTTCCGGCAACTTTACCGGGAACTTAGCCGGCAACTTTACCGGGAACTTTTCCGGCAACTTTACTGGCAACTCTACCCGCAACTTTGCCAGCAACTTTTCCGGCAACTTTACCCACAACTTTACCCGCAACTTTTCCGGCAACTTTACCGGCTACTAGGGATGAGCTTCGTGTTCGAGTCGAACATACGTTCGACTCGAACATTGGCTGTTCGATCGTTCGACGAAGATCGAACGATTTGGGCCGTTCGCGCCAAATTCGAGTGACGCGAACGGCCCACAATGCACTACGCCATCGCAGTGTCATCCAGGCGCTGTGATTGGCCAAGCATGCACTGTGACCCCGCATGCTTGGCCAATCACAGCGCCGGCAGCGAGGAGAGCAATGATTGGCCACAGGCAGGATGCCTGTGGCCAATTATTGCTGAGGGTGTTTAGTACACGCCCCACACTATAAAAGGCCGCCAGCACGGCGGCCTAGTGTAGTGTGTTCCGGAGCAGGGATAGAGTAGCATAGGCAGGGACAGTGACTGTTATTTCTTTCTTGCTTAACCTGGATTCCTTTAGTTTAGGGAAAGAGAAGGATAGGTAGGGAGAGTGTCAGTGTGTTTTGTGCTTCTGCTATAGTGTGCTTAAAAAAAAAACATTTATTCTAGGGACAGAAAACTCTAGGTAGGGACAGTGTCAGTTTCTTTCACTCTGCAAGTCCTTGTTTCCAGGGACCTGGAAGGACAGTGAGTGAATTGTCCTTTTGCTATATTGTGATTAAAAAAAACATTTATTCTAGGGACAGAAAACTCTAGGTAGGGACAGTGTCAGTTTCTTTCACTCTGCAAGTCCTTGTTTCCAGGGACCTGGAAGGACAGTGAGTGAATTGTCCTTTTGCTATATTGTGATTAAAAAAAACATTTATTCTAGGGACAGAAAACTCTAGGTAGGGACAGTGTCAGTTTCTTTCACTCTGCAAGTCCTTGTTTCCAGGGACCTGGAAGGACAGTGAGTGAATTGTCCTTTTGCTATATTGTGATTAAAAAAAACATTTATTCTAGGGACAGAAAACTCTAGGTAGGGACAGTGTCAGTTTCTTTCACTCTGCAAGTCCTTGTTTCCAGGGACCTGGAAGGACAGTGAGTGAATTGTCCTTTTGCTATATTGTGATTAAAAAAAACATTTATTCTAGGGACAGAAAACTCTAGGTAGGGACAGTGTCAGTTTCTTTCACTCTGCAAGTCCTTGTTTCCAGGGACCTGGAAGGACAGTGAGTGAATTGTCCTTTTGCTATATTGTGATTAAAAAAAACATTTATTCTAGGGACAGAAAACTCTAGGTAGGGACAGTGTCAGTTTCTTTCACTCTGCAAGTCCTTGTTTCCAGGGACCTGGAAGGACAGTGAGTGAATTGTCCTTTTGCTATATTGTGATTAAAAAAAACATTTATTCTAGGGACAGAAAACTCTAGGTAGGGACAGTGTCAGTTTCTTTCACTCTGCAAGTCCTTGTTTCCAGGGACCTGGAAGGACAGTGAGTGAATTGTCCTTTTGCTATATTGTGATTAAAAAAAACATTTATTCTAGGGACAGAAAACTCTAGGTAGGGACAGTGTCAGTTTCTTTCACTCTGCAAGTCCTTGTTTCCAGGGACCTGGAAGGACAGTGAGTGAATTGTCCTTTTGCTATATTGTGATTAAAAAAAACATTTATTCTAGGGACAGAAAACTCTAGGTAGGGACAGTGTCAGTTTCTTTCACTCTGCAAGTCCTTGTTTCCAGGGACCTGGAAGGACAGTGAGTGAATTGTCCTTTTGCTATATTGTGATTAAAAAAAACATTTATTCTAGGGACAGAAAACTCTAGGTAGGGACAGTGTCAGTTTCTTTCACTCTGCAAGTCCTTGTTTCCAGGGACCTGGAAGGACAGTGAGTGAATTGTCCTTTTGCTATATTGTGATTAAAAAAAACATTTATTCTAGGGACAGAAAACTCTAGGTAGGGACAGTGTCAGTTTCTTTCACTCTGCAAGTCCTTGTTTCCAGGGACCTGGAAGGACAGTGAGTGAATTGTCCTTTTGCTATATTGTGATTAAAAAAAACATTTATTCTAGGGACAGAAAACTCTAGGTAGGGACAGTGTCAGTTTCTTTCACTCTGCAAGTCCTTGTTTCCAGGGACCTGGAAGGACAGTGAGTGAATTGTCCTTTTGCTATATTGTGATTAAAAAAAACATTTATTCTAGGGACAGAAAACTCTAGGTAGGGACAGTGTCAGTTTCTTTCACTCTGCAAGTCCTTGTTTCCAGGGACCTGGAAGGACAGTGAGTGAATTGTCCTTTTGCTATATTGTGATTAAAAAAAACATTTATTCTAGGGACAGAAAACTCTAGGTAGGGACAGTGTCAGTTTCTTTCACTCTGCAAGTCCTTGTTTCCAGGGACCTGGAAGGACAGTGAGTGAATTGTCCTTTTGCTATATTGTGATTAAAAAAAACATTTATTCTAGGGACAGAAAACTCTAGGTAGGGACAGTGTCAGTTTCTTTCACTCTGCAAGTCCTTGTTTCCAGGGACCTGGAAGGACAGTGAGTGAATTGTCCTTTTGCTATATTGTGATTAAAAAAAACATTTATTCTAGGGACAGAAAACTCTAGGTAGGGACAGTGTCAGTTTCTTTCACTCTGCAAGTCCTTGTTTCCAGGGACCTGGAAGGACAGTGAGTGAATTGTCCTTTTGCTATATTGTGATTAAAAAAAACATTTATTCTAGGGACAGAAAACTCTAGGTAGGGACAGTGTCAGTTTCTTTCACTCTGCAAGTCCTTGTTTCCAGGGACCTGGAAGGACAGTGAGTGAATTGTCCTTTTGCTATATTGTGATTAAAAAAAACATTTATTCTAGGGACAGAAAACTCTAGGTAGGGACAGTGTCAGTTTCTTTCACTCTGCAAGTCCTTGTTTCCAGGGACCTGGAAGGACAGTGAGTGAATTGTCCTTTTGCTATATTGTGATTAAAAAAAACATTTATTCTAGGGACAGAAAACTCTAGGTAGGGACAGTGTCAGTTTCTTTCACTCTGCAAGTCCTTGTTTCCAGGGACCTGGAAGGACAGTGAGTGAATTGTCCTTTTGCTATATTGTGATTAAAAAAAACATTTATTCTAGGGACAGAAAACTCTAGGTAGGGACAGTGTCAGTTTCTTTCACTCTGCAAGTCCTTGTTTCCAGGGACCTGGAAGGACAGTGAGTGAATTGTCCTTTTGCTATATTGTGATTAAAAAAAACATTTATTCTAGGGACAGAAAACTCTAGGTAGGGACAGTGTCAGTTTCTTTCACTCTGCAAGTCCTTGTTTCCAGGGACCTGGAAGGACAGTGAGTGAATTGTCCTTTTGCTATATTGTGATTAAAAAAAACATTTATTCTAGGGACAGAAAACTCTAGGTAGGGACAGTGTCAGTTTCTTTCACTCTGCAAGTCCTTGTTTCCAGGGACCTGGAAGGACAGTGAGTGAATTGTCCTTTTGCTATATTGTGATTAAAAAAAACATTTATTCTAGGGACAGAAAACTCTAGGTAGGGACAGTGTCAGTTTCTTTCACTCTGCAAGTCCTTGTTTCCAGGGACCTGGAAGGACAGTGAGTGAATTGTCCTTTTGCTATATTGTGATTAAAAAAAACATTTATTCTAGGGACAGAAAACTCTAGGTAGGGACAGTGTCAGTTTCTTTCACTCTGCAAGTCCTTGTTTCCAGGGACCTGGAAGGACAGTGAGTGAATTGTCCTTTTGCTATATTGTGATTAAAAAAAACATTTTTTTCTAGGGACAGAAAACTGTAGGTAGGGAGAGTATTTTTTTTCTTTCACTCTGCAAGTCCTTGTTTCCAGGGACCTGTAAGGACAGTGAGTTAATTGTCCTTGTGCTATATTGTGCTGAAAAAAACATTTATTCCAGGGACAGAAAACTCTAGGTAGGGACAGTGTCAGTTTCTTTCACTCTGCAAGTCCTTGTTTCCAGGGACCTGGAAGGACAGTGAGTGAATTGTCCTTTTGCTATATTGTGATTAAAAAAAACATTTTTTTCTAGGGACAGAAAACTGTAGGTAGGGAGAGTGTTTTTTTTCTTTCACTCTGCAAGTCCTTGTTTCCAGGGACCTGTAAGGACAGTGAGTTAATTTTCCTTGTGCTATATTGTGATTAAAAAAAACATTTTTTCTAGGGACAGAAAACTGTAGGTAGGGAGAGTGTTTTTTTTCTTTCACTCTGCAAGTCCTTGTTTCCAGGGACAGAGAAGGACACCTGAAGGTAGCCCTTATTGCTTTTTTCCCATCTCCCTGCAGGCCATCTATTAGAATGTCTGGAAGGCAAACAAGGAGAGGCAGACAGTCAGGAGGCAATAAAAGAGGGCAAGCAGGCTCTGTGTCTGGGGGCAACAGTGCTGGTCGTGGACGCGGTGCATTGTCATCAGCACATGGCCATGGGACACGCTTGTCCTTCTTTTCGGCAGCTGGACATGTTGAGCCACATCATGCCGAAGACTTGGTAGAGTGGATGACCAAGCCCTCCTCCTCCTCCTCATCCTCTCTCACCCAGGCTCAGGGTACTGGAAAAGCAGCTGCCAAAGCGTCGTCTTCCCTGGTATCAATGTCAGACAAATCATCAGTCACTCCTTCCCTAGACCCACCATGTCCTCCTCCTGAGGAGTCCCCCGAACTGTTTCAGCACAGTGTTGGGTACATGCTCCAGGAGGATGCCCAGCGTTTCGAAGGGTCTGATGATGAAACCCAGCTAGAGGAAGGCAGTAGCGTGAGAGCAGACAGAGGGGATGCTCAAGAAGGACACCAATCTGGCAGTCATGTTCCAGCAGCTGCAGCATACTGCCAGATTGGCTCCAGTGATGAGGAGGGAGGGGATGATGAGGTCAATGACTCCACGTGGGTGCCTAATAGGAGAGAGGAGGAGGAGGAGGATGAGGAGGAGGCACATCTCCAACGAGGCAGGATGCCCTTTGGTGGCCAGCGTAAGGGCAGTACACCGACGGAATCACACCGCAGAGCTCCGCCTGTGCAGGGCGCTGCCTCTGCCCGTCATTCAAAAAGTTCTTTGGTGTGGGCCTTTTTTGAGGCTAGTGCATCAGATCGCACAGCTGCTGTTTGCAACATATGTCTCAAGCGTATATCGCGTGGCCAAAACATCAGCCGCTTGGGTACCACATGCCTGACCAGACATATGTTGACCTGCCATGCAGCTCGTTGGCAGGCCTACCTCAAAGACCCACACCAAAGAACAAAGCGGACCTCTCCTTGCACCGCATCAGCTGGGATCTCCAACCCCACTATAACTTCAGTCCTCTCTGAAACATGCACTGAGAGGAATGAAGGTGTAGAATTAGGTGTGTCACAGCCAAGTACTTGCGCCCTCTCTGCTAGCAGTACACCGACGTCCGATTCTAGCAGGCAAATTTCCCTGCCCCAGCTGCTGGACCGTCGAAAGAAGTTCACTCCCAGCCATCCACATGCCCAGCGGTTGAATGCTAGCTTGGCTAAATTGCTAGCGCTTCAACTGCTGCCTTTTCAGTTGGTAGACTCGGCCCCCTTCCGTGAGTTTGTGCAATGTGCGGTTCCTCAGTGGCAGGTTCCCAAACGCCACTTTTTCTCACGGAAGGCTATTCCGGCTCTCTACCGGCATGTGGAAGGCAATGTCTTGGCCTCGCTGGACAGGGCGGTCAGCGGTAAGGTGCATATTACCGCTGACTCATGGTCCAGCAGGCATGGACAGGGACGTTACCTTTCTTTCACGGCCCATTGGGTCACTCTTTTGGCAGCTGGGAAGGATTCAGGACAAGGTGCAGTAGTGTTGGAGGTTGTCCCACCGCCACGCCTCCAAAATGCTACTACTGGTTGTGACACACCTCTCTCCTCCACCCCCTCCTCTTCTTCTTCCTCCATGGCCTCTTCCTGTGGTTTGTCCTATGAACCAGCGGTGCTCCGTAGCCGTTCACGGGGCTACGCAAGTACGCAGGCAAAAAGATGCCATGCCGTGCTTGCGCTGGTGTGTTTGGGGGACAGAAGCCACACTGGGGCAGAGGTCCTGTCTGCTCTGCAGGGCCAGGCCGAGAGGTGGTTGACGCCACGCCAGCTTAAGCCAGGAATGGTGGTTTGCGACAATGGCACCAACCTCCTCTCCGCCCTCCGACAGGGACAACTGACCCATGTGCCCTGTGTGGCTCACGTCCTTAACCTGGTGGTGCAGCGGTTCTTGGGCAGGTACCCGGGCTTACAGGATGTCCTGAGGCAGGCCAGGAAAGTCTGTGTGCATTTCCGCAGATCTTATAATGCCAGTGCTCGCCTGGCTGAGCTGCAAAAGGAGTTGAACCTGCCCAAGAACCGCCTTATATGTGACATGCCCACCAGGTGGAACTCAACGTTGGCCATGCTGCAGCAGCTGCACACGCAGCAGAGGGCCATCAATGAGTACCTGTGCGACTACGGCACCAGGACAGGGTCAGGGGAGCTTGGTTTTTTTTCTCCACGCCAGTGGGGCATGATCAGGGATGCATGCACTGTCCTGGCACCATTTGAGGAGGCCACGAGGATGGTGAGCAGTGACAGTGCATGCATCAGTGACACTGTACCTCTTGTCCACCTGTTGGAGCACACGCTGCGTGGAATAATGGACAGGGCACTTGAGGCAGAACAGAGGCAGGAAGAGGAGGACTTCCTTGCCTCTCAAGGCCCCCTTTACCCAGACAGTGTTCCTTCTGTCCCACCCATCGCACAGGAAGAGGAGGAGGAGGAGGAGGAGGAGGAGGAGGATTGTGTCAGCATGGAGGTGGAGGCTGGCACTCAGCATCATCAGCAGCAGTCTTTTAGGGATGATTTACAGTCCCAAGAAACCAGTGGACTTGTACGTGGCTGGGAGGAGGTGGCTGCGGATCATGTCGTCCTTAGTGACCCAGAGGACTCCGGAGCGAATGCCTCAGCAAACCTACGCTGCATGGCCTCCCTGATCCTGCAAAGTCTGCGGAAGGATCCTCGTATTCTTCGGATCAAGGAGAGGGACCATTACTGGCTGGCCACTCTCCTTGATCCACGGTACAAGGGTAAGGTTGCGGACCTTATGTTACCGTCGCAGAGGGAGCAGAGGATGAGACAACTCCGGGAGGCCTTGCAGAAAGGTCTGTGCAACGCGTTCCCAGAGACTGGGAGGTTGCAAACTCCTGGTCCTGGACAACGAGTTGCTGAGGCTTCGGCCAGTCAAAGAAGGAGCGGTGGGGAAGGTGGCCGTCTGACCGATGCGTTCAGACAATTCTTTAGTCCGCAGCCCCAAAGTATGATTGGTTCCAGCAACCATCGCCAGCGTCTGATAAACATGGTGCAGGAATATCTAGGGGCAAGGTCAGACTTGGACACCTTCCCCACCGAAAATCCTCTGGCTTACTGGGTCTTGAGGATGGATCACTGGCCAGAGCTTGCACAGTATGCAATTGAGCTACTGGCCTGTCCTGCATCCAGCGTTCTTTCGGAACGCACATTCAGTGCTGCTGGAGGATTTGTCACGGATCACAGGGTGCGCCTGTCCACCGACTCGGTTGATCGACTGACTTTCATCAAGATGAACCAGTCTTGGATCACCACCAGCTACCACACACCTGATGCTGATATAACAGACTAATTGATTTTAAAATGTCACATCCCTTCAAGACTGATGCTGATGCTGAGTGCCTGTGCTGTTATGTTGACTGGCTATCCTCCTCCTCCGAGTCCTCAATGATACGATTGATGATGATAGCTTGGAAGATCATTTTTGTTTATGGGTGCCGCCACCAGTGCCTAACGCCCAATTTTTCAGCCCCTGTTTAACAGGGGCGTGTAATTACAATTTTTGAAGCAATACTTTGCAACAGGGCTCATTGCTGTGCTCCAAGTACAGTATCTGTGAGGAGTTGCAGTGTTGTGCCACCAGTGCCTAAGGCCCAATTTTTCAGCCCCTGTTTAACAGGGGCGTGTCATTACAATTTTTGAAGCAATACTTTGCAACAGGGCTCATTGCTGTGCTCCAAGTACAGTATCTGTGAGGGGTTGCAGTGTTGTGCCACCAGTGCCTAAGGCCCAATTTTTCAGCCCCTGTTCAACAGGGGCATGTAATTACAATTCTTGATCTAATAATTCACAGCAGGGCCCATTGCTGCACCCACCAAGAGTAACTGTCAGGGCTTACAGTGTTGTGGCACCAGCACCACCATCAAAGGCCCAATTTTTACTACCACTGTTCAACAATTATATGTAATTAAAATTCCTGATATAATAGTTGACAGCAGGGCGTTCCAGCACCAACCAAGAGTAACTGTGAGTGCTTACAGTGTTGTGCCAACACCAACAACTAAGGGGCCTATTTCTGCAGAGTATATACGGCAGGTCCCTACTTTCAAACATCCAACTTACAAACGACTCCTACTTGCAAACGCAAGAAGACAACAGGAAGTGAGAGGAAATCTACCACTAGGAAGGAAAATTCTCTCCTGTAAGAATAAATATGGGAGAAAGGTGTCTCCTCTGTACTGATGCTTTATCAGCAATCCTTGTTTCAAGAAAAACACCACATTTCAAAAACAGTTGTCATTGGGACGGAAAGTGAGGTGAAATGTTCTGAACAGGGGCACAGACAGCAAAACAAATGTTACAGGGGTGATAACCCTTACCTATGTTTTCCAAAAAGTTTAAAAATAGATTTTTGGGCTGGAGCTACACTTCAACAATGTACCTGTTCAAAATTACAAACAGATTCTACATAAGAACAAACCTACAGTCCCTGTCTTGTATGCACCGCCTGTATACGGCTGTTCAGAGTATATAGGGCCTTTTTTATTTTATGTGCGGGGTTCCCCTTAATATCCATACAAGACCCAAAGGGGCTGGTAATGGGCTGGGGTAGGGGGGGGGGGGGTCATGGGGTAGCTATGCCATTTTTCTTAAAGAATTTCATCCATATTACCGGGACCAGACATTACATTAAAGCCGCAAGCAGTTTTAAATGGCTTTTTTTTCCTTTAGAAGTGTCATTTTGTGCAGGGACAGTTCTAAACACGGGAAACACGTGGCACTTCACAGGCATACTTTAGACACCCCCCAGGTACGATATTTAAAGGAATATTTGACTTTTTTTTTTTCACTTTATGCATCATTAAAATGACTGCTCCCGAAAAACGACCGTTTTTAAAACTTCTTTTTGCATTGATACATGTCCCCTGGTGCAGAACCCGGGTTCCCAAACCCTTTTTAGGACAATAACATGCATAATAGTTGTTATAATTAGCACTTTAGAATTCGAACGTTCGCATCCATTGTATTTAATAGGGTTCTAATGTTCGTTCGAACTTCCGGTCCGTTCGCGGGTTCTGGTGCGAACCGAACCCGGGGGTGTTCGGCTCATCACTACCGGCTACTTTATTGGCAACTTTACTGGGAACTTTGCTGGCAACTTTACCCGCAACTTTGCTGGGAACTTTGCCGGGAACTTTACCAGGAACTTTGCCGGCAACTTATCCGGGTACTTTTCTGGCAACTTTAACAGCAACTTAGCCGGGAACTTAGCCAGGAACTTTACTTGCAACTTTACCCGCAACTTTGCCAGGAACTTTGCCTGCAACTTTACCAGGAACTTTTCCGGCAACTTTACCAAGAACTTTGCCTGCAACTTTACCAGGAACTTTGCCGGCAACTTTACCAAGAACTTTGTTGGCAACTTTACCGGGAACTTTGCCGCAACTTTACCCGCTACTTTGCCGGGAACTTTACTGAGAACTTTGCCGGCAACTTTACCTGCAACTTTACCGGGAACTTTACCGGGATCTTTTCCGGCAACTTTACCGGGAACTTTGCTGTCAACTTTACCAGCAACTTTACCGAGAACTTTGCTGTCAACTTTACCAGCAACTTTACCGAGAACTTTTCTGGCAACTTTACTGGCAACTTTACCCGCAACTTTACCGGGAACTTAGCTGGCAACTTTACCCGGAACTTTTCCGGCAACTTTACTGGCAACTCTACCCGCAACTTTGCCAGCAACTTTTCCGGCAACTTTACCCACAACTTTACCCGCAACTTTTCCAGCAACTTTACCGGCTACTTTATCGGTAATTTTGCCAGCAGCTTTGCTGGCAACTTTACCGGCAACTTTACCAGGAACTTTTCCGGCAACTTTACCGGCAACTTTGTTGGGAACTTTGCCGGCAACTTTTCCAGCAATTTTACCAGGAACTTTACCGGCAACTTTGCCAGCGACTTTACCGGCAACTTTGCCTGTAACTTTACCGGGAACTTTACCGGCAACTTTGCTGGCAACTTTACTGGCAACTTTACCGGGAACTATTCTGGCAACTTTGCCGGGATCTTTTCCGGCAAATTTACCGGCACCTTTACCGGGAACTTTACCGGCACCCAACTGGGAACTTTGCCGGCAAATTTACCGTCTACTTTCCCGGCACCTTTACCAGGAACTTTGCCGGCAACTTTACCCGCAACTTTGCCAGGAACTTTACCGGGAACTTTTCCGGCAACTTAACCAGGTACTTTTCTGGCAACTTTAAAGGCAACTTAGCTGGGAACTTAGCCAGGAACTTTACTTGCAACTTTACCCGCAACTTTGCTGGGAACTTTGCCTGCAACTTTACCAGGAACATTGACAGCAACTTTACCAAGAACTTTGTTGGCAACTTTACCGGGAACTTTGCCAGCAACTTTACCCGCTACTTTGCCGGGAACTTTGCCGGCAACTTTACCCGCAACTTTGCCGGGAACTTTACCGGGATCTTTTCTGGCAACTTTACTGGGAACTTTGTTGTCAACTTTACTGGCAACTTTACAGAGAACTTTTCTGGCAACTTTACCGGGAACTTTTCCGGCAACTTTGCCGGCAACTTTTCCCCGGAACTTTGCCAGCAATTTTCCGGCAACTTTACCCGCAACTTTTCCAGCAACTTTACCCGCAACTTTACCGGGAACTTTACCGGGATCTTTTCTGGCAACTTTACTGGGAACTTTGTTGTCAACTTTACTGGCAACTTTACAGAGAACTTTTCTGGCAACTTTACCGGGAACTTTTCCGGCAACTTTGCCGGCAACTTTTCCCCGGAACTTTGCCAGCAATTTTCCGGCAACTTTACCCGCAACTTTTCCAGCAACTTTACCCGCAACTTTACCGGGAACTTTTCCGGCAACTTTTCAGGGAAACTTTGCCAGCAGCATTACCGGCAACTTTGCAGGGAACTTTGCCGGCAACTTTGCCAGCTACTTTGACAGAAACCGTACCGGCAATTTTCCGGCAACTTTACTGGCGACTTTTCTGGCAACTTTACCGGGAACTTAGCCAGCAACTTTACTGGGAACTTTTCCGGCAACTTTACTGGCAACTCTACCCGCAACTTTGCCAGCAACTTTGCCGGAAACGTTCCCGGCAATTTTTCCGGCAACTTTACCCACAACTTTACCGGGAACTTTTCCGACAACTTTACCGGGGACTTTGCTGGCAACTTTACCGGGAAACTTTGCCGGCAGCTTTACCGGCAACTTTGCCGGCAGCTTTACCGGCAACTTTGCCAGGAACTTTGCCAGCTACTTTGGCGGAAACTTTACCGGCAATTTTCCGGCAACTTTACCGGCGACTTTGCTGGCAACCTTACCAGGAACTTCCGGCAACTTTATCGGGAACTTTACCGGCAACTTTACAGAGAACTTTTCTGGCAACTTTACCGAGAACTTTTCCAGCAACTTTACCGGGAATTTTTCCGGCAAGTTTATCGGGAACTTTGCCGGCAACTTTACCGAGAACTTTGTCGGCAACTTTACCGGGAACTTTACCCGCAACTTTGCCGGCAACTTGACTGGCAACTTTACCGGCACCTTTACCGGGATCTTTGCCGGCAACTTTACCGGCACCTTTACCGGCAACTTTACCAGCACCTTTACTGGGAACTTTGCTGGCAAATTTACCGGCTACTTTCCTGGCACCTTTACTGGGAACTTTACCGTGAACTTTTCTGGCAACTTTATCCGCAACTTTGCCAGGAACTTTGCCGGCAACTTTACCGGAAACTTTTCCGGCAACTTTACCGGGAACTTTTCCGGCAACTTTACCAGCAACTTTGCTGGGAAATTTGCTGGAAACTTTACCGCCACCTTTACTGGCGGTTTTGCCAGCAATTTTACCGGAAACTTTGCTGCAAAGATGGTTGTTTTTCTGGAAGGTTCTCCTCTCTCGACAGCGAAACGCTGCAGCTCTTTACGCAAATTTACCGGCACCTTTACCTCCAACTTTACTGGCACCTTTACTGGGAACTTTGCTGGCAAATTTACCAGCTACTTTCCTGGCACCTTTACCGGGAACTTTACCGGGAACTTTTTCGGCAACTTTATCCGCAACTTTGCAGGCAACTTTACTGGGAACTTTTCCGGCAACTTTACCCGCAACTTTGCCGGAAACTTTACTGGCAACTTTACCGAAACCTTTACCGGGATCTTTTCTGGCAACTTTACCAGAAACTTTACCGGAAACTTGACCAGCAACTTTACCGGCAACTTTACCGGGAACTTTACCGGAAACTTGACTGGCAACTTTACCGAAACCTTTACCGGGATCTTTTCCAGCAACTTTACCGGCACCTTTACTGGGAACTTTGCCGGCAAATTTACCGGCTATTTTCCCGGCACCTTTACTGGGAAGTTTTCCGGCAACTTTACTGGGAACTTTGCCGGCAAATTTACCGGGAACTTTGCCGGCAAATTTACCAGGAATTTTGCTGGCAACTTAACCGGGAACTTATCCGGCAACTTTAACGGCAACTTAGCCGGGAACTTTTCTGGGAACTTAGCCAGGAACTTTACTTGCAACTTTACCCACAACTTTGCCGGGAACTTTGCCTGCAACTTTACCGGGAACTTTGCCGGAAACTTACCCCACAACTTTTCTGGCAACTTTACCGGAAACTTGACTGGCAACTTTACCGGCACCTTTACTAGGATCTTTTCCGCCAACTTTACCGTCAACTTTACTGGCACCTTTACCGGGAACTTTACCGGCAACTTTACTGGCACCTATACTGGAAACTTTGCTGGCAAATTTACCAGCTACTTTCCCGGCACCTTTACTGGCAACTTTACCCGCAACTTTGCCGGCAACTTTACCGGGAACTTTACCGGGAACTTTGCAGGGAACTTTTCTGGCAACTTTACCCGCTACTTTGCCGGGAACTTTACCGAGAACTTTGCCGGCAACTTTACCCGCAACTTTGCCAGGAACTTAGCCGGGAACTTTACCGGGATCTTTTCAAGCAACTTTACTGGGAACTTTGCCGTCAACTTTACAGAGAACTTTTCTGGCAACTTTACCAGGAACTTTTCCGGCAACTTTTCCGGCAACTTTGCTGGCAACTTTTCCCTGGAACTTTACCCACAACTTTACCCGCAACTTTACAGGGAACTTTTCCAGCAACTTTTCGGGGAAACTTTACCGGCAGCATTGCCGGCAACTTTGCCGGCAACTTTGCCAGCTACTTTGATGGAAACTTTACAGGCAATTTTCCGGCAACTTTACCGGCGACTTTTCTGGCAACTTTTCCGGCAACTTTACCGGGAACTTAGCCGGCAACTTTACCGGGAACTTTTCCGGCAACTTTACTGGCAACTCTACCCGCAACTTTGCCAGCAACTTTGCCAGAAACATTCCCGGCAATTTTTCCAAGGACTTTACCCACAACTTTACCCGCAACTTTTCCAGCAACTTTACCGGCTACTTTATCAGCAATTTTGCCAGCAGCTTTGCTGGCAACTTTACCGGGAACTTTTCTGGCAACTTTGTTGGGAATTTTGGCGGGAACTTTTCCGGCAACTTTGCTGGCAACTTTACCCGGAACTTTGCCAGCAATTTTGCCAGCAACTTTACCCGCAACTTTTCCGGCAACTTTACCCACAACTTTGCCGGTAACTTTGCCGGCAACTTTGCCAGAAAATTTGCCAGGAACTTTGCTGACAACTTTGTTGGGAACTTTGCCGGGAACTTTTCCGGCAATTTTACCAGGAACTTTACCGGCAACTTTGCCGGCGACTTTACCGACAAATTTGCCAAGAACTTTGCCTGTAACTTTACCGGGAACTTTACCGGCAACTTTGCCGGGAACTTTGCTGGCAACTTTACTGGCAACTTTACCGGGAACTATTCCGGCAACTTTATCAACAACTTTGCCGGGATCTTTTCCGGCAACTTTACCGTCACCTTTACTGGGAACTTTACCCGCAACTTTACCGGGAACTTTTCCAGCAACTTTTTGGGGAAACTTTGCTGGCAGCATTACCAGCAACTTTGCCGGGAACTTTGCCGGCAACTTTGCCAGCTACTTTGACGGAAACTTTACAGGCAATTTTCCGGCAACTTTACCGGCGACTTTTCCGGCAACTTTTCCGGCAACTTTACCGGGAACTTAGCCGGCAACTTTACCGGGAACTTTTCCAGCAACTTTACTGGCAACTCTACCCGCAACTTTGCCAGCAACTTTTCCGGCAACTTTACCCGCAACTTTTCCGGCAACTTTACCGGCTACTTTATCGGCAACTTTGTTGGGAACTTTGCCGGGAACTTTCCCAGAACTTTGCCAGCAATTTTGCCAGCAACTTTACCCGCAACTTTTCCGGCAACTTTACCCACAACTTTGCTGGTAACTTTGCCGGCAACTTTGCCAGGAAATTTGCCAGGAACTTTGCCGACAACTTTGTTGGGAACTTTGCCAGCAACTTTGCCAGGAAATTTGCCAGGAACTTTGCCGACAACTTTGTTGGGAACTTTTCCGGCAACTTTTCCAGCAATTTTACCAGGAACTTTACCGGCAACTTTACCGGCAACTTTGCCGAGAACTTTGCCTGTAACTTTTCCGGCAACTTTGCTGGGAACTTTGCTGGCAACTTTACTGGCAACTTTACCGGGAACTATTCTGGCAACTTTACCGGGATCTTTTCCGGCAACTTTACCAGCACCTTTACCAGGAACTTTACCGGCAACTTTACTGGCACCCAACTGGGAACTTTGCCAGCAAATTTACTGTCTACTTTCCCGGCACCTTTACAGGGAACTTTACTGGGAACTTTGCTGGCAACTTTATTCGCAACTTTACCCGCAACTTTGCCAGGAACTTTGCCGGCAACTTATCCGGGTACTTTTCTGGCAACTTTAACAGCAACTTAGCCGGGAACTTAGCCAGGAACTTTACTTGCAACTTTACCTGCAACTTTGCCAGGAACTTTGCCTGCAACTTTACCAGGAACTTTTCCGGCAACTTTACCAAGAACTTTGTCGGCAACTTTGCCGCAACTTTACCCGCTACTTTGCCGGGAACTTTACTGAGAACTTTGCCGGCAACTTTACCTGCAACTTTACCGGGAACTTTACCGGGATCTTTTCCGGCAACTTTACCGGGAACTTTGCTGTCAACTTTACCAGCAACTTTACCGAGAACTTTTCTGGCAACTTTACTGGCAACTTTACCAGGAACTTAGCTGGCAACTTTACCGGGAACTTTTCCGGCAACTTTACTGGCAACTCTACCCGCAACTTTGCCAGCAACTTTTCCGGCAACTTTACCCACAACTTTACCCGCAACTTTTCTGGCAACTTTACCAGCTACTTTATCGGTAATTTTGCCAGCAGCTTTGCTGGCAACTTTACCGGCAACTTTACCAGGAACTTTTCCGGCAATTTTACCGGCAACTTTGTTGGGAACTTTGCCGGGAACTTTTCTGGCAACTTTGCTGACAACTTTACCCAGAACTTTGCCAGCAATTTTGCCAGCAACTTTACCCGCAACTTTTCTGGCAACTTTACCCACAACTTTGCTGGTAACTTTGCCGGCAACTTTGCCAGGAAATTTGCCAGGAACTTTGCCGACAACTTTGTTGGGAACTTTGCTGGCAACTTTGCCAGGAAATTTGCCAGGAACTTTGCCGACAACTTTGTTGGGAACTTTGCCTGTAACTTTACCGGGAACTTTACCGGCAACTTTGCCGGGAACTTTGCTGGCAACTTTACTGGCAACTTTACCAGGAACTATTCTGGCAACTTTACCGGGATCTTTTCCGGCAACTTTACCGGCACCTTTACCGGGAACTTTACTGGCACCCAACTGGGAACTTTGCCGGCAACTTTACCCGCAACTTTACCGGGAACTTTACCGGGATCTTTTCCGGCAACTTTACCGGGAACTTTGCTGTCAACTTAACCAGCAACTTTACTGAGAACTTTTCTGGCAACTTTACTGGCAACTTTACCCGCAACTTTACCGAGAACTTTTCTGGCAACTTTACTCGCAACTTTACCGGGAACTTAGCTGGCAACTTTACCGGGAACTTTTCCGGAAACTTTACTGGCAACTCTACCCGCAACTTTGCCAGCAACTTTTCCGGCAACTTTACCCACAACTTTACCCGCAACTTTTCCGGCAACTTTACCGGCTACTTTATCAGTAATTTTGCCGGCAGCTTTGCTGGCAACTTTACCGGCAACTTTACCGGCAACTTTACCAGGAACTTTTCCGGCAACTTTACCGGCAACTTTGTTGGGAACTTTGCCGGGAACTTTTCCGGCAACTTTGCTGGCAACTTTACCCAGAACTTTGCCAGCAATTTTGCCAGCAACTTTACCCGCAACTTTTCCAGCAACTTTACCCACAACTTTGCCAGTAACTTTTCCGGCAACTTTGCCAGGAAATTTGCCAGGAACTTTGCCGACAACTTTGTTGGGAACTTTGCTGGCAACTTTTCCAGCAATTTTACCAGGAACTTTACCGGCAACTTTGCCAGCGACTTTACCGGCAACTTTGCCGAGAACTTTGCCTGTAACTTTACCGGGAACTTTACCGGCAACTTTGCCAGCGACTTTACCGGCAACTTAGCCGGGAACTTAGCCAGGAACTTTACTTGCAACTTTACCCGCAACTTTGCCGGGAACTTTGCCTGCAACTTTACCAGGAACATTGACAGCAACTTTACCAAGAACTTTGTTGGCAACTTTACCGGGAACTTTGCCAGCAACTTTACCCGCTACTTTGCCGGGAACTTTACCGAGAACTTTGCCGGCAACTTTACCCACAATTTTGCCTGGAACTTTACCGGGATCTTTTCTGGCAACTTTACTGGGAACTTTGTTGTCAACTTTACCAGCAACTTTACAGAGAACTTTTCTGGCAACTTTACCGGGAACTTTTTCTGCAACTTTGCCGGCAACTTTTCCCCGGAACTTTGCCAGCAATTTTCCGGCAACTTTACCCGCAACTTTTCCAGCAACTTTACCCGCAACTTTACTGGGAACTTTTCCGGCAACTTTTCGGGGAAACTTTGCCGGCAGCATTACCGGTAACTTTACCGGCGACTTTTCTGGCAACTTTACCGGGAACTTAGCCGGCAACTTTACTGGGAACTTTTCCGGCAACTTTACTGGCAACTCTACCCGCAACTTTGCCAGCAACTTTGCCGGAAACGTTCCCAGCAATTTTTCCGGCAACTTTACCCACAACTTTACCGGGAACTTTTCCGACAACTTTACCGGGGACTTTGCTGGCAACTTTACCAGGAAACTTTGCCGGCAGCTTTACCGGCAACTTTGACAGGAACTTTGCCAGCTACTTTGGTGGAAACTTTACTGGCAATTTTCCGGCAACTTTACCGGCGACTTTGCTGGCAACCTTACCAGGAACTTCCGGCAACTTTATCGGGAACTTTACCGGCAACTTTACAGAGAACTTTTCTGGCAACTTTACCGAGAACTTTTCCAGTAACTTTACCGGGAATTTTGCCGGAAACTTTATCGGGAACTTTTCCGGCAACTTTACCGAGAACTTTGTCGGCAACTTTACCCGCAACTTTGCCGGGAACTTTACTGGCAACTTGACTGGCAACTTTACCGGCAACATGACTGGCAACTTTACCGGCACCTTTACCGGGATCTTTGTCGGCAACTTTACCGGCACCTTTACCGGCAACTTTACCAGCACCTTTACTGGGAACTTTGCCGGCAAATTTACCGGCTACTTTCCTGGCACCTTTACCGGGAACTTTACCGTGAACTTTTCTGGAAACTTTATCCGCAACTTTGCCGGGAACTTTGCCGGCAACTTTACCGGAAACTTTTCCGGCAACTTTACTGGGAACTTTTCTGGCAACTTTACCAGCAACTTTGCCGGGAAATTTGCTGGAAACTTTACCGCCACCTTTACTGGCGGTTTTGCCAGCAATTTTACCAGAAACTTTGCTGCAAAGATGGTTGTTTTTCTGGAAGGTTCTCCTCTCTCGACAGCGAAACGCTGCAGCTCTTTCAGAGTGAACATCAGGATTTTGGTCACTTCCCTTGCCTTCTCCCCCGTTCACTCAGTTTGGCCTGGTGATTGTAAACTTCTTCCTTTTTACGGATGATGGAGGTCACAGTGCTCATTGGAACCTTTAATGCTTCAGACATTTTTCTGTATCCTTCCCCCGATCAGTTTCTCTATACAATGCTGTCTGAGGTCTACAGAAAATTCCTTAGACTTCATGGCTTAGTTTGTGCAACTTTCCCGGCAACATTATCGGGAACTTTGTTGGCAACTTTACCGGGAACTTTGCCGGCAACTTTACCCAAAACTTTGCCGGGAACTTTTCCGGCAACTTTACCGGAAACTTTACTGGCAACTTTACCGGCACATTTACCGGGATCTTTGCCAGCAAATTTATTGGCACCTTTACCTCCAACTTTACTGGCACCTTTACTGGGAACTTTCCTGGCAAATTTACCGGCTACTTTCCTGGCACCTTTACCGGGAACTTTACCAGGAACTTTTCCGGCAACTTTATCCGCAACTTTGCTGGCAACTTTACTGGGAACTTTTCCGGCAACTTTACCGGGAACTTTGCCGGTAACTTTACCCGCAACTTTGCCGGAAACTTTACTGGCAACTTTACCGAAACCTTTACCGGGATCTTTTCCGGCAACTTTACCGGAAGTTGACTGGCAACTTTACCGGAAACTTTACTGGAAACTTGACCAGCAACTTTACCGGCAACTTTACCAGGAACTTTACCGGAAACTTGACTGGCAACTTTACCAAAACCTTTACTGGGATCTTTTCCGGCAACTTTACCGGCACCTTTACTGGGAACTTTGCCAGCAAATTTACCGGCTATTTTCCTGGCACCTTTACTGGGAAGTTTGCCAGCAACTTTACTGAGAACTTTGCCGGCAAATTTACCGGGAACTTTGCCGGCAAATTTACCGGGAATTTTGCTGGCAACTTAACCGGGAACTTATCCGGCAACTTTAACGGCAACTTAGCCGGGAACTTTTCTGGGAACTTAGCCAGGAACTTTACTTGCAACTTTACCCACAACTTTGCCGGGAACTTTGCCTGCAACTTTACCGGGAACTTTGCCGGAAACTTACCCCACAACTTTTCCGGCAACTTTACCGGAAACTTGACTGGCAACTTTACCGGCACCTTTACTAGGATCTTTTCCGCCAACTTTACCATCAACTTTACTGGCACCTTTACCGGGAACTTTACCGGCAACTTTACCGGCACCTATACTGGAAACTTTGCTGGCAAATTTACCAGCTACTTTCCCAGCACCTTTACTGGCAACTTTACCCGCAACTTTGCCAGGAACTTTGCCGGCAACTTTACTGGGAACTTTACCGGGAACTTTGCAGGGAACTTTTCCGGCAACTTTACCCACTACTTTGCCGGGAACTTTACCGAGAACTTTGCCGGCAACTTTACCCGCAACTTTGCCAGGAACTTAGCCGGGAACTTTACCGGGATCTTTTCCACCAACTTTACTGGGAACTTTGCCGTCAACTTTACCGGCAAATTTACAGAGAACTTTTCTGGCAACTTTACCAGGAACTTTCCGGCAACTTTGCTGGCAACTTTTCCCCGGAACTTTACCCACAACTTTACCCGCAACTTTTCCGGCAACTTTACGAGCAACTTTACCGGGAACTTTTCCAGCAACTTTTCGGGGAAACTTTGCCGGCAGCATTGCCGGCAACTTTGCCGGCAACTTTGCCAGCTACTTTGATGGAAACTTTACAGGCAATTTTCCGGAAACTTTACCGGCGACTTTTCCGGCAACTTTTCCGGCAACTTTACCGGGAACTTAGCCGGCAACTTTACCGGGAACTTTTCCGGCAACTTTACTGGCAACTCTACCCGCAACTTTGCCGGAAACATTCCCGGCAATTTTTCCGGCAACTTTACCCACAACTTTACCCGCAACTTTTCCAGCAACTTTACCGGCTACTTTATCGGCAATTTTGCCAGCAGCTTTGCTGGCAACTTTACTGGGAACTTTTCCGGCAACTTTGTTTGGAATTTTGGCGGGAACTTTTCTGGCAACTTTACCCGGAACTTTGCCAGCAATTTTGCCAGCAACTTTACCCGCAACTTTTCCAGCAACTTTACCCACAAATTTGCCGGTAACTTTGCCGGCAACTTTGCCAGCAACTTTACCCGCAACTTTGCTGACAACTTTTTTGGGAACTTTTTTGGGAACTTTGCCGGCAACTTTTCCGGCAATTTTACCAGGAACTTTACCGGCAACTTTGCCGGCGACTTTACCGACAAATTTGCAGAGAACTTTGCCTGTAACTTTACCGGGAACTTTACCGGCAACTTTGCCGGGAACTTTGCTGGCAACTTTACTGGCAACTTTACCGGGAACTATTCCGGCAACTTTATCAACAACTTTGCCGGGATCTTTTCCGGCAACTTTACCGGCACCTTTACCAGGAACTTTACCCGCAACTTTACCGGGAACTTTTCCAGCAACTTTTTGGGGAAACATTGCTGGCAGCATTACCAGCAACTTTGCTGGCAACTTTGCCAGCTACTTTGACGGAAACTTTACAGGCAATTATCCGGCAACTTTACCGGTGACTTTTCTGGCAACT
The DNA here is from genome assembly GCA_029206835.1 of Rana muscosa. Classification (NCBI taxonomy): domain Eukaryota; kingdom Metazoa; phylum Chordata; class Amphibia; order Anura; family Ranidae; genus Rana; species Rana muscosa. Next base: position 49,611 of record JARGYO010000248.1, on the reverse strand, counting down.
TTTCCGGCAACTTTACCGGGAACTTAGCCGGCAACTTTACCGGGAACTTTTCCGGCAACTTTACTGGCAACTCTACCCGCAACTTTGCCAGCAACTTTTCCAGCAACTTTACCCACAACTTTACCTGCAACTTTTCCGGCAACTTTACCGGCTACTTTATCGGCAACTTTGTTGGGAACTTTGCCGGGAACTTTTCCGGCAACTTTGCTGGCAACTTTACCCAGAACTTTGCCAGCAATTTTGCCAGCAACTTTACCCGCAACTTTTCCAGCAACTTTACCCACAACTTTGCCGACAACTTTGTTGGGAACTTTGCCGGCAACTTTGCCAGGAAATTTGCCAGGAACTTTGCCGACAACTTTGTTGGGAACTTTGCCGGCAACTTTTCCAGCAATTTTACAAGGAACTTTACCGGCGACTTTACCGGCAACTTTGCCGGGAACTTTGCCTGTAACTTTACTGGCAACTTTACCGGCAACTTTGCCGGGAACTTTGCTGGCAACTTTACTGGCAACTTTACCGGGAACTATTCTGGCAACTTTACAAGGATCTTTTCCGGTAACTTTACCGGCACCTTTACCGGGAACTTTACCGGCAACTTTACTGGCACCCAACTGGAAACTTTGCCGGCAAATTTACTGTCTACTTTCCCGGCACCTTTACCGGGAACTTTACTGGGAACTGTGCTGGCAACTTTACCCGCAACTTTGCCGGGAACTTTGCCGGGAACTTTACCAGGAACTTTGCCGGCAACTTATCCGGGTACTTTTCTGGCAACTTTAACAGCAACTTAGCCGGGAACTTAGCCAGGAACTTTACTTGCAACTTTACCCGCAACTTTGCCAGGAACTTTGCCTGCAACTTTACCAGGAACTTTTCCGGCAACTTTACCAAGAACTTTGTCGGCAACTTTACCGGGAACTTTGCCGCAACTTTACCCGCTACTTTGCCGGGAACTTTACTGAGAACTTTGCCGGCAACTTTACCTGCAACTTTACCGGGAACTTTACCGGGATCTTTTCCGGCAACTTTACCGGGAACTTTGCTGTCAACTTTACCAGCAACTTTACCGAGAACTTTTCTGGCAACTTTACTGGCAACTTTACCCGCAACTTTACCGGGAACTTAGCTGGCAGCTTTACCGGGAACTTTTCCGGCAACTTTACTGGCAACTCTACCCGCAACTTTGCCAGCAACTTTTCTGGCAACTTTACCCACAACTTTACCCGCAACTTTTCCGGCAATTTTACCGGCTACTTTATCTGTAATTTTGCCGGCAGCTTTGCTGGCAACTTTACCGGCAACTTTACCAGGAACTTTTCCGGCAACTTTACCGGCAACTTTGTTGGGAACTTTGCCAGGAACTTTTCCGGCAACTTTGCCGGCAACTTTACCCGCAACTTTGCCGGGAACTTTACCGGGATCTTTTCTGGCAACTTTACTGGGAACTTTGTTGTCAACTTTACCGGCAACTTTACGGAGAACTTTTCTGGCAACTTTACCGGGAACTTTTCCGGCAACTTTGCCGGCAACTTTTCCCCGGAACTTTGCCAGCAATTTTCCGGCAACTTTACCCGCAACTTTTCCAGCAGCTTTACCCACAACTTTTCCAGCAACTTTACCCACAACTTTACCGGGAACTTTTCCGGCAACTTTTCAGGGAAACTTTGCCGGCAGCATTACCGGCAACTTTGCAGGGAACTTTGCTGGCAACTTTGCCAGCTACTTTGATGGAAACCTTACCGGCAATTTTCCGGCAACTTTACCGGCGACTTTTCTGGCAACTTTACCGGGAACTTAGCCGGCAACTTTACTGGGAACTTTTCCGGCAACTTTACTCTCAACTCTACCAGCAACTTTGCCAGCAACTTTGCCGGAAACGTTCCCAGCAATTTTTCCGGCAACTTTACCCACAACTTTACCGGGAACTTTTCCGACAACTTTACCGGGGACTTTGCTGGCAACTTTACCGGGAAACTTTGCCGGCAGCTTTACCGGCAACTTTGCCGGCAGCTTTACCGGCAACTTTGCCAGGAACTTTGCCAGCTACTTTGGCGGAAACTTTACCGGCAATTTTCCGGCAACTTTACCGGCGACTTTGCTGGCAACCTTACCAGGAACTTCCGGCAACTTTATCGGGAACTTTACCGGCAACTTTACAGAGAACTTTTCTGGCAACTTTACCGAGAACTTTTCCAGCAACTTTACCTGGATTTTTTCTGGCAACTTTATCAGGAACTTTGCCGGCAACTTTACCGAGAACTTTGTCGGCAACTTTACTGGGAACTTTACCTGCAACTTTGCCGGGAACTTTACTGGCAACTTGACTGGCAACTTTACCGGCAACTTGACTGGCAACTTTACCGGCACCTTTACCGGGATCTTTGCTGGCAACTTTACCGGCACCTTTACCGGCAACTTTACCAGCACCTTTACTGGGAACTTTGCCGGAAAATTTACTGGCTACTTTCCTGGCACCTTTACCAGGAACTTTACCGTGAACTTTTCTGGCAACTTTATCCACAACTTTGCCGGGAACTTTGCCGGAAACTTTACCGGAAACTTTTCCGGCAACTTTACCGGGAACTTTTCCGGCAACTTTACCAGCAACTTTGCCGGGAAATTTGCTGGAAACTTTACCGCCACCTTTACTGGCGGTTTTGCCAGCAATTTTACCGGAAACTTTGCTGCAAAGATGGTTGTTTTTCTGGAAGGTTCTCCTCTCTCGACAGCGAAACGCTGCAGCTCCTTCAGAGTGAACATCGGGATTTTGGTCACTTCCCTTGCCTTCTCCCCCATTCACTCAGTTTGGCCTGGTGATTGTAAACTTCTTCCTTTTTACGGATGATGGAGGTCACAGTGCTCATTGGAACCTTTAATGCTTCAGACATTTTTCTGTATCCTTCCCCCGATCAGTTTCTCTATACAATGCTGTCTGAGGTCTACAGAAAATTCCTTAGACTTCATGGCTTAGTTTGTGCAACTTTCCCGGCAACATTATCGGGAACTTTGTTGGCAACTTTACCGGGAACTTTGCCGGCAACTTTACCCAAAACTTTGCCGGGAACTTTTCCGGCAACTTTACCGGAAACTTTACTGGCAACTTTACCGGCACATTTACCGGGATCTTTGCCAGCAAATTTACCGGCACCTTTACCTCCAACTTTACTGGCACCTTTACTGGGAACATTGCTGGCAAATTTACTGGCTACTTTCCTGGCACCTTTACCGGGAACTTTACTGGGAACTTTCCGGCAACTTTATCCGCAACTTTGCTGGGAACTTTTCCGGCAACTTTACCGGGAACTTTTCCGGCAACTTTACCCGCAACTTTGCCGGAAACTTTACTGGCAACTTTACCAAAACCTTTACCGGGATCTTTTCCGGCAACTTTACCAGAAGTTGACTGGCAACTTTACCGGAAACTTTACCAGAAACGTGACCAGCAACTTTACCGGCAACTTTACCGGGAACTTTACCGGAAACTTGACTGGCAACTTTACCGAAACCTTTACCGGGATCTTTTCCGGCAACTTTACCGGCACCTTTACTGGGAACTTTGCCGGCAAATTTACCGGCTATTTTCCCGGCACCTTTACTGGGAAGTTTGCCGGCAACTTTACTGGGAACTTTGCCGGCAAATTTACCGGGAACTTTGCCGGCAAATTTACCGGGAATTTTGCTGGCAACTTAACCGGGAACTTATCCGGCAACTTTAATGGCAACTTAGCCGGGAACTTTTCTGGGAACTTAGCCAGGAACTTTACTTGCAACTTTACCCACAACTTTGCCAGGAACTTTGCCTGCAACTTTACCGGGAACTTTGCCGGAAACTTACCCCACAACTTTTCTGGCAACTTTACCGGAAACTTGACTGGCAACTTTACCGGCACCTTTACTAGGATCTTTTCCGCCAACTTTACCGTCAACTTTACTGGCACCTTTACCGGGAACTTTACCGGCAACTTTACCGGCACCTATACTGGAAACTTTGCTGGCAAATTTACCAGCTACTTTCCCGGCACCTTTACTGGCAACTTTACCCGCAACTTTGCCGGCAACTTTACCGGGAACTTTACCGGGAACTTTGCAGGGAACTTTTCCGGCAACTTTACCCGCTACTTTGCCGGGAACTTTACCGAGAACTTTGCCGGCAACTTTACCCGCAACTTTGCCAGGAACTTAGCCAGGAACTTTACCGGGATCTTTTCCGCCAACTTTACTGGGAACTTTGCCGTCAACTTTACCGGCAACTTTACAGAGAACTTTTCTGGCAACTTTACCAGGAACTTTTCCGGCAACTTTTCCGGCAACTTTTCCCCGGAACTTTACCCACAACTTTACCCGCAACTTTTCCGGCAACTTTATGAGCAACTTTACCGGGAACTTTTCCAGCAACTTTTCGGGGAAACTTTGCCGGCAGCATTGCCGGCAACTTTGCCGGCAACTTTGCCAGCTACTTTGATGGAAACTTTACAGGCAATTTTCTGGCAACTTTACCGGCGACTTTTCCGGCAACTTTTCTGGCAACTTTACCGGGAACTTAGCCGGCAACTTTACCGGGAACTTTTCCGGCAACTTTACTGGCAACTCTACCCGCAACTTTGCCAGCAACTTTGCCGGAAACATTCCCGGCAATTTTTACGGCAACTTTACCCACAACTTTACCCGCAACTTTTCCAGCAACTTTACCGGCTACTTTATCGGCAATTTTGCTAGCAGCTTTGCTGGCAACTTTACCGGCAACTTTACTGGGAACTTTTCTGGCAACTTTGTTGGGAATTTTGGCGGGAACTTTTCCGGCAACTTTGCTGGCAACTTTACCCGGAACTTTGCCAGCAATTTTGCCAGCAACTTTACCCGCAACTTTTCCGGCAACTTTACCCACAACTTTGCCGGTAACTTTGCCGGCAACTTTGCCAGAAAATTTGCCTGGAACTTTGCTGACAACTTTGTTGGGAACTTTGCCGGGAACTTTGCCGGCAACTTTTCCGGCAATTTTACCAGGAACTTTACCGGCAACTTTGCCGGTGACTTTACCGACAAATTTGCAGAGAACTTTGCCTGTAACTTTACCGGCAACTTTGCCGGGAACTTTGCTGGCAACTTTACCGGGAACTATTCCGGCAACTTTATCAACAACTTTGCCGGGATCTTTTCCGGCAACTTTACCGGCACCTTTACCAGGAACTTTACCCGCAACCCGAAACTTTGCTGGCAGCATTACCAGCAACTTTGCCGGGAACTTTGCCGGAACTTTGCCAGCTACTTTGACGGAAACTTTACAGGCAATTTTCCGGCAACTTTTCCGGCAACTTTACCGGGAACTTAGCCGGCAACTTTACCGGGAACTTTTCCGGCAACTTTACTGGCAACTCTACCCGCAACTTTGCCAGCAACTTTTCCGGCAACTTTACCCACAACTTTACCCGCAACTTTTCTGGCAACTTTACCGGCTACTTTATCGGCAACTTTGTTGGGAACTTTGCCGGGAACTTTTCCGGCAAATTTGCTGGCAACTTTACCCAGAACTTTGCCAGCAATTTTGCCAGCAACGTTACCCGCAACTTTTCCGGCAACTTTACCCACAACTTTGCTGGTAACTTTGCCGGCAACTTTGCCAGGAAATTTGCCAGGAACTTTGCCGACAACTTTGTTGGGAACTTTGCCAGCAACTTTGCCAGGAAATTTGCCAGGAACTTTGCCGACAACTTTGTTGGGAACTTTTCCGGCAACTTTTCCAGCAATTTTACCAGGAACTTTACCGGCAACTTTACCGGCAACTTTGCCGAGAACTTTGCCTGTAACTTTACCGGGAACTTTACCGGCAACTTTGCCGGGAACTTTGCTGGCAACTTTACTGGCAACTTTACCGGGAACTATTCTGGCAACTTTACCAGGATCTTTTCCGGCAACTTTACCAGCACCTTTACCGGGAACTTTACCGGCAACTTTACTGGCACCCAACTGGGAACTTTGCCTGCAAATTTACTGTCTACTTTCCCGGCACCTTTCCCGGGAACTTTACTGGGAACTTTGCTGGCAACTTTACCCGCAACTTTACCCGCAACTTTGCCGGGAACTTTGCCGGGAACTTTACCAGGAACTTTGCCGGCAACTTATCCGGGTACTTTTCTGGCAACTTTAACAGCAACTTAGCTGGGAACTTAGCCAGGAACTTTACTTGCAACTTTACCCGCAACTTTGCCAGGAACTTTGCCTGCAACTTTACCATGAACTTTTCCGGCAACTTTACCAAGAACTTTGTTGGCAACTTTACCGGGAACTTTGCCGCAACTTTACCCGCTACTTTGCCGGGAACTTTACTGAGAACTTTGCCGGCAACTTTACCGGGAACTTTACCGGGATCTTTTCTGGCAACTTTACCGGGAACTTTGCTGTCAACTTTACCAGCAACTTTACCGAGAACTTTTCTGGCAACTTTACTGGCAACTTTACCCGCAACTTTACCGGGAACTTAGCTGGCAACTTTCCCGGGAACTTTTTTCGGCAACTTTACTGGCAACTCTACCCGCAACTTTGCCAGCAACTTTTCCGGCAACTTTACCCACAACTTTACCCGCAACTTTTCTGGCAACTTTACCGGCTACTTTATCTGTAATTTTGCCGGCAGCTTTGCTGGCAACTTTACCGGCAACTTTGCTGGCAACTTTACCAGGAACTTTTCCGGCAATTTTACTGGCAACTTTGCTGGCAACTTTACCCAGGACTTTGCCAGCAATTTTGCCAGCAACTTTACCCGCAACTTTTCCGGCAACTTTACCCACAACTTTGCTGGTAACTTTGCCGGCAACTTTGCCAGGAAATTTGCCAGGAACTTTGCCGACAACTTTGTTGGGAACTTTGCCGGCAACTTTGCCAGGAAATTTGCCAGGAACTTTGCCGACAACTTTGTTGGGAACTTTGCCTGTAACTTTACCGGGAACTTTACTGGCAACTTTGCCGGGAACTTTGCTGGCAACTTTACTGGCAACTTTACCGGGAACTATTCTGGCAACTATACCGGGATCTTTTCCGGCAACTTTACCGGCACCTTTACCGGCAACTTTACTGGCACCCAACTGGGAACTTTGCCGGCAAATTTACTGTCTACTTTCCCGGCACCTTTACCGGGAACTTTACTGGGAACTTTGCTGGCAACTTTACCCGCAACTTTGCTGGGAACTTTGCCGGGAACTTTACCAGGAACTTTGCCGGCAACTTATCCGGGTACTTTTCTGGCAACTTTAACAGCAACTTAGCCGGGAACTTAGCCAGGAACTTTACTTGCAACTTTACCTGCAACTTTGCCAGGAACTTTGCCTGCAACTTTACCAGGAACTTTTCCGGCAACTTTACCAAGAACTTTGTCGGCAACTTTACCGGGAACTTTGCCGCAACTTTACCCGCTACTTTGCCGGGAACTTTACTGAGAACTTTTCCGGCAACTTTACCTGCAACTTTACCAGGAACTTTACCGGGATCTTTTCCGGCAACTTTACCGGGAACTTTGCTGTCAACTTAACCAGCAACTTTACCGAGAACTTTTCTGGCAACTTTACTGGCAACTTTACCCGCAACTTTACCGGGAACTTAGCTGGCAACTTTACCGGGAACTTTGCTGTCAACTTTACCAGCAACTTTACCGAGAACTTTTCTGGCAACTTTACTGGCAACTTTACCCGCAACTTTACCAGGAACTTAGCTGGCAACTTTACCGGAAACTTTTCCGGCAACTTTACTGGCAACTCTACCCGCAACTTTGCCAGCAACTTTCCGGCAACTTTACCCACAACTTTACCCGCAACTTTTCCGGCAACTTTACCGGCTACTTTATCGGTAATTTTGCCGGCATCTTTGCTGGCAACTTTACCGGCAACTTTACCGGCAACTTTACCAGGAACTTTTCCGGCAACTTTACCGGCAACTTTGTTGGGAACTTTGCCGGGAACTTTTCCGGCAACTTTGCTGGCAACTTTACCCATAACTTTGCCAGCAATTTTGCCAGCAACTTTACCCGCAACTTTTCCAGCAACTTTACCCACAACTTTGCCAGTAACTTTTCCGGCAACTTTGCCAGGAAATTTGCCAGGAACTTTGCCGACAACTTTGTTGGGAACTTTGCCGGCAACTTTTCCAGCAATTTTACCAGGAACTTTACCGGCAACTTTGCCAGGAATTTACTGGCAACTTTGCCGAGAACTTTGCCTGTAACTTTACCGGGAACTTTACCGGCAACTTTGCTGGCAACTTTACCGGGAACTATTCTGGCAACTTTTCCAGGATCTTTTCCGGCAAATTTACCGGCACCTTTACCGGTAACTTTACCGGCACCCAACTGGGAACTTTGCCGGCAAATTTATGGTCTACTTTCCCGGCACCTTTACCGGGAACTTTGCCGGCAACTTTACCCGCAACTTTGCCGGGAACTTTACCGGGAACTTTTCCGGGAACTTTTCCGGCAACTTAACCAGGTACTTTTCTGGCAACTTTAAAGGCAACTTAGCCGGGAACTTAGCCAGGAACTTTACTTGCAACTTTACCCGCAACTTTGCCGGGAACTTTGCCTGCAACTTTACCAGGAACATTGACAGCAACTTTACCAAGAACTTTGTTGGCAACTTTACCGGGAACTTTGCCAGCAACTTTACCCGCTACTTTGCCGGGAACTTTACTGAGAACTTTGCCGGCAACTTTACCCGCAACTTTGCCAGGAACTTTACCGGTATCTTTTCTGGCAACTTTACTGGGAACTTTGTTGTCAACTTTACCGGCAACTTTACAGAGAACTTTTCTGGCAACTTTACCGGGAACTTTTTCGGCAACTTTTCCCCGGAACTTTGCCAGCAATTTTACCCGCAACTTTACTGGGAACTTTTCTGGCAACTTTTCGGGGAAACTTTGCCGGCAGCATTACCGGCAACTTTGCAGGGAACTTTGCCGGCAACTTTGCCAGCTACTTTGACGGAAACCTTACCGGCAATTTTCCGGCAACTTTACCGGCGACTTTTCTGGCAACTTTACCGGGAAGTTAGCCGGCAACTTTACTGGCAACTCTACCCGCAACTTTGCCAGGAACTTTGCCGGAAACGTTCCCGGCAATTTTCCGGCAACTTTTCCAGCAACTTTACCCGCAACTTTACTGGGAACTTTTCTGGCAACTTTTCGGGGAAACTTTGCCGGCAGCATTACCGGCAACTTTGCAGGGAACTTTGCCGGCAACTTTGCCAGCTACTTTGACGGAAACCTTACCGGCAATTTTCCGGCAACTTTACCGGCGACTTTTCTGGCAACTTTACCGGGAAGTTAGCCGGCAACTTTACTGGCAACTCTACCCGCAACTTTGCCAGCAACTTTGCCGGAAACGTTCCCGGCAATTTTTCCGGCAACTTTACCCACAACTTTACCGGGAACTTTTCCGACAACTTTACCGGGGACTTTGCTGGCAACTTTACCGGGAAACTTTGCCGGCAGCTTTACCGGCAACTTTGCCGGCAGCTTTACCGGCAACTTTGCCAGGAACTTTGCCAGCAACTTTACCGGCAACTTTACCAGCACCTTTACTGGGAACTTTGCCGGCAAATTTACCGGCTACTTTCCTGGCACCTTTACCGGGAACTTTACCGTGAACTTTTCTGGCAACTTTATCTGCAACTTTGCCGGGAACTTTGCCGGCAACTTTACCGGAAACTTTCCCGGCAACTTTACCAGCAACTTTGCCGGGAAATTTGCTGGAAACTTTACCGCCACCTTTACTGGCGGTTTTGCCAGCAATTTTACCGGAAACTTTGCTGCAAAGATGGTTTACTGTCTACTTTCCCGGCACCTTTACCGGGAACTTTACTGGGAACTTTGCTGGCAACTTTACCTGCAACTTTGCTGGGAACTTTGCCAGGAACTTTACCAGGAACTTTGCCGGCAACTTATCCGGGTACTTTTCTGGCAACTTTAACAGCAACTTAGCCGGGAACTTAGCCAGGAACTTTACTTGCAACTTTACCCGCAACTTTGCCAGGAACTTTGCCTGCAACTTTACCAGGAACTTTGCCTGCAACTTTACCGGGAACTTTGCCGCAACTTTACCCGCTACTTTGCCGGGAACTTTACTGAGAACTTTGCCGGCAACTTTACCTGCAACTTTACCGGGAACTTTACCGGGATCTTTTCCGGCAACTTTACCAGGAACTTTGCTGTCAACTTAACCAGCAACTTTACCGAGAACTTTTCTGGCAACTTTACTGGCAACTTTACCCGCAACTTTACCGGGAACTTAGCTGGCAACTTTACCGGGAACTTTTCCGGCACATTTACTGGCAACTCTACCCGCAACTTTGCCAGCAACTTTTCCGGCAACTTTACCCACAACTTTACCCGCAACTTTTCCGGCAACTTTACCGGCTACTTTATCGGTAATTTTGCCGGAAGCTTTGCTGGCAACTTTACCGGCAACTTTACCAGGAACTTTTCCGGCAACTTTACCGGCAACTTTGTTGGGAACTTTGCCAGGAACTTTTCCGGCAACTTTGCTGGCAACTTTACCTGGAACTTTGCCAGCAATTTTGCCAGCAACTTTACCCGCAACTTTTCCAGCAACTTTACCCACAACTTTGCCGGTAACTTTTCCGGCAACTTTGCCAGGAAATTTGCCAGGAACTTTGCCGACAACTTTGTTGGGAACTTTTCTGGCAACTTTTCCAGCAATTTTACCAGGAACTTTACCGGCAACTTTGCCAGCGACTTTACCGGCAACTTTGCTGAGAACTTTGCCTGTAACTTTACCGGGAACTTTACCGGCAACTTTGCTGGCAACTTTACTGGCAACTTTACCGGGAACTATTCTGGCAACTTTGCCGGGATCTTTTCCGGCAACTTTACCGGCACCTTTACCGGGAACTTTACCGGCACCCAACTGGGAACTTTGCCGGCAAATTTACCGTCTACTTTCCCGGCACCTTTACCGGGAACTTTGCCGGCAACTTTACCCACAACTTTGCCGGGAACTTTTCCGGCAACTTAACCAGGTACTTTTCTGGCAACTTTAAAGGCAACTTAGCCGGGAACTTAGCCAGGAACTTTACTTGCAACTTTACCCGCAACTTTGCCGGGAACTTTGCCTGCAACTTTACCAGGAACTTTGACAGCAACTTTACCAAGAACTTTGTTGGCAACTTTACCAGGAACTTTGCCAGCAACTTTACCCGCTACTTTGCCGGGAACTTTACCAAGAACTTTGCCGGCAACTTTACCCGCAACTTTGCCAGGAACTTTACCGGGATCTTTTCTGGCAACTTTACTGGGAACTTTGTTGGCAACTTTACAGAGAACTTTTCTGGCAACTTTACCGGGAACTTTTCCGGCAACTTTGCCGGCAACTTTTCCCCGGAACTTTGCCAGCAATTTTCCGGCAACTTTACCCGCAACTTTTCCAGCAACTTTACCCGCAACTTTACTGGGAACTTTTCCGGCAACTTTTCGGGGAAACTTTGCCGGCAGCATTACCGGCAACTTTGCAGGGAACTTTGCCGGCAACTTTGCCAGCTACTTTGACGGAAACATTACTGGCAATTTTCCGGCAACTTTACCGGTGACTTTTCTGGCAACTTTACCGGGAACTTAGCCGGCAACTTTACTGGGAACTTTCCGGCAACTTTACTGGCAACTCCACCTGCAACTTTGCCAGCAACTTTGCCGGAAACGTTCCTGGCAATTTTTACGGCAACTTTACCCACAACTTTACCGGGAACTTTTCCGACAACTTTACCGGGGACTTTGCTGGCAACTTTACCAGGAAACTTTGCCGGCACCTTTACCGGCAACTTTGCCAGGAACTTTGCCAGCTACTTTGGCGGAAACTTTACCAGCAATTTTCCGGCAACTTTACCGGCGACTTTGCCGGCAACCTTACCAGGAACTTCTGGCAACTTTATCAGGAACTTTACCGGCAACTTTACAGAGAACTTTTCCGGCAACTTTACCGAGAACTTTTCCAGCAACTTTACCGGGAATTTTGCGGGCAACTTTATCGGGAACTTTGCCGGCAACTTTACCGAGAACTTTGTTGGCAACTTTACCGGGAACTTTGTCGGCAACTTTACCGGGAACTTTACCCGCAACTTTGCCGGGAACTTTACTGGCAACTTGACTGGCAACTTTACCGGTAACTTGACTGGCAACTTTACCGGCACCGTTACCGGGATCTTTGCCGGCAACTTTACCGGCACCTTTACCGGCAACTTTACCAGCACCTTTACTGGGAACTTTGCCGGCAAATTTACCGGCTACTTTCCTGGCACCTTTACCGGGAACTTTACCGTGAACTTTTTCCGGCAACTTTATCCGCAACTTTGCCGGCAATTTTGCCGGCAACTTTACAGGAAACTTTTCCGGCAACTTTACCAGGAACTTTTCCGGCAACTTTACCAGCAACTTTGCCGGGAAATTTGCTGGAAACTTTACCGCCACCTTTACTGGTGGTTTTGCCAGCAATTTTACCGGAAACTTTGCTGCAAAGATGGTTGTTTTTCTGGAAGGTTCTCCTCTCTCGACAGCAAAACGCTGCAGCTCTTTCAGAGTGAACATCGGGATTTTGGTCACTTCCCTTGCCTTCTCCCCCGTTCACTCAGTTTGGCCTGGTGATTGTAAACTTCTTCCTTTTTACGGATGATGGAGGTCACAGTGCTCATTGGAACCTTTAATGCTTCAGACATTTTTCTGTATCCTTCCCCCAATCAGTTTCTCTATACAATGCTGTCTGAGGTCTACAGAAAATTCCTTAGACTTCATGGCTTAGTTTGTGCAACTTTCCCGGCAACATTATCGGGAACTTTGTTGGCAACTTTACCGGGAACTTTACCCAAAACTTTGCCGGGAACTTTCCGGCAACTTTACCGGAAACTTTACTGGCAACTTTACCGGCACATTTACCGGGATCTTTGCCGGCAAATTTACCGGCACCTTTACCTCCAATTTTACTGGCACCTTTACTGGGAACTTTGCTGGCAAATTTACCGGCTACTTTCCTGGCACCTTTACCGGGAACTTTACCGGGAACTTTTCCGGCAACTTTATCCGCAACTTTGCTGGCAACTTTACTGGGAACTTTTCCGGCAACTTTACCGGGAACTTTGCCAGCAACTTTACCCACAACTTTGCCGGAAACTTTACTGGCAACTTTACCGAAACATTTACCGGGATCTTTTCCGGCAACTTTACCGGAAGTTGACTGGCAACTTTACCGGAAACTTTACCGGAAACTTGACCAGCAACTTTACCGGCAACTTTACTGGGAACTTTACCGGAAACTTGACTGGCAACTTTACCGAAACCTTTACCGGGATCTTTTCCGGCAACTTTACCGGCACCTTTACTGGGAACTTTGCCGGCAAATTTACCGGCTATTTTCCCGGCACCTTTACTGGGAAGTTTGCCGGCAACTTTACTGGGAACTTTGCCGGCAAATTTACCGGGAACTTATCCGGCAACTTTAACGGCAACTTAGCCGGGAACTTAGCCAGGAACTTTACTTGCAACTTTACCCACAACTTTGCCGGGAACTTTGCCTGCAACTTTACTGGGAACTTTGCCGGAAACTTACCCCACAACTTTTCTGGCAACTTTACCGGAAACTTGACTGGCAACTTTACCGGCACCTTTACTAGGATCTTTTCCGCCAACTTTACTGTCAACTTTACTGGCACCTTTACCGGGAACTTTACCGGCAACTTTACCGGCACCTATACTGGAAACTTTGCTGGCAAATTTACCAGCTACTTTCCCGGCACCTTTACTGGCAACTTTACCCGCAACTTTGCCAGGAACTTTGCCGGCAACTTTACCAGGAACTTTACCGGGAACTTTGCAGGGAACTTTTCCGGCAACTTTACCCGCTACTTTGCCGGGAAGTTTACCGAGAACTTTGCCGGCAACTTTACCCGCAACTTTGCCAGGAACTTAGCCGGGAACTTTACCGGGATCTTTTCCGGCAACTTTACTGGGAACTTTGCCGTCAACTTTACCGGCAACTTTACAGAGAACTTTTCTGGCAACTTTACCAGGAACTTTTCCGGCAACTTTTCCGGCAACTTTGCTGGCAACTTTTCCCCGGAACTTTACCCACAACTTTACCCACAACTTTTCCGGCAACTTTACGAGCAACTTTACCGGGAACTTTTCCAGCAACTTTTCGGGGAAACTTTGCCGGCAGCATTGCCGGAAACTTTTCCAGCAACTTTTCGGGGAAACTTTGCCGGTAGCATTGCCGGCAACTTTGCCGGGAACTTTTCCGGCAACTTTGCCAGCTACTTTGATGGAAACTTTACAGGCAATTTTCCGGCAACTTTACCGGCGACTTTTCCGGCAACTTTTCCGGCAACTTTACTGGCAACTCTACCCGCAACTTTGCCAGCAACTTTGCCGGAAACATTCCTGGCAATTTTTCCGGCAACTTTACCCACAACTTTACCCGCAACTTTTCCAGCAACTTTACCGGCTACTTTATCGGCAATTTTGCCAGCAGCTTTGCTGGCAACTTTACCGGCAACTTTACCGGGAACTTTTCCAGCAACTTTGTTGGGAATTTTGGCAGGAACTTTCCGGCAACTTTGCTGGCAACTTTACCCGGAACTTTGCCAGCAATTTTGCCAGCAACTTTACCCGCAACTTTTCCGGCAACTTTACCCACAACTTTGCCGGTAACTTTGCCGGCAACTTTGCCAGAAAATTTGCCAGGAACTTTGCTGACAACTTTGTTGGGAACTTTGCCGGGAACTTTTCCGGCAACTTTTCCGGCAATTTTACCAGGAACTTTACCGGAAACTTTGCCGGCGACTTTACCGACAAATTTGCCGAGAACTTTGCCTGTAACTTTACCGGGAACTTTACCGGCAACTTTGCCGGGAACTTTGCTGGCAACTTTACTGGCAACTTTACCGGGAACTATTCCGGCAACTTTATCAACAACTTTGCCGGGATCTTTTCTGGCAACTTTACCGGCACCTTTACCGGGAACTTTACCCGCAACTTTACCGGGAACTTTTCCAGCAACTTTTTGGGGAAACTTTGCTGGCAGCATTACCAGCAACTTTGCCGGGAACTTTGCTGGCAACTTTGCCAGCTCCTTTGACGGAAACTTTACAGGCAATTTTCCGGCAACTTTACCGGCGACTTTTCTGGCAACTTTACCGGGAACTTAGCCGGCAACTTTACCGGGAACTTTTCCGGCAACTTTACTGGCAACTCTACCCGCAACTTTGCCAGCAACTTTTCCGGCAACTTTACCCACAACTTTACCCGCAACTTTTCCGGCAACTTTACCGGCTACTTTATCGGCAACTTTGTTGGGAACTTTGCCGGGAACTTTTCCGGCAACTTTACCCAGAACTTTGCCAGCAATTTTGCCAGCAACTTTACCCGCAACTTTTCCGGCAACTTTACCCACAACTTTGCTGGTAACTTTTCCAGCAACTTTGCCAGGAAATTTGCCAGGAACTTTGCTGACAACTTTGTTGGGAACTTTGCCGGCAACTTGGCCAGGACATTTGCCAGGAACTTTGCCGACAACTTTGTTGGGAACTTTGCCGGCAACTTTTCCAGCAATTTTACCAGGAACTTTACCGGCGACTTTACCGGCAACTTTGCCGAGAACTTTGCCTGTAACTTTACCGGGAACTTTACCGGCAACTTTGCCGGGAACTTTGCTGGCAACTTTACTGGCAACTTTACTGGGAACTATTCTGGCAACTTTACCAGGATCTTTTCCGGCAACTTTACCGGCACCTTTACCGGGAACTTTACCGGCAACTTTACTGGCACCCAACTGGGAACTTTGCCGGCAAATTTACTGTCTACTTTCCCGGCACCTTTACCGGGAACTTTACTGGGAACTTTGCTGGCAACTTTACCCGCAACTTTGCTGGGAACTTTGCTGGGAACTTTACCAGGAACTTTGCCGGCAACTTATCCGGGTACTTTTCTGGCAACTTTAACAGCAACTTAGCCGGGAATTTAGCCAGGAACTTTACTTGCAACTTTACCCGCAACTTTGCCAGGATATTTGCCTGCAACTTTACCAGGAACTTTTCCGGCAACTTTACCAAGAACTTTGTCGGCAACTTTACCGGGAACTTTGCCGCAACTTTACCCGCTACTTTGCCGGGAACTTTACTGAGAACTTTGCCGGCAACTTTACCCGCAACTTTGCCGGGAACTTTACCGGGAACTTTTCCGGCAACTTAACCAGGTACTTTTCTGGCAACTTTAAAGGCAACTTAGCTGGGAACTTAGCCAGGAACTTTACTTGCAACTTTACCCACAACTTTGCCGGGAACTTTGCCTGCAACTTTACCAGGAACATTGACAGCAACTTTACCAAGAACTTTGTTGGCAACTTTACCGGGAACTTTGCCAGCAACTTTACCCGCTACTTTGCCGGGAACTTTACCGAGAACTTTACCAGCAACTTTGCTGGCAACTTTACTGGCAACTTTACCGGGAACTATTCTGGCAACTTTGCCGGGATCTTTTCTGGCAACTTTACCGGCACCTTTACCGGGAACTTTACCGGCACCCAACTGGGAACTTTGCCGGCAAATTTACCGTCTACTTTCCCGGCACCTTTACCGGGAACTTTGCTGGCAACTTTACCCACAACTTTGCCGGGAACTTTTCCGGCAACTTAACCAGGTACTTTTCTGGCAACTTTAAAGGCAACTTAGCCGGGAACTTAGCCAGGAACTTTACTTGCAACTTTACCCGCAACTTTGCCGGGAACTTTGCCTGCAACTTTACCAGGAACTTTGACAGCAACTTTACCAAGAACTTTGTTGGCAACTTTACCAGGAACTTTGCCAGCAACTTTACCCGCTACTTTGCCGGGAACTTTACCAAGAACTTTGCCGGCAACTTTACCCGCAATTTTGCCGGCAACTTTACCGGAAACTTTCCGGCAACTTTACCAGGAACTTTTCCGGCAACTTTACCAGCAACTTTGCCGGGAAATTTGCTGGAAACTTTACCGCCACCTTTACTGGTGGTTTTGCCAGCAATTTTACCGGAAACTTTGCTGCAAAGATGGTTGTTTTTCTGGAAGGTTCTCCTCTCTCGACAGCAAAACGCTGCAGCTCTTTCAGAGTGAACATCGGGATTTTGGTCACTTCCCTTGCCTTCTCCCCCGTTCACTCAGTTTGGCCTGGTGATTGTAAACTTCTTCCTTTTTACGGATGATGGAGGTCACAGTGCTCATTGGAACCTTTAATGCTTCAGACATTTTTCTGTATCCTTCCCCCAATCAGTTTCTCTATACAATGCTGTCTGAGGTCTACAGAAAATTCCTTAGACTTCATGGCTTAGTTTGTGCAACTTTCCCGGCAACATTATCGGGAACTTTGTTGGCAACTTTACCGGGAACTTTACCCAAAACTTTGCCGGGAACTTTCCGGCAACTTTACCGGAAACTTTACTGGCAACTTTACCGGCACATTTACCGGGATCTTTGCCGGCAAATTTACCGGCACCTTTACCTCCAACTTTACTGGCACCTTTACTGGGAACTTTGCTGGCAAATTTACCGGCTACTTTCCTGGCACCTTTACCGGGAACTTTACCGGGAACTTTTCCGGCAACTTTATCCGCAACTTTGCTGGCAACTTTACTGGGAACTTTTCCGGCAACTTTACCGGGAACTTTGCCAGCAACTTTACCCACAACTTTGCCGGAAACTTTACTGGCAACTTTACCGAAACCTTTACAGGGATCTTTTCCGGCAACTTTACCGGAAGTTGACTGGCAACTTTACCGGAAACTTTACCGGAAACTTGACCAGCAACTTTACCGGCAACTTTACTGGGAACTTTACCGGAAACTTGACTGGCAACTTTACCGAAACCTTTACCGGGATCTTTTCCGGCAACTTTACCGGCACCTTTACTGGGAACTTTGCCGGCAAATTTACCGGCTATTTTCCCAGCACCTTTACTGGGAAGTTTGCCGGCAACTTTACTGGGAACTTTGCCGGCAAATTTACCGGGAACTTTGCCGGCAAATTTACCAGGAATTTTGCTGGCAACTTAACCGGGAACTTATCCGGCAACTTTAACGGCAACTTAGCCGGGAACTTAGCCATGAACTTTACTTGCAACTTTACCCACAACTTTGCCGGGAACTTTGCCTGCAACTTTACTGGGAACTTTGCCGGAAACTTACCCCACAACTTTTCCGGCAACTTTACCGGAAACTTGACTGGCAACTTTACCGGCACCTTTACTAGGATCTTTTCCGCCAACTTTACTGTCAACTTTACTGGCACCTTTACCGGGAACTTTACCGGCAACTTTACCGGCACCTATACTGGAAACTTTGCTGGCAAATTTACCAGCTACTTTCCTGGCACCTTTACTGGCAACTTTACCCGCAACTTTGCCAGGAACTTTGCCGGCAACTTTACCAGGAACTTTACCGGGAACTTTGCAGGGAACTTTTCCGGCAACTTTACCCGCTACTTTGCCGGGAACTTTACCGAGAACTTTGCCGGCAACTTTACCCGCAACTTTGCCAGGAACTTAGCCGGGAACTTTACCGGGATCTTTTCCGGCAACTTTACTGGGAACTTTGCCGTCAACTTTACCGGCAACTTTACAGAGAACTTTTCTGGCAACTTTACCAGGAACTTTTCCGGCAACTTTACCGGCAACTTTGCTGGGAACTTTTCCCCGGAACTTTACCCACAACTTTACCCACAACTTTTCCGGCAACTTTACGAGCAACTTTACCGGGAACTTTTCCAGCAACTTTTCGGGGAAACTTTGCCGGCAGCATTGCCGGCAACTTTTCCAGCAACTTTTCGGGGAAACTTTGCCGGTAGCATTGCCGGCAACTTTGCCGGGAACTTTTCCGGCAACTTTGCCAGCTACTTTGATGGAAACTTTACAGGCAATTTTCCGGCAACTTTACCGGCGACTTTTCCGGCAACTTTTCCGGCAACTTTACTGGCAACTCTACCCGCAACTTTGCCAGCAACTTTGCCGGAAACATTCCTGGCAATTTTTCCGATAACTTTACCCACAACTTTACCCGCAACTTTTCCAGCAACTTTACCGGCTACTTTATCGGCAATTTTGCCAGCAGCTTTGCTGGCAACTTTACCGGCAACTTTACCGGGAACTTTTCCAGCAACTTTGTTGGGAATTTTGGCGGGAACTTTCCGGCAACTTTGCTGGCAACTTTACCCGGAACTTTGCCAGCAATTTTGCCAGCAACTTTACCCGCAACTTTTCCGGCAACTTTACCCACAACTTTGCCGGTAACTTTGCCGGCAACTTTGCCAGAAAATTTGCCAGGAACTTTGCTGACAACTTTGTTGGGAACTTTGCCGGGAACTTTGCCGGCAACTTTTCCGGCAATTTTACCAGGAACTTTACCGGAAACTTTGCCGGCGACTTTACCGACAAATTTGCCGAGAACTTTGCCTGTAACTTTACCGGGAACTTTACCGGCAACTTTGCCGGGAACTTTGCTGGCAACTTTACTGGCAACTTTACCGGGAACTATTCCGGCAACTTTATCAACAACTTTGCCGGGATCTTTTCTGGCAACTTTACCGGCACCTTTACCGGGAACTTTACCCGCAACTTTACCGGGAACTTTTCCAGCAACTTTTTGGGGAAACTTTGCTGGCAGCATTACCAGCAACTTTGCCGGGAACTTTGCTGGCAACTTTGCCAGCTCCTTTGACGGAAACTTTACAGGCAATTTTCCGGCAACTTTACCGGCGACTTTTCTGGCAACTTTACCGGGAACTTAGCCGGCAACTTTACCGGGAACTTTTCCGGCAACTTTACTGGCAACTCTACCCGCAACTTTGCCAGCAACTTTTCCGGCAACTTTACCCACAACTTTACCCGCAACTTTTCCGGCAACTTTACTGGCTACTTTATCGGCAACTTTGTTGGGAACTTTGCCGGGAACTTTTCCGGCAACTTTACCCAGAACTTTGCCAGCAATTTTGCCAGCAACTTTACCCGCAACTTTTCCGGCAACTTTACCCACAACTTTGCTGGTAACTTTTCCAGCAACTTTGCCAGGAAATTTGCCAGGAACTTTGCTGACAACTTTGCCGGCAACTTGGCCAGGAAATTTGCCAGGAACTTTGCCGACAACTTTGTTGGGAACTTTGCCGGCAACTTTTCCAGCAATTTTACCAGGAACTTTACCGGCGACTTTACCGGCAACTTTGCCGAGAACTTTGCCTGTAACTTTACCGGGAACTTTACCGGCAACTTTGCCGGGAACTTTGCTGGCAACTTTACTGGCAACTTTACCGGGAACTATTCTGGCAACTTTACCAGGATCTTTTCCGGCAACTTTACCGGCACCTTTACTGGGAACTTTACCGGCAACTTTACTGGCACCCAACTGGGAACTTTGCCGGCAAATTTACTGTCTACTTTCCCGGCACCTTTACCGGGAACTTTACTGGGAACTTTGCTGGCAACTTTACCCGCAACTTTGCTGGGAACTTTGCCGGGAACTTTACTAGGAACTTTGCCGGCAACTTATCCGGGTACTTTTCTGGCAACTTTAACAGCAACTTAGCCGGGAACTTAGCCAGGAACTTTACTTGCAACTTTACCCGCAACTTTGCCAGGATATTTGCCTGCAACTTTACCAGGAACTTTTCCGGCAACTTTACCAAGAACTTTGTCGGCAACTTTACCGGGAACTTTGCCGCAACTTTACCCGCTACTTTGCCGGGAACTTTACTGAGAACTTTGCCGGCAACTTTACCCGCAACTTTGCCGGGAACTTTACCGGGAACTTTTCCGGCAACTTAACCAGGTACTTTTCTGGCAACTTTAAAGGCAACTTAGCTGGGAACTTAGCCAGGAACTTTACTTGCAACTTTACCCACAACTTTGCCGGGAACTTTGCCTGCAACTTTACCAGGAACATTGACAGCAACTTTACCAAGAACTTTGTTGGCAACTTTACCGGGAACTTTGCCAGCAACTTTACCCGCTACTTTGCCGGGAACTTTACCGAGAACTTTACCAGCAACTTTGCTGGCAACTTTACTGGCAACTTTACCGGGAACTATTCTGGCAACTTTGCCGGGATCTTTTCTGGCAACTTTACCGGCACCTTTACCGGGAACTTTACCGGCACCCAACTGGGAACTTTGCCGGCAAATTTACCGTCTACTTTCCCGGCACCTTTACCGGGAACTTTGCTGGCAACTTTACCCACAACTTTGCCGGGAACTTTTCCGGCAACTTAACCAGGTACTTTTCTGGCAACTTTAAAGGCAACTTAGCCGGGAACTTAGCCAGGAACTTTACTTGCAACTTTACCCGCAACTTTGCCGGGAACTTTGCCTGCAACTTTACCAGGAACTTTGACAGCAACTTTACCAAGAACTTTGTTGGCAACTTTACCAGGAACTTTGCCAGCAACTTTACCCGCTACTTTGCCGGGAACTTTACCAAGAACTTTGCCGGCAACTTTACCCGCAACTTTGCCGGGAACTTTACCGGGATCTTTTCTGGCAACTTTACTGGGAACTTTGTTGTCAACTTTACCGGCAACTTTACAGAGAACTTTTCTGGCAACTTTACCGGGAACTTTTCCGGCAACTTTGCCGGCAACTTTTCCCCGGAACTTTGCCAGCAATTTTCCGGCAACTTTACCCGCAACTTTTCCAGCAACTTTACCCGCAACTTTACTGGGAACTTTTCCGGCAACTTTTCGGGGAAACTTTGCCGGCAGCATTACCGGCAACTTTGCAGGGAACTTTGCCGGCAACTTTGCCAGCTACTTTGACGGAAACCTTACAGGCAATTTTCCGGCAACTTTACCGGTGACTTTTCTGGCAACTTTACCGGGAACTTAGCCGGCAACTTTACTGGGAACTTTCCGGCAACTTTACTGGCAACTCTACCTGCAACTTTGCCAGCAACTTTGCCGGAAACGTTCCTGGCAATTTTTACGGCAACTTTACCCACAACTTTACCGGGAACTTTTCCGACAACTTTACCGGGGACTTTGCTGGCAACTTTACCAGGAAACTTTGCCGGCACCTTTACCGGCAACTTTGCCAGGAACTTTGCCAGCTACTTTGGCGGAAACTTTACCAGCAATTTTCCGGCAACTTTACCGGCGACTTTGCCGGCAACCTTACCAGGAACTTCTGGCAACTTTATCAGGAACTTTACTGGCAACTTTACAGAGAACTTTTCCGGCAACTTTACCGAGAACTTTTCCAGCAACTTTACCGGGAATTTTGCGGGCAACTTTATCGGGAACTTTTCCGGCAACTTTACCGAGATCTTTGCCGGCAACTTTACCGGCACCTTTACCTGCAACTTTACCAGCACCTTTACTGGGAACTTTGCCGGCAAATTTACCGGCTACTTTCCTGGCACCTTTACCGGGAACTTTACCGTGAACTTTTCCGGCAACTTTATCCGCAACTTTGCCGGCAATTTTGCCGGCAACTTTACCGGAAACTTTCCGGCAACTTTACCAGGAACTTTTCCGGCAACTTTACCAGCAACTTTGCCGGGAAATTTGCTGGAAACTTTACCGCCACCTTTACTGGTGGTTTTGCCAGCAATTTTACCGGAAACTTTGCTGCAAAGATGGTTGTTTTTCTGGAAGGTTCTCCTCTCTCGACAGCAAAACGCTGCAGCTCTTTCAGAGTGAACATCGGGATTTTGGTCACTTCCCTTGCCTTCTCCCCCGTTCACTCAGTTTGGCCTGGTGATTGTAAACTTCTTCCTTTTTACGGATGATGGAGGTCACAGTGCTCATTGGAACCTTTAATGCTTCAGACATTTTTCTGTATCCTTCCCCCAATCAGTTTCTCTATACAATGCTGTCTGAGGTCTACAGAAAATTCCTTAGACTTCATGGCTTAGTTTGTGCAACTTTCCCGGCAACATTATCGGGAACTTTGTTGGCAACTTTACCGGGAACTTTACCCAAAACTTTGCCGGGAACTTTCCGGCAACTTTACCGGAAACTTTACTGGCAACTTTACCGGCACATTTACCGGGATCTTTGCCGGCAAATTTACCGGCACCTTTACCTCCAACTTTACTGGCACCTTTACTGGGAACTTTGCTGGCAAATTTACCGGCTACTTTCCTGGCACCTTTACCGGGAACTTTACCGGGAACTTTTCCGGCAACTTTATCCGCAACTTTGCTGGCAACTTTACTGGGAACTTTTCCGGCAACTTTACCGGGAACTTTGCCAGCAACTTTACCCACAACTTTGCCGGAAACTTTACTGGCAACTTTACCGAAACCTTTACCGGGATCTTTTCCGGCAACTTTACCAGAAGTTGACTGGCAACTTTACCGGAAACTTTACCGGAAACTTGACCAGCAACTTTACCGGCAACTTTACTGGGAACTTTACCGGAAACTTGACTGGCAACTTTACCGAAACCTTTACCGGGATCTTTTCCGGCAACTTTACCGGCACCTTTACTGGGAACTTTGCCGGCAAATTTACCGGCTATTTTCCCAGCACCTTTACTGGGAAGTTTGCCGGCAACTTTACTGGGAACTTTGCCGGCAAATTTACCGGGAACTTTGCTGGCAAATTTACCAGGAATTTTGCTGGCAACTTAACCGGGAACTTATCCGGCAACTTTAACGGCAACTTAGCCGGGAACTTAGCCAGGAACTTTACTTGCAACTTTACCCACAACTTTGCCGGGAACTTTGCCTGCAACTTTACTGGGAACTTTGCCGGAAACTTACCCCACAACTTTTCCGGCAACTTTACCGGAAACTTGACTGGCAACTTTACCGGCACCTTTACTAGGATCTTTTCCGCCAACTTTACTGTCAACTTTACTGGCACCTTTACCGGGAACTTTACCGGCAACTTTACCGGCACCTATACTGGAAACTTTGCTGGCAAATTTACCAGCTACTTTCCCGGCACCTTTACTGGCAACTTTACCCGCAACTTTGCCAGGAACTTTGCCGGCAACTTTACCAGGAACTTTACCGGGAACTTTGCAGGGAACTTTTCCGGCAACTTTACCCGCTACTTTGCCGGGAACTTTACCGAGAACTTTGCCGGCAACTTTACCCGCAACTTTGCCAGGAACTTAGCCGGGAACTTTACCGGGATCTTTTCCGGCAACTTTACTGGGAACTTTGCCGTCAACTTTACCGGCAACTTTACAGAGAACTTTTCTGGCAACTTTACCAGGAACTTTTCCGGCAACTTTGCTGGCAACTTTTCCCCGGAACTTTACCCACAACTTTACCCACAACTTTTCCGGCAACTTTACGAGCAACTTTACCGGGAACTTTTCCAGCAACTTTTCGGGGAAACTTTGCCGGCAGCATTGCCGGCAACTTTTCCAGCAACTTTTCGGGGAAACTTTGCCGGTAGCATTGCCGGCAACTTTGCCGGGAACTTTTCCGGCAACTTTGCCAGCTACTTTGATGGAAACTTTACAGGCAATTTTCCGGCAACTTTACCGGCGACTTTTCCGGCAACTTTTCCGGCAACTTTACTGGCAACTCTACCCGCAACTTTGCCAGCAACTTTGCCGGAAACATTCCCGGCAATTTTTCCGGCAACTTTACCCACAACTTTACCCACAACTTTTCCAGCAACTTTACCGGCTACTTTATCGGCAATTTTGCCAGCAGCTTTGCTGGCAACTTTACCGGCAACTTTACCGGGAACTTTTCCGGCAACTTTGTTGGGAATTTTGGCAGGAACTTTCCGGCAACTTTGCTGGCAACTTTACCCGGAACTTTGCCAGCAATTTTGCCAGCAACTTTACCCACAACTTTTCCGGCAACTTTACCCACAACTTTGCCGGTAACTTTGCCGGCAACTTTGCCAGAAAATTTGCCAGGAACTTTGCTGACAACTTTGTTGGGAACTTTGCCGGGAACTTTGCCGGCAACTTTTCTGGCAATTTTACCAGGAACTTTACCGGCAACTTTGTCGGCGACTTTACCGACAAATTTGCCGAGAACTTTGCCTGTAACTTTACCGGGAACTTTACCGGCAACTTTGCCGGGAACTTTGCTGGCAACTTTACTGGCAACTTTACCGGGAACTATTCCGGCAACTTTATCAACAACTTTGCCGGGATCTTTTCTGGCAACTTTACCGGCACCTTTACCGGGAACTTTACCCGCAACTTTACCGGGAACTTTTCCAGCAACTTTTTGGGGAAACTTTGCTGGCAGCATTACCAGCAACTTTGCCGGGAACTTTGCTGGCAACTTTGCCAGCTCCTTTGACGGAAACTTTACAGGCAATTTTCCGGCAACTTTACCGGCGACTTTTCTGGCAACTTTACCGGGAACTTAGCCGGCAACTTTACCGGGAACTTTTCCGGCAACTTTACTGGCAACTCTACCCGCAACTTTGCCAGCAACTTTTCCGGCAACTTTACCCACAACTTTACCCGCAACTTTACCCGCAACTTTACCGGCTACTTTATCGGCAACTTTGTTGGGAACTTTGCCGGGAACTTTTCCGGCAACTTTACCCAGAACTTTGCCAGCAATTTTGCCAGCAACTTTACCCGCAACTTTTCCGGCAACTTTACCCACAACTTTGCTGGTAACTTTTCCGGCAACTTTGCCAGGAAATATGCCAGGAACTTTGCCGACAACTTTGTTGGGAACTTTGCCGGCAACTTGGCCAGGAAATTTGCCAGGAACTTTGCCGACAACTTT
Source organism: Rana muscosa (assembly GCA_029206835.1). Classification (NCBI taxonomy): domain Eukaryota; kingdom Metazoa; phylum Chordata; class Amphibia; order Anura; family Ranidae; genus Rana; species Rana muscosa. The sequence continues at coordinate 23,896 of JARGYO010000248.1, read as the reverse complement.
GTTGGGAACTTTTCCGGCAACTTTTCCAGCAATTTTACCAGGAACTTTACCGGCGACTTTACCGGCAACTTTGCCGAGAACTCTGCCTGTAACTTTACCGGGAACTTTACCGGCAACTTTGCCGGGAACTTTGCTGGCAACTTTACTGGCAACTTTACCGGGAACTATTCTGGCAACTTTACCAGGATCTTTTCCGGCAACTTTACCGGCACCTTTACCGGGAACTTTACCGGCAACTTTACTGGCACCCAACTGGGAACTTTGCCGGCAAATTTACTGTCTACTTTCCCGGCACCTTTACCGGGAACTTTACTGGGAACTGTGCTGGCAACTTTACCCGCAACTTTGCTGGGAACTTTGCCGGGAACTTTACCAGGAACTTTGCCGGCAACTTATCCGGGTACTTTTCTGGCAACTTTAACAGCAACTTAGCCGGGAACTTAGCCAGGAACTTTACTTGCAACTTTACCCGCAACTTTGCCAGGATATTTGCCTGCAACTTTACCAGGAACTTTTCCGGCAACTTTACCAAGAACTTTGTCGGCAACTTTACCGGGAACTTTGCCGCAACTTTACCCGCTACTTTGCCGGGAACTTTACTGATAACTTTGCCGGCAACTTTACCCGCAACTTTGCCGGGAACTTTACCGGGAACTTTTCTGGCAACTTAACCAGGTACTTTTCTGGCAACTTTAAAGGCAACTTAGCTGGGAACTTAGCCAGGAACTTTACTTGCAACTTTACCCACAACTTTGCCGGGAACTTTGCCTGCAACTTTACCAGGAACATTGACAGCAACTTTACCAAGAACTTTGTTGGCAACTTTACCGGGAACTTTGCCAGCAACTTTACCCGCTACTTTGCCGGGAACTTTACCGAGAACTTTGCCGGCAACTTTACCCGCAACTTTGCCGGGAACTTTACCGGGATCTTTTCTGGCAACTTTACTGGGAACTTTGTTGTCAACTTTACCGGCAACTTTACAGAGAACTTTTCTGGCAACTTTACCGGGAACTTTTCCGGCAACTTTGCCGGCAACTTTTCCCCGGAACTTTGCCAGCAATTTTCCGGCAACTTTACCCGCAACTTTTCCAGCAACTTTACCCGCAACTTTACCGGGAACTTTTCTGGCAACTTTTCAGGGAAACTTTGCCAGCAGCATTACCGGCAACTTTGCAGGGAACTTTGTCGGCAACTTTGCCAGCTACTTTGACAGAAACCTTACCGGCAATTTTCCGGCAACTTTACCGGCGACTTTTCTGGCAACTTTACCGGGAACTTAGCCGGCAACTTTACTGGGAACTTAGCCGGCAACTTTACTGGGAACTTTTCCGGCAACTTTACTGGCAACTCTACCCGCAACTTTGCCAGCAACTTTGCCGGAAACGTTCCCGGCAATTTTTCCGGCAACTTTACCCACAACTTTACCGGGAACTTTTCCGACAACTTTACCGGGGACTTTGCTGGCAACTTTACCGGGAAACTTTGCCGGCAGCTTTACCGGCAACTTTGCCGCAGCTTTACCTGCAACTTTGCCAGGAACTTTGCCAGCTACTTTGGCAGAAACTTTACCGGCAATTTTCCGGCAACTTTACCGGCGACTTTGCTGGCAACCTTACCAGGAACTTCCGGCAACTTTATCGGGAACTTTACCGGCAACTTTACAGAGAACTTTTCTGGCAACTTTACCGAGAACTTTTCCAGCAACTTTACCAGGAATTTTGCCGGCAACTTTATCGGGAACTTTGCCGGCAACTTTACCGAGAACTTTGTCGGCAACTTTACCGGGAACTTTACCCGCAACTTTGCCGGGAACTTTACTGGCAACTTGACTGGCAACTTTACTGGCAACTTGACTGGCAACTTTACCGGCACCTTTACCGGGATATTTTCCGGCAACTTTACCGGCAACTTTACCAGCACCTTTACTGGGAACTTTGCCGGCAAATTTACCGGCTACTTTCCTGGCACCTTTACCGGGAACTTTACCGTGAACTTTTCTGGCAACTTTATCCGCAACTTTGCCGGGAACTTTGCCGGCAACTTTACCGGAAACTTTTCCGGCAACTTTACCAGCAACTTTGCCGGGAAATTTGCTGGAAACTTTACCGCCACCTTTACTGGCGGTTTTGCCAGCAATTTTACCGGAAACTTTGCTGCAAAGATGGTTTACTGTCTACTTTCCCGGCACCTTTACCGGGAACTTTACTGGGAACTTTGCTGGCAAATTTACCTGCAACTTTGCTGGGAACTTTGCCAGGAACTTTACCAGGAACTTTGCCGGCAACTTATCCGGGTACTTTTCTGGCAACTTTAACAGCAACTTAGCCGGGAACTTAGCCAGGAACTTTACTTGCAACTTTACCCGCAACTTTGCCAGGAACTTTGCCTGCAACTTTACCAGGAACTTTGCCGGCAACTTTACCAAGAACTTTGTCGGCAACTTTACCGGGAACTTTGCCGCAACTTTACCCGCTACTTTGCCGGGAACTTTACTGAGAACTTTGCCGGCAACTTTACCGGGAACTTTACCGGGATCTTTTCCGGCAACTTTACCAGGAACTTTGCTGTCAACTTAACCAGCAACTTTACCGAGAACTTTTCTGGCAACTTTACTGGCAACTTTACCCGCAACTTTACCGGGAACTGAGCTGGCAACTTTACCGGGAACTTTTCCGGCACATTTACTGGCAACTCTACCCGCAACTTTGCCAGCAACTTTTCCGGCAACTTTACCCACAACTTTACCCGCAACTTTTCCGGCAACTTTACCGGCTACTTTATCGGTAATTTTGCCGGCAGCTTTGCTGGCAACTTTACCGGCAACTTTACCAGGAACTTTTCCGGCAACTTTACCGGCAACTTTGTTGGGAACTTTGCCAGGAACTTTTCCGGCAACTTTGCTGGCAACTTTACCTGGAACTTTGCCAACAATTTTGCCAGCAACTTTACCCACAACTTTTCCAGCAACTTTACCCACAACTTTGCCGGTAACTTTTCCGGCAACTTTGCCAGGAAATTTGCCAGGAACTTTGCCGACAACTTTGTTGGGAACTTTTCCGGCAACTTTTCCAGCAATTTTACCAGGAACTTTACCGGCAACTTTGCCAGCGACTTTACCGGCAACTTTGCTGAGAACTTTGCCTGTAACTTTACCGGGAACTTTACCGGCAACTTTGCTGGCAACTTTACTGGCAACTTTACCGGGAACTATTCTGGCAACTTTGCCGGGATCTTTTCCGGCAACTTTACCGGCACCTTTACCGGGAACTTTACCGGCACCCAACTGGGAACTTTGCCGGCAAATTTACCGTCTACTTTCCCGGCACCTTTACCGGGAACTTTGCCGGCAACTTTACCCACAACTTTGCCGGGAACTTTTCCGGCAACTTAACCAGGTACTTTTCTGGCAACTTTAAAGGCAACTTAGCCGGGAACTTAGCCAGGAACTTTACTTGCAACTTTACCCGCAACTTTGCCGGGAACTTTGCCTGCAACTTTACCAGGAACTTTGACAGCAACTTTACCAAGAACTTTGTTGGCAACTTTACCAGGAACTTTGCCGGCAACTTTACCCGCAACTTTGCCGGGAACTTTACCGGGATCTTTTCTGGCAACTTTACTGGGAACTTTGTTGTCAACTTTACCGGCAACTTTACATAGAACTTTTCTGGCAACTTTACCGGGAACTTTTCCGGCAACTTTGCCGGCAACTTTTCCCCGGAACTTTCCCAGCAATTTCCGGCAACTTTACCCGCAACTTTTCCAGCAACTTTACCCGCAACTTTACTGGGAACTTTTCCGGCAACTTTTCGGGGAAACTTTGCCGGCAGCATTACCGGCAACTTTGCAGGGAACTTTGCCGGCAACTTTGCCAGCTACTTTGACGGAAACCTTACTGGCAATTTTCCGGCAACTTTACCGGTGACTTTTCTGGCAACTTTACCGGGAACTTAGCCGGCAACTTTACTGGGAACTTTCCGGCAACTTTACTGGCAACTCTACCTGCAACTTTGCCAGCAACTTTGCCGGAAACGTTCCTGGCAATTTTTACGGCAACTTTACCCACAACTTTACCGGGAACTTTTCCGACAACTTTACCGGGGACTTTGCTGGCAACTTTACCAGGAAACTTTGCCGGCACCTTTACCGGCAACTTTGCCAGGAACTTTGCCAGCTACTTTGGCGGAAACTTTACCAGCAATTTTCCGGCAACTTTACCGGCGACTTTGCCGGCAACCTTACCAGGAACTTCTGGCAACTTTATCAGGAACTTTACCGGCAACTTAACAGAGAACTTTTCCGGCAACTTTACCGAGAACTTTTCCAGCAACTTTACCGGGAATTTTGCGGGCAACTTTATCGGGAACTTTGCCGGCAACTTTACCGAGAACTTTGTTGGCAACTTTACCGGGAACTTTGTCGACAACTTTACCGGGAACTTTACCCGCAACTTTGCCGGGAACTTTACTGGCAACTTGACTGGCAACTTTACCGGTAACTTGACTGGCAACTTTACCGGCACCGTTACCGGGATCTTTGCCGGCAACTTTACCGGCACCTTTACCGGCAACTTTACCAGCACCTTTACTGGGAACTTTGCCGGCAAATTTACCGGCTACTTTCCTGGCACCTTTACCGGGAACTTTACCGTGAACTTTTCCGGCAACTTTATCCGCAACTTTGCCGGCAATTTTGCCGGCAACTTTACCAGAAACTTTCCGGCAACTTTATCCGCAACTTTGCCGGCAATTTTGCCGGCAACTTTACCGGAAACTTTTCTGGCAACTTTACCAGGAACTTTTCCGGCAACTTTACCAGCAACTTTGCCGGGAAATTTGCTGGAAACTTTACCGCCACCTTTACTGGTGGTTTTGCCAGCAATTTTACCGGAAACTTTGCTGCAAAGATGGTTGTTTTTCTGGAAGGTTCTCCTCTCTCGACAGCAAAACGCTGCAGCTCTTTCAGAGTGAACATCGGGATTTTGGTCACTTCCCTTGCCTTCTCCCCCGTTCACTCAGTTTGGCCTGGTGATTGTAAACTTCTTCCTTTTTACGGATGATGGAGGTCACAGTGCTCATTGGAACCTTTAATGCTTCAGACATTTTTCTGTATCCTTCCCCCAATCAGTTTCTCTATACAATGCTGTCTGAGGTCTACAGAAAATTCCTTAGACTTCATGGCTTAGTTTGTGCAACTTTCCCGGCAACATTATCGGGAACTTTGTTGGCAACTTTACCGGGAACTTTACCCAAAACTTTGCCGGGAACTTTCCGGCAACTTTACCGGAAACTTTACTGGCAACTTTACCGGCACATTTACCGGGATCTTTGCCGGCAAATTTACCGGCACATTTACCTCCAACTTTACTGGCACCTTTACTGGGAACTTTGCTGGCAAATTTACCGGCTACTTTCCTGGCACCTTTACCGGGAACTTTACCGGGAACTTTTCCGGCAACTTTATCCGCAACTTTGCTGGCAACTTTACTGGGAACTTTTCCGGCAACTTTACCGGGAACTTTGCCAGCAACTTTACCCACAACTTTGCCGGAAACTTTACTGGCAACTTTACTGAAACCTTTACCGGGATCTTTTCCGGCAACTTTACCGGAAGTTGACTGGCAACTTTACCGGAAACTTTACCGGAAACTTGACCAGCAACTTTACCGGCAACTTTACTGGGAACTTTACCGGAAACTTGACTGGCAACTTTACCGAAACCTTTACCGGGATCTTTTCCGGCAACTTTACCGGCACCTTTACTGGGAACTTTGCCGGCAAATTTACCGGCTATTTTCCCGGCACCTTTACTGGGAAGTTTGCCGGCAAATTTACCGGGAACTTTGCCGGCAAATTTACCAGGAATTTTGCTGGCAACTTAACTGGGAACTTATCCGGCAACTTTAACGGCAACTTAGCCGGGAACTTAGCCAGGAACTTTACTTGCAACTTTACCCACAACTTTGCCGGGAACTTTGCCTGCAACTTTACTGGGAACTTTGCCGGAAACTTACCCCACAACTTTTCCGGCAACTTTACCGGAAACTTGACTGGCAACTTTACCGGCACCTTTACTAGGATCTTTTCCGCCAACTTTACTGTCAACTTTACTGGCACCTTTACCGGGAACTTTACCGGCAACTTTACCGGCACCTATACTGGAAACTTTGCTGGCAAATTTACCAGCTACTTTCCCGGCACCTTTACTGGCAACTTTACCCGCAACTTTGCCAGGAACTTTGCCGGCAACTTTACCAGGAACTTTACCGGGAACTTTGCAGGGAACTTTTCCGGCAACTTTACCCGCTACTTTGCCGGGAACTTTACCGAGAACTTTGCCGGCAACTTTACCCGCAACTTTGCCAGGAACTTAGCCGGGAACTTTACCGGGATCTTTTCCGGCAACTTTACTGGGAACTTTGCCGTCAACTTTACCGGCAACTTTACAGAGAACTTTTCTGGCAACTTTACCAGGAACTTTTCCGGCAACTTTTCTGGCAACTTTGCTGGCAACTTTTCCCCGGAACTTTACCCACAACTTTACCTGCAACTTTTCCAGCAACTTTTCCGGCTACTTTATCGGCAATTTTGCCAGCAGCTTTGCTGGCAACTTTACCGGCAACTTTACCGGGAACTTTTCCGGCAACTTTGTTGGGAATTTTGGCGGGAACTTTCCGGCAACTTTGCTGGCAACTTTACCCGGAACTTTGCCAGCAATTTTGCCAGCAACTTTACCCGCAACTTTTCCGGCAACTTTACCCACAACTTTGCCGGTAACTTTGCCGGCAACTTTGCCAGAAAATTTGCCAGGAACTTTGCTGACAACTTTGTTGGGAACTTTGCCGGGAACTTTGCCGGCAACTTTTCCGGCAATTTTACCAGGAACTTTACCGGCAACTTTGTCGGCGACTTTACCGACAAATTTGCCGAGAACTTTGCCTGTAACTTTACCAGGAACTTTACCGGCAACTTTGCCGGGAACTTTGCTGGCAACTTTACTGGCAACTTTACCGGGAACTATTCCGGCAACTTTATCAACAACTTTGCCGGGATCTTTTCTGGCAACTTTACCGGCACCTTTACCGGGAACTTTACCCGCAACTTTACCGGGAACTTTTCCAGCAACTTTTTGGGGAAACTTTGCTGGCAGCATTACCAGCAACTTTGCCGGGAACTTTGCTGGCAACTTTGCCAGCTCCTTTGACGGAAACTTTACAGGCAATTTTCCGGCAACTTTACCGGCGACTTTTCTGGCAACTTTACCGGGAACTTAGCCGGCAACTTTACCGGGAACTTTTCCGGCAACTTTACTGGCAACTCTACCCGCAACTTTGCCAGCAACTTTTCCGGCAACTTTACCCACAACTTTACCCGCAACTTTTACGGCAACTTTACCGGCTACTTTATCGGCAACTTTGTTGGGAACTTTGCCGGGAACTTTTCCGGCAACTTTACCCAGAACTTTGCCAGCAATTTTGCCAGCAACTTTACCCGCAACTTTTCCGGCAACTTTACCCACAACTTTGCTGGTAACTTTTCCGGCAACTTTGCCAGGAAATTTGCCAGGAACTTTGCCGACAACTTTGTTGGGAACTTTGCCGGCAACTTGGCCAGGAAATTTGCCAGGAACTTTGCCGACAACTTTGTTGGGAACTTTGCCGGCAACTTTTCCAGCAATTTTACCAGGAACTTTACCGGCGACTTTACCGGCAACTTTGCCGAGAACTTTGCCTGTAACTTTAACCGGGAACTTTACCGGCAACTTTGCCGGGAACTTTGCTGGCAACTTTACTGGCAACTTTACCGGGAACTATTCTGGCAACTTTACCAGGATCTTTTCCGGCAACTTTACCGGCACCTTTACCGGGAACTTTACCGGCAACTTTACTGGCACCCAACTGGGAACTTTGCCGGCAAATTTACTGTCTACTTTCCCGGCACCTTTACCGGGAACTTTACTGGGAACTTTGCTGGCAACTTTACCCGCAACTTTGCTGGGAACTTTGCCGGGAACTTTACCAGGAACTTTGCCAGCAACTTATCCGGGTACTTTTCTGGCAACTTTAACAGCAACTTAGCCGGGAACTTAGCCAGGAACTTTACTTGCAACTTTAGCCGCAACTTTGCCAGGATATTTGCCTGCAACTTTACCAGGAACTTTTCCGGCAACTTTACCAAGAACTTTGTCGGCAACTTTACCGGGAACTTTGCCGCAACTTTACCCGCTACTTTGCCGGGAACTTTACTGAGAACTTTACCGGCAACTTTACCCGCAACTTTGCCGGGAACTTTACCGGGAACTTTTCCGGCAACTTAACCAGGTACTTTTCTGGCAACTTTAAAGGCAACTTAGCTGGGAACTTAGCCAGGAACTTTACTTGCAACTCTACCCACAACTTTGCCGGGAACTTTGCCTGCAACTTTACCAGGAACATTGACAGCAACTTTACCAAGAACTTTGTTGGCAACTTTACCGGGAACTTTGCCAGCAACTTTACCCGCTACTTTGCCGGGAACTTTACCGAGAACTTTACCGGCAACTTTGCTGGCAACTTTACCGGGAACTATTCTGGCAACTTTGCCGGGATCTTTTCCGGCAACTTTACCGGCACCTTTACCGGGAACTTTACCGGCACCCAACTGGGAACTTTGCCGGCAAATTTACCGTCTACTTTCCCGGCACCTTTACCGGGAACTTTTCCGGCAACTTTACCCACAACTTTGCCGGGAACTTTTCCGGCAACTTAACCAGGTACTTTTCTGGCAACTTTAAAGGCAACTTAGCCGGGAACTTAGCCAGGAACTTTACTTGCAACTTTACCCGCAACTTTGCCGGGAACTTTGCCTGCAACTTTACCAGGAACTTTGACAGCAACTTTACCAAGAACTTTGTTGGCAACTTTACCAGGAACTTTGCCAGCAACTTTACCCGCTACTTTGCCGGGAACTTTACCAAGAACTTTGCCGGCAACTTTACCCGCAACTTTGCCGGGAACTTTACCGGGATCTTTTCTGGCAACTTTACTGGGAACTTTGTTGTCAACTTTACCGGCAACTTTACAGAGAACTTTTCTGGCAACTTTACCGGGAACTTTTCCGGCAACTTTGCCGGCAACTTTCCCCCGGAACTTTGCCAGCAATTTTCCGGCAACTTTACCCGCAACTTTTCCAGCAACTTTACCCGCAACTTTACTGGGAACTTTTCCGGCAACTTTTCGGGGAAACTTTGCCGGCAGCATTACCGGCAACTTTGCAGGGAACTTTGCCGGCAACTTTGCCAGCTACTTTGACGGAAACCTTACTGGCAATTTTCCGGCAACTTTACCGGTGACTTTTCTGGCAACTTTACCGGGAACTTAGCCAGCAACTTTACTGGGAACTTTCCGGCAACTTTACTGGCAACTCTACCTGCAACTTTGCCAGCAACTTTGCCGGAAACGTTCCTGGCAATTTTTACGGCAACTTTACCCACAACTTTACCGGGAACTTTTCCGACAACTTTACCGGGGACTTTGCTGGCAACTTTACCAGGAAACTTTGCCGGCACCTTTACCGGCAACTTTGCCAGGAACTTTGCCAGCTACTTTGGCAGAAACTTTACCAGCAATTTTCCGGCAACTTTACCGGCGACTTTGCCGGCAACCTTACCAGGAACTTCTGGCAACTTTATCAGGAACTTTACCGGCAACTTTACAGAGAACTTTTCCGGCAACTTTACCGAGAACTTTTCCAGCAACTTTACCGGGAATTTTGCGGGCAACTTTATCGGGAACTTTGCCGGCAACTTTACCGAGAACTTTGTTGGCAACTTTACCGGGAACTTTGTCGGCAACTTTACCGGGAACTTTACCCGCAACTTTGCCGGGAACTTTACTGGCAACTTGACTGGCAACTTTACCGGTAACTTGACTGGCAACTTTACCGGCACCGTTACCGGGATCTTTGCCGGCAACTTTACTGGCACCTTTACCGGCAACTTTACCAGCACCTTTACTGGGAACTTTGCCGGCAAATTTACCGGCTACTTTCCTGGCACCTTTACCGGGAACTTTACCGTGAACTTTTCCGGCAACTTTATCCGCAACTTTGCCGGCAATTTTGCCGGCAACTTTACCGGAAACTTTTCCGGCAACTTTACCAGGAACTTTTCCGGCAACTTTACCAGCAACTTTGCCGGGAAATTTGCTGGAAACTTTACCGCCACCTTTACTGGTGGTTTTGCCAGCAATTTTACCGGAAACTTTGCTGCAAAGATGGTTGTTTTTCTGGAAGGTTCTCCTCTCTCGACAGCAAAACGCTGCAGCTCTTTCAGAGTGAACATCGGGATTTTGGTCACTTCCCTTGCCTTCTCCCCCGTTCACTCAGTTTGGCCTGGTGATTGTAAACTTCTTCCTTTTTACGGATGATGGAGGTCACAGTGCTCATTGGAACCTTTAATGCTTCAGACATTTTTCTGTATCCTTCCCCCAATCAGTTTCTCTATACAATGCTGTCTGAGGTCTACAGAAAATTCCTTAGACTTCATGGCTTAGTTTGTGCAACTTTCCCGGCAACATTATCGGGAACTTTGTTGGCAACTTTACCGGGAACTTTACCCAAAACTTTGCCGGGAACTTTCCGGCAACTTTACCGGAAACTTTACTGGCAACTTTACCGGCACATTTACCGGGATCTTTGCCGGCAAATTTACCGGCACCTTTACCTCCAACTTTACTGGCACCTTTACTGGGAACTTTGCTGGCAAATTTACCGGCTACTTTCCTGGCACCTTTACCGGGAACTTTACCGGGAACTTTTCCGGCAACTTTATCCGCAACTTTGCTGGCAACTTTACTGGGAACTTTTCCGGCAACTTTACTGGGAACTTTGCCAGCAACTTTACCCACAACTTTGCCGGAAACTTTACTGGCAACTTTACCGAAACCTTTACCGGGATCTTTTCCGGCAACTTTACCGGAAGTTGACTGGCAACTTTACCGGAAACTTTACCGGAAACTTGACCAGCAACTTTACCGGCAACTTTACTGGGAACTTTACCGGAAACTTGACTGGTAACTTTACCGAAACCTTTACCGGGATCTTTTCCGGCAACTTTACCAGCACCTTTACTGGGAACTTTGCCGGCAAATTTACCGGCTATTTTCCCGGCACCTTTACTGGGAAGTTTTCCGGCAACTTTACTGGGAACTTTGCCGGCAAATTTACCGGGAACTTTGCCGGCAAATTTACCAGGAATTTTGCTGGCAGCTTAACCGGGAACTTATCCGGCAACTTTAACGGCAACTTAGCCGGGAACTTAGCCAGGAACTTTACTTGCAACTTTACCCACAACTTTGTCGGGAACTTTGCCTGCAACTTTACTGGGAACTTTGCCGGAAACTTACCCCACAACTTTTCCGGCAACTTTACCGGAAACTTGACTGGCAACTTTACCGGCACCTTTACTAGGATCTTTTCCGCCAACTTTACTGTCAACTTTACTGGCACCTTTACCGGGAACTTTACCGGCAACTTTACCGGCACCTATACTGGAAACTTTGCTGGCAAATTTACCAGCTACTTTCCCGGCACCTTTACTGGCAACTTTACCCGCAACTTTGCCAGGAACTTTGCCGGCAACTTTACCAGGAACTTTACCGGGAACTTTGCAGGGAACTTTTCCAGCAACTTTACCTGCTACTTTGCCGGGAACTTTACCGAGAACTTTGCTGGCAACTTTACCCGCAACTTTGCCAGGAACTTAGCCGGGAACTTTACCGGGATCTTTTCCGGCAACTTTACTCGGAACTTTGCCGTCAACTTTACCGGCAACTTTACAGAGAACTTTTCTGGCAACTTTACCAGGAACTTTTCCGGCAACTTTTCCAGCAACTTTGCTGGCAACTTTTCCCCGGAACTTTACCCACAACTTTACCCACAACTTTTCCGGCAACTTTACGAGCAACTTTACCGGGAACTTTTCCAGCAACTTTTCGGGGGAACTTTGCCGGCAGCATTGCCGGCAACTTTTCCAGCAACTTTTCGGGGAAACTTTGCCGGTAGCATTGCCGGCAACTTTGCCGGGAACTTTTCCGGCAACTTTGCCAGCTACTTTGATGGAAACTTTACAGGCAATTTTCCGGCAACTTTACCGGCGACTTTTCCGGCAACTTTTCCGGCAACTTTACTGGCAACTCTACCCGCAACTTTGCCAGCAACTTTGCCGGAAACATTCCCGGCAATTTTTCCGGCAACTTTACCCACAACTTTACCCGCAACTTTTCCAGCAACTTTACCGGCTACTTTATCAGCAATTTTGCCAGCAACTTTGCTGGCAACTTTACCGGCAACTTTACCGGGAACTTTTCCGGCAACTTTGTTGGGAATTTTGGCGGGAACTTTACGGCAACTTTGCTGGCAACTTTACCCGGAACTTTGCCAGCAATTTTGCCAGCAACTTTACCCGCAACTTTTCCGGCAACTTTACCCACAACTTTGCCGGTAACTTTGCCGGCAACTTTGCCAGAAAATTTGCCAGGAACTTTGCTGACAACTTTGTTGGGAACTTTGCCGGGAACTTTGCCGGCAATTTTACCAGGAACTTTACCGGCAACTTTGCCGGCGACTTTACCGACAAATTTGCCGAGAACTTTGCCTGTAACTTTACCGGGAACTTTACCGGCAACTTTGCCGGGAACTTTGCTGGCAACTTTACTGGCAACTTTACCGGGAACTATTCCGGCAACTTTATCAACAACTTTGCCGGGATCTTTTCTGGCAACTTTACCAGCACCTTTACCGGGAACTTTACCCGCAACTTTACCGGGAACTTTTCCAGCAACTTTTTGGGGAAACTTTGCTGGCAGCATTACCAGCAACTTTGCCGGGAACTTTGCTGGCAACTTTGCCAGCTCCTTTGACGGAAACTTTACAGGCAATTTTCCGTCAACTTTACCGGCGACTTTTCTGGCAACTTTACTGGGAACTTAGCCGGCAACTTTACCGGGAACTTTTCCGGCAACTTTACTGGCAACTCTACCCGCAACTTTGCCAGCAACTTTTCCGGCAACTTTACCCACAACTTTACCCGCAACTTTTCCGGCAACTTTACCGGCTACTTTATCGGCAACTTTGTTGGGAACTTTGCCGGGAACTTTTCCGGCAACTTTACCCAGAACTTTGCCAGCAATTTTGCCAGCAACTTTACCCGCAACTTTTCCGGCAACTTTACCCACAACTTTGCTGGTAACTTTTCCGGCAACTTTGCCAGGAAATTTGCCAGGAACTTTGCCGACAACTTTGTTGGGAACTTTGCCGGCAACTTGGCCAGGAAATTTGCCAGGAACTTTGCCGACAACTTTGTTGGGAACTTTGCCGGCAACTTTTCCAGCAATTTTACCAGGAACTTTACCGGCGACTTTACTGGCAACTTTGCCGAGAACTTTGCCTGTAACTTTACCAGGAACTTTACCGGCAACTTTGCCGGGAACTTTGCTGGCAACTTTACTGGCAACTTTACCGGGAACTATTCTGGCAACTTTACCAGGATCTTTTCCGGCAACTTTACCATCACCTTTACCGGGAACTTTACCGGCAACTTTACTGGCACCCAACTGGGAACTTTGCCGGCAAATTTACTGTCTACTTTCCCGGCACCTTTACCGGGAACTTTACTGGGAACTTTGCTGGCAACTTTACCCGCAACTTTGCTGGGAACTTTGCCGGGAACTTTACCAGGAACTTTGCCGGCAACTTATCCGGGTACTTTTCTGGCAACTTTAACAGCAACTTAGCCGGGAACTTAGCCAGGAACTTTACTTGCAACTTTACCCGCAACTTTGCCAGGATATTTGCCTGCAACTTTACCAGGAACTTTTCCGGCAACTTTACCAAGAACTTTGTCGGCAACTTTACCGGGAACTTTGCCGCAACTTTACCCGCTACTTTGCCGGGAACTTTACTGAGAACTTTGCCGGCAACTTTACCCGCAACTTTGCCGGGAACTTTACCGGGAACTTTTCCGGCAACTTAACCAGGTACTTTTCTGGCAACTTTAAAGGCAACTTAGCTGGGAACTTAGCCAGGAACTTTACTTGCAACTTTACCCACAACTTTGCCTGCAACTTTACCAGGAACATTGACAGCAACTTTACCAAGAACTTTGTTGGCAACTTTACCGGGAACTTTGCCAGCAACTTTACCCGCTACTTTGCCGGGAACTTTACCGAGAACTTTGCCGGCAACTTTACCCGCAACTTTGCCGGGAACTTTACCGGGATCTTTTCTGGCAACTTTACTGGGAACTTTGTTGTCAACTTTACCGGCAACTTTACAGAGAACTTTTCTGGCAACTTTACCGGGAACTTTTCCGGCAACTTTGCCGGCAACTTTTCCCCGGAACTTTGCCAGCAATTTTCCGGCAACTTTACCCGCAACTTTTCCAGCAACTTTACCCGCAACTTTACCGGGAACTTTTCTGGCAACTTTTCAGGGAAACTTTGCCAGCAGCATTACCGGCAACTTTGCAGGGAACTTTGCCGGCAACTTTGCCAGCTACTTTGACAGAAACCTTACCGGCAATTTTCCGGCAACTTTACCGGCGACTTTTCTGGCAACTTTACCGGGAACTTAGCCGGCAACTTTACTGGGAACTTAGCCGGCAACTTTACTGGGAACTTTTCCGGCAACTTTACTGGCAACTCTACCCGCAACTTTGCCAGCAACTTTGCCGGAAACGTTCCCAGCTATTTTTCCGGCAACTTTACCCACAACTTTACCGGGAACTTTTCCGACAACTTTACCGGGGACTTTGCTGGCAACTTTACCGGGAAACTTTGCCGGCAGCTTTACCGGCAACTTTGCCGGCAGCTTTACCGGCAACTTTGCCAGGAACTTTGCCAGCTACTTTGGCGGAAACTTTACCGGCAATTTTCCAGCAACTTTACCGGCGACTTTGCTGGCAACCTTACCAGGAACTTCCGGCAACTTTATCGGGAACTTTACCAGCAACTTTACAGAGAACTTTTCTGGCAACTTTACCGAGAACTTTTCCAGCAACTTTACCGGGAATTTTGCCGGCAAGTTTATCGGGAACTTTGCCGGCAACTTTACCGGGAACTTTACCCGCAACTTTGCCGGGAACTTTACTGGCAACTTGACTGGCAACTTTACCGGCAACTTGACTGGCAACTTTACCGGCACCTTTACCGGGATCTTTACCGGCAACTTTACTGGCACCTTTACCGGCAACTTTACCAGCACCTTTACTGGGAACTTTGCCGGCAAATTTACCGGCTACTTTCCTGGCACCTTTACCGGGAACTTTACCGTGAACTTTTCTGGCAACTTTATCCGCAACTTTGCCGGGAACTTTGCCGGCAACTTTACCGGAAATTTTTCCGGCAACTTTACCGGGAACTTTTCTGGCAACTTTACCAGCAACTTTGCCGGGAAATTTGCTGGAAACTTTACCGCCACCTTTACTGGCGATTTTGCCAGCAATTTTACCGGAAACTTTGCTGCAAAGATGGTTGTTTTTCTGGAAGGTTCTCCTCTCTCGACAGCGAAACGCTGCAGTTCTTTCAGAGTGAACATCGGGATTTTGGTCACTTCCCTTGCCTTCTCCCCCGTTCACTCAGTTTGGCCTGGTGATTGTAAACTTCTTCCTTTTTACGGATGATGGAGGTCACAGTGCTCATTGGAACCTTTAATGCTTCAGACATTTTTCTGTATCCTTCCCCCGATCAGTTTCTCTATACAATGCTGTCTGAGGTCTACAGAAAATTCCTTAGACTTCATGGCTTAGTTTGTGCAACTTTCCCAGCAACATTATCGGGAACTTTGTTGGCAACTTTACTGGGAACTTTGCCGGCAACATTATCAGGAACTTTGTTGGCAACTTTACTGGGAACTTTGCCGGCAACTTTACCCAAAACTTTGCCGGGAACTTTTCCGGCAACTTTACTGGAAACTTTACTGGCAACTTTACCGGCACATTTACCGGGATCTTTGCCGGCAAATTTACCGGCACCTTTACCTCCAACTTTACTGGCACCTTTACTGGGAACTTTGCTGGCAAATTTACCAGCTACTTTCCTGGCACCTTTACCGGGAACTTTACCGGGAACTTTTCCGGCAACTTTATCCGCAACTTTGCTGGCAACTTTACTGGGAACTTTTCCGGCAACTTTGCCGGGAACTTTGCCTGCAACTTTACCAGGAACTTTGACAGCAACTTTACCAAGAACTTTGTTGGCAACTTTACCAGGAACTTTGCCGGCAACTTTACCCGCAACTTTGCCGGGAACTTTACCGGGATCTTTTCTGGCAACTTTACTGGGAACTTTGTTGTCAACTTTACCGGCAACTTTACATAGAACTTTTCTGGCAACTTTACCGGGAACTTTTCCGGCAACTTTGCCGGCAACTTTTCCCCGGAACTTTCCCAGCAATTTCCGGCAACTTTACCCGCAACTTTTCCAGCAACTTTACCCGCAACTTTACTGGGAACTTTTCCGGCAACTTTTCGGGGAAACTTTGCCGGCAGCATTACCGGCAACTTTGCAGGGAACTTTGCCGGCAACTTTGCCAGCTACTTTGACGGAAACCTTACTGGCAATTTTCCGGCAACTTTACCGGTGACTTTTCTGGCAACTTTACCGGGAACTTAGCCGGCAACTTTACTGGGAACTTTCCGGCAACTTTACTGGCAACTCTACCTGCAACTTTGCCAGCAACTTTGCCGGAAACGTTCCTGGCAATTTTTACGGCAACTTTACCCACAACTTTACCGGGAACTTTTCCGACAACTTTACCGGGGACTTTGCTGGCAACTTTACCAGGAAACTTTGCCGGCACCTTTACCGGCAACTTTGCCAGGAACTTTGCCAGCTACTTTGGCGGAAACTTTACCAGCAATTTTCCGGCAAATTTACCGGCGACTTTGCCGGCAACCTTACCAGGAACTTCTGGCAACTTTATCAGGAACTTTACCGGCAACTTAACAGAGAACTTTTCCGGCAACTTTACCGAGAACTTTTCCAGCAACTTTACCGGGAATTTTGCGGGCAACTTTATCGGGAACTTTGCGGCAACTTTACCGAGAACTTTGTTGGCAACTTTACGGGAACTTTGTCGGCAACTTTACCGGGAACTTTACCCGCAACTTTGCCGGGAACTTTACTGGCAACTTGACTGGCAACTTTACCGGTAACTTGACTGGCAACTTTACCGGCACCGTTACCGGGATCTTTGCCGGCAACTTTACCGGCACCTTTACCGGCAACTTTACCAGCACCTTTACTGGGAACTTTGCCGGCAAATTTACCGGCTACTTTCCTGGCACCTTTACCGGGAACTTTACCGTGAACTTTTCCGGCAACTTTATCCGCAACTTTGCCGGCAATTTTGCCGGCAACTTTACCAGAAACTTTCCGGCAACTTTATCCGCAACTTTGCCGGCAATTTTGCCGGCAACTTTACCGGAAACTTTTCTGGCAACTTTACCAGGAACTTTTCCGGCAACTTTACCAGCAACTTTGCCGGGAAATTTGCTGGAAACTTTACCGCCACCTTTACTGGTGGTTTTGCCAGCAATTTTACCGGAAACTTTGCTGCAAAGATGGTTGTTTTTCTGGAAGGTTCTCCTCTCTCGACAGCAAAACGCTGCAGCTCTTTCAGAGTGAACATCGGGATTTGGTCACTTCCCTTGCCTTCTCCCCCGTTCACTCAGTTTGGCCTGGTGATTGTAAACTTCTTCCTTTTTACGGATGATGGAGGTCACAGTGCTCATTGGAACCTTTAATGCTTCAGACATTTTTCTGTATCCTTCCCCCAATCAGTTTCTCTATACAATGCTGTCTGAGGTCTACAGAAAATTCCTTAGACTTCATGGCTTAGTTTGTGCAACTTTCCCGGCAACATTATCGGGAACTTTGTTGGCAACTTTACCGGGAACTTTACCCAAAACTTTGCCGGGAACTTTCCGGCAACTTTACCGGAAACTTTACTGGCAACTTTACCGGCACATTTACCGGGATCTTTGCCGGCAAATTTACCGGCACATTTACCTCCAACTTTACTGGCACCTTTACTGGGAACTTTGCTGGCAAATTTACCGGCTACTTTCCTGGCACCTTTACCGGGAACTTTACCGGGAACTTTTCCGGCAACTTTATCCGCAACTTTGCTGGCAACTTTACTGGGAACTTTTCCGGCAACTTTACCGGGAACTTTGCCAGCAACTTTACCCACAACTTTGCCGGAAACTTTACTGGCAACTTTACTGAAACCTTTACCGGGATCTTTTCCGGCAACTTTACCGGAAGTTGACTGGCAACTTTACCGGAAACTTTACCGGAAACTTGACCAGCAACTTTACCGGCAACTTTACTGGGAACTTTACCGGAAACTTGACTGGCAACTTTACCGAAACCTTTACCGGGATCTTTTCCGGCAACTTTACCGGCACCTTTACTGGGAACTTTGCCGGCAAATTTACCGGCTATTTTCCCGGCACCTTTACTGGGAAGTTTGCCGGCAAATTTACCGGGAACTTTGCCGGCAAATTTACCAGGAATTTTGCTGGCAACTTAACTGGGAACTTATCCGGCAACTTTAACGGCAACTTAGCCGGGAACTTAGCCAGGAACTTTACTTGCAACTTTACCCGCAACTTTGCCGGGAACTTTGCCTGCAACTTTACTGGGAACTTTGCCGGAAACTTACCCCACAACTTTTCCGGCAACTTTACCGGAAACTTGACTGGCAACTTTACCGGCACCTTTACTAGGATCTTTTCCGCCAACTTTACTGTCAACTTTACTGGCACCTTTACCGGGAACTTTACCGGCAAACTTTACCGGCACCTATACTGGAAACTTTGCTGGCAAATTTACCAGCTACTTTCCCGGCACCTTACTGGCAACTTTACCCGCAACTTTGCCAGGAACTTTGCCGGCAACTTTACCAGGAACTTTACCGGGAACTTTGCAGGGAACTTTTCCGGCAACTTTACCTGCTACTTTGCCGGGAACTTTACCGAGAACTTTGCCGGCAACTTTACCCGCAACTTTGCCAGGAACTTAGCCGGGAACTTTACCGGGATCTTTTCTGGCAACTTTACTGGGAACTTTGCCGTCAACTTTACCGGCAACTTTACAGAGAACTTTTCTGGCAACTTTACCAGGAACTTTTCCGGCAACTTTTCTGGCAACTTTGCTGGCAACTTTTCCCCGGAACTTTACCCACAACTTTACCTGCAACTTTTCCAGCAACTTTACCGGCTACTTTATCGGCAATTTTGCCAGCAGCTTTGCTGGCAACTTTACCGCAACTTTACCGGGAACTTTTCCGGCAACTTTGTTGGGAATTTTGGCGGGAACTTTCCGGCAACTTTGCTGGCAACTTTACCCGGAACTTTGCCAGCAATTTTGCCAGCAACTTTACCCGCAACTTTTCCGGCAACTTTACCCACAACTTTGCCGGTAACTTTGCCGGCAACTTTGCCAGAAAATTTGCCAGGAACTTTGCTGACAACTTTGTTGGGAACTTTGCCGGGAACTTTGCCGGCAACTTTTCCGGCAATTTTACCAGGAACTTTACCGGCAACTTTGTCGGCGACTTTACCGACAAATTTGCCGAGAACTTTGCCTGTAACTTTACCAGGAACTTTACCGGCAACTTTGCCGGGAACTTTGCTGGCAACTTTACTGGCAACTTTACCGGGAACTATTCCGGCAACTTTATCAACAACTTTGCCGGGATCTTTTCTGGCAACTTTACCGGCACCTTTACCGGGAACTTTACCCGCAACTTTACCGGGAACTTTTCCAGCAACTTTTTGGGGAAACTTTGCTGGCAGCATTACCAGCAACTTTGCCGGGAACTTTGCTGGCAACTTTGCCAGCTCCTTTGACGGAAACTTTACAGGCAATTTTCCGGCAACTTTACCGGCGACTTTTCTGGCAACTTTACCGGGAACTTAGCCGGCAACTTTACCGGGAACTTTTCCGGCAACTTTACTGGCAACTCTACCCGCAACTTTGCCAGCAACTTTTCCGGCAACTTTACCCACAACTTTACCCGCAACTTTTACGACAACTTTACCGGCTACTTTATCGGCAACTTTGTTGGAACTTTGCCGGGAACTTTTCCAGCAACTTTACCCAGAACTTTGCCAGCAATTTTGCCAGCAACTTTACCCGCAACTTTTCCGGCAACTTTACCCACAACTTTGCTGGTAACTTTTCCGGCAACTTTGCCAGGAAATTTGCCAGGAACTTTGCCGACAACTTTGTTGGGAACTTTGCCGGCAACTTGGCCAGGAAATTTGCCAGGAACTTTGCCGACAACTTTGTTGGGAACTTTGCCGGCAACTTTTCCAGCAATTTTACCAGGAACTTTACCGGCGACTTTACCGGCAACTTTGCCGAGAACTTTGCCTGTAACTTTAACCGGGAACTTTACCGGCAACTTTGCCGGGAACTTTGCTGGCAACTTTACTGGCAACTTTACCAGGATCTTTTCCGGCAACTTTACCGGCACCTTTACCGGGAACTTTACCGGCAACTTTACTGGCACCCAACTGGGAACTTTGCCGGCAAATTTACTGTCTACTTTCCGGCACCTTTACCGGGAACTTTACTGGGAACTTTGCTGGCAACTTTACCCGCAACTTTGCTGGGAACTTTGCCGGAACTTTACCAGGAACTTTGCCAGCAACTTATCCGGGTACTTTTCTGGCAACTTTAACAGCAACTTAGCCGGGAACTTAGCCAGGAACTTTACTTGCAACTTTAGCCGCAACTTTGCCAGGATATTTGCCTGCAACTTTACCAGGAACTTTCCGGCAACTTTACCAAGAACTTTGTCGGCAACTTTACCGGGAACTTTGCCGCAACTTTACCCGCTACTTTGCCGGGAACTTTACTGAGAACTTTACCGGCAACTTTACCCGCAACTTTGCCGGGAACTTTACCGGGAACTTTTCCGGCAACTTAACCAGGTACTTTTCTGGCAACTTTAAAGGCAACTTAGCTGGGAACTTAGCCAGGAACTTTACTTGCAACTCTACCCACAACTTTGCCGGGAACTTTGCCTGCAACTTTACCAGGAACATTGACAGCAACTTTACTAAGAACTTTGTTGGCAACTTTACCGGGAACTTTGCCAGCAACTTTACCCGCTACTTTGCCGGGAACTTTACCGAGAACTTTACCGGCAACTTTGCTGGCAACTTTACTGGCAACTTTACCGGGAACTATTCTGGCAACTTTGCCGGGATCTTTTCCGGCAACTTTACCGGCACCTTTACCGGGAACTTTACCGGCACCCAACTGGGAACTTTGCCGGCAAATTTACCGTCTACTTTCCCGGCACCTTTACCGGGAACTTTTCCGGCAACTTTACCCACAACTTTGCCGGGAACTTTTCCGGCAACTTAACCAGGTACTTTTCTGGCAACTTTAAAGGCAACTTAGCCGGGAACTTAGCCAGGAACTTTACTTGCAACTTTACCCGCAACTTTGCCGGGAACTTTGCCTGCAACTTTACCAGGAACTTTGACAGCAACTTTACCAAGAACTTTGTTGGCAACTTTACCAGGAACTTTGCCAGCAACTTTACCCGCTACTTTGCCGGGAACTTTACCAAGAACTTTGCCGGCAACTTTACCCGCAACTTTGCCGGGAACTTTACCGGGATCTTTTCTGGCAACTTTACTGGGAACTTTGTTGTCAACTTTACCGGCAACTTTACAGAGAACTTTTCTGGCAACTTTACCGGGAACTTTTCCGGCAACTTTGCCGGCAACTTTCCCCGGAACTTTGCCAGCAATTTTCCGGCAACTTTACCCGCAACTTTTCCAGCAACTTTACCCGCAACTTTACTGGGAACTTTTCCGGCAACTTTTCGGGGAAACTTTGCCGGCAGCATTACCGGCAACTTTGCAGGGAACTTTGCCGGCAACTTTGCCAGCTACTTTGACGGAAACCTTACTGGCAATTTTCCGGCAACTTTACCGGTGACTTTTCTGGCAACTTTACCGGGAACTTAGCCAGCAACTTTACTGGGAACTTTCCGGCAACTTTACTGGCAACTCTACCTGCAACTTTGCCAGCAACTTTGCCGGAAACGTTCCTGGCAATTTTTACGGCAACTTTACCCACAACTTTACCGGGAACTTTTCCGACAACTTTACCGGGGACTTTGCTGGCAACTTTACCAGGAAACTTTGCCGGCACCTTTACCGGCAACTTTGCCAGGAACTTTGCCAGCTACTTTGGCAGAAACTTTACCAGCAATTTTCCGGCAACTTTACCGGCGACTTTGCCGGCAACCTTACCAGGAACTTCTGGCAACTTTATCAGGAACTTTACCGGCAACTTTACAGAGAACTTTTCCGGCAACTTTACCGAGAACTTTTCCAGCAACTTTACCGGGAATTTTGCGGGCAACTTATCGGGAACTTTGCCGGCAACTTTACCGAGAACTTTGTTGGCAACTTTACCGGGAACTTTGTCGGCAACTTTACCGGGAACTTTACCCGCAACTTTGCCGGGAACTTTACTGGCAACTTGACTGGCAACTTTACCGGTAACTTGACTGGCAACTTTACCGGCACCGTTACCGGGATCTTTGCCGGCAACTTTACTGGCACCTTTACCGGCAACTTTACCAGCACCTTTACTGGGAACTTTGCCGGCAAATTTACCGGCTACTTTCCTGGCACCTTTACCGGGAACTTTACCGTGAACTTTTCCGGCAACTTTATCCGCAACTTTGCCGGCAATTTTGCCGGCAACTTTACCGGAAACTTTTCCGGCAACTTTACCAGGAACTTTTCCGGCAACTTTACCAGCAACTTTGCCGGGAAATTTGCTGGAAACTTTACCGCCACCTTTACTGGTGGTTTTGCCAGCAATTTTACCGGAAACTTTGCTGCAAAGATGGTTGTTTTTCTGGAAGGTTCTCCTCTCTCGACAGCAAAACGCTGCAGCTCTTTCAGAGTGAACATCGGGATTTTGGTCACTTCCCTTGCCTTCTCCCCCGTTCACTCAGTTTGGCCTGGTGATTGTAAACTTCTTCCTTTTTACGGATGATGGAGGTCACAGTGCTCATTGGAACCTTTAATGCTTCAGACATTTTTCTGTATCCTTCCCCCAATCAGTTTCTCTATACAATGCTGTCTGAGGTCTACAGAAAATTCCTTAGACTTCATGGCTTAGTTTGTGCAACTTTCCCGGCAACATTATCGGGAACTTTGTTGGCAACTTTACCGGGAACTTTACCCAAAACTTTGCCGGGAACTTTCCGGCAACTTTACCGGAAACTTTACTGGCAACTTTACCGGCACATTTACCGGGATCTTTGCCGGCAAATTTACCGGCACCTTTACCTCCAACTTTACTGGCACCTTTACTGGGAACTTTGCTGGCAAATTTACCGGCTACTTTCCTGGCACCTTTACCGGGAACTTTACCGGGAACTTTTCCGGCAACTTTATCCGCAACTTTGCTGGCAACTTTACTGGGAACTTTTCCGGCAACTTTACCGGGAACTTTGCCAGCAACTTTACCCACAACTTTGCCGGAAACTTTACTGGCAACTTTACCGAAACCTTTACCGGGATCTTTTCCGGCAACTTTACCGAAGTTGACTGGCAACTTTACCGGAAACTTTACCGGAAACTTGACCAGCAACTTTACCGGCAACTTTACTGGGAACTTTACCGGAAACTTGACTGGCAACTTTACCGAAACCTTTACCGGGATCTTTTCCGGCAACTTTACCAGCACCTTTACTGGGAACTTTGCCGGCAAATTTACCGGCTATTTTCCCGGCACCTTTACTGGGAAGTTTTCCGGCAACTTTACTGGGAACTTTGCCGGCAAATTTACCGGGAACTTTGCCGGCAA